>JALIGW010000004.1:37179462-37779462 GCA_023053685.1 Diadophis punctatus similis
ATGTCAAAAGCAGTGTGGATCTTAAGTCTATGCAAAATAAATGGGATCTCTATGCAGGTTTGAAGTGAAGGATTGAAGTTATGTTCTCTACCTTATAAGTTTCAAGATAGGTCAATCCACTAGACTGGCTGCTTTTCCTGAAGACAAGTAGCTTCTGTGCTTGTGCAGAAGACCTAGAAAAACGCAACCAGAGAAGTGGACAAAGTGCTAAGGGTGCTCCAAATAGGAAGTAAATTGCATGCCGCTTAATGGATTTGCTTTGATAGTATGTGAGTTGAACCCTTCACTTAGGGCAGTGTTTCTCAAATAGTGGGGCGTTGATTCTTGGCTTTGTTTTTGGGATTTGCATAGAAAAGACTCTGCCTCCCTCCCTCCTCCCGTTCAGAAAGTCCCCAGTGCTAATTGGCTTCCCAGAAAAGGTGGCCTGGATTTTCCCAGCACAAGGAGACCTGCATTCGGGCAGCTGATAAAAGGCTCCTGTCCCAAAGAGGGCTCTGATTAATTGATTGATTGATTGATTGATTGAATGATTGCAATTATATGCCACCCATCAGAGATGACTCTGGGTTCCTTACAAATATTAAAACTAGTACACATTAAATTAATTAAAAAAAATAAGAACAATAAAATATTTGAGGGCTGTGTTAAGATATGCTCCTAGGTTCTCAATCAGGGGCTCATGGGTTTATACACCTCTGCCCTGCCCTGCCCTGCCCTGCCCTATGTATCATTAACAATTAGAAGAATGTAAGGCTTATGGATGCTTGACAAAAGCAACTTCTAATGATTGAACTGTTAACATTAAATGATAGCTAGCACTTGGTATCAGCTGCTGCAAAACTAGTCTCCTATTGAGGCAGGATAGCAGATTGCTTCAGAGAAGGAACAGGATCTTAGAAGTCACTTGTAGACAAAGCCAAAAGTTAATTCCAAGTACCAGGAATACAAGAGATATGCAATGAGGAAGAGGCAGTGCACCATAAATTCTTCTTTTACTTGATGGTGCTGCCAGGAAATCTTACAATGCCACCTCAGTGATTCCATATATTAAGGAGCATATTTCATCACTGATGGGATTCTTTAAAAAGTACTTCCCTGAAAACAGTTCCCAATATGACTGGGTGAGAGATCCTTTCAATGCACCAGCTCCAACTGGTTTCATCTCTGCAGAGGAGGACCAGTTCATTGATATGACGTCTGACTCCACATTGAGACTGAGGTTCACATCACAGACACTGAGTGAATTCTGGCTGGGTGTAGAGAGGCAGAGGGACATGGGCATTCTTCTTCCTTTTGCAACATCTTATCTTTGTGAGACTGGCTTCTCTGCTGTTGCTGCACTGAAGACCAAGTACAGGTCCCAGCTGAACATTGAGCAGGAGCTGAGAGTTGCAGTATCATGCCTCAAACCCCGCTTCGAAAAGCTGTGCACTGCAAAACATGCTCATTGTAGCCATTAATCCTGACTTCCTCATTTTGATAAAAAAAATCAGCACAAATTGTTTTATTCATTTTTGTATTATAGCTCAAAGTGTTTTATATATTGTGCTCCTGAGTTAATGTTGCTGATCAATTTGAATTTATTATTATATATTGATTATATTTAATGTTATTTTTCAGTATCAAATGGTCAAAAATGTTTACAGTTTAAATAAGGATTGAATTTTTGTTTAATTTCAGGCAAATTGAGTCTTTTAAGTCTTTTCTGTTACAGGCTAAAAAACAATGTTAATAAAGTTATTCTTTGTTTTAAGTTGATCTATATTTTTCTTTTTTGTTTTCTTTAATGTTAATAAGGATACAATGTTATGCAGAGGTGTACTTATAACAATTTTATAGACAAATGATACTATTTACAGTAGTGGCGGAGAGTTGGGGGGCGCGCAAAATGTTTACTTCTTCCTAGGGGGGGCGTAACAGAAAATAATTGAGAAGCACTGACTTAGGGTTAGGGCAATTCTGTAGAATCTGAGATATTCTCTTTACTCCATGAGAAGTATGAGTAAATTGTTACGATGACTTTGTATTTGAGAATGAAATTACATCATCCAGAGGAGAAATGGACATTATTTTTAGCTATTCTAAATTCATGGTTCCCTGCTTTCAAATCCCACCAAACTATTTGTATCTCGTTCTTATTGATCTTATTCTTCTGAGACAAATACATGAAGTTTTTCCTTTGTTTAGAAGAATTCTGTTATTTATCAGTTAAGGCAAGATAATCATAATGCTGTTATTTAGAATAAATTCTATTGCTATGATTTTAAAACATAATTTCATTAGTAGTTGAAAGAAAATGCCAAAAAGTAAAGCTGAGAAGCTGTTGACTGATACATAATACAATTATTTTTTATTTCCTGTTTTGCAAGAAATAGATAAACAGGAGAAGCAGTTGGAGAAACTGAGGAGGGAAGCTTTCGTTGCTTTTTTCGGTTGCTGGCAAAGAGCAAAGGAGTGAAAAGATATATGGGACCTCAGCTGTTGTAGTCAGAAAAGAATTGAGTGCAGAGACAAGCTACTGCTTGTCTGGGTCACCCATTGCCTCTTTACTTCGTAGTTACCATGCATTAAGAAGCAAGTAAAATGAGATAAGAAACTATGCAGGAAAAGCTTTCTTTGCCTCTTGCAGCTGCTTGCAAAATAGTTTTTGAAGCAACTCAAACAAAAGGATACACAGAAGCAATGGCAGCTCTGACATCTCAGTAGGGGGTATTTTTAAGTTTGTGCCATATTGCTGTCTACGTGTGTATACCATTACTGACTGGCTAAAAAACTGAAAGACTTTGCTTTAGAATTGTGCCCATGATGCTAACTACAAGAGCAGTGTTCCTGAAGACCTGATCCTCAGTCCTGCCTTGGATTTACTGCCAAATATAAGTGCTTTCGAATAGGTTGGAGTGGTGTTCACATTGGTGTGGAAGATATTAAATATCTTCCAAATGCTGCAGAAATACACTTCTCAATATTGTTCATAGTTCTTTCTGTTTAGTAAAAGAAGCTGAATGATTATATATGCTTCATGTTTGGAAAGAATACCACCAATGCCAAAGATTAGCAGCCTTTGGGTATCGCTGCACTATTTTTCAGTATACTTCAGCAAAATATACTGAAATAGATTATTGTTCTCTGCATTTTTTGTACACTTATTATTTTCATATTCATCTTATTTGTTAGTTTATATTTCATGTTTATTACATCTGGAGCAGTGCATGAATTGGTATATGAACATGATGGGGCAAAGATGGTTTGCAACGATAGAAAGGCATAGGTAGATATAATGAATAGTATTGAGATAAACTATTTTGAGTTCATTTTTTCCTTATTTTCTATCCTACATAAAATTATTTTTGTTACTACATTGCAAAGTGCTATTGTGACCAAAATCATGTTCACGTCCCCTCCTGAAAACCGTAACATAATTGGTATGTGTGTATATTTGTTGTACCGGTAGTCCTTAACCTATAACTATTTGGTCAGTGAGCATTCCAAATTACAACGTTGAATGTATGGTGGTTACAACCAATCCTGGGAATACTGGCTGTCCCAGTACCCCCATGGTCATGTGATTTGATCTGGGTGCTTGATAACCAATTTGCATTTACACCCAGTTCCCAAGCATGCCACAACTATGTGCTTGTCATTTGCAAACTTCCCTGCTCTCTTCCCCAGAAAGTCAGTGCGGAAGCTGACAAGGAAGGTCTCAATCACCTGTGATCCTTCCCCAGCACCTTTGCTTGTGTCACATCTACCACTTCCTCATCTCCATGCATACTCTGACCACACTGCACTTCCATGCACCCTCTGTCCTCTCCCCTCTGGTGCCTCTCACACACTTTCCCCAATCCTTACTGCGGTTCTTGTGTAACCTTTCCTTGACCCACACCTCTTTGATCCACAATGTGCCTTTGATGCAGCTTCCTCAACCCTCATCACACGTTCCCTTGCACTCTTGCCTACCAAACCTGTACTGTGTCTTTTGCACACCCTTCCTTACTGTCCCCACATCCTCTTGCTCCCTACCTACCTGGGAGCAGCAACTTACCTTCATGTACACCTGGAAACTTGCTGCTGATTTCCTCATTAACTTTGTGGTTGTGGTTGTGGTAAGCTGGCAAGAAGTTGCTTTGCCTAATGACTAGGATTTGGTTAACAATGGCAACCAGGACCACAGGGATTGCCATCACTAAGCAATGTGGTCATGCTTTACAACTGCATCACTTAATGATGGAAATTGTGTTCACAATTGTTGTGGTAAATTGAGGGATACCTGTATTATTAAAAAAAAAACTTGTGGTTTTGTATTTTCCATTTCTCTTGACTTGTGATGATGATGATGATGTTATCTATTCAGTCTTGTCCGACTCTTGGCAATTCTATGGGCCAGGTCTCTCCACATCTTCCAATCTTGCACTGTTTCTTTGAGTTGTTCTGTGCTCTGGCTGGTGTCAGCTTTCAGGTGTCCAGTCACCATGTTCTTTAATGGCCTGGTTTCTGACTTGTATATTATAAGACCCAGATTTTGCTTTAACCAAAGGATAATAAAAGATGTTTAAAGTTATTTCAGGTAGTAAGCACTGCATTCACATTGGCTTCCATCAGCATTGGTTTTTCTAATGTGGTAAACCATTGCCTCGATGTATTTGATAATGAATTTTCTTTTTCCCTAAGGTAATACACATACAATAATGTAGAAATGGCCTAATGTCAAATAAGTTGGTTTTGAGAATCTCAAATGTGTGATTAAAGACATCTTACTCAACTGCAATTTTTTCAGATTAAATCTGCATAAATTTGGATGTGAAGACAAATAAGTTTATTTTTAGACGACATGTGTGAATGTTGCAGTTATCCTATTAAGAAATGTTTTCTAGTTTGTCTTGCAAATGAACAAATGACTACTGCTAAGTTTTTTATTTGTAATTTTTATAAATGACAATTTTGCGATGATTATACTTGAATAAACAATACCGATTTAATCCATTTTATTAATTGGAATATGCTGTCCCTAACTGGACAAGTGAATTATTACATTGGTTATAATATACAAATCTGCTTAGATTTAATATTTGCTTCAGACATTAGAGACAGTAGGACAATTGGTAAAATTTACCAAAATATTTCATTTGAAATTCAGTATTGACCTTTCATTAATCACCTTCCCTGTGATCAGCCTCAAAGCACCATTTTGAACCTTGCTTCATTGGCTGCTGATAATACTTGTTAATCACATCATAAAGTAGTGTTAATTGTTGATGCTTATTTTTGATCTTCCGAGGTGTATCTAAAGTTATGGTCTGGCCATCACAATTTTGCCATGAGCTGGCCAAACAGGTAATCTTCATCCAGACTTGTACTCCCATTACAAAATTGGCATCAATTTTGATAGCCTTCTTCCAGAATATTTCCTGTGGAGTTATATATGATATCATTACGTGCTGAGTCCCCCACCTTCATCCATATATATAAAACTTTGCTTCCTAGACATAACAATCTTTGGAAGGACACTCATTCTTTGGTCAGTTTCTGATAATCATACATAATTCATTTCCATTTAAAAAGTTATTCATCCATATGTGTGACTCACAGAAAGGAGGAAAATCACATATTGATCTTTAAGCAGATTTGCTACAGAGAGCCCATCACCCCAGAAAAAACCCTATCATAAAAGAAGAGAACAACACATATGCAAAAGCCATGTGTAGTGTTATGACTTGGTAAAGGTGTTTTGAAACCTGAGATGTAAATGAAGAGTTAACATCCATAAAAATAATGACCATAATGAGGGTCATTTATCTATATGACACTCAAATTTGGAAATAGTTGGGGAGTGTAAAGTGTGTCTTGTATCAACAGATCATAGAAAGGAAATCATAGGAAGACATGGGCAGGAGTTTCTATCTTCCCTAAAGCCACAATTCTTTGAAGGGTAAGGAGTATCATGAAATCTATCCACCAACAGTGCAGAAGGAATAAAATGAGCTCCACAGAAGCCCTGCTATGTGCTTACTCAGGATTAGTATGTATAAATATGCAGGAGAGAGCTTGTGGCAGTCTAACATTTGGAAATAAAATTCAGAAACACTGACAAGATCATTCTGATGTTCAATGTGCCCAATTTGTTCCTTAAATGCCTAATTGCCCTATATATTCAGGAGAAAGCTTGAAACTACATAATTCCTCCGTACAATGAGATTGGTAGCTGTGAACAGCAGGTGATTTGAACCAGTTACTCTCAGCTCAGCTTGCTGACAGAATTATTGTTTTGAGGGGAAATTGGAGAAAGTGGTGCTAGATAATCTGCCGTGACCTCCTGGAGGAAAGGAAATATAGAAATTATTATTTTTAATAAGTTAGCCTATAATGCAAACATTTTACCCAGTATCTTAAAAAATTGAAACATTTTATGCTACCGTTATGCTAAACAGTTGATAACAGCCTCTGAGCAAAAATATGATTAGTGAACATTTGGTAGAATACCGTTATATTACTTTTTTTTTCATTTTTAGTGACCAAAAATAATATGAGAAACTAGAAATTAAAGATACTATTAGAAAGTGTTTATTCAATTTGTGTACTTTTCTCATAAATAGGGACTCCAGATTGTTAACCAGAATTATATACATAATATAATTAAAGCAATACACACACACACACACACACACACACACACACACACACACACACACACACACACACACACACACAGCTAAAAAAACATGGATTATATTCCAATCTCCAAACATTCTCCAAAAGAGCTCTGCTTTTACAGAAAACTATTAGTGAGGAAGTTTAAATTAACTTATGTTGATATCTGCCTTGGAAATATCTAAACTATGAAACAAGCAACTTTTCAGTTTTTAAGTTTTATTTGGATGTAACTAAAACAGAAGAATCTGTGCATGTTGGTTGTCTTTTAAGTGCCATTTTAAAAAATGGAAAATTCAAGTCTTCCACTCACTTTTCCTAAAATGGGGAGCATATGCTGTTATAATTTTCTGCTTGAAAGTAGTACGGAAATATCTAGGCAGCAATGTCTTAGTGTTTTCCCACAGGTTAGGTCCACTTTTCTGATCAATAAATACCATTTTATGCAATCAAATGTAGCAATTGAATCCAAATGGATTGTTTTCATGGCCGTGTTAATTATGCCCTGCCGTCTTTGCTTTAAGTCTTACGCATGAGCATTTGTCATCAATGTTAAAGTGGTAGTTGGTGCAGGCAGTGGTGTAGGGTGCTGCTCATAGAATGTGTTTGTAATACTCTAGATGTTTTTCCCGCAGTTTCTTTCTGTACAATAGAACAGAACAGAACACTTTATTTGGCCAAGTGTGATTAGACACACAAGGAATTTTATTGGTGTAATGCACATCTACTGCCAGAGTGTATTGTTGATACTGTCAAGAAGGGAAATGCTTAATGAAGCATGCAGATCTTCATGGCGTGTAAAAGATGCACAGGATTTTTGGTAGTTGGTCAGCACTTGGTGCCATGCAAGTGCTACTGGAGAGACTATTATACGCTTTTGATTTTGGTGAATTGGCATATGCCTATCACAGAGCACTCAGTGATCTCCTTCCACCACAGTGTTGTTGCTGTTGCATGTACATTGTACATCAACTGTCATTTTGCGAATGGTATTCTAAGTAACGGAAATAGCTTTTTCACTAGATCTTTACCGTTGTCCTGGATGTGGAGGAGCCCAAATTAGTCTGTAGATACTTAGTCGTCTTGATATTGAGGCACAAACCAAATAGGCTAAGACAGTTGTTCCACCTTTGCTTCCCTGGTGGTAGCTGCGAGCAGGAAATTGTCAGTGTACAGCAAAGCCCAGAGAGCACTATGATGCAAATCTCACATTATAGTATCCTTGATGAGAATCAACAGCAATGGTAATAGTGCATACCAACTTTCACAGGAAAGCTGTCAGAAAGACCGGTGATACATAATGCTTGGCTGCTGACGTTAACATAAAGCATCTGGATCAATTTTATGAGTAGCTCAGGTATATCATGGTCACATAGAGTGTATCATATCAACTAATGTTGCTCACAATCAAAAGCTTTTTCTAGGTTGAGGAAAACCATGTGTAACGACTTCTTTTCTCCATGCTTTTTCATGAGCATGCAAGTTGCACAAATAGCATCAGTGCTCAAGCCTTTGACAAAACTACACTGGTTGATACTGATTTCAAAAATGTCGTGGAAATGCTGGTTGAGGATCTTCTCAAAATTTTCATTGTGTGCAGTGGGAGGATTTGTTGGTTGTGGGAATGGTGTGTTGGGTCAGCTTTGTTCTTGAAGAGGCGAATTATGGTTCTTATCCCCCAGTTAGGAGGCATGTGGCCAGAGAGTTGAAGAGTTTTCTTGACAGTCAACTACTGTGCCACAAAGTTCTTTCAACTTCCAGATGTCTGCTGGTAGATTGTCCAGGTCAGTTGCTTTTGAATTCTTCATGCTTCTGATAGCTTTGATAATCTCTTCAGGTGCAATGCGCAGACTAGAGCAGATTTTAGCTGAACCATAAAGAATTGGCAAGTATGGAAATTTGACATTAAAGATTTTGGTGAAGTGCTGTTGCCAGTGTTTCAGGATTTCCTGAAGTTCCATTTTTTTCTTAGCAGACATGTGGTGTTCAATGCCTTTACTGCCTTAGTGTACATTTGCACTAGTTGATAGATGTTTTTCTCATGTTCATTTAGGTCCAATTCTTCATATAAGTCCTAGTACAATTGACTTTGATCTTTGCAACAGCTTTCTTTGCCACTCTTCTTGCAGCGACATTAGCAGATGCCAATTTTTGTTTGTCTTCTGCAAATACCAATTCTTCGTAAACCAATTTTTCCTGTATTTTCTGCTGCATGATAGTGGGGAAGTCACATTAGACAGGACAGAACCAATCTGGCTATTGTGGTTGCCACTGTCATAGATAGCCAAGTAGCTGATGTACTTTTTGAAAAACATATTGGTGGTGATGAGGTAATTTACTTCGGAAAGGTCCAGGATTTGCTGTCCATCATAATGCTGCCATGAGATTTGTAGCCTTCCTGCACATTCCAATGTGTCTGTTTAGGTAACTGCGGAGAAGCAGTAAGTCTTCTTGCTATACATATAGCTATACAATCTTTTTTTTTATTCAAAAAGTTTTATTAGTACAAAGTTCAAACATTTTTTATTTTTCTCCCCCCTACCCCCCTAACCCTAACCCACCCACCCCCTCCCCCCTGGACTTCCCAGAGAGAATACAGGGCATAATATCAGTAAAATAAATTTAAATTAAGTTAAAAAATTTTTTTCCCCACCTTATTGTTTAAAAATTTCAACTCCGAATTGTACACATAAAAATTCCTTCCTCCTCCTTTCCGTCATCTATCCTGCAAAGCATTTCTTCACTATTAAATAAAACTTAAATGAATATTACATAGGCAATAATCAAGTGTTAAATACAAAACCCTTAAACTTCATCATAAAGTCAACCACTATATAAATAGCATAACATTACTATATATCAGATTATTAACTTCAGAGAAATTCTAAATCTCTAAAAAATATTATTAATAATGATTATATATATATATATATATATATATATATATATATATATATATATATATATATATATATATATATACATATATATATATATATATATACATATATATATATATACATACATACATACATACATACATACATACATACATACATATATATATATATATATATATATATATATATATATATATATAGGCTAAAAAAAAGGGAATATAATCTATCCTGTAAATTCAGCACTAACTCCAAACTTTGAATAAGCCTTCTTTTCAAACAAATTGTGATATTTTATAACTTAATAATTTTAGATAGAAATTCCAACTCTTTCTCAAAATTAAATAAAACTTAAATATTACACCAATAATAACTAAATATAAAATACAAAAATCTTAAACTTCATCATGAAATCAACCACTATATTAATAGCATAATATTATTATATATCAAATTATTAGCTTCAAAAAAGATTCTAAATCTTTAAAAAGTAATAATAATAGGTTAAAAACAAAAAAACAAAAGAAAAAAGAATGCAAGAAGTAAAGAAAGAAAATTAAGGAAAGAAGGGAAAAAGAAAAGTACAGTCATATTAGCAACCATCTGTCCAATAAACTTCAACGCTGCATCTTGTTGTATCTTGATGATGGTTGCATCTTTTTGTGACTTGATAATTTTGTAGTTGTCAGCTCGCCTCCCATCTGACCCCGATCTTCCATCTCCTTTTCCACACTGTAGACATCTGTCTGGCTCTGCCAATCACTTGAATTCTGTAAATCTGTTTCGATTTGAACAGGAAGGGATGGCTTTCCCTCCTCCTCCTCCTTTTGTTTTCATACATCTTTCCTCTGGAATCTTGGATATATCAGCCTTTAAGACGTTGGCATAAAATTCAGTAGCTTTCTTTGTCGTATTAAGCCGATATCTTTTTCCCAGAAATTTCACTGCGACTCCTGTTGGTGCTTCCCATTTATATTGTAAGTTTAGCCTTTTAAATTCATCAATCAGAAAGGTATAATCTTTTCTGGCTTTGAGCATTTTAGAGGGAATTTCTTTCCATATCATTAGTTCCTGGCCATTCACCTGAAGGTTATTCTTAAACGTCGCCTGTATAATCCTATTCCGTAAAGCTCTTGTAGTAAAGTATATTACAATATCCCTTGGTAGGTGTTTTTGTTTTGCATACCAGGAGTTGATTCTATATATTTTATCAATTTGCCTGGCTAATTCTTCTTTAGACAATCCAGACACCTGCTCCAAAGCTTCCACCATCCTTCCTTTCAAATCTTCATATAATCCCTCTTTCAACCCCCTGACCCTTATGGCAAATTCCATGGATCTGAATTGCGTCATTAACACCTCTGTTTCAAAATTTGCAATGTCATTTTGTATTTTATCTATGTATTCTACTGAAGTTGTCAAAACTTGTTTATTTTCTTCAATGCGGTTTGCCAAAACTTCAATATTTGTTGCTAGACCTTTGCATACCTCCAACACATCATTTCTAATTTGTTGGTCAATATTCTTTAAAGCAGCCTGCATTTTATTATCTAGTTCATTGATTTTTTGGTTAAATTCAGCAGTCAGTTCATCTTTCGATTGGACATAGCCGAGGTGGTGCAGTGGTTAAAGAGCAGCACTGCAGTTCAGCAGTTCAGCTGTTCAAATCTCACCAGGCTCAAGGTTGACTCAGCCTTCCATCCTTCCGAGGTGGGTAAAATGAGGACCCAGATTGTTGGGGGCAATATGCTGAACTCTGTAAACCGCTTAGAGTGGGCTGTAAAGCACTGTGAAGTGGTATATAAGTCTAAGTGCTATTGCTATTGCTATTCATAATCTTTAAGGTACTTATTAAATGTTCAGGTGTTAAAGACTTTGGGGGTGTTAACTCAGTGGTAAGTTGCATTTTAGAAATATAACCAGATGAATAGTCCATTCTTTTATTCAAAACAGTCTTTCCAAATTTTGAAGCCATTTTAGTATTTCCAGTGGAGAACAAAGAAAAAGCCAAGTTTCTAGTTAAAATTCTTTTAAATTTCTTTTAAATTTCTTTTAAATTCCAAAGCCAGATAGACTTTTATTTTTAAAAAAATTGTCAGTTATTATTTAATCCAAAATCGGGAGACAGAGAGAGTAAAGCCAACTTTCAAAGTCAAAAATTTCCATAAGAAAAAAAGCCGCTAGGGAAACAAATGTTACTTTCACTTCTCCTCCCACTTTCTCCAATCGCCATGTTGTAACCTATTAACTGTTACTTAGTTTCTTCCGAAGTGAAAGTCAGCAGTGGAGTTGAAAGAGAAAAAAATTCTGTACTTGCCCTTTTAAAATCCTGTCTCTCTCTGTCTGCTTGTTTAATCAATTAAGTAGTTGTAATCCCATTCACGAAGCAGCGGTGGTCACGGCATCTTGCTCCGCAAAAGCGGAGGTTTCCAAGTCCCCGGAGCAAGAGACAGGCTGGCTGGGGAGCCCTCACCTTTCGCGCCCCTGGCTGACACCTGGGGCACTAGGGGGGCTCTACCCCACCTGTCCGGCTCTCATCTTTCCCCTTTGCCCGGGGCAGAGACTTTCAAGCCGCCAGACAGCTGTTCTGGCGGCTTTAACAGGGAAATGGAAAGGCACTCAACGGGGAGCGTCCGCGATGCAGCGAACCGGAACCGGAAGTCCCACAATCTTGTAGTCTCATTCAAAACTGTTCTTTCTCTTCTTCATCACATCCAATTTTAGGTGTGAAGGCCAAGAAAACATGTAATTGATGGAGAGCAGCATCAATGACAGTTAACATAAGGTGATCAAAATGTCAGTGGACATCAGCAATAAAGTTGTGCAGATCAGTGCATGCTATGATAGCCACACTTTTTTGTTGGACACGCTATGGTAGATTGTTTTGTATCATTCACTGATGTCATTTTTGGTCTTTCCAACACGTATCTTATATGCACACAATATTTACCTTGTGTCACTTTAGTATTTCTGCAAGCTCACCACTGCATACAGTCAGCAGACCATATCGATATTCAATGTGGCAATAATAAATTGTGCTGTTTGAACTAGCTTCTTTAGCTAGCCCTATCCTTGAACAAATGGCTTTTGTCCTTTTGTCGTGATGGTTAGGCAATGCCAACACATGTTGCTTCCAGGGAATGCCCTAGCATTATTCAAATTTTACCAACTGGTTTGCCCCTGAAACCTGATGTTGGTTGGTCCTGTTCATTTCGATACCATCCTTGTGGGTGGTAGCATCACAAGGACCTTGTCACCATTTAGGCAACAACATCCAATGCCACATTTATTGTACCTGACTGTTGGGAAGGGTAGCTTTCTGGCTTATCTATCTACCAAATAATTCTTGGCTTACATTTCAGTTTTAGAAGTGTGAGGGGATAAAGTAATCAAACAACGGACAAAACTCCATTTAAATTGGGATGAAAACTGTTCACCCATCATATGTAATATTATCTATATATTTAATATAAATTGATGTGTTGATCTCAGTTTAAGCATGTTAAATTTGGAAGCTTCAGAGAATACTCATAGGATTTGTTTCATGAAGCAGAGATAAATTTGGTAGTTTGAGCGTATGAAAATTTGAGTGTGGGATTTATAGTGCATTAAGTGTCAGGCCGAAGCCATTTTATTTGGAATCTTAGGCCTGTCACACTTTGTACTATTCTACTATGCACAAAGAAAGAACGCTTTGTGCATGCGCAGAGGGTAAAAGAATCCAAATGGCGGCATCCAGGCGGGTTGGCGCTGCCTCGCGCTGCCGTCGCTACCAGATCTCCGATGGCTGGCAGGCACACCCAAACCTGGAGCATTTCACCCCTGGATACAGCATTTCCAGCGAAGGAATAGAGATGGACCCAAAGAAAGTGAAAGCGGTGCTAGATTGGCAACCCCCACGCACTTGCAAGCAACTACAGAGTTTCTTGGGCTTTGCAAACTTCTATCGGCAGTTCATCCCAGCTTTTGCAGAGGTGGCTTTTCCACTGACTGAACTGCTAAAGACAGGCCCATCACCAACAAAGCCAAAGCCGAACCAGCCTATTGGATGGACAATGGAATGTCAAAAAGCGTTCGAAAAACTGAAGCGGCTCTTCGCCCAAGAACCCATTCTGCAACACCCCAAGCCAGAACAGCAATTCATAATCCAGTCCAATGCCAGCGATGTAGCTGTAGCAGCGGTGCTATTGCAGAAGAACAAAGAAGGTCAACTCTTACCGTGTGCTTATGTTTCAAAGAAACTCACTGCCACTGAAAGGAGGTGGGCCATCTGGGAGAAAGAAGCCTATGCTGTCCATTGGGCACTACTCACCTGGAGACAATTCCTAGAAGGGGGCAAGGTACCATTTGAAGTATGGACTGACCATAAAAACCTTGAAGAGCCCCAGAATGCTGTCACCAAAACAAATCCTCTGGGCACAATACTTCAGGAGATTTAAATTCGAGCTGAAACACATCTGGCTGGGAAGAACTTACTGACAGACGCTTTATCCAGAAAGCCACAGTATGACAGCCAAACCAGACTGTCAGTTGCTTCTGGCCAGGACAAGCTGACCACAGCATTGAAAGCGGCGCTACCCAGTGACCTCTGGCTCAACAACAAAGAAGTCCTAACTATGAGAGAAGGCTTAGCATGGAAGGGATCCAAACTATATGTACCTGCCAGCTTGAGACTGGAAGTATTGCAACGAAGCCATGACTCCAAACTAGGAGGGCACTTTGGGTTCCTAAAAACTCTCCACCTAACCCAACGACAGTTTTGGTGGCCAAAGATGAAAGCAGAGGTGGAAGACTATGTTAAGAGCTGCGCTACGTGTGCAACTGGGAAAAATAGGCCAGGCAAGCCTCCTGGATTACTGCAATAGGTAGCTAACCCCAGCCGACCCTGGGAAGCAATCGCAATGGACTTCATCGTAGAACTCCCAGACAGCAATGGAAATACTGTGATTTGGACAGTCATCGACTTATTTTCTAAACAAGCTCATTTCATTGCTTGTTTAGCGCTACCGTCGGCCAGGAAGCTAGCAAAGCTATTTCTCAAACAAATCTACCGCCTACACGGCATGCCAAAAAGAATCATCTCCGACCGAGGCGTCCGGTTCACAGCCAAGTTCTGGAGAGAGTTCCTGAAGGCTATTGGATCCACACAAGGACTCAGCTCGGCTTTTCATCCGAGTACAAATGGGGCGACTGAACACACGAACGCAATGGTCGAGCAATACATCCGTTGTTATGTGGATTACCAGCAGGACAATTGGTCAGAGTTACTACCGTTTGCAGAGGTAGCATATAACAACGCTGTTCATAGCAGCACTGGATTAACTCCTTTTAAAGTTACCAGCGGCATGGAATTTGTCCCCATGCCTGAATTACCCAGAGAAGCCCCCACTTCCATGTCCCTAGCTGAATGGATGGAGACCCTGAAAAAGGGGTGGGAAAACACAAAGAAAGTGCTGGCTGAAGCAGCAGAAGCATACAAGAAGCAAGCTGACAAGCACCGATCGCTCCAGCCCCTCTTCCATGTGGGGGATAAAGTTTTCTTGTCTACCAAATATATATGGTTAAGAATGCCTAGAAAGAAACTGGGATAAAATTTTTGGGTCCTTTCCCAGTAGTTAATATTATCAACCCAGTCACAGGTCAGCTTGATTTACCTAGAATATTGGGAAAGATTCATCCAGTCTTTCATTGTAGTTTATTAAAACCAATGATTGGGTCTAACTTAAGGCCTCAGACCCAATCACCCCCTCCTCTAGAAGTCATACAAGGGGAGACTCATTACGAGGTGAAGAAGATTTTAGACTCTAGACTGTATAGGGGTTGTTTACAATATCTAGTGCATTGGAAGGGGTACCCTTTGTCTGAGGCTACCTGGGTAAAAAGTTGGGATGTAAAAGCTGACAGATTGGTAAAACAATTCCACGATAAATATCCAGACAAGTCAAAGGGTCCCCCTGGTGGGGGGGAAAGAGGTGGTTAGTGATGCGGTGTTAACCCCTTATGTTATTTTTCTTTCTCTTTCTTTAGGATATGGTTTTCTTCTGAGGGGAGGCCGCATGTCAGGCCGAAGCCATTTTATTTGGGATCTTAGGCCTGCCACACTTTATACTATTCTACTATGCATTTTCTATTGTGGGAAAATGGGAGGGGGCCAGTATGAAGTTGCTAGCATGTAGCCGTAACAAATTCTTTCTAGAAAGCCAAGGTCATCCTTTGTCTCTGCACCTGCACGGAAAGAGATGGGTGGACTCTGCCAGCATGGCAATAGAAGATTGGACAACATGATGGGCTTGTGGGTGTGGGGGCAAGGACTTGAACTTTCAACTGGGTGATGAAACCTGGGAAGCTTCAGATTCACCACATGTGTCAACATGGCTCTATTAATAAATTGGAACTTTGGGGAATACTTTACCTTGCACTCTGATTTAATTTTGGATGCTATTTGGAATCCTGACATTAAGGTGTAATGCATGCACAAAAGTTCTTTGATATCTGCAAATGAAAAATCATCTTCTAAATGCTTGTCATCACTCTAACTTTAATGATGAGATAAGTGTGTAAGAGAAAATCATTCTGTTGATGACAGGCACGTGTAAGAACGTAGTGGAAAAAGGGTTCCATTAACACATGTCAGTCAGTCTTTCTTTGTAGAAGTAGCTGTTCTTTAAGCATAAAGGGAAATGGGACTTCATTCTGTTCTACCAACTATATATTTTAGATGCCTGGTCAAACATTATAGCATATCTGTGGCATTCTTACGAGATCAAGCTTGTTATGTAAGACTATCTTCATCCAGTAGTCTGCAGTTAAAATAGCATTATAAAAGTTTAGTATATTTTGTACGGTAAATTATTTTATGAGCATTATTCATTCTACAGACTCAGTGCTTACTACTTTGTCTTGAGCAATAACCTGATGTTACAAGTTGATTCACAGGAAAGCATGAAAATAAAGTTGGCTAAAATTGTATATGGTATTTCAATATAGTTGTGCCGTAAATAAGGAATTTATTAATTTTTGATTTTGATTTTACTTTCAGACCCTTTCCTAATGTTTCCTAGCATGGGATATATTTTTTCCACAGCTGCTCCATACTGACATGGCTGTTAATTGAACATCCACTGTGACTCCCACATCTCTTTCCTGGTTAATTGCAGATAGCCCAAACCCCCATCAGTGTACATACCAAGTTAAAAGTTGCTTTTGTTTTTTCATTTTTCTGCTAGTATGCATTCTCTAAGCATATTTGCATTGTATGCCATTAGATTGACCATCCATTTTAAACAAATTGTCCTGGAGCTTTTCACAATCATTTGGTTTTTATGACACTGAAAAGTTCAGTATCTACAAATTTGGCCAGTTTACTGCTCCCCTTTCATGTTAAGCTCATGACTTAAACAAATAGATGCAAACTAATAGATTTTTGAGCACCTCCTTCTCAATTCTAATTTCCTGGTTTTTTTTTTTTATCAATTAGCAATTCAGGCTTCTTATCCCATGACTACTAAGCTAACTTAATATGTGATAAGGAACTTTATCAAAGGCTTTTTTAAAAAATATAAGTATCAGCAGAATTACCTCCATATATGTGCTTGTTGATAACTCTAAAAACTAAAAAGGTTAGTAAGGCAAGATTTATTCATACTGATTTCCCTTCAGCAAGTCTTGTTCCTCTATGTACTCATTATGTTTTCATTCATTCATTCATTCATTCATTCATTCATTCATTCATTCATTCATTCATTCACTGTTTCTACCAATCAGATGTTAGACTGACTGGCATATAATTTCTTGTATGTACTCAAGTCATTTTTAGAATTGTCATACTGACTATCTTCTAGTTTTTTTGTCACTTGAATGCAAGTTACTTTAAGTTCTAGATAGTATTTTATGTTGCAAGAAAATATACCGTGTTTCCCCAAAAATAAGACCCTGTCTCATATATTTTTTTGAACCCTGAAATAAGCCCTTGGCCTTATTGCCATGCACTCAAAAGCCCGATTGGGCTTATTATCAGGGGATGTCTTATTTTGGGGGAAACAGGGTATTATTGCTCTTCTATTTAGAAACAAACAAAATCGCTTATGTTACATCCAGTTGTTTACTGATAGAACCATGTGAAGCAACAATTCTTGTGTCCTTATGTTTGCCATGAATAAAACCTGGTTTGAAGGGCTGGAAGATTGTCTAAGGTACATTTTAGTAATGTAAGCGGACATCATAAAAACTGATAAATATTTAGATATTATATAACAAAAAGCTATCAGGATACATTGTAATTAGCTGGTATAGTGTTGTAAAGGAATACAGAGATGATTTCATAGGTACCATAGCAGAGGTGGGTTCCTCTCGGTTCGCACCGGTTCTATAGAACCGGTAGCAAACCACTGGTGACATCATGGAGCCGGTTCTGTCAGTGCCAATCCATGGGCGCCGCCATCTTTTTAAAAAATAATAATTGGGGGGGGGGATTTTTTGCTGAGTTTTTTCTTTTGTGCATGTGCAGAAGCTGAGTTTCTGGCACTGCGCATGCACCACCATCTTGTTTTTGGATTTTTTGGGGATTTCTTTGGAAATTTTTGGCACTCCACATGCGTGTACGAAGCGTGCGTGTGCCCACGAGGCACAGCCACGCGGCATGGGATGAAGCGAACCGGCGGCGAGGTAAGTTAGAACCCACCCCTGTACCATAGGTAACCCTGCTTGAACTCTTTTGTCTAGGAGAGAAGGGAAAATGCTGTAATGCTTTCTAGATTCCACATTACAGCTTATATAAATCAGATAGAATTCTAGTATATATGCATGTATGTATGAATTTAATATCTATAGCCACCTATCTCAATCAGTAACTCGGGGCAGCTTACAATTAAATTTCTGAGGTTGCCTGTTTTGGATTGGCAACTATGTAGGCCATATCAGTTCAGTGGTCTCCTCTGGACTTATTTCCAGGTAACTTTGATCCTATCTTTCAGGATTACACAAATCCTCATTTGGCAACTATTTAGAGTGAATAGCATCTGACACTATCCTGTGTTCTTTCACAGTTTAAAATATTTACTTTAAGGTGTTTCCTCCATGATGTTGCTCAGTCTTCTATATAATTCTGTAAATAGCTAGGTTAAGCATTGAGACCAGATGAATGGGATATTGATTAAACCAGTTATATACAGTAATAACTTCCATCAATTATTCACTGAAGAAGAAACTGAGAGGTGATCTGAGATACAGGTTTGGGAGCCAGAATTATTCTGGGATAGCAGGGACTTTCTCAGGCTCACATTCCCACCATTTCTGAATTTTTTCTTGGGGATATGACCTTCCCTGTCATGCTATTTGATCTTTGAGGCACCACTGAGTATGAGCAGTTCTGCTTCCTCTTTCTCCTGCCACTATTTTGGTGTCATCACTGCTCATCTGTTATTTGAAGTGTGAATTGGAAATTAAATGCGTTTGGAGGGGATCAAAGATTATTCTAGCCAATCATCTTTATCTAGGTCAGTATAAATAATTTATCTGTCACTTGCATCTTGCAAATACCCATCTCCTGGTGGACTATTTCATTAATATAGTGACCAAGTTCAAAATGTTGTCACTAATTATGTGACTAATATTTTTTTTCTGGCTCCTAAAATCTGAGGACTTAATATTCTTTAATGGTTTTTTTCCTGTCTTACTTGATACTTACCATTGGTTCTATACACTGTGATTCCAAATACTGTACTAGTTCGGAAATCATATTTCAGTAAATGAAAGAGATGACTAGAAGTATAGACGTAATAGATCTGCCAGTTTGCACTAGTAAGCTTTAAGGCTTAGTAAAAGTACTTACTAGAAAATGATACATATTCTTATTAATCATTTCTGTTTTATAAATCTTGATATTTTCCAGGATGTCATCTTTTGATCTGTTTAAAAGATAACTTTTTCTTGATACTGTGAAAAGTATGTTTTTATATGTTCATTACTCTGAATATAGTATATACATCAGTGATGGCGAACCTTTTTTTCCTCGGGTGCCGAAAGAGCGTACTCGCGTGCTATCGCGCATGCGCGAGTGCCCACACCCATAATTCAATCCCTGGGGAGGGTGAAAATGGTCTCCCCCATCACCCTGGAGGCCCTCTGGAAGCCAGAAACGGCCTGTTTCTCAACTTCTGGTGGGCCTAGTAGGCCCGTTTTTCATCCTCCCCAGGCTCCAGAGGCTTCCCTGGAGCTTGGGGAGGGTGAAAACACCCTCCCCCACCCGCCAGAGGCCCTCCAGAAGCGGAAAACACCCTCCCAGAGTCTCTGTGTGAGCCGAAAATTAGATGGCCAGAGTGCACATGCACGCTGGAGCTGAGCTAGGCCAACGGCTCGCGTGCCGGCAGATATGGCTCCGCGTGCCACCTGTGGCACACGTGCCATAGGTTCGCCATCACTGATATACATTATGTGTCGTCATCATCATCATTTTAGCCATTGTCTGTCCACTGCAGGATTAAGGCCTCTTCTGCATGTTTCCGACCAATATGGTCCTGAGCTTTCTTTTGCCAATTGGGCCCGCAATATTTGCTGATGTCGTTGATCCATCTTGTTTCAGGTCTCCTTCGTGGATGCTTTTTATCACGTGGGATCCATTCTATGATTGCCTTGGTCCACCACCTGAAGTTCTTCTTGCTATGTCACCAGCCCATTTCCATTTCAATTCAATTCTTTTATTCTCTTGATGATATCCTACACTTTCATTTGTTCTCTAATCCATGTGCAGGTCTTTCTATCTTGTCTTGTAATACTTGCATTCCAAAGCAATACTTTTGCCTAAATTATTATTATTTAAATGTTTTAATTTCTTTTAACAAATTGTTGTCCATATTGTGTTTGGTCTCCATCTAAAAGTATTAGATTTTCTTTTACAAACCAAACTCACAGAATTTTGGTAATTTCTGTACTTTAGAAATTTTAGTAGCAAAGTTCTTTGAAGTCCAAATCATATCTATTCTTGAAAAGTATATATGTCTTTTAGAAAAGTAAGCATAGTTTCTTGAATTTCTACTTTTCTGTCTTCATATATTAACCATCCCTAAATAACCATCAACTCAAAGATGGATCAATTTCTTATAAATTCACACAGTAGTAGTAAGTTGGGTGAACAATTTTCCCACTTTCATTTTTCGTAGATTCCCGACCCATGGGCTATTATTCTATCATGTAAATAACAGCAATCACATTTACAGTTACTGTATATACTACCCCGTAGCACATTATAGCACACTCTGGGCAGTTTACAATGTCAGCATTATTTGCATATTGGCCCAATAATCTGGGTCCTCATTACACTGACCTGGAAGGCCGAATGAAACTTGAGCCCCATCAGGATCCAACCCCAGGCTGTGGGCAGAGTTTGCCTGCAATACTGCATTTTAATCACTGCGCACCACTAAATAAGAATGTATCTTATCCTATTATTGTCCTCCAACCCCTATTCTATGCCCAAAAACCTTTGGTCTCCCTCCTCTAACACCTGGTCCACCCTATAAGAGTATTGGAGCCAGAAAGGAGGCATATGGTCAGTAAGCAATCAACACTTATGTGTGGGCTTAAATAAATGTGTGATTCTCTTTTAGGTGGATGCTGTGTCTCCCCCACCCCCTTTGCTTGGGAATGGCTCCACAGCCATTTATATGTCCTTTTTTCATTGGGGGGAAATATTATTTTACCAGGTCAGCTGGGCAATTTAGAATATTTTAAATGACCTCTCTCCTCCATGATTTTTTATGGTGTCATGTTAAAATGGATGTCATGGGCTACATCTATTCTTGCTACATGTTCCCAAGCTAATTCTCTGATTAGCAAAACACATAATGCAGCTTCCTTGGACTCTATAACTAACTTGCTGATGGGATTATGGTGGCAATTAATCTATTATAGTTTATTTCAAGCCTTGCTGGGATCTTTTCTCTGGTCCTAGGCAGTCTCATATATTTGGTCAACCTGCTTTCTGGAATTATACTTTGCTTAATCACTTGATTTTTGACAGACACACAATTCATGGCATGCATACTGAATTTTTTTTCAATGGATGTAAAACTTCAGCTGTTTTATGCCCATCAAGGAAACAGAGCACAAGACTGAAGCAAGAGCCACAGGTCATAATAGAAAAAATAAATCTGCCGTCTTTAGGAAAAGCCAATGTGCTTGTTGAGATTCTCAGAGGAACTATCTAAAGAAGATCTGAGGACTCTGAACTTATTGCTGATGAACTCCGGTGTATGCACTTACGTTGAGGCTGGATGCACTCACTGTATGAATTCATAAACTATGATTTACAGAGACCAGAGTGATTAGATTCATATAACATGGCTCAGCTAAAATTAAGCAATCGCCTGAAGGCTTAACCTTATATTTGAAACTGGCAATAACAAACAAGCAGAGGAATAAGTTATTAATAATAATTATTATCTTAATTATCTTAATAAAAAGTATTAAGTGAAAAGATTGTAAAAATAGGAAAATTAGCTAAGAATAGAATTAAAGATAAGGGGAAAAATTGGGAAAGAAGGGAACGTTTCATGAAATGCAATAGAAATATCAGTATTCTTATTCCAATTATTATATATCTGATCATATTTTATACTTTTATTCCACTTTCTGGGTAATTATTGTGATTCATGTGAATTTGATGGAGATGGGCCAGTCTATCAGCCATTTATATTAAAAGGACAAGATATATTAGGAACATAAGTGGAAGAAAAAAGAGATTAGTTCTTTAAGGTTCAAATAAAAGAGTAAGCCACAAACTAAACTTGAATTTATACCTATTTGAGTGTTTTTAAGAATGATGTTATATAAATAAACTCTGTTGCTGTAAATTAACGTGAGTTAATTATTAGATAAGGAAGCATGCTTAGGCAGTAAGTATCAGTGGGAAACTTAATTTATGCAGCTATCTTATGGCTTATTTAAATACCTGATGTAATTTACCTTGATCTAAATTAGCGCTTGAGGTTTGCAGTTCTTGTTGAATTTCCCTCCCTCTGCCACAAAAAATGTTTTCTTTTCTAGCATAATCATTAACTAGGAAATGGGTTTGTAAGCTGGTAATTTTCACAGGTGCAGATATGCTTGCACATTTGGAAAATTTCGCAAGCATGAGCAGCTCCTCTCCACTTTATTTTGTTGCACATTTGTATAATTGAAACAATTTATAATAAATTTTACCTCTTTCTCCGTGTCAGAGTGTGTCATGGATAAATACAATGAAGTTTAATATTAGAAACGTATTTGTAAGAATATTTAACAAGAATTATGTTTGATTCTAAACTGCTTATCATAAAATTACAAATTTGCATTTAGTTTAAAACTTTATTGGATCCTCTTAAATTGTTTTTTTTATAAATATTGGTTATGTTCATCAAAAACTGTAATGAGTCAATCAAAAACATACTTAGGAAGGTAGCTTGGAATAAATCATCATCATAATAAGTTGACAAAATGTCCATCTGCCAGTTGCAAAAGGCCATATTGCTTGGATCTGTACATCTACACATTACGACATTATAGGTTCTTGGGAAGAATGTGATCCATATGAAGGCCCACACCAGCTAAAGAACTGGCTGCTGAGATTTCACGTTGTGAACAGAGAATAATAATGTGATCTCTAATAACTTTCTGTCTTAAATCTTATAAAGTTCTATCCCACTTAAGGTGTTCTTAGGTTTTCGTATTTCTCAAACCAAGCAATTGATCAACTACTGTAAAGTTGTTACCATGGAGATATATTCCAGAACATTTTTTACTTTTTGTGTATAAAATTGGTTTTCTTGTTTCTTTTTGTGTAAAATTTCTAAGCTATTTGTAAGATCAGGTGCTTCTTGGCCAGACTGTAGTTCACAACTTACAACCACAGTTGAGACCTTAATCTTGGTCATTGAGTGAATCTGTAGGTAAGCCAAATGTCATAGCTTTACCCAACGACCGCAATCCTAGCATACCCAGTTGAGATCATTAAATGATCTTGCGGGTCGTTAAGCAGAGACACCAAAATCCTAGCAGAATTTTCAGCCCGAGAGAGACTTGTTTGCAGCACGTCCCACCTTTTATATGGCCTTTGCTGTCTTTGCTTGGATTTCAGCAGGGAGAATTTTCATCCCCTGCTTTGCTCTGGAACTGAAAATCCTGCTTGGATTCTGCTATGCACCTTTTTTTAGCCAGTCTCTGAAGACTAGACAGAATCCTCTGGACACGCTACAGTGCTTGGGGTCTTCCCTGTCAGCTTCCCCATTGTCTTTCTGAGAAAACTGGCAAGTAAAATTGCAAATGGTGCTCACATGATCGCAGGGAAGATTTCAAATCATAATTGTATGATCACAGACCATTTGGCAACCAGGGCTAAGATTGAATGGGTTGTTAACTGCCCGGATCACAATCCTATGACTGGGGTGGGTGCAAAGGGTGTAACTTCGGGAACAGTTGTAAGTACCTGCAGCATCTGTCATGATTTTGAATGATCACTAAACAAATGGTTGTAACTTGAGGACCACGTGTAGTCTGATTTTAGTTCTGATTTTGAATTGTTATAGGTCAGTCATTTTTGTGAGGAAATCTTTCATGAAATGCAAAAATTAGGCTGAAGGGAATTAGATTTATTAATGGAAGCTCACTAAAGTCACTTTAAACAAACATAAAAGGGCAATTAGACAGCAATGAATTAAAGTAAGTTTTAAAATACTGTAGTATGGGGATACTGTAGTATGGGTTCAATGCTGTAGAGAAGGTATTAGAAGGAAATGATGGAAGAAAGGAGAGATCAAGGAAGATACAAGGACAGATTAAGGCAAGGACCACAGTGTAGTTGATTCATTGTGAGAGGATAGAGGAGAGAAATAGCTGATATAAAGGGGAGAGAAAAAAGTGAGACTAGGTAGTGTGATATTAACATTATATAAAATATAAAGACTTAGGCACAGAGAAATGTGGGAAAGACAAGCACGAGCATATTTGCAGAACATCTATAATAGCAAAGAGGCATTGTGATTCACAATACAGTTTACTGTTAGCAGTGAATGGACTGATTATGTGAAAATATTGCATCTTATTGCTGTGAACTCTCTTTTATTTGCAGATAGCATTTACCTTTCGCTAGAAGAGGAATGAAGGAACAGACAATGGGAACACACTCAAGATAACACTCCTGGACAAGGTGTCTTATGGCTATTTCGAGTTGATTTATATCTGCATATTTGATGGTTTTTACATACAAAGGATTTATTTTTCTTTTGGATATACTCAAAATACAAAATTGTTTCTTGTTGGAAACTTTTTACTTTTGAAAACTATACACCATGGGAGACATGGCCAACAACTCAGTGGCATATGGTGGTGTAAAATACAGTATAAAAGATTCTAATCATGGAGATTTTGGTATTACACTTGAAGAGCTTCGTACACTTATGGAACTGCGAGCTACTGATGCTTTGCATAAAATACAAGAATGCTATGGAGATGTATATGGAATCTGTACAAGATTGAAAACTTCTCCAAATGAAGGTAAGGGTGATTGTACATGAATTTTAAGTAAGATAATTCTGCCTTGTATAGATACTGTAGGCCTTGTTAATTGACAATGTTTTTATTTGTCACTTGAAGAGCCACTTGGCTTTAGTTGTATCTTAAATGGATTCATTTGGTTTTAAATTAAGATAATTAAAAGTAGAATTTTACAAAATAAATATTGAATTGAAGCTGCAAATATTTCTTTTAGGTATAATTTCAGAAAATATAAGTAAAAATACCAGTTTACTAAGATGCATGCTGATACCTGCCAGGACATACAGTATTTAGTATAACAGTGGGAAAGAGAAATTGCCAGTGATGCAAGACCAGGAGTGTTGAATCCTCGACTTACAACCCCTCTAGTCCTCGACTTACGACCGCTTTTGTCCTCGACTCTCAACCGCGCTGGCTGCTGCTTCAACCTGATTGGTTGAGGCTCAAGCAGCCAGAGCGCAGAAGAAGTGACAGCTCCCATTGGTCTAGAGTTTGACAGCTTCCCTATAAAAGGGAGCTGTCATCCCTCAGTTGTTGTTGTTGCTGTCAGCTGTGTCTTGGTGCTGAATAAATTGTTCCTGTTAAGACAAGCCTGTCTGAGCCTCTTCTTCCAGCCAGCAACCTCTCGGCTATCTAACACTGGCGACGAGGAAGTTGAAAGCCGAACGTTTGCTACTGCTGCCGCTGCCGCAGGATGCCTTTTACGATTTTTTTTCCTTCAGCCACGATTCTCCAAGCTGGTCACACTGAGCTTAAGCCACTAATTCCTGCCTAATAGGGTCGACGATACGTCGCCCTTCTTGCTGTTGTCACTCCCTACGTCTTTTTCAGGATGACTACGCTGTCTTCCTTCCCTCCTTTTGAACCAGCAACTGAAACGTGGCCCAAAATTGGAGAATATGCAGCAGTGGCAAAATTGACAATATACACTATGTCCATGATAGACATATTGCTAAATTTTAGCAGGAATGGCTCCCTTATATATAGCACAGAATAAGAGAAATTAAGACATTTGGAATATAGTTTCTAGATAAGATTATGAGATAAGATTATGAGACCATGAAAAACAACAGATAAAGGAAGTTAAGCAGACATTAGCAATAAACTCAATGTTCAGTACAAAGTACAAATATTTAGGTTAGCAATTTTGAAATAAATGGAAAGGGAGGGGAAAAAGCATTACTTTTTTGTGCTTGATTTCCTGTAATATTTCATTTGATGCTGGAAATTCTGATGATTTCCCCCCCATTGTTTTTGTTGAACTATAATTAACAAACAGTATTAGGCAATTGAAGAGAGTTTGTTAATCCACATCTCTAACATTATGTTATCTAATGTTTTTCAGTGTTGTGTAATTATTTTGGCTACTGAAATTAAATAGATAATATGTTCTTTATTTTTAAGCTTCAGGTTTGATCCTGTAAATAAATGTAGTAAGCCCAGCTCTGGGAAGCATTTAATTCTTTGTTGATGTTACTTATCTCCCCAAATATTTTATGCCAAAAGGATATAGCTTTATCACATGACCACCACAAATGAAAAATTGATCCCCTTTTTACAACCTCTCTAACATTTGAAAGAATTGTTTGTTTGTTTATGTGTGTGCGTGCATTCAAATCTAATGGGAAAAAGCATTACTAAAAGAGTTTTCTGAAAATTTTAAAACTCTATAGTACTTTTTTCTCCTTCCTTTGTGCTTTATATCTTTAACTTTTGAAAAGTTGTTTAAAAAAAACTTTAAAAAGTATTTTTTTAACATATTCCTATATTAGGATTAAAACAGTGTTGTTCCCAGTATTGTAAGCTTCCAAAAAATAATTTAAGAAGCAACATGCTGAAAAATCTATTTATCAGGCCAATAAATATATGGTATTTTTTTAAAAAAATAATAATTTATTTTTATTTTTTTTAACAGTTTCTTGAGCTTTTCAAGTAAGGATAGATAAACCTGTTTTCAGAGACTTCAGTTAGGAAAAAAAATGAAACATTCTACGCAAATTATTCATGCATTTTTTTCAGAAATATTTTCTCCTAAAACTAAGCATTACAGTATGTGTCTTTCTGATTTGGTTACTTCCTAATAAAACTCACAATCTGCTTAAACTTCATTATAGGTAATGCTCAAATTATGACCACAATTGGAGTGGGAACTTCCATTGCTAAGCGATGCAGTTGTTGAGTCATCACATGACCACAACCATGCCTAATTTTATTACCTTTTTGCCAGTCCTTTAGTGAATCACCATAGTCACTAAGTGAATCCAGCTTCCCCCATTAACGTTGCTTGTTCGAAGCTGTCCAGGAAGGTTGCAAATTGTGATCATGTGAACCTGGGACACTGCAACTATTGTAAATACATGCCAGTTGCCAAGTACCTAAATTATGATCATGTGATTGTGGGGCACTGTGACAGTCATAGATATGAGGACTGGTCGAAACTCACTGTTTTCAGCACCATCATAACTTTGAACAGTTGCTAAACAAATAGTTGAGGAGTACCTGTATTGTGATGTATTTAAGTATCTTCCTCTGTTTTTTTGGGGGGGGGGAGCAGGGGAAATAGAATGCTACTTACCATTATTAGGCAAGTGAGTATTTTGACCATATCATAATTTTTATGCATATTTTCCACCTCCAAGCTTGATTGCTTAGTGGACATAAGCATATCAGGTGATGTGTATTTGTGTAATGAGGGAGGGTGTGGCCTAAGGAGTGCAACACCCTATATCAAGGTGTGCATAATTATTAGGCAGCTTCTTTTCCTTAGGCAAAATAGGCCAGGAAAGAGATTTAACTGACTCTAAAAAGTCAAAAATTGCAAAAAGTCTTTCAGAAGGATGCAGCACTCTTTAAATTGCTAAAATATTGGGGAGTGGTCACATAATTATAAAACGTTTTGTTGCAAATAGTGAACAAGGTTGCAAGAAACATGTTGAGAAAAAAAGACTCACATTAATTGCCAAAGATTTGAGAAGAATCAAACATGAAGCTACCTTCTTCTTCTTCTTGTGCCATATCTGTCATCGGACGATCATGTTGGCAATCCTATTATCAACGGCCACACGAAAAAATGCTGTTGAGTTTTGTACAAAACAGTCACTTAGATTTTGAAGCCATGATGTTCTTCTTCTGCCTGGACCTCGTTTACCTTCAATCTTCCCTTGGAGGATTAAGTGAAGTATGCCGTATTTTTCTAGGTATCGCATCACATGTCCAAAATATTCTAACTTTTGCTTTTTTAGGGTTTTGATGATTTCCCTTGGCTTTCCCAGGCGGCTTATCACCTCATCATTTCTGATTTTGTCAACCCAACTTATATGTAACAGTCGCCTGTAAATCCACATTTCAAATGCTTTTAGTCTGTTCAAGTAGCTTTCTGTCAGAGACCAACTCTCCACTCTGTAGGGCAGGATAGAGAAGATGTAACATCTGACAAGCCTGGTTTTCAATCTTAGACTTACGTTGTGACTGCAGAAGACCTTTTTCATTTTGAAGAATGCTGTTCGAGCTTTCTCCATCCTTGTTTTACATTCAAAGTGGTCTTTGAATGAATCTACCAGGAACCCATTATCCTCCAGTGCTGTCATATTCCAGAACTGCAACCTGGAATGTCCAGAAGTGCAAGGTATTCAGTGTTCCACTTCGACTCAGACACCAGCACGGTGGAGGTGGGGTACTGGTATGGGATGGTATTATTAAAGATGAGCTAGTTGGACCTTTTCGGGTTGAAGATGGACTCAAAATCAACTCCCAAGTCAGTTTTTAGAAGACATTTTCTTCAAACAGTGGTAAAGGTAAAAATCTGCATCTTTGAAGAAGATTATGATTTTTATACAGGACAATGCTCCATCGCATGCATCGAAGTACTCCACTGCGTGGCTAGCCAGTAAAGGCCTTAAAGATGAAAGAATAATGACATGGCCCCCTTCCTCACCTGACCTAAACCCTATTAAAAACTTGTGGGCCCTTCTTAAATGGGAGATTTACGGTGAAGGAAAACATCACACCTCTCTGAAGAGTGTCTGGGACGCTGTGGTTGCTGCTGCACAAAAAGTTGATTGTCAACAGATCAAAAAACTGACAGACTCCATGAATGGAAGGCTTATGACTGTCATTGAAAATAAGGGTGGCTATATTGGTCACTGTTTTTTTTTTAATGTCAAAAATGTCCATTTGTACATTTTAAGTTGTTTATTATAGTCACTTTAACAGATGCAAATAAACGAGTGAGGTGGGCAAATTTTTGTTTTTCATTTAGTTGCATAATAATTCTGTACACTAATGGTTGCCCAATAATTATGCACACATAGATATTCTCCTAAGAAAGCCAAAACCTCATTTTTACTTTCTTAAATATTCAGGTTTGAGGTTTATTACCATTTTGGATTGACTGAGAGCACTGTAGTTGTTCAATAATAAAATTAATCCTCCAAAATACCACTTGCCTAATAATTGTGCACACAGTGTATATTTTTAAAAAAGGTTTATACTAAAACATACAATCTTCCATCTAAAACAGGTGTGTCGAACATATGGCCCATGAGCTGCATGTGGTCCTCATCAGCTAGTAAAGTGGCTCCACAAGATCATAAACTTTTAACATTATGTTTATATATATATATGTGTGTGTGTGTGTATGCGTATATGCGTATATGCGTGTGTATATATATGTATATGTGTATATATATATGTGTATACATGTATATGTATATACACACACATACATATACATATTATATATTTTATATGTAGCTCAAGATAATACCTCTACATTCAATGTGGCCTACGCAAGCCAAAAGGTTGGACACTTGTGATCTAAAATATTTATTAAGGGCTGTTTATGTATATGAAGTTTCCAGCAACCATTGGTGAACATTTTTTGGACCACAACTCATGGCTCCTATTCACATTTATTTGCTGCCTAATTAGAAAGGAACACACTTGGTCTCTACATATTTGAGCCATTCATAATTTATGAGATTTGTAATGACTGTACAATGTCCTTTCAGCACATGTTAAAAGAGAAACACTTTCATTTTTAATAACCATTGGGCAATTTGTTCATTAGGATTCTCCTACAGACTTTATTGAGCTGAGTGCAGGTGTTTACATGTTGGCTTCCAAGTGAGGCAGTCATTAACTGGAGTGTTCTTGTGGTGTTACTAATATGTAAATTGGGTTTTGATTCTGTGAAGTCAAGGTTTGAGTTGCCTAAATGTGATTGGACTACAGTGCTCAGAATTCCCAGCCAATATTGGGCATGCAACTGGGAATTGTAATTTGGCAGTAGCTGTAGGAATTACTTCTATTGTCATTGTTTCTGTTGCGTTTAGCATCGTTAAGCAAAATTGTGAGATTTTCTCCCCCCCCCCATATTAATACAGGTAAAATTAAATGATTCCTTAATACTGGTAGGGAAAATAAAACAACAATACAATTCTGGAATATGTTTTTTTTTAATTTCTTATCGGATATTTGCAATATCCAAGTGGCTTTGTAACATACAGTTATATAAACAAATACAATCAGTACTTAAAATGGTGGACAAATTACTTTTGTCTGCACAGCTTTTGTAGCACAGCTTTTGAGCACAGCTTTTGTTCTCAAAGTGTTGAGAACACACATATATTCTGTGCTATAATTATTTTGGAGTAAAGGCTCCAGAGAAGTGCAATGTTAGAAGAGTCTGAAGTTTCCCTTTTGAATTTTTTCCCCCAGAAATGGTCAAAATCCGCCTTAAGCACTCACAATATATATATTTATATATTTTTAACTGTAACAATAGTTACAGTTACAGTTAGCATTGAAAAAATGTTACATGAAATTTCCAGAAATCATTGGTAATTTTCCAAAAAATAAAATCTTCCCAACATGTGGGAATTTCCCTTTCTTGAAACATGGGAAATAAGGAAATCTAATTTGCTACTGTTATGAATTTATGCTTGTGCAAAGTCACACATCCAATTGTTATGTGTGTAAAAGGAAAAAGGTATGCTTGTTGCATGTGAAACTGACATGGTAGCAATGAATGAAGCAGAAACTCAATACTTTTGTATTCAAACCTCTATGCGGTCAAGAAAAATCTTATCATACAAACAACAGTTCATGTAATCCTAATGCCAGCTATTGATATAATTAATTTCTTTGAAAATTGGGGCTTGTTTAGCATATACTGAATATGCTAAATAAATTTATTTTTTTAAAAGCATACCTGGTTTTTATCTGGATTCAATATATCTGGACTCAAATTAAAATCAATAAAACAATACATGAATTCAGTGATTTGTAGCCAGTTGCTGCTACTATTTTAGAAAAGCAACTCTAAAGTGTCCTGATATTACCATAGTGGCTGTTTTTCTTGAAAACATGGAAATAAATAGTATGATAATAAATAAGTACAAAATAATAGATTTGCAGTATATTTAACATTTTAATAAATCGAATGTGAAAATGTTTCATTTTTGTTAGGAGGTGACAATAAACTACTCTAAAACCATTTTCTCTTTTTACTGTTTAGGCTTAAGTGGAAATCCAGCAGATATAGAGAGGAGAGCATCTGTATTTGGGAAGAATTTTATACCTCCTAAAAAGCCAAAAACATTTCTTCAGTTAGTATGGGAAGCACTACAGGATGTTACGTTAATAATTTTAGAAATTGCAGCCATAATATCATTGGGCCTTTCTTTTTACCAACCTCCAGGAGGAAACGAAGCATGTAAGTAATGAAATAGGTTTTTTTAAATTCTTGTTTATCATTAAATACACAGAATGAATGTATTAGAATTCTGTTATAAAAGGGTTTTGTTCTTAGAACTGAGAACTTGACAGGTTAAAGTATATTCACATTAAATTCTAGTCATTCATTGGAGCAAGATATAGATTTTAATATCATATTTGCACATATCTTGAATGTCTGATGGAATGACAGTAGGTTTATATAATCTTTCGTATCGCTCTTCCTTTTTCTTCTGTTTTTAAATCTAGAAAACAAGGATAATTAGAGCAACTTCGCTCTGTGTTCTCAACTTAATTTCCCCAGGGTTACATAGTGTAGACAATCAAAAGAGCTCAGTTAATCTATGTTTGGACTGGCATTTTGAGCTTTACTATAATCTAATTTCCTCAAGTATAGGATCTCTTCAGATGCTGTATTTTTCACTGGAGAGTTCAGGAGCAGGCCTGGATTCATGTACTCCATTCCTTACTGCTCCTGAGGACAGGTAAATATGAGTGTCTAAATAGAGGTATTAATGAAAGAAGTAGGAAACCCGGTGGAGGCAGGACAAGGTTCTGTCCTTGTTAAGTCCCATTCCTGACGATGTAAATGCAAAAGCAGACACATTTAACATATACCCCATGTTTACTCTTATATCCAGGTCAACATTCAGTTACTTAGCAAACACCAGTGCAGATTAATATTCCTGGGTTATCATTTTATTAGATGAATTTCTTTTTAGAAATGCCATTCATCTATATTGAAATCTGCTAAATGGCGCAATCAAGATATCTAAAGCATGTTCAGATTTCAGAACAAGTATTTTTATAAATGCATATAGTATAAATGTTTATTTACTGTAAGATTATTAATTGTAATAACTAAATATGGTGCTACAAAATATCAGAATTATCAGATAAAAGCAGAATCTTAAAATCTTAAAACACTGTATCTGAAATGGTCAGATTGGACAAAAAATGCATATTGTTTCAAAATCTGTCAAAGGCTTTAGGTAGCGAGAGTGTGTTTTTCTGCAGAATTCTTTCTCTGACATGTTCACTGAGATGACTTCTGAAATACTGTCCCAAAGGTGCTTTTTCAAGAGGCAACTGGATTTTCTTTGCCTCTTTTAAAAAGCATCTTTGGGACAGTCATGACCTGGATGACTGAGAATCTCCATAGACGTTCTGAAATATGGAAATCTATTGGAAACCTATTCCTTAATTGTTGGCTTACTTTTAAGGTAGCCTGGGAACATTTAAATATTTCAGTGTTGGGGATATACATATTCTTTATTCAGAATAGGATCAGAAAGATTTCAGGCTACTGGAACATGTTTCAGTTTTTATAATAACTCTGACATTTAACAAGTAAAGTTTATTACAAAAACAATTTTAAAATCAAAGAATCAAATTTTATATTTGAATTTGGTGTAAGTTTTAAAATTAGACTGTTTCATCTTTCCCTGTAACAATCTCTGCTTGATTATCCCAATCTCTCTTTATTCAGCAGTATAATTAGTAATTGGTAAATCTTATTTCTGTACCTCAGATAAATCTAGATCTATGTTCTGTCTGTTTATTCCATAGGTAGTCTGAATGGAGCAAGGCCATTAAAACTTTAAAAGTTAACTATAACTCTGAATTGTGTTGAGAAATAAATTTGAAACCAGTGCAATGCTGAACGCAGGTATTGCATTTAGTACAGATAGAACCCTGGATATTCTTTAGAGTCAACCCTAATGGTTTCCACATTACATAACATGTAATTTACTTGGCTTCGTTGTAATGTAGTATATTGATAGGGTTAAGGCTTATTTGTTAACAAAGCTATTGTACCTTACTCAAAATATGTTTAAAGCAAAGTATTTATAAATCTTCCTATAGAACACTGATTAGTTGCCCAGTATGTCCGGTTATAGTTTTAGTCGATATAGTAATTTAAATAAAGATAACGAATTCTTGGTTATAGCTGCTTTCTATGATTCCAGGAGTACTGTCTTCCACATCTTTTAATAGTGCCATCACATGATAGCTATAGCCATCCATTTAAATGTTCCATTATTTCACTTAAATTGTGTAGAAAAGAGAAAGTAGTGTGTACTTAATCCCAAATTTCTGAACTGCCAGCATGCTGTTTTACAATATCACTACTTTAAGAACTACATCAGTTATCACACTGTCTTCCAGGGTAGTAATAGTTTCAACAAAAGACAACAAAACTGTATATGACTATATCAACTCATTTTGATGGAGTTATATAGCTTCATATATTCTTTCTTTAAATCTGAATCTCCTACTATGCTTCTACATATAGTTCTTTTCAAAATTATTTTTACCTGTATGAGATGCAAGTGTTATATTAATTCTGACGTTTGAATGTTCATATAATCACCAGAGACTGCACTCAATTCAGCGGCACTTAATTTTTTATCATGAATTATAAAATGAACAAATGCTTCTTCCAGGAGCTCTTATGAAAGATAGTCCATGAAGGCTGCTACAAAGCAATTTCAGTTTCCTCTTAATTCAAAATTTGACAATGTATATTAATATTATTTGCACGACTACCAAATATAACATTTTTCTAAGCAGTATTATTTTATTGGGAGCAAAAGTCTCTGTTCAAAAGGATTGTGATTGGGACAAAACTAGTGTATTAATTTCTAAAGCATTGCTTGCCTTCTAATGGTTTCTGGCAGACTTATGTATATATCAGCCTTCTACATTCTGTATACCTTCAGGTATAATTGAATAAGATATCTTTGAGGAGCATTGCCTTTTCATTCGTTTCTCTTGTCCCGAATGGATTTAGGAAAATATATGTTTATGTAAAGGAAACATGATAACGAGCATCATCCTTAACTCAAGCTCTTGTTTGTAAGAAACCATATAGCTACCATGCATGTCTGTGAAAAAGTTGAATCCTTTTAGGAATTAGCTGACAGTTATAGCATATATCTGCTTTGAGTACACCTGCCATCCCTATCCAATAAAGCCCTTGGCATTGCTGGCTGCAAGTACTGATTAAAGTCAGCCAACATCTAGAACAGGGGTGTCAAATTTGCGGCGTCATGTGATGTATTGTGACTTCCCCCCTTTGCTAAACCAAGGGTGGGCGTGGCCAGCGCATGACGCATCTGGCCCACGGGCCGTGAGTTTTGACACCCCTGATCTAGAACTAAGTAGATTGGGAAGGCTGCTTTAATAGGTAGCATAAGTGTTAGCATAATATTAATAGATTCAGTTTGCAAAATACGCTGAACAAATAATGTGTTCTATCTGCCAGCCCAAGGGTAGCCTTTAACATTTAATTAAAAAGGTAATTGGGTAAAATTTTGCTAACTAGCCAGGAAACAAGACATTGTTTCTTTTCACTTTCATTGTTTCTTTTTTCTTTTCTTTTTTCTTTTCTTTTGTTTTGTTTGAATTTATTCCTTAGAAGTTAGGAGGAAGAAGCATTGTTAATATTTCTCAGTAATTGCAAGGTCTGGTCCCAGGCCAAGAGAGGATTAAGCTCCAACTTCACTTCCCCCATCCTTGGTCTTAAATTAGAATCTATGTTTGTCCTGATTGACATAAACCATATAGCTTAAGTAGTATTTTATGACAGTGTGACTGACTCTACTTGTTCTTTTTTTAATCAGTTTTTTATTTCTTATCAGTTGATGAATCAGATGGTAAACGACGTTTCTCCTTACGTTGCAATGTGTTGTCCACCCAAAACCTGCTTATTCTTCAGATTTCTGAAGCAGGATAATTCTAAAGAGTAACCAAGAGAAAGGCCTTTTGCATTAGCAGAAATTTGTTGATAGAATTTTGAATGTAGCTCTTCGGGTTTTAATTCAGTATCTACTGATCCTCACATTTAATTAAGTATAAAGGCCTCTAAAACTTACTGAATCACTAAAGAAACAACTTTCTTTCATTGTAATTATACTGAAAAACAGACTAGATGTGGTACCTAAGAAGGGTTAGCATTTCTGGTGGAGATGCCTGCCGCGCCCTTTTTAGTACTGCTTGCTCATCTTTGATAATCTTGTTTTATTGTTCTGTACCCCAATATGGAGCCTTTCCAATTAAAAAATTGGGGTTTATTATCCTTTAATTTTATGAGAGCTTGGCCAAATGATTACTAGCATTGAAAACTGAATAGGATATATCTTTTGAGTAAGTAAATTGAGTAAGAACTAGCTAAGCATTTGTTTATGAGAAATTGTTTAATCCAAAATTAGATTAAAGTCAGAATATCTATGTTTAAAATTATCTGTTTATTTGGCTTTTAATCTATTTAAGAACAGGTGTTCTGCAACTTGTGAGAGAAATTAAGTACTTCCCTATAAATTACTTTGCAAGGCTCATACAATTGCTTGGAGAGTTGCTCCCAGCTTTCTGCGGTGTAGGTGTGTATGCATACACACATAAAACCTTTTGAAGCAGACACATCACTCTAGCAAAGTGTAGTGCTATAACAGTTGAAGGAGATATCCTTCATTTTCCCTTCTATGTATTGCAAAACATTTCTTTTGAATTTCTGAAGATGGCTACAGTAGTAACTGGATTTGAGGTACTTCAATTAGAAATAGAAGATGAATAAAAGATATCATGAAACATTGATTGGTTAGTTTTATTTATTTGTACATTTATTTTTATGAGTGCTTGCACATACATAGCTTTGAAGTTTACTTTAATGCCAAGGGAACAGTGTTGATCCATGTCATGTTACTTTTATATTGCTACTAAAATGTAGTCACTGAGAGTGAGTTGGGTGGACATATAAATTTTCTTAAATAAGTAAATAATTGTTGCAATAATTTTTCTGTGTAAATGTACTAGTTTAGATCATTCTGATGAGAGACCAACAGAGGACATTTCTGCCACTGCCCACTTTCCAAAATTGACTGTTCCCTCTAAGGCAGTGGTGGCGAACCTTTTTCGGCTCGCGTGCCGAAAAAGGGGGGGGCGCTCGGGTGCGCTCGCGTGCCCACACCCATTCCCTCCCCCCACGCATGCGCACAACACCCCCCATGCTGCCTCCTGCGCATGCGCACACACCCCCACCCCCGCACAGGCCCACTTACCGGAGCCTGGAACGACGAAACGGAGCCTGGAACGATGAAACCGGCAAACCGGAAGTGCGAAAAAACGCACTTCCGGTTTGCAGGTATGCTGTTTTTTGCACTCCGGAGGGTTCAGGGAAGCTCCCTGAAGCTCCGGAATGCAAAAAACTACAAAATGGACAAACCGGAAGTGCGGAAAAGTGCACTTCCGGTTTGTCCGTTTTGTAGTTTTTTGCATTCCGGAGCTTCAGGGAGCTTCCCTGAACCCTCCGGAGTGCAAAAAACAGCACACCGGCAAACCGGAAGTGCGTTTTTTCGCACTTCCGGTTTGCCAGTGGGAACCCTCGCGTGCCGGCTTCTATGGCTCCGCGTGCCAGCTCTGGCACACGTGCCATAGGCTCGCCACCACGGCTCTAAGGTGCACGGCCGCGCGGCCGTGCACGTAACGACAGTACGCCACGAGGAAGTTTCTAACTTCCGCATGGCATTTCCTAATGGCAGAGGCTGCACGCCTGCGCAGCCGCGCAGATGAAAAGAGAACGCCGTGCGGCAGTTTCTAACTGATGCGCGCCGTTTTCTGAAATTACAGGGAACATTGGTGGTGAGATGATACCTTGTATTTAGAACTCAACATACACCAGCAAAAATTTAAGGAGTAGATCTTATCAGAGTGCAAAAGCAGTATGTTTTATCCCAGTTGCTTCTTTCATAATTTCTGAGATTATAAACTCCATCGCAAGAAGAAAGATTTGGAGAGCTTGTTCCAAATAGCCTTACCATCTTATTTATTTCAAAAAATATATTAGTGATCCTCTATAACTAGCTCTGGGAATATAGAGTAAAACAACTCAATCTAAACTAAAATGCTTAAGTTAGACCAAAATAGAATTAATGAGTTAATAAACTGAAGTATTATGGGGTTATTTTTATTGTTTGTATATTGGGTTTTTATTTTCATAAGCCACCCAAATTCACTGAGAGAGAGTGGGTGGCCATATAAATTTTCTTAAATAAATAAATAAAAACTAAAACAACAATAAAAAACCACTGAGATTAAACAAGCAGGACATTCTGAAAATCTATGGAAATAGAAATATATTTAAAGGCATGGGAGAACAGGGCAGATGCCCATTTAAAAAAGCCTTACAATAGTTGTAATACAGTAGTGGGTTAACATGCTTGTATCAGTACTACCTGCTAAAGTGTATGCAATATGAAAGCAACTGAGGTAGTTAAATTTAAATACTGAATAAGCAGATGTGTTATTGTTATTAGAACATACTCAATATAGTGAAGTAATGATTGTATGGATTAAAGCATTGCAATTTTGGAATAGACCAGATCAATATAAAAACTGAATATGAAATTTGGATTATTTGTTTACTTTCTGCAGTATGTGGAACAGTAGCAGTTGGAGAAGAAGAAGAAGAAGGTGAAACAGGATGGATTGAAGGAGCTGCAATCCTCCTGTCTGTCGTTTGTGTGGTATTAGTGACAGCTTTTAATGACTGGAGTAAAGAGAAGCAGTTTAGGGGATTGCAAAGCCGCATTGAACAAGAACAGAAGTTTACTGTCATCAGGGGTGGCCAAGTCATCCAGATACCTGTAGCTGACATAGTTGTTGGTGACATTGCACAAGTAAAATATGGTAAATATACCCATTTATTTTATTGTCATCGCTGTAACTTATTATTTGTTTGTTAAATATAGTTTTGGCTTCTGTTTTAGGTGACCTTTTACCAGCTGATGGTGTACTTATACAAGGCAATGACCTCAAAATTGATGAAAGCTCGCTCACTGGAGAATCTGATCTTGTTAAGAAAGTGTTGGATCGAGATCTTATGATGCTCTCAGGTGAGTGATCAAATGATAGCTAAGATCTAAGCATGAGATATTATGGAAACTGAACAAAGTTTCCTACTTCTAGAACTAGGTTATGTGACACATTGTGTTCCCAGGTGACAGTATGGTAAGAACTAGTGCTCTTATATATTATGTATTACTTTTTTAACTTCCTCAGGACCAAAATGATAGGTCCTAACAACAGGTAGGATTTCAGACATACAAGCATCCTTTAATGCGATTAGTTTAATTAAGCATATGTAACACTAGTATCTTCTTTTCCCATGAGATTAAATAATTTCTAGAATACTGGTATATTAGAATAGCACTATTACAAATTATTGATGCTGTGGCCCTCAGTATGTTATTTTTCTAGCCAATCTGCAATACTTAATTGTTTAATACTTCAGTAATGAAATAAATTATCAAAGTAAAGACTGATACATAGTTAATATTTCAAAAAATGAAATAGAATGGTGCAGTCCCCAAAATTTGATACAAAAATAATTTATTTCTTGACTTGCATTTCATTTAGTATTATGATTCAATACTTAGATTTCTTTCACAATACAAATAAGATATGTATGGAATGACTTTTCATAATGTAAGAATCATGACCTGTCATAAATATATTCTCACTCCCTATAAGTTGTTCCCATAAAAGTTTATACTCAGGATTATTTTATTTATAAAACTAATGAAAATATAAGCCACTTAGTAGAACTTAAAATCTTGGAGGTTAAACATACATAAAATCCCCATTCTTTGTGTTAAAGCCTACATTAAGCTAAAAAAAAAACTATTAAAAACCCATATGGCTATCCCATAAAAAATCCTGAATAACTTCTCTCTTGATATAAAACATCTAAAGGAATTAATATAGAATATTACATCTTGAAGTGTAAATCAGTGTAGAAGAAATAATCATTTTGACCATGTTTATTTCCCCCCATAGATTCATTCATTCATTCATTCAGTGCAATTTAACATTTAAATATATTAACAAATGTTCAAGGGAATACAGATAGTCTTTGACTTAACCATTTGTTTAACATCCATTCAGTTACAATGGTGCTGAAAAAGTGACCTATGACTGGTTATCACACTTACAACTGTTCAGCTTCCCAATTATTGCGTGAATAAAACTCCTGCATTCAGCAACCAGCATGTACTTATGAATTTTGCAGCCACGGGTTCATGTGATCACTATTTACAATCTTCCCAGGGGGCTTCCAATAATTAAAGTCAGTGGGGGAAGCAGAGTTTGTTTAATGACTGCTGTAAAGAAAGGTTGTAAAATCAGGCACAACTCACTTAAGGCCTGCATTGTTTAGCAGTGGAAGTTCCAATCTGATACCAATTGTGGGCATAAGTCGAGGACTACATGTTCTAAGATATTACTTTGGAGAATCGGCAAATACCAGTAATTCATAAATTGCCATTAATATCTGTAATGTAAGCAGAAATATATTAGACGTATTCCAAGTAACCCATGATTTAACATGTTACTCTAGAGCAGGGGTGGGCAAACTACGGCTCTTTCATGACCTGTGGACTAGCTCAGGAATTCTGGGAGTTGAAGTCCACAGGTCATGAAAGAGCCGTAGTTTGCCCACCCCTGCTTTAGAGTATTTACAAATTGAGGTAAAGAGATTGGAAGTTTATCAGAAATAAGAAAATATCATCTGAATAAATAATAGTTCTGTTAAGCTACTTTGATTCCCAAAATTTAATGTAATTGCCTAAAAGAAGAGACCTAATAGTTCTAATTCTAAACTTTATAAAAGAGAAGATAAAGCTTATCTTTAAGAAATTTCAACATAGCTTAGCACAGCATAGCACAGCATAACATAAATATAACAAAATATAGTATAATAAATATAATATGCCACTGCTATCAAAAAACAACTCTGTTTAATACCATTCATAATTATTCTAGATGATGGATTTAAATATTATTTTAATCCATTAATAAACACATAGTAATTTAATTTTTCCCAAATCATGCCACATTGAAGCGTTTTTCTGCATCTAAAGAAGCTATCAGATACAAATCAGGTTTCTCGAATTCTCACCTTACTCATGGTAACTTGCTCCTTAGTCATCTTATGTTTGAATTCCTATAATGCAGTGTACATGGGGCTTCCCTTGAAGAACTTTTGAAAGCTGCAGCTGGTCCAGAATACAGCAGTATGGGCCGTTTTTAGCATTTCTCATTACACTCATGTACTGCCACTGTTCTATAAGATGTACAGAATTACAATAAGCTTCTGGCTGCAATTCAAGATGTTGCTTATAATTTTAAAAAAATCCCCTGTGGCATGGGGCCAGATTATTCCCTGGACTGCCTTTCTGCTATTGTTTTACTCCTATTGTTCCGGATCCCTGCTGTAAAACAGTGTCATCTTCTTGGACCCCAGAGTCATATTTTCTCAATGGCAGCATCTACCCTCTGGAATAAGAGCCCCCTATCCCAGCCCTCTGGAATTTGGATGGTTCTAACCTTGTTAGACTTTTGCAAGTTATTGAAGACCTAGCTGTTTCCCATGCATTTGGGATGAGGGTAAATGAGCTCTACTATTTTGATGGTGTGTGGTATTATTTGGGTGTCAGTGTGGATGTGGGATTGGTTTGGTGGGTTTGTTTGCTTTAATTTTGTAAGCTGCCTATAATCACTTGTGTGAGATAGGTGGCTATATATAAATCATATAAATACATCATAAATAAATAATCTTCTAATATCTAATTCCTTTTATAAACTGGAATTGTATCGATTGCACTATAAAACAAAAAATATGTCATAAGGTCCCAGGATGCTTTTATTTAAACGTTTTTCAGAGGGCAACTTCCTTCCTATAAGTTCCAAATGAGTCAGGACTCAGAGAAAGTTGCTCTTTGTGTCTATGAGACATAATTCCTTCCCCTGAAGCTTCAAAATGTAATCCAAAACAATGAAGATAAGATCACTCAAGTTTACATCTTTATTTATTGATGCAGGAGACATGTGAAGACTGATTAGAAAAGTTTTCCGCCACAAATGGTAGGCTAGTGGCTTGCTTGCTCATTGATTGAAGTTAAAATTCATAGTAATTTATCTCTCTTTCTCCTCCATTCCTATACATTTATACTTAAAATATCCAATAATTCTCTAGAGGGATTTAAATATATCAAAAATAGTAGTGAAAGGTATTGATGTAAATAAGATGTAAGTTCCTTCTGTCTTACTTACTGCCTTTATTTTGCTTACTATTATCCACTTTTTCCACAATTTGCATTACATGCTTACCATGAAGGAGAATAATATGATAGATATGTCTAACCAATCAATTAGTATGCTGAAATTACAATAGAAATAGTTCAAAGCACCAGAAGATCATTTGACCCCCTTTTGTGTCTTCATCTTTGATAAAATAAGTATATCTTTTTATTTTTAGTGCTGCTTTTGTTGATCATAGCTTTGTATATTATTATCATGGATTTAAGTTTTACTAGCAATTAAGCGTCGTGACTTTCTCTCAACCAACCTACCTACCTCACAGGTTTATTGGCAGATATAATGAAAGATAACTCTATGTGAGCTACTTGAACTCTTTAGATTACCAAATAAATAAGCATTAACATTTTCATAAAGCTACAAAATTCACATTGCTTATCCTTAATTCACACATGCTTTTTTCATCTTAGGTACACATGTTATGGAAGGTTCTGGAAGAATGGTAGTTACTGCTGTAGGGGTAAACTCACAAACTGGAATTATCTTTACTTTACTTGGTGCTGGAGGGGAAGATGAAGAAGAAAAAAAGGAAAAAGAGAAAAAAGACAAGAAAAGTAGGCATTTTAAATCCTGTAAATTTATTTTAGAGATAATTACAGATAGATACTTTGTTGTTCATTTATCTTTTATGTAAATTTTGAGTAATATAATTTTAGAATTCACTTCAGTCATTCAAAATAAATTTAAAAACAAAATTAGAATCTTTTCAGTATCTGAATTATTTCAAGCTAATGTTCCAAATTAGCTTCAGCTTTCAATTTGTGAGCCTGTAGAATCAAGTTTCACTCAAGTGTTCTTAGCAATATCACTAAAGTAAGATGTGTTCAATGAGACATGTCAGATAATGATAAACATGACAGAATAATTATTTTAAAAAGTCTTAAAAAATAAATCCTGAACTATACTTTAGCATGTTGTATTCATATTCAATGTGATCATACCAGGGATTTATTATACAGTAGTAATGGACAAAGATCAAAGTTATAGAACAACCCTTTGGGATAATATGAGATTATGAGAAGACGGCAAGAAAAGAACAAGGACAAAATTGAAGCAAGGACAAAATGAAAATTGCATACTGATAAAAGTTTTATTAAACTTGACTGGATTAATCAGCTGGAGAAGCAGGGAAATTACTGCATCGAATAATAAGGCATTTCCTGTTTTACAAATGAATAGAATACAATACCTTGTAATTGGGGTTTGAGCAATATATTTTAGCAATATATCTGAAATCTTGTAAACTTAAGAATGACTTTAATTGCATTCCACTGAGTTTTCTTATCAATTCTTCAGAAATTCTGCCTCAACATTTTAATAGGTTTACTACATTAGTTTAAACCTATACTTCTTTTAATCAGAATTAAACATTTTGTTTAATATTGCCTTCTATACATACTGAATTGTTCATTATTCCTGTAGATCATTCTATGGTCCAATAAACATTCACATTAGATTGTTGCCAGTTATTCTGAAAGAAAATGGTTTTTAGCAAATTAATAGGAATAGATATCTCAGTTACAAAAAATAAATTATATAAAGTATTTACCAATTTCTGAAAATGATAACTGTTTTTGGTTTTAGGTAAAAAACAAGATGGTGCTATTGAAAATCGTAACAAAGGTAACAATATGATTTATATTTAAAAAAGCAAATATTTGTTAGAACAGCACCTTTATTAGAAATAATCAGAATGCCACAAAAATGTGTCTAAGCTTTTAATTTCTCCAGAATTCTTCATTAGGTTTTTAAAATGGGTAAAAGTAGCATTTTGAATGAATTCTGTAGAATTCAAAAGCTTGCACACTTTTTCAGGGTATTCCAGTTTGTTCTAATGAAAGTGTTACTGTATTAAATGTTTCCTAAAAATAACTTCTATGCAAAATGTTCACTGCATCTTAATTTTAAATATCAATGATGTGATTTATGATAGCCTTAAAATTACAATATGATATTATGATAGTATTAAAATTACAATATGGGAGAACAGAACTAGTAGAACAGTATTTTAAGTGTGATAAAGAATAAGATGCCTAACTTGTTGGTGAATATGCTATTTAATAATGATGAGCAGAACATTTTATTTTTTAGTGTTGTGCAGATAAAACTTTGTGAAATATATAGTAGCACTTCAGACAGTATACTCTGTGCAAAATGGATTGCCCTGAGTATTTGTATTTGTAATTTTAGGCAGAGGAGTTGGAATCATTCTGTTTTAAGTTCAAAAGACTTCCAGGATATACAGATAGCTGGTTTTAAACTCAAAATTCCTGATATTTTGTGTTCAATATGATTTGAAATGAAATTTTTTACACATGCCTGCTGGAAACTCTGGAAATGTAAACATATACTTTTGATTGATTGAAGATTGAAGCTTATTTCTCTCAATAAGTGTTAAAGTAGCTCCCCTTAAAACTGTACAAAATTAATCTCATATCTTTTATATGTACTCTAGATTTTCTGCATTTAATTGTGTTTTTACATTCCCACCTGATCCAATCTTCAATAGGTGAACTGTCAGGCCATTCTGGCCAATGGTGTTTAGAATTCTTCCTAAAAGATAGGTGCCGTGAAATTACCCATACACCTGATCAATTCCGTGCCCAAGCTATAAGATTCTGCTATATTCAGACCCAACAACAGAAGCAGATTATTCACTCAGTTAATGAGATTTTGCTATATTCCAAGGTTGTATTTGGTTGTTTTGAAATTTATGATCTGCTCCTGAACCATAATAAATTGTTCATTCAATTGTGTTTTTATGAACTTAGCAAAAGCTCAAGATGGTGCAGCCATGGAAATGCAGCCTTTGAAGAGCGAAGATGGTATAGATGGAGATGACAAAAAAAGAAATAATATGCCTAAGAAAGAGAAATCAGTTCTACAGGGAAAACTCACAAAGCTAGCAGTTCAGATTGGCAAAGCAGGTATGACTCTTCAATTGTTATGTTTCTGGGGAGAATAAAACCATGGATTGGCATTATTGTGATACAGAAAATACAACACACTAGTTAGAATAGATTACTGGCTTTTGCCAAACTAATGCTATTTAGTGTTTGCTGACATTTCAATTTGTGCTGGTATTGGTGTAGTTGAACATCAGCTAAAGTTAAGACCTTTGTTTAGGCTTGATTTATAATATTTAAAGTTTGCCTCTTTTCACAAGCTGAACCCTGGAAGTCCAGCTTCTGCCATTTCTTTGCTTTGATCACACTATTTGAGTGTTGTCTTAATGATTCTGATTTCAATGTATTGAGTTTGCCATCACCATCAATTTTGGTACTCAAATCAATGTTCATGGAAAGCATATTGTTCTAAAACAGTTGCTAATCAAAAGCCTTTTACCTTTGTTTGTTCTAGAGGTGGCATGATTAATAGCCATTGACAATGTTTACATTCCATGATTTCCTAAACAGTAGTTTAGAGCCATAAATAGTGCTGTCTATCAGTACTTTTGATGGCAGTAAATCAATAATATTAATTATGTGCTGTATACTTACTGTCTTATTGTCCTTTTCTCTAAATAAAACAATCTCAAATGTTGTAGCCCATGGGAGTTACTCTAATTCTTTCATCGTGTTACTTGCCTTTTCTGCTTTTAGTTTCAGCTTTAAAATATACACTAGATTCAAATAAATGTAATATAATGGAAGAGTTTTATTTTCAGTGTGTTTTCTAATGAGCAATACAGAATTTTCCTTTTTCTTAACTGCAACATAATATTTTGATATTTTCATTGAGAATATCTCATTGAGAATAAGACCTAAAACTCCAAAATATATTTCTGGATCAGTCATTACCTGTTCAGGCCTCATTAGTGTATATGTGATTAAGATCTTTTTGCACTATAGATTTTGGCACTCTGAAATCGTATGTGCCATTGTTTTTTAAAACGAGAGATTGTTTTAACATCTTCCCAATTTTACATTACTAAGGCGCAGGTCAGCGGCGGGTTGCTGCCTTACTGGTGCCAGTGCACTGCACGCGATCTCCACGCTTCAGGTGCGCGCACGCTCGCTACGCGCGCGTGCCCTCTTGTGCGATTTTGTTTTTGTGCATGCGTGGAAGCAAAATCGCGCCGAAATCTTGTGAGGGGGTGCGCGCGCGTGTGAGATTTCGGCGCGATTTTGCTTCTGCGCATGCGCAGAAGCAAAATTGGCCAAAAATTCACAGGAAAAAATGACGACGCGCGCGATGGACCGGCAGAGAGGGCTCTGGAGCGGTTGCACAATCTGCCGCTCCCTACCGGAGTTGCGCACCAGGCAGCTCCGGCAGGAACCCACCTCTGGCGCAGGTAGAGGATAGGTAAGATCTGGCTTGACAATAGTCTATGTGAAAAAGGTCTGGGTATCACTAAGTATCACAAGTTAAAAATGAACCAGCAATGAGATATAGCTGTTGAAAAGAAAATGTTATCTTGGGGTTCAATTTATAGGAACATAAAATCCTAATCGCAGGCAGTTATTCATTCATTTTACTTTGTCAGATACCACTTGAAATATTTTATCTAGTTCTGGCACTATAATTTTAAAATGGCAATGATAAACTGAGGTAAATTCAGAGAAAGCTACCAGTGGTGAAGCCTGTGTAGAATTATTAAAGGAACTAGCTACATTTAGACTACAGAAGAGGTGACTGAAAAGGACATATGACAGCAGTTTTCAAATATCTGAATGGTTGTCACCTAGAAGAGGAAATAGACTTGTTCTCTATTGTTTATAAAGCCAGACCCATATTTGATGGGTTAAAACTACAAAGAATTGGTGCAGGTTATATGTCAGGATAAATTTCCTGTCTGTACAAGTTTATCAGCCAGTAGAACAATCAACCACATGAAAAGGCAAGTTCTTCACTGAATCTTTAAATAGAGTCTAAATGGTAGTCTGTCAGAGATACTTTACTGAATTTTGCACTAAAGGGTTATACTAGATTGCCATTAAGGTACCTTCCAATTCTATAAACTGGTGAGACTTATAAACTAAGTCTGTGAATGCTATTTAAGACGGTTATTTATATGACAAATAATTAACTAGGTCTCTTTTCTTCATGAAAGGGTTGCTGATGTCTGCTGTCACAGTCATCATTCTTGTATTATATTTTGTAATTAATACCTTCTGGATCCAGAAGCGTCCTTGGCATGCAGAATGTACACCAATATATATTCAGTATTTTGTGAAATTCTTCATCATTGGTGTTACTGTTTTGGTTGTGGCTGTTCCAGAGGGTCTTCCACTTGCAGTAACTATCTCGCTGGCTTACTCTGTAAAGGTATGAGCAAAAAACGTGATTTGGTATGTAGTGTTTTAATATGTAATAGTTAAGTATAGGAATTTTCTCCCCAAGGAACTATACTTCTGTGATATTTGTTTGAAGTGGTTATTTAATAGCTTATTTCATTTATTTTCAAATTTTATATGCCATTTCAATGAAAGACTACAAATGGCTTACAACTTGGGCAGTACAAGCAAAACAAAATAGTAGTCAATCATTACCAAAAGCAACAGATCAGAATTTAATATATGAAAAAACCACCACAAACTTTTTCATAAAAATTTGCTAAATAATGTTTATATTGGAAAGAGTAATGAAATTCATCCCCTGAAAACTCTGCAAAAAAGCAGCATTTGAACTGCTTTCCTGAATATTAACAGGAAGGATGTATCCACCTTAATAGGGTATAGGTCAGTGATGGCGAACCTTTTTTTCCTCGGGTGCCGAAATAGTGTGTGTGCGCACTATCGCACGCGCGTGTGTGCCCACACCCATAATTCAAAGCCCCTCACTTGCCCCACCCCGCTGCGCATGCTTGCGCGACCCCCCCCACTCCCCCGTTTTCTGAGTTCCAGTGGGCCCAGTAGGCCCGTTTTTTCGCCCTCCCCAGGCTCCAGAAGCTTTCTTGGCGCTTGGGGAGGGCGAAAACGCTCCCCCGCCACCCTGGAGGTCCTATGGAGACCGAAATCACCCTTCCAGAGCCTCCGCGTGAGCCAAAAATCAGCCGGCGGGCACACACATGCGCACTGGAGCTGAGCTAGGGCAACGGCTCGCGTGCCGGCAGATATGGCTCCGCGTGCCACCTGTGGCACCCGTGCCATAGGTTCGCCATCACTGGTATAGGTGGAAGGAACAACAACAAAAGGATTTCATTGGGTAAAAACTATCTCAGAAAAATGTTATTTCTAAGTAAACACTGTATTCAACTTCTGAATGGACTGGATTTGCAGCATACCTTCCCTAGTGGTATATATTGGGTAGATTCTACATGGTGAGACTGGTGTCAAAGGTATTTAAGATCAAAGCTATTTAGAGCTTTATACATAATAGCAAGCTTCTTGAATTGATAGACAATGCAGCTCCTCCAGTAAAGATATTTAGCAGGCAGGCCAGGCAACTATAGTTTATATTCACTATATAGTTATAGTTATAAACTATATTAACATAGTGGTGTCTGGGGCAGCTGCATGTAGACTGGATTCTAGTAGTCCAAGTGAGAAGAGCATAAATAACCATTAGTAGTACTCTCTGCTGCAAGAATGGTCATAGCTGACACTTCAGCCAAAATTTAGCAAATACTTTCCTGGTCACAGCCGCCATCTGCTGCTGTACAAGTATAAGAGAACTCCCAGATGGGGAACTGGCTCTTTCTGAGGGAACAGAACTAAAGATGGAACAGTATAATATGCTACACTTCAAAGAAAAATGTGCAGAAATGATTTTGAGAGTCTCCCCATTATATGGCTTTTTGCCTTGCTTAACCCCTAGTGCATGTAAAAGTCTTGTGTCTAGCCTATCTAGTAATAGAATGTGATGAGGACTTCAGAGATAAAATGCCTAGGTGGAATTTGATTTAAAAAAAAATCCCTCTTAAGAATGAGCAACAAGACAAAGGAATGATAAATTGCAGAAAGTGCTATCAAAGCCAAAGGATACAGCCAACTATCTGAACAAAGTGCATTACATGAACAGATGGGAGCTCCATGATGGAGGTGGGCATGAAGGAGAGCAACAAGCAGAAGCAGTCTGTATTATTCATCTGATCTAATGGCTGGCACTCTTACAATCTAAAATTGAATATAATTTTTTGTCAAGGAAGCATTCGTCTGAATGCTACCATGTGAAAATGAGAATAAATCTCATAGAGTCGATTTGGATCTTTTCTTTGGAATTCAGACAGATAGAAATAAAGCCGAGATTAAAAGTCTAATAGAAAATATTTATTTCCTTACAAAAACAATAAATCCTGAATAATTACATTTTTGCTAATAAACGTGACCGTTCCGGTCAGAGTCAAAGTCAAAGTCAAAAGTGATTAATGGTGGATCAGGAATGTGGACATGCGTACAAGATCATCATATCATGTGTTCTGCTTGTATTGGAATGTACCATAATATTAGAATAGGGATGCACCATCCTGCATAGACATACAACTGACAATATTCACTATGTGACAATTTTACCTGTTTATTTTTTAGAAAAGATATGTATGGCCATTTATCTTAGAGCAGAGCTCGCCATAATAATAAAATTACAATCTATTAAAAAAACAACTAAAAAACCCCCTGGTGTCCCATTCATCTCCTAGGATGATGTCCCCATAACTATCTCTAGGCTCCCATTACTCTATCCCAGTGGCTTCTGGAAAACTAAAAGACTGGGAGCCTGCCAGATTCTTTCCAAATATTACAAATATGCAGTCTACTCCTTTATTTTGTCTGGTATCTGCTGGAAAACCTCCACATTTGTGTTCATGTGAGAAACTCAACCTCGGAAAGATAGTAAATACTTTCTAAGAATGCCTTAATGCTGTTCAGACTTGATTTTGTCCTTTTTTGAAACAGAAAATGATGAAAGATAACAATTTGGTCAGACATCTGGATGCTTGTGAAACAATGGGAAATGCAACAGCCATTTGCTCAGATAAAACAGGAACCCTGACAATGAACAGAATGACAGTGGTCCAGGCATATATCAGTGAAAAGCATTATAAAAAAATTCCTGAAGTGCAAGCTATTCCTGATAAAACCTTATCATATCTTGTAACAGGCATCTCTGTTAATTCTGCTTATACTTCCAAAATCTTGGTAGGTATATATTGAAAAGACACATGCTTTAACATTGAACACATTTCAATCCAAACTAAGCATTAATATTTTGTTAATTAAGTATATTTTAATCAATGTTTGTGTAAAACTACTAAAATTTAATTTGTTTAAGGTTAACCTTTAACCTTGTTAAAGGTAAATATAGTAAAATTCTTTTTAAATATTTATGTCATATTACAATATTACCTGTACATTAACAAAACATTATTAAACTTACAAGACCTTTCTTGTAATTAATGCTAGTAGTTGAATTCTCTTGATTTTAATGGTGTTGAAAATTAACATTAAATGTAAAATGCTATAGTTACATTTTCTCTTCAAAGGTTAACCCGTTTTAAATTTATAAAGCATAACCAAACTTTATTCTGGGTAATATAGAATTAATGCTCATGTAAAGTGATCCTTAGCTTTATTTATTTATTAGCCTGCCCTCATTGTTTTTGCAAATCAGTCCGTTGGTTTCTAGCCTGGTGCTTTAACCACTAGACCATCTATTAAAAGATGCAAAGAAATGTATATAACATATTCTTAGCATAGGTGGTTTCCCCCCCCCCCCCAAAAAAAAACCTGGGTTCTGCAAATCCCTAGATGTCTGTGGCTACTTAAATGGGTTCTGTGGAGCTAAAACAAGAAAACATGAACTAAGGGTGAGTCCTTTCAGAGAGTTTATTTTTTCCATAATCTTCTGCAAGGGACTAAGGGGAAAACAAACGTGAACATACACAGCCATCTGATCCCACCTCAGTACTGTTCTCAGAAATGTTTGAGGGCAATTTTTCAGCTGATTTTAAGATGTTCTATAACAGGGATGTCAAACTCGCGTTGTTGCATCGTCACATGACATATCACGACTTTTTTCCCTCTTCGCTAAAACGGGTGGGGGTTGCCAGCACGTGACGTATCCAGCCTGCGGGCCGCAAGTTTGACACCCCTGTTCTAGAATGTAGGAAAAAAAATAAAAACCCCTGTTATAGCGATAGATTACAAAATACATATTACAAGTCCATATACAGAGAAATGCCTTAAATAACTCACCAAACCAAATATAATCCATGTTTAGCAGCTGGCAAATTCTCTGCCGCATCCCCCATTCTATTGCAATCCCGAGATAGGCAGAAAAAACAATTTTATTGAGAAGCTATGAGCATGGTCAGTAAATTGAATCTTATTTGCTATGCGTCAATTTATGTACGCTTCCACAACTACAAACCAACATTTGTGTTAATATATGATTATGTTTTTAGATCGCAATAGCTTCTAACAGTTATGTAATTTGATCTAATTAAAAAGACGTCTCATGAGGATATAAAAACCTGAAATGATAATAGGTCTATGTGTGTGGAGGGGAAGGGTGTGTGGCTTATTGAGAAGTTATCTCTAGCAATTCCTTATCCAAGATTAAAATGCACATTTAATATTGCACGTGGACAAAAATGTCAATTGGTTTTTCTTAATTAATTTATCTGCGTCCCCAAAGGTGACTAAATCTTAAAAGTTTCACTTGAAGACAAATGGCAATTATCCCACTGGGCTTTTAATATTCTACGAAATGTTTTTAGTTTCTGTAGTGTGTTTCTTGAGAAATGCGCTTTTATTGAAGCTACATGTAAGACATTTAGTTTAAGCACAGAATTCATAATTCATAAACTGTTCCCAAAAGGTTAAATCCTAAATTATTGTGGCTTATTTAAATCGAAGCAAATTCCTAGTCAAAAAGATTGCTTTGTCTTTCAGCCTCCTGAAAAGGAAGGTGGCCTCCCTCGCCATGTTGGTAATAAAACTGAATGTGCCTTGCTGGGATTCCTTCTGGATTTGAAACGAGATTACCAGGAAGTTAGAAATGAAATACCAGAAGAGGCACTCTATAAAGTCTACACCTTCAACTCTGTTAGAAAATCTATGAGTACTGTGTTAAAGAACTCAGATGGCAGTTTCCGGATCTTCAGCAAGGGTGCATCAGAGATAGTACTTAAAAAGCAAGTTATCTTTTATATTTGGGGATTCTTTGTATTCTTGAAATAGTATTCCCTGGCATTTAAATAACTCTATTATAGAGATTTGATTAAATATGTGAAAGGGTATTTGCTGGTAGTTAATGTATTTGTAACTTCTCAGTAGCCTTTCAAACTAGAATAATATATTCTATTTAGAATTTTTGCTTTGCTGATAAGGTTGAACAAGCAGCCTTCAAAGTGGATGTAAGGGTGTTTTTAATCTGTATTAGCAACTGAACGCTTTTGTTTGACATGATGTGGTGTTAGATTAATTCATAAACTATCTTTTAACAAAGTTTATTTATTTAGATAGCCTGGCCCTAAAGATTGGTGTTACGTGGGTGTATCTAAAATTAAGTTCCTTAATTTTAGAAACAATTAAGCCTTCCTTGGCCATTCCTGCAAGAGGGGATATTCCCAGGACCTTTTAAGAAGGCTCTGATTGTCCTCTCCTTAAGAAACCATCACTCAACCCCACCTGCCTGGGCAATTTTCGTCCAGTTTCTCATCTTCCCCTTTTAGAGAAAGTAGTAGAAAAAGTGGATATTTGGCCGTTCCAGAGAATCCTGGATGAAATGGATTTCCTGGATCCCTTTCAGTCTGAATTCAGGCCTGGCTATAGGACAGAGACAGTCTTGGTCGCACTTATGGACGATCTCTGGGGAAAGCAAAAAGGAGGTAGTGCAACCATTCTTGCCCTTCTTGACCTCTCAGCGGCCTTCAGTACCATCAGCCATGGTACCCTTTTGGGCCCGTTTCACAAGTTAGGGCTTGGTGGCACAGTTTTAAACTGGTTCAGCTCCTTTCTCTAAGATCATTCGGTGTTGATAGGGATTGAAAAATCCAACCCCCAACCACTCACTTGCGGCTTCCTGCAAAGCTTGATACTCTCTACTCTTTTATTTAACATCTACGTGAAGCCACTGGGTGAGATCATCCATCACCATGAGTTGAGATATTATCAATATGCTAATGATATTCAACTCTACATTTCTACATGTGGTGACCCAAGTGATGTTGTCTCTGTCCTCTCGTGATGCCTGGAGGTTGTGGGATCCTAGATAGGGGACAATGGACACTGGCAAGGCTGAGTGGGTTTGAGTGCACAGGGCCTCAGGATACTGGGCTTTGTCATCTCTGGTTCTTGATGGAGTTGCATTTCTCTGTTCAGGCCCAGTTCACACTTTGGAGGTTCTTCTGGATTCATGTCTCCTGCTGAAAGAGCAGGTAGCGAGGTGTGACTAGGAGAGCTTTTGCCCACTCTGGTTTGTGCACCAGCTGTGACCTTTCCTGGATCTTGACTCTGTACTCAGTTACTCAAGCCCTGGTCATCTCTCCTCTGGACTAATTCAATGCACTCTACATGGGGCTATCCTTGAAATCCATTTGGAAGCTTCAGTTGGTGAAAAATGTGGCAGTGAGAGCAGTTTTTGGAGCCCTAGTATGGCTCATATGATACCACTGCCCAGCGAACTACATTGGCTACCGGTCTGCTTCCAAGTGCAGTTGGTTATGACCTTTAAAGCCCTTAATGGCATAAGTCCAGGCTACTTGATGAACCATATTGTCCCACTAAGTCTTTCCCGTCCTACCATACTGATGCTGGTAGAGAGGGCCTACTGCAGATCCTGTCGGTCAAAGAACTCTGACTGCCAGGTTCCAGAAGAAGAGCCTTCTCTGCCGCAGTACTTGCCCTTTGGAACACTCTCCCCTCCAGGATAAGATCTGTCCCCAATCTCCTCTCATTCTGTAAGAGCCTAAAGATCTGACTCTGCAAGTTGACCTGGAGACCCAATGGGGGAGTTCACCTGTGGAGGTGGCTGCTGGATTAATAGCAGACTCAGCACACACACCCCTCTGCTGCCCACTCATCCATCTTTCTTTTTCTTTTTGCTAATCATATTGATGTGTTTTTGTTTTCTTTTTCGTTGGTTGTTTTATTGTTCTATTTTACTTTTGCTTTGTTTAAACCTTCGTTTCATTTCTTCATTTTCTTATGGTTGAGAGCCGCCCAGAGTAGCCCCAGAGCGAGATAGGCAACAAATAAATTAATAATAATAAAAATATTTCCATTTGTTTACATTATTTTTTGAATTAATATAGCCAAGCTGAATATATTCTCCTTCATTATTTTTAAATGCAAAACTGGATTGATGATTGTACAGTTGGGTAGGAATAGATTAGATAAAAGAAGAGTTGGAATGTTCTTTGTGCGGTTATAATCCCATAATCTTTTAATTTCTGCTAGTACTATGAATTTTATTATTTACTGGAATTACTGCTGAAAATAATGGTATTTCCTGGGAAGCTTTTGCCAGTTTAGTTCTTGAACAGTTTCCTTATTGTGCCTTATTTATAGAATCTTGTAGTTAGCTATAGCTGTGAATATACTGCACAGAGAGAAAAATACATTTTGAAGGCTTATTATTCTTCTGTTAATGAAAACATTTGTCAAATAGTGAAATAAGTGCACATCCTTTTCAAACAAGCACCTCTTGTTTGAAAAGGATGTTTTATACTTACCATTTTTTAATACTATCTACCATAGTCAATTTTGACTCTTGGTGACTGCCTGGACCTTCTCGTGGCAAGATTGCCTCCTTCCTAGGGCTAAGAGAGAGTAACTGGCTCACAGTCACCCAGTTTGGCTTTGTGCTTCAGGTGGGATTAGAGCTCACAGTCTCCCAGTTTCTATCTTGATGCCTTAACTGCTACAACAAACTGGCTCTTATGGCTTAATGTTTTAGACTATGCATCAAAATATTCCTACTTAGGGATCTTCTAAGTTCATCCCAAACCATGTTAAGTACATTACAAATTCATAGTGATTTAGAACAAATTGCATTTTATCCTTTTCATATTTTTTCCTAACATTCTTCCAATTTCTCTTCATCACTAAACCCTGGTACACATTTTTCCACATTGTTCAGTGGAGTTGAAAACAAAATTTCCATAAATTAAAAGTATTTAAAAAAACTTATTAGGCATTGAGAGTGAACTCTTTGAGTTGGAAGAGATTTCATTGACATTCAGAACCTTGAAATGGGTTGTATTTTGTTTGTAGGTGTTTCAAGATACTAAGCGCTAATGGTGAACCAAAAGTATTCAGACCAAGAGACCGTGATGATATTGTAAAAACTGTTATAGAACCTATGGCATCAGAGGGACTCAGAACAATATGTCTAGCATTCCGAGACTTCCCAGCTGGAGAACCTGAACCAGAATGGGATAATGAAAATGATATTGTCACTGGTCTTACATGCATTGCTGTTGTAGGCATTGAAGATCCTGTGAGACCCGAGGTAGGGCAAAATGTCGTTCATCATGGTTTGAGGCTTTAATAACCATTGATTTAAACTTGTCTTCCAAGCCTTTCTGGAAATGAGTAATAGCTATTCTTAGTACTGTTTTTGGAAAGTAGATGAACTCCCACATTTCCTTTGTTCTTTTTTTTAAGAGTAGTGATTGAATAATACTCACTATAATAGGCATATATATTTAATTTAAAATTGCTTAAATGTCACAAAAATAGGTTCTATTTTTGTGACATTTAAGAATTATTTCATTAGAATAATTTTGAAGCCATTTCTTCAAAATGCAGATGTTATAATATGTTTTGTGCTATATGATGTAATTGGTATAGTTTTTATTTTTTATATCTGTTGCCTAAGAACTAGGTTTTGCCACAAATTCTTTGTGCATCAATTAAACAGTAACATTTTCCAGTATTTTCATTTTGCCTGAACCTTTTAGTAAGTCATCTTAGGGTAAGCATAAAAATCTTATATTGAGTAACATAGTCAATGAGCTGACTGTCTCAGATGTACCAGGAGTTGTATTAGTGCCCTTCTATGATTTTAAGTTGCAATTTCCAGGTTACTTACTTTGGGATTCAGGGATTGATAGGAGCTTAATTCCCAAACATTGGGAGGATACAAATTGCCTAACTGTGACCTTAGGAACATTATAGTCACGCATCACAGTTAATGTATATCTTTAGAACTTAAAAGAAGAAATTTCATGGCACATGATGAAATATATGTAAAATATATCAGCATTGTAATGATTAAATAACATAAAATTATTGACAGATACATGGAATTAAACCTTAGTATTTTAGTCAAAAGCAGGTTAACTCTTTTTAAATTAATCATTGCTGAGAAATAATTACATAATTAGCTTTTCCTTCTCCTTAGGTACCAGATGCAATTAAAAAATGCCAGCGTGCTGGTATAACTGTCCGTATGGTTACTGGTGACAATATTAACACTGCTCGTGCTATTGCATTAAAATGTAGTATTTTGCATCCTGGCGAAGACTTCTTATGCCTGGAAGGCAAGGAATTCAATAGACGAATACGTAATGAAAAAGGAGAGGTGGGTATGGTTAATATTCTTTTTTTGACTTATGAAAACTTAGTTATGAAATTAATCTAAGCTATCTTTACAGATAGAACAGGAGCGAATAGACAAAATTTGGCCAAAACTTCGGGTACTTGCAAGGTCTTCTCCCACTGACAAACATACACTGGTGAAAGGTAAATACATTTTCTAACAGCTTTTTGGCCAATCGGTTTTTCAATAGCTGGAAATGCTCTTGAGAAATAGAAGACTATATCTTACTATGCAGTATAAATATTGGATTTAGACAGACATTTACTTAGTTTCAGTAAATGAATGAATAAATTACAGAAATTTGTAATGTTCAACAGTATAAATATGTACTATTGCAACAGTATAAATATGTACTGTTGTAACAAATACTTGTTGTTTTTAGGAATAATTGATAGCACAGTATCAGAACAAAGGCAGGTTGTAGCAGTGACTGGTGATGGAACCAATGATGGCCCAGCGTTAAAAAAAGCAGATGTTGGCTTTGCTATGGTAAGGAGTTTAATAAGTATTATAATTGTTACTAATAAGTGCTTTTATAAACTGAAATGTCTGAGTTATGATGTTAACATTATATTGCATATAGCAGTGGGCAAAGCAGAATTGATTGTAGCTTCCTGTGTTCATTATCCTTCTCTGCTAAGATTACCTTGGGATAATTGCTCAATTAATGAGCAATTAATATATCGATGTCGATATAGAAAATCACAGTCCTTGTATGTAAATTTAAACAGCAGTTGAATTCCACAACTTAACTGTGTCTGTTCAGAGAGAGGCTAAAAATGATAAAATACGTTTTCAATTTTTCTTGAGAGTAAATCTAAAATTATATATAATTATTGTAAAGAATGTACAAAAATGTTAGATGTTATATGTATTCTGATGTTATTAGTTAAAATAGGTACAATTTTGGAATATTTTTGAGAATGATACTAAATGACTGGGGAGGGAATAACTTAAAACTTGAAACTGGAAATACTTTTACAAGGATAACCATTTTAAAGTTTGGTGTAGGGTTATATTGTGTTCCATGTTAACTTTAAACTCATTGAGTACATAATTCTAAGATCAGTATTCTTCTATTTTCCTTTGCTTTTTGCAATAACATGCATCCAAGATAAATGTGGTCTTTTATTTATTAGAATTTGGTGTCAGTTATATTATTTAGAAGGATAGTAAACAAATGATTCTCAATACCTTTTTATAATGTGGAATCTGTAACACGTTTTTTCTAAGGAGTAGAAATCAGATAGTCTGGTATACTGTACCTGTGAGCATTTAAGTTGTAGGTACTTCCCATACCATTGTCATGCAGATTTTGTATAACATATTTTCATTTAATTGAGGCACTGGGGAAAACAGGCAAGCTTGTATTATTGCGTATGATATCAGTAAAAAGTGTCCTATTCTGCATAGTTAAATACCATCTGTTTCTCAAATGATTTGTCAAAGTTTTAAGGAACCACACCTTGAATCCAAAACATAATGCACACTGCCTCCTTGACCTAGAGTCGACTATGAGGAATTTAATTAATCTAAATTAAATGCTCATAAGCTAATCTCCTGTGCCATCTACTGGCTTTGAGGGTTATTTGGAATTAGAAGTCAAAGCTACTTCTGAATAGATAATAATAATAGAAAAGAATAAGGAAAATATTGGAAGATATAAGGAGGATAATGATGTAAACAATAACTATATAGAATAAACATGTTTTTTTATCACTAGGCTGTAAAAGGATAGTGTCGGCGGGATGGTTGACATGTATGTTCAATGTTTTCTATTTTCAAAGATATTTGATACTTTATTTGTATATACATATGTTTATACATGTTTTTATGTTTGTGTGTTTGTCAGGTTTTTTTAAACATAATTAAAGATTATTTTTAAAAAAAGAAGTCAAAGCTACGTAACATAATGGCCATTTTTACTTTTTCAATTGAACAAGAAATGTGCAAAATATTAATGAAGGCAGATAAATCTTTGTGTAATTCTCATTACTATTATAAAATTATTATAGCTGAAAAATGGCACATCATTTTTAATTCCCTTCCAATACAGGTAGTCCTCAACTTATCCAATTTGATTGCTTGCCAACTGGCATGTATTTTATGATAATTGCACTGTCCCAGGGTCATATGATCATCATTTGTAACCTTCCCAGCAGGCTTCCAACAAGCAGAGTCAATGGAGATAGTCAGGTTCACTTCATGACCACATAATTCACTTAACTGCAGTGATTCACTTAAAAACTCTGGCAAAAAAAGGTCTTAAAATGAGGTGCAACTCACTTAACAACTGCCTTGCTTAGCAGTGGAAATTTTGGGCTCAATTGTGGTTGTAAGTTGAGAACTACCTGTAAAAAGAAATTTGATATTTTCAAAACTGTACGGATATTGTAGTATTGCAGTTATGTACATAAGTATATTTAGTTAAGCACCACTGAATTTAGAATCATCAATAAGATTTTCTCCATTGTGGTGGAGATAGCATCCAGGAATGAGTTGACCTCATCTGCTAGCCAATTGGACTGAGTCTGTCAGAGCTGTGAGGACACGCCTCCCTTGCCAACGGTCCACAGCTTTTGACTCAGTCCAAGCTAGGACAAAGACATGTTTCCATTTGATCTTCAACCTATTTCTGGATCTTCTTCCACGATAGAGACTGGTTTGTTAAAATAGTCTAGCTGGCTCCCGGTCTTTTAGCTCGAGCCACTGGAGGCGCAGATCACCGCTAGATTGCCGGGAGACAATTCTGACGGGCCAGCCTGAACGAGCTTGCTGAATACCGCTGGCCCTGGGGCTTTTTCGGGAAGGGTCGGCTTCAGCACTCTTAGTTTCTCAGGCTTGGTGCGAAGAGACTTGTCTCGACCCCGCTATAAGCCGAGGGAGCGCCCAACTGTCAGGTGAGCCCAAGGCCCATCGGAAGGCTCCCTATGTGCCGGACCACTTCAGAGCACCCAACGCCCTTAACCTCCAGCGGTGAAGTTTGCCCTAATTAATTAATAAAGATGCCCTAATTAATTCATGAGCCACGAGCCAAGCTTCAAAAGAAATATAGTCATTTATTAGGAGCAGTAAGAACTGAGCTCACGTAGGTTATGTGCCCCAATGACCCTGTCTCCTCCATTCTCCCTGGGCATGTCATAAATCACATTCTCCAATGAACCACGTTGGCGGGCTGTGAAACCAACACCCCTCCTTCTGACTCCAGTAACCTAGGACACAATCAGTAAAAAAGGCATTTGTGGAATGTAGTTTCAGTTAGGACAAGCAGCAACTCTGTCAGTTCTCTCCCCCCCCCTACTTATGGCAACTTGAAAGCTTTGCAAGTTGACAACAGCAGTTGCGGAGGAAATTGGGGTTCCTGCTCGATCTCCGAGCATACTCCTCAGTGCGAGGTGTTTGCCACGCTTCAAGCAGCAGTACCCTGACCCGGGCGAGTCTGCTCGCTGGAGCCTTTCAAAATGGCGGACAGAACAGCCACGTCTTGCAGAGAAGCCACAGGCCCGACAGACAGCGCAGCTCTCTCATCCTAGGTTCAAGGAAGAACAGAACCTGACAGACTGAGGTCTGCAGGGAAGAGAGCGGCGTCAGATTCTAACATCAGACCGGGCTCTTCAAAAAAAATTTAGCCCCCCAGGGGCCTTACTCCCCAGCTCCTTCATGGCGGAGTCATTCCTCTCTTTCAGAGGAAGAGGTTCAAAGGGACCTAGAGCTGTCTGAAGATGAGGGCCTATTGCCAGATCAACCAGCCTTTGCTGGTCTCTTTTGTCCTTCATTATTCAAGTCATTGCTGTTCAAGGCAAAGAATATTACACGCCCGGGAACGGTGCCTGCGGTAGAATCAGATGATCCTATCGATTCGCTCTTTTCGGAACCAGCTACAGAGGCAGAAGTGATTCTTGCGCCTAGGCTGTTTCTCGATGTGGTGCAGAGGCAATGGGCCTCTCCAGGGGCAGGGCCCAGTCCCAGCAGCCTGTATAAGAGATTTTACAACATGGGCCAGGACCTCTCTAAGGCACTTCAGTGCATTAGTGGCACCTTCTATTATGGCCAATGCACCAGAGGAGGCACTCAAAGTTGAGGACAAAAGGGAAGAGCAATCGCTGAGGAAGACCCATCAGGCAGCCGCCTGGGCTGTCAAAGCTTTCATGGCTGCATCCTTTTTTAACAGGGCCTCCCTCCTCTGGCTGCGACAGATGCAGGAGAGGATTCCTGCAAGTGACACAAGGTCCTACCAGAACATAAATAAGTTGATGGTGGCGGCAAAATTCTCTGCAGATGCCACGCTTAATGCGGCAAGATTTGCATCTAGGGCTATCACATCTACTGTGGTGACCCAGTATCTACTATGGCTCCACCAGTGGCAGTCGGATGCTAGGCATAAGTGGAGAGTCGCCTCTGCTCCATTCACAGGCGGCAGGTTATTTGGAGACTTCTTGGACCCTATCCTAGTTGAATATGGAGACAAACGTAAGATCCTGCCATCCCTATCCAGGCAAGCAGATTCCCACCCACTGCCTTATTTTCGCTGCTCGTCCTTTCAGGGGCTGGAGAGCGGATCTGGATTTCCTCATCCCCAGAGACCTTATTTTCAGAGGCAGGACCAGCAGCAGGACAGGTCAGGCAGGAGCAGGCCACAGTTTCCATATAAGCGGCTCTTTTGTGGCAGAGGAGGTCATTTCGGCGCTCAAAGTGACTGCTCAGCCAACCCTCCCATTGGTGGCCGCCTAGCTTTCTTTGCCAGCCATTGGGAGGACATCACCATGGATGCCTGGGTCCTGGAGACGGTAAGGTCAGGCCTCTCCCTGGAATTCCACTCCACACCCCTGAGGTTCTTCATTCGCTGCCCCATATCAAACAACGGCTAGGCGAATCCTCATGGAATCCGCAATAAGTCATCTGTTGGATATTCAGGCGATCCAACCAGTTCCAGGGGATCAACAGAGACAGGGTTTCTATTCCCTCCTATTTGTGATCCCAAAGACCTCGGGAAGATGGAGGGCAATTCTGGACCTGAAAAGGCTGAACCATCACATTTTTTACCGATGGTTCAAGATGCAGTCCCTCCAGTTCATCCTGGAGAGCGTCACGTCCATAGACCTGATGGAAGCATACCTGCATGTGTCCATATTGCCATCACACAGGCAGTTTCTCTGCTTCTATCATGCGGAAAGACACTCCCAATACAGGGCTCTGCCATTCAGCCTGTCCTCCGCCCCCAGGACATTTACCAAGCTGCTTGCATCTGCCTATGCGAGTCCATTGTTACCTGGACGATATCCTAATTCAGTCCTCCTCTGCCCATCGGGCGAGGGAGGATCAAAAAGCCACGATCCAGATACTCTAGGACCACGGGTTTTCAATAAATGTAGGCAAGAGCCACCTGACACCGACAAATTGCCTGTTCCATTTAGGAGCAGTCATAGACACCATGGCGTGCAAAGTCTATCTCTCCCAGGAGCGACAGTCCAGCCTACAGGACTTGGCAAACCGCATAAAGAGAGAGCGTACAGTTCTCCTGGTCCTTCTTTCTCAGCTCCTGGGCAAGATGGTGTCCTGTATTTCCATCATCCCATGGGCACGACTGCACACCAGATGGCTACAATGGTTCCTCCTGCCCTATCAGAGGTCCGGCAGGAACAACTCACCAATCAGGGTACGTGTCACGCCGGAGATGATCCGGTCTTTCAAGTGGTGGATGTCCCGGGCCATCACTAAGGGCTGCCAGTTCAAGGAACCCAAGCGCCTGACAGTCACAACAGCCTATTCAGTTGGGGGGCTCATCTCCAGTCCCTGATGGCTCAGGGACAGTGGACCCAGGCGGATCAGAGCCACAACATAAACTGGCTAGAACTCAGGGCAGTACACCTAGCCCTCAGGAGTTTCAAGGAGATGGTGTCGAGCAGACATATTCTGGTCTTGATGGACAACGTGGCCGCCAAGGCCCACATCAACTGCCGGAGGGACCCATTCCAGGTCCCTCATGTAGGAGGCCGAGCAGCTGGGCCTCTGGGCAGAGACTCATCTTCTGTCCATCAGGGCAGAACATATTTCATGTGTGGCGAATGTGCAGGTGGACTGGCTCAGCAGGGCCTCAATCAACCACGCGGAGTGGTGCCTGCGCCACCTCGGCGAAGAGCCGAGGTGGCGCAGTGGTTAAAGTGCAGCATGGCAGGCTACTTCAGCTGACTGCTAGTTCAGCAGTTTGGCAGTTCAAATCTCACCGGCTCAAGGTTGACTCAGCCTTCCATCCTTCTGAGGTCGGTAAAATGAGGACCCAGATTGTTGGGGGCAATATGCTGAACTCTGTAAACTGCTTAGAGAGGGCTGTAAAGCACTATGAAGCGGTATATAAGTCTAAGTGCTATTGCTATTGCTATTGCATCCATCCCTGTTCCGGGAAATGATGGACCGATTCGGCCTCCCGGTCGTGGACTTATTTGCCACCCAAGACAACAGCCAGCTACCCAGGTTCTACGCCAGGTTCCCAGCACCGGGGGCAGAGAGGGTACATGCAATCGGCAATCTGTGGCCTCCAGGACTGCTGTACGCCTTCCCTCCCCTTCCCCTTATTCCAAGGATGATCAGGAAGGTGCTGGCGGAGGAAGTGGAGATTTTACTCCTGGCCCCCCACTGGCCTAGAAGACCATGGTTTGCAGACCTGGTCAACCTGTCGGTAGCTTGGCCATGGAGGTTCCCTCAGCACAAGATCTCCCTCAGCCAGGGGGCCTTGATCCATCTGGAACCACAGTGGTTCCAACTGACCACCTGGCGCTTGAGCAGAGCGTGCTGAGTGGGGACAATTTTTCCTCCAGGGTGATCAGAATGATCCAGGCTTCTAATAGGCCTTCAACCAACCGAATCTACAATACCACATGGAAGGCCTTTTGCAGTTGGTGTGCCAGAGCGAGATCGATTCCAACAGATGTCTCCAGAGTCCAGATTCTGGAGTTTCTCCAGGAAGGACTAGACAATGGGCTAGCCCCCAATACCATTCGGAGACAGGTGGCGGTCCTGTCCTTGGTGTTGGCGTGCGGAACACTGGAGTTTCTCGCCCAGCATCCCAGGGTGCGCAGGTTCATCAGGGGCGCGACCAACTTGAGTCCACCCGGTGGTGCACAGGTACCCTACCTGAGACCTGTCCAAGGTCTTGAACTCTCTCACCGGGGGCCCTTGGAGCCATTAAGATTGGTCAACCTGCGCTTCCTTACATGTAAGATAGCATTCCTTGTGGCCATTACATCAGCCAGACGGCTGTCGGAAATGGCGCCCCTCTCAGTGAGTAAGGACCTGTGTGTGTTCCACTCAGATAGGGTGGTTTTGCGGTTGGATCCTTCCTTTGTTCCCAATGTGAACACCTGGTTCCACAGGTCTCAGGAACTGATATTGCCTAACTTCTGTCCTGACCCAGCTCACCCCCTGGAGAGGAGGTGGCACACCTTGGATGTTAGGAGGGCCCTCCACATATATGTCAAAAGGACTTCCTCCCTGAGGAGAACAGAATCCTTGTATGTCTCTTTCCAACCTTACACGCTGGGTAACATGGTCACCCCTTCATCTGTGGGACGGTGGATTAGGGCGTGCATCGCCAAGGCCTACGAACTCCAGGCTCTTCTGTTGCCTTGGCAGGATAACTGTCCATTCCACCAGGAGCGTGGCCACGACTACGGCGTGGGCGACACAGGCCTCTCTAGAGGAGGTCTGTCAAGCAGCAACTTGGTCCTCTCCTTCCCCTTTCATCAAACACTATAAGCTGGACACCTTCACCTTCACCTCAGCTTTGGCAGGCGAGTCCTTCAGAGTGTCTACACGGAACAGGGAACTTCAGACTGCTGCCCACCCTTAGGACAGGCCAGCTTTGGTATGACCCATTTCTAGATGCTATCTCTACCACAATGGAGAAGGGGCATTGGTCTTACCTGATACACTCCTTCTCGTTGGGTAGAGATAGCATCCAGTCCCGCCCTGAAGACCGTCTGGTGCTTGGTCCAACGGGAAGAACCTTAGAACAAGACACGTCAAGTCTGTCATTTTATCTTCGCTAAAAGCTGGGGACCGTTGGCAAGGGAGGCGTGTCCTCACAGCTCACTCAGTCCAGCAGACGAGGTCAACCCATTCCTGGATACTATCTCCGCTCAATGAGAAGGAGCGTATCAGGTAAGACCAACGCCCCTTTCATAATAGCTTCCACTGCAGTTGACTTTTTGCATAAATATTGATATTATAATATTTACTTTAAAAAGTGAGCATGACAAAATAATTCTGAGTTTGATTAAATTTCATGCTAATGGGTAGTTTTTCCACTATTCAAGATTTTAAAAGTGTACTGAAAGATGAGGAAACAAAATTATTAGCTCTAATCCAGAGTTTTCTAGAATTGTTTAATTACACCATGTAATTACTTCCATGGCAATTTGTAATTCACAAGGAATTGTATTTTAGCAAAGTGGAAGAACAAATATGAATCTGTTCCTACTCTGTTCTTCAGGATAAATGGCAGGCCATAAAGAAAGTATTCTCCTCTACACTTGGCAGACTGCAGGAAGAATGACCTACCTCTTTATTCTTCCTTATTTTTTTATTTTTACCTAATAACACATGGGGGGGGGGCTATAAAAGTGAGTAGTGTATATCTGGGCTGTCATAATATTGCATTTTTGTTTTGTTTTTTTTTTCTTTCAGGGCATTGCTGGAACTGATGTAGCTAAAGAAGCTTCTGATATTATTCTTACAGATGACAACTTCACAAGCATTGTTAAAGCAGTTATGTGGGGGCGAAATGTGTATGATAGTATCTCCAAATTCCTTCAGTTCCAGCTTACTGTTAATGTAGTAGCTGTAATTGTTGCTTTCACAGGAGCATGTATTACACAAGTAAGTATTATGTATTTATCTGCATGTAATGGGATTAAAACAAATTGAATCAATGTAGTTAATTTTGAGAGTGATTTCTTATTTGGTAGATTTATGTCTCACCCTTTCTCCAGGAGTTCATCAGGCTCTTAAATCTGTTTATCCCATAACAATGTTCCTGTAAGGGAACTAGATTGAAAAAGAGTAACTGCCCAAAGTAACGCAATTAGTTTCCATGGCTAATATGAAACTAGAAACTGGGTGGATTTTTCTAGTCTTAGCTTAACATCTTAATCACTGCATCACAGTTTAAAGTACAATAATAAACCCTGATGGAAATATTAAATGCTAGATAATTTAATTTCTTAGGATATTTGTGATTATATTAGAAAACATGTTGATTTTACAGGACTCTCCACTTAAAGCTGTTCAGATGTTATGGGTAAATCTCATAATGGATACCCTAGCTTCACTTGCTTTGGCAACAGAACCCCCCACAGAAGCACTTTTGCTGAGAAAACCTTATGGTAGAAACAAACCTCTCATCTCACGGACCATGATGAAGAATATTCTGGGTCATGCTTGCTATCAGCTTGTGGTTGTCTTCACACTGTTGTTTGCTGGTAAGAGTATTATAATTTAAACCTCTGTGGTATACTTTCTGAACTTTGCTTGCTTTATTGTGAGCATTTCTTCAATATTTAAAGGAATGCTAAAGGACATTGACATGTTAATAGAATGTTAAAGAAGAAAGGCATGTTAAAAGAAGACTAAAGCAATGTTTACAAAAGCATGAATTTGAGTGGCATTTTGAGAATATTTATCTCTTGTTTACAGGTGAAAAAATCTTTGATATTGATAGTGGAAGAAACGCACCTCTTCATGCTCCTCCTTCAGAACACTACACAATTGTGTTTAATACATTTGTGATGATGCAGCTATTTAATGAAATAAATGCCCGAAAAATTCATGGTGAAAGGAATGTATTTGAAGGAATTTTCAATAATGCTATATTCTGTACTATAGTTCTTGGAACATTTATTGTACAGGTGAGTAGATTTTTTTTAAATAAAGTCATGCAGAAGTTGGAGGGTTAGAGTTTTTAGAGGCCAATGATTGCTGTATGTATAATCAGTATTCAGGTAGGGTACCCCCTGACAGGTTCAGAATTTCTTTAAATGTAAAACATCTGTGTGTATCACATTAGATGATAATTTGATCTGTGCAAACGTTTTATCATTGGTAGTATGCTTACAGAAATATGTTTGTGTTACTGTTAATTTTAATATTACTGTTAAAGATGAATAATATGTTCATATCACACTCATGTTGGCTTATGGAAAGCTTGATAATTAGAATGTGTTCACATCATAAGAGCTGTCATGGTGCAGTAGTTTGAATGCAATATTGCAAGCTAACTCTGCCCACTTTCAGGAGTTCAAACCTGATCGGTTCAAGGTTGACTCAGTCTTCCATCCTTCCAAGGTTGGTAAAATGAGGACCCAGATTGCTGGGGGCAATATGCTGACTTTGTAAACTGCTTAGAGAGTGCCATAAAGCACTATAAGCAGTATATAAGACTATTGCTATAATTTGGTATTCTAAAAATCAAAAGTTCTAATAACTTATCTTTAAACACAACATAGGGTTATTTATAACATAGCTATGCATTATAATTATTTTTGTAAGATTTCCTTCAGGTCTTCCTTCAATTCAAGGAAAAGAGGGTGTTCATCTGAGATCCATCTCAATGATGGAGTCCAGTTGTGAAACCTTTTGGCACAGAGATAAATAACCCTGGAAGTTCTGGTGTAGGACAATATATTCTTCTTCAGTAAAAACTAAAAAGTTTATATATTCTGAAGGGAAAGCAGAGAATGTTTAGAAGTTGACGTCAGTTTTGTATGCTAGAAGTGTAAAATAATGGCAGGAACACATAGATGTAAATATCATTTTGGCCTAATGGCCATACATTTGTTAATATGATTTGAGGAGAGTAATAAGTTTTTATAAAGTCAATGTTATCTGAAATTACACAGTGAAAATTGGAAGCCATAGAAGATAACCTTGAATTTGTGACGCTTAGGGTACAGTAGAAAACATCTTTTCTCCTGTGCGCTGCTTGGAGAATCCAAGCATGGGTTAACTTCTGTCTGATTGCCCAGGGACTGAGTAGAGAAAGTTCTGGCCATTGCTCCTCTGAGTCCAGTTTTTCTACTCAGTCTAGCCTAGAGGGATGTTAAAAATCTTTCTCGACTCAGACCTGAAGAAAAAAGACAGAATTTTGGCTTGGAGTCTCCTTTCAGCGCTTCATTGGCCACAGATTGGATTTCTACGAAGTTTTGGAGCGGGCAATTGCAAGGAGGCTTCCTTGCTGCCCAGCGGCTTACTTGCGATCTGCTGCCGGTGTGTGTGCTGGTTTCCCTGGCTCACCGGCAAGAACCGCCACCACCTGTTTTACATTAAGCAAAGGCAGCCCGGAGTCACTGTCCGAAGCTCGGATCATACTCCGAAGACTGCGGCAGTCAGCTCGGCGCCGGGAGAGTTCTTTCCCTGTTTGGGCATCATTTTGAATCATCCAGCCTGCCACGTGTGCCACTAGCTCCGCTTTGCCACCGGTGAGTGCACTGGTCCTCCACAGTTCGCCGTCACGACCGCCACTACCTAGAACTTTCCAACTTCCAGACGGCTCCAGAATCCCTTCCTGTGCTTCAGGCTACACTTCATGATAGAGGACCACTCCTGAGTCCTATGGGCTTGGAGTAAGTACTGGTGGAGCGCCAGGGGGTGAGTGATCGGTCCTTCAGTCCTCCATTGGAGCTTGCTCCTCACAATTGGCCCTTCCCCCCCACTAAATCTGAGCTGGTTAAGGGACCCTTAACCATTATTAGCAGAGGCCTTGAGAGGCATTCAAAATGGCCAACAGATCCAAGGCAAGCAGACCTGAAGTGGGAGAGGCCTCTCCCAGACACCATGGCACTGCTAGATCTGCTGGTTCTAAAAGAAAAAAAGCAGATAAAGGGACTCCTAGACAGAGCAAGTCCCAGAAGGAACCCCCTAGGAAGGCATCCTCAGCAGAGGATAGAGACGCTCAAAGGCATCTAAAGGCCTTAGAGAAGCAGTTTTCAAGAGCAAGGAAGCAGGCAGAAGACAACAAACCCTCCACTCCCCCTTACAGGAGGAGCTTACTCCACAGCTTGTCCATTCTCCTTTGGCCATTGATACTAATCAGGATTGGTCACCTGATAATGCTAACGATCCTCAGGATCTTGAAGCAGCAGATTTTAGGCCGCAATCCAATCCCTTTATGGGTCCAGGTTCGGCTGATTTGGAGTCCTCCTGTCCAGCCAGAAGGGCATCACCAACTGCTACATTCACCCCTACAGCAGCGGGGCTCCGCTCTGGGGATTTCCAGGAGATGGGCCTACCCCAGGAAATTTGGGATATCATATCAACTGCCATTTCCCAGGGGATTGCTGCAAGACTGCAACAAAGAGATGAATCCTCTGGCTTACAGGCACAGGCTCAGGCTGCCTGGCCTCCCCTGCAGGCCCCATATTCTCCTCGACCTTCCCTTCGTAGCGAGGAGTCGCTCATGGGATTGTAGACCAGGAACTTTCTGATGATGAAGGGCTTGTCCCAGACTAGCCTACCTTCTCAGGCCTTTTCCGACCAGTTTTGTTCAAATCCCTTTTGTAGAAGGCAAAAACAACTGCTAACATGGGATTGTCAGACACCCCAGCAGAACCAGCCTTGAGCCTCGACCCAACCATAGGGCTATTTTCAGAGTTGGTCCTTGAGAGAGATTCCATTCCTTCTCCCAAACCAGGGGTCGGCAACCTTAAACACTCAAAGAGCCACTTGGGCCCGTTTCCCCAGAAAACAAAACAATTGGAGCCACAAAACCTGGGTGGGCGTGGCCAACTTGATGTCACTCACTCCCACCCAGTCACGTGACCCCCAGCCAAGCCTACTCAGGTTTTGTGGCTCCGTGTTTTCTATGGGAAATAGGTAACTCCCTCTCTGTTCTCTCCCATCTTTCTCCCTCTATGTCTATCTCCCTCTCTCTCTGTGTCTCTCTCTATGTGAGTGTGTGTGTCACTCTCTCTTTCTCCCTACCTCTGTCTCTTCCCACTCTCAGAAAGCCCTGCAGCCCTGCCTGTGCTCTTTCGGATTTTTCACCAGCTGTTTTTCTTTCTTCCTTTTGGAAAGCCGGGCTGGCGGAGCAATGAGGGCAACCTGTGGCAGAGACTTCCCTCCTCCTTCCTTCCTCCTCTCTCGACCCCCTGCCGGCTGTGGCAGGGCCGGGAGGGTGCGCACAAGAGGAGGAGGTGGGGGAGGAGAAGGAAAGCCTCCACCACGCATTCCTACACCAGCCCAGCTTTCCAAAAGGAAGGAAGAAAAACAGCTGGTGAAAAGCCCCAGGGCTGCAGGGCAGGGAGCGAGAGAGTGAGACATACACACAAACACAGAGAGAGAGAGAGACAGAGACAGAGAGAGAGACAGAGAGAGACAGAGAGAGAGAGACAGAGAGACTGGCTGATGGGTGAGCGTCTTTGGCAAGGGCTGAATTGAGCTGAATCTGCCTCCTTCTCTCTCTCTCTCTCTCTCTCTCTCTCTCTCTCTCTCTCTCTCTCTCTCTCTCTCTCTCTCTCTCTCTCTCTCTCTCTCTCTCTCTCTCTCTCTCTCTCTCTCTCTCTCTGCCTGACTGGCGGGAAATGGCGGGCGGCTATTTCCAGGTTTGCTCTCCGCCCAGAGAGAGAGAGTTGCCAGGGGCGAGTGGGGCAGGGAATGGGCTCCAGGAGGAGGAGGGGACACAGTCTCCCCCATTGTAAAATGTGCTTTCGCTGCAGGCCATAGAGGGAGTTTTGGGTCTTCCTCCTCCCCGCCCCACACCAAAGGAAAGCCAGCTAGGCTTCTCCTTCCCCCCTGCTCCCTGCTCAAACCTATCTCGGGACAGAGGAGCGCATGCTGGAAATGCATGTTGGGGCGACGTCGGAGCATGTGTACTGATCCTCCGGCGCTCGCCCGCAACTCTCCGTGCTCTTCCAGGCCCGTCTTGCTGAGGGGGGGAGCAGCCCTGCTGGCCTGTTGTGCTCCGCAGGGCAGGGGAGTGCTTCCCCATGCTGCCCCCTTCTTTCTCTTGGCCTCGCCAACAAGGGAGGAGGAAGGCCAGGCTTGGGGGATGGCCCCCACCCCACAAAATCTGCCCCCGCCATTCTCTCCCAGCAGTCTTTGCTGGTGGCAACAGCAAATATACCAGGGGGAATGCTGTTGCCGAGCAAAGGCAAGTGCAGGGGCGCTTTGCTCCCGCACTAAGGCTCCGACCATGCCACTGCCGCGACAGGGTGACAGGGAGCCACGGCAGAGGGCCCAAAGAGCCGCATGCGGCTCCGGAGCTGCAGGTTGCCGACCCCTGTCCCGAACTGTTTGTTGATATTATTCAATGCCAATGGAGTCAGCCTGCCTCCTTCACTGCACCTAGCAATACTGACAGGAAGCTCTACAGTCTGGGGCCCGAGCTTGAGGAGCTCCTTCAGCTTCCTACAGTAGACACCCCAGTAGCCAATTTAGTCTCCTCCACTGTTCTTCCCGCTGAATTTTCAGAGGGCTTGAAGTCGGAGGACCGTAAGGCTGAGATGACTCTCAGCAAGACTTACCTGGCATCCGCTTGGTTGATCAAGGCAGCCATGGCTGCATCTTTCTTTAACAGAGCCTCCATCCTATGGCTCAGACAAATTCAGTCTAGAGTATCTCCCGAAGACACACGCCTGTGGCAAGATCTAAACAAATTAGTGGCAGCCGCAGAATTCTCTGCCAACGCGACCCTTAATGCTGCCAAGCTTGCGTCCAGGGCCATGGCAGCTAACAACATCCTGTGGCTCCGCCATTGGCAGGCGGACATGAGATCTAAGTGGCATCTAGCAACGTCCCCCTTTAAAGGAGGCTATCTCTTTGGAGAATCCCTGGATTCCATTCTTGTGGAGAATAAGGATAAAAGGAAGGTGCTGCCTTACATGCATCAGCGAGCGGATTGCCGTATGACGCCTTATTTTCGCCGGCAGCCATTTTGGCCAGACTCCGGCCTTAGCGCCCACCAATATCAGAGGCCATATTACCAGGGGACAGACCACCCACTTGACAGGCCTGGATCTCGGGACAGAGGCAGGCAGTTTACCCCGACCAGGCAGCCATTTTGAGGGTCAGGCAATAGGCCCTTTTGCAAGTCTAAGTGACTCCCGGACTGACGCCCCCATTGGAGGTCGATTACAACTGTTCATCCACCAATGGGAGTTGACAACCTCAAATGCCTGGGTCCTTCAAACCATGAGGCTAGGCCTCACACTGGAATTTCTCTCCAGGCCCCCGAGTCGTTTCATTCGGTGCCCTGTTCCCATCAATTCCAACAAGAGGGGCCTCATGGGGGTCGAGATCCAACATTTGTTGGACATAGCCGCCATATAGAGGGTTCCCTCAGAACAGGAGGGTCTAGGTTTTTACTCCATCCTGTTCCTAGTTCCGAAAAGCTCAGGGTGGGTGGGGTGGAGAGCTATTCTTGATTTTAAAAATCTCAACATCCATTTAGCGTACAAGCAATTCAAAATTTAATCCCTAAAATCCATCCTGGGTTGCATCAGGCAGGACGATCTATTGACATCCATAGATCTCAAGGAAGCCTACCTCCATGTCCCTATCCGACCGTCACACTGAAGATTTCTAAGGTTTTGCTTTGCAGTGGTTCACTATCAGTACAGAGCCCTGCTGTTCGACCTGTCATCGGCCCCCTGAACCTTCACCAAACTATTGGCAGCGATGGCAGCAAATCTCAGGGCACAACCAATAAGACTACAATGCTTCTTAGACAACATCCTTATCCAATCGTCATCTCCTCAGCGAGTAAATGAGGATCTCAAGATTATGATCCAGACTCTGCATGGCTTCTCTGTCAACATCACCAAAAGCCATCGGATTCCGACCACCAGTCTTCTGCACCTGGGCGCAGTGATAAACACCAGAACTTGCGAGGTCTTCTTATCGCAGGACCGTCTGTCCAGCATCCTGTCTCTTGTTACTCAAATCCGGAAGCAGATATCAGTTCCATTGGCTGTCCTTTCTCAGCTTCTGGGAAAAATCTTCTGCATCGACATTGTGCCTTGAGCGAGGCTACATGCTCGCACTTTCCAGTGGTTCCTGTTGCCACATCAAAGGACAAACAGCAGCCACTCCAGAACCAAAGTACAGGTTCCATCGACAGTTCTTCGATCCCTTCGTTGGTGTACATCCAGTGCCATGCAAAAAGGCTGTTTCTTCAAAGAGCCCACCCGCATCACGGTAACTACGGAGGCCAGTCTCTTCAGGTGGGGGGCCCACGTCCAGTCTCAAGTGACTCAGGGACGTTGGAGCCCGTCAGACTTGTCGAACAACATAAACTGGTTTGAGCTAAGGGCTGTCCACCTAGCCCTCTGGCATTTCGAGCATTTAGTGACCGACTGCCATGTCTTGATCCTGACGGACAATGTGGCCACCATGTCACACATCAGCCGTCAGGGAGGCATCTGTTCCAATAGTGTCATGCTCTAGGCGAGGAAGCTGGGTCTCTGGGTGGAGTTACACCTCCGTTCCATCTGGGCAGGACATATATCAGGGATCTCGAATGTGTAGGCGGACTGGCTAAGCAGGACCACTATAGATCATTCTGAGTGGTGCCTGCACCCGGATCTGTTTGAGGCTCTGTCCCAGAAATCCGGCCGGCCATAGTGGACATTTGCTGATCAGACAAATACTCATCTTCCAAAGTTCTTCTCCAGATTCGCAGTAGGGGTCAATGCTCTCCGCAGCCCTTGGCCACAGGGGCTATTGTACACCTTCCCCCCTCTCCCTCTTATCCCGAGGGTGATGAAGCTGCCAGCGGAGCGGGCGGAAATTCTCGTTGCCCCCCATTGGCCCAGACGCCCTTGGTATGCGGATCTGGTCAGCCTATCAATATCCCATCCCTGGAGGATTCCCGACCACAGGATCTCTCTCAGCCAGGGGGCAGTGCTCCACCCAGACCCTCAATGGCTCCAGTTAGTCGTCTGGCACATGAGAGGGACATCCTGAGGAAGGATAAATTTTCAGGGAGGGTGATCCAAACCATCCAGGCATCTAGAAGAGATTGCACTAACCGCATTTACAATGCTACCTGGTCCGCATTTTTCTGTTTTTGCTACAAACATCAAATCAATCCTATCTCAGCATCAATCCCACAGGTCCTGGACTTCTTGCAGGAGGGGTTGGACAAGGGTTTATTTCCCAGCACCCTCCCCAGGCAGGTAGCTGTCTTGTCTACTTGGCATGTGAGAACTTACAATCTCTCACTCATCATCCACGAGTATGCAGTTTCTTCAAGGGGGCTGCTAATTTGAGACCCCCTGTAGTACATCATTATTCCTCCTGGGACCTCTCCTTGGTTTTGCAGGAGCTTACCCCTCCACCGTTTGAGCCGTTGAGGACAACTAGTCTCCGGTTCCTGACGTTTAAGGTCGCCTTCCTGGTGGCAATAACATCAGCCAGGAGAATATCAGAGTTGGCAGCTCTTTCAGTTCGCAATGACTTGTGTATTTTCCATCCTAACAGGGTGGTTCTCAGACTGGATCCATCCTTTCTTCATAAGTTAACTCGTGGTTCCATAGGGCCCAGGAGGTTATTTTACCAGATTTATGTCCAAGTCCTCCTCATCTTCTGGAGAAAAAATTGCGTATTTTGGATGTCAGGAGGGCCCTACAAAGATATATGCCTCATTTTGAAAGACTGAATCCTTATTCGTCTCTTTCAACTGGTATCCATGGGTAAGAAGGTATCTCCATCAATCATAGGCCGCTGGTTGAAGGCTTGCATTGCCAAGGCCTATGAGATTCAGTCTAGGCCGTTACATGGACGTATCACAGCACACTCAACCAGCAGCATGGGCCATGCAGGCCTCGATTGAGGATATTTGCAGGGCGGCAATGTGGTCATCACCATCACCCTTTATTAAGCACTACCGACTGGATGTTTTTGCCTCTGCAGAGGCATCGTTCGGCAGGAGAGTGCTACAGAGGGTTCATTCCACTTCGGGGATCCTGGACCAGCCTGTTTCCCGCCCTTGAGAAATTAAGCTTGGGTATATCCCATGCTTGGATTCTCCAAGCAGCGCACAGGAGAAGGAATGTTGGTCTTACCTGAACGTTCTTTCTCTGTGCGCTGCGGGAGAATCCAAACCTGCCCTGGTGACCGTCTTGGTCCATGGTCTAGGAATTACTGGACTTACCTACGTTATGGATTACTGGAGGTCTTCATAGAAAAACTGGACTCAGAGGACCAGAGGAGACGTGGCCGGAACTTTCTCTACTCAGTCCCTGGGCAATCAGACAGAAGTTAACCCATGCTTGGATTCTCCCGCAGCGCACAGAGAAAGAACGTTCAGGTAAGACCAAAGTTCCTTTACAATGGGAAGCAAAATTGGAAGCCATTCCAATGACATATGTCCACTGTCTACTTATGAATTGGTTCATGTAATGACTAAATTACGATCTTTTTAAATAGTTACTGAAATTGTATCATAAAAGCCAATACCTTCATTGTTTTATCATTTCAAATAGCTAATACAATCATCATTTTTCTTAACAGATAGTTATTGTACAGTTTGGTGGGAAGCCTTTCAGTTGCTCTGAGCTTACAGTAGAACATTGGTTGTGGTCAATTTTTCTAGGAATGGGAACACTTCTCTGGGGCCAGGTATGTAATACTACTTTTGTAGTTTAGTTCCTCAAATTACCAAAGCTTGTGTTTTAGAATGCATTTTATTCAGTATATGGCTTTTTTCACTGTCATTAATTTTCTCCATGCTGCTCTACTATTGCTGTTTAAACTTTGAAATTTCAGAATAATATGGAAAAGAAAGCAAGTCATACAATCTTTTCATTACGCATCCAAATCCATAGAACTATTATGCTGCAATATTGACTAGCTACAATTTGTTTAATCCCTCTCCAAAGAAACCAGTGAAAAACTTTAAGCTAGCTGTTTCTTATTTGAAGCCATTTAAGGAAGGGTCGGGGAGTCTGTCACTAATTCTAAAAAGGAATTTGAACATAAGGGAAAGTTTTCATAAATATTTTTTTTGTTTCCCATTGTTATAGTTGATATCAACTATTCCAACCAGTCATTTGAAATTCCTTAAAGAAGCTGGCCATGGAACACAAAAGGAAGAGATTCCTGAAGAAGAGTTAGCAGAAGATGTGGAAGAAATTGATCATGCTGAAAGAGAGCTAAGGCGTGGTCAGATCTTATGGTTTAGGGGTCTAAACAGGATACAAACTCAGGTATGGTCTTGTAAAGGTAGGAAATAGGGTTGAGGACTTGACATTTCCTCATTGTTCTTAGTATTGGCTTGGATTGTAGTATAAAATGTGTGACTGAAATCTTTATATGGGAAATGTATTAGCTGTTTAAACCTTCAAATTCCTTCTTTACTTCATCACCAAATGTGCTTCTCGCCTCTTTACCTGCTCTATAAAAAGTGCCTTTTTTCTTTGCTTTTTATGTGTTGTAGATGGGATGCTCCTTTCTCTTGTTCTCTCTCTCTCTTGCTGAGCAAGCTGTCACAATCTCTGATTCCTTGCAGATGGATGTAGTGAATGCTTTCCAGAGTGGAACTTCCATTCAGGGGGCTCTAAGGCGGCAACCTTCCATCGCCAGCCAGCATCATGATGTAACAAATATTTCTACCCCTACACATGTAGTGTTTTCCTCTACCACTACTACTACTACTACTTCTGCTTCTACTACTGTGGGGTGTGAGTGTGTGTTCATAAGTGCATGAAATTAACGTTTCCTAATTCACACACCTAACGTTTCATTCTTTCCTTCAGTCGTTAAATTCATCATTAACATTTTTTCACATTTTTACCTTCAAAATGGGAGTCCTAATCCCCCCTCTACCTTTTTCGAGGGTCACAGTTCAAGTGGAACAATTGAAACAATTCTATACAGTAAAAACCTTGAACATGCACATAGTACTTTCATACTTGCACCGAAGAGACGTTTTTGAAAAATATTTATAGTAATAGCTACAAATATTTGAGTATATGTCTTGAAGTCTATAAACAAAAAGATCTACAAACTTATTTAGTGAAATGCTTAAAGCTGGTCCAAAATATGTTTACTTCTGTAACTTCAGAATAATTTGTAGATCATGAGGGAAAGGGCTTTAATTTGCAGCAGTAAAAGTAGCACATATATTTTTCATAAAGATTGTTATTTTATGTGCTAAGCTCCTTCCAGAATTAGCAGTATTTAAAGTGAAAACACATAAATTGTATTTTATGCTATAAATATTAGGATTAAAATGGCCTTTATGTAAAAAAAATTGTTATGCGTAATAATAAAAGTCTTGTTCAACTCTCCCAGCAATGTCATTGAAATGTTTTGGAGACATCCTCATAGTCAGTGGTAATGTTTACAGGTAAGAAAGTCTTCACTGACAGGCATGTTATTCAGAATGCCACATGGTGACCATTCCATGTAATGCCTAAGTGGAATTACGATCTTTAGTTATGGAAAAATACATATACATAAATATGCCATTCTACAAAGAGTTTACATTCATGGCACAAATGAAAAAGAACTATAGAGATAGAAATAAGAAATAGATCTGTTCCATCTACTGCCCAAAAGAGACTTTAATGTCTTTGGATCATAATTTAAAGTTCCATTTGAAATAGTACACATGCACAAAATATAGTGGATATAATATCAGACTCAAGTTAAATATTCTGAATGTAAGTTGATCATATGTTGGGTTTCATAGTATTGAAGTTGTAAACATGAGGACTACTCTGGATTGCTTATTATGGATAGTAAAAGCCTTTTCCCCTTTTATTCATAGTCTTGTTTTCTCCATTATTAATTGTGTTGTTACTTCCTTACCTTACGTATTCCAACTTGAATATTAATGGAAATGTTCTATGTTTATAGGACCTTTCCATTAATATTTGTAGAAAGCATCTTTCTTACTGTTCATCAATTATTGAAAACAATAGTTTGAAATGCCTCACAATTTACTTCAATTACCTCACTGCAACCACAGTTTGGGGCACAAAATGTTGGAGCTCTTTTGAACAGGGAGAAGCTATAGAGCAGGGGTGTCAAACTTGATTTCATTAAGGGCCGCATCAGGGTTGTGTTTGACCTTGGGGGGGAGTGGGCGTGGCCAAGGTGGGCATGACCAGATCAATGTCACTCATATTGGGTTGGGGGCACCTGTGGTGGCCCGAGAGCTTTGCCAGAGAAAACGAGCTCCCAAGCTCCGTTTTCGGCTGTGACAGCCTCCTGCAACCCTCTGCCAGCGAAAACAGAACTCCATTTTTGCTGGCAGAGGCACCACGGGCCAGTCCTTTGCTGTTTCCAAGGTGCCCTCACGGGCCAGATTGAAGCACCCTGCGAGCCGGATCTAGCCTCTGGGCCTTGAGTTTGATACCCCTGCTATAGAGGAAAAAGAACTAGAGTTGTTTATGTCTACAGCAGCTTCAGCATTGACTGTATTGGCATCTGCAGGATATGGGAAGTCTTAATTGAGAAAATACCTGTTTCAGAATGTCTCTTTTTGTTTCATTACCAAACTAGATATCATCATACTTACCTTGGTAATGAAATGTCTGTAGGAAGAGAATCAAACTCATAAAACACCAAGAACTCAATAAATAAAAATGTTTAGCTAGGCATGTGCATACCATTAATTTTAATTTGATAAGTCACATTTATTTTCTAGTGATCTAGAACTTACTATATTTAAAAAATGGCAACTGGAATATTTGAAGCAAAAAGCTTAAAATATATCCAAAGGTATTTAAAATATGTTTGGAGAACAGATCAGTTCATATAGGCCATTTTTATCATGCGTTTCTTGATCCTACAAATTATGGCACACATTTCTATGAAACTATTTTATGTGACATATACTCAAATATTTAGTTTAAATCCAGCAAGCTTGAACAAGCTTGTATTATATTAACGTTTTCATAGCTCGAACCACAGTTCCCAGCATTTGTTTAAAAAAAAAACAACCTTAAAAATTCTTAAAGCCCGGCCAGTAGTTTATAATTCCATATTCTAGAAGTCTAATATTCATCTGTCTTTAAAATGGAGTAGAATTTATCAATTGGCTTAAAATTTTTAACATTTCATATTAGTTATAAAAGTAGATAGCTTCAATTTTGTAGCTTGACATTTTGAACCAATTTTTTTACATTGATTTCTGTTATAGCCCAACAGTGCTGTTCTGAAATGCTCTTCATTTTTATTTATTTTTTTACAGTTTATTGCAAGTTCCACTGCATTATATAAATTCAATTCACTCGTCTTACCTATTTGTGGATTCAACCTCATAAAACAACATTCTCCCTATGGACAATATTATTAAACAGTAACACTTGCGCTTTTCATACTTGCAGATCCGAGTGGTGAATGCATTTCGTAGTTCCTTATATGAAGGATTGGAAAAACCTGAGTCCCGAAGTTCAATCCACAATTTTATGACTCATCCTGAGTTTAGAATAGAAGATTCTGAAACTCATATTCCACTTATTGATGATACTGATGCTGAAGATGATGCTCCAACAAAACGCAACTCAACTCCTCTTCCACCATCACCCAACAAAAATAACAATGCGGTTAATAGTGGAATTCATCTTACGACAGACTTGAGTAAGTCTGCTACCTCTTCATCCCCAGGGAGCCCACTGCATAGTTTGGAAACATCACTCTGATTGTATGCTGAATGTTAACACACTAGCTGCATTTAAAGAAACACACTGAAACTGGGCTTTCTCCCTCACCATGATGGACAAGATGGTATTCTTGTCTCGGACTTCAACAAGAAGATAAAATTGTACGAATGTAGATTTATTTTTTTAAAAAGAAGCTTTCTGCCAGACTTCAGGGTGCTTTTCTGGGGGAGGGGAAAGTGGGAGTAATAATGAACTCTGACAGATAAACAGTAACTTGCTTATGTGTCCTGTGGATCATTAGCTGTACTTAAGAATGGCCCATAAGAATGTCTTACCAGAACTTATGTTCTTAATTCCTTTGATGAGAGGGCTGGATTGGGCAGGAGAGCCCAGGATCACCAAATTTATAATTTTCATTTCTGCTCTTGGCTGTTATTAATTTGAATTATTTATGTTTATAAATAATGCAGATCTGTTTACAAGGTTTGTAGATACTTTTTTGTTCCTGTTCAGAGATGGGAAGTTTCCTTATAAATGATGTAGAAAAAATTAGTCCATCAAATACTGCTGTATTTTCAGGAAAGGGTGTTTCTATTGAAACTGTACTAAAAATTTTGCCTGCAACTTAACTTGTTAAATATTGTAGATAAAAGTGCTACTACTAATAGCCAAATAGGTAACACTAATGCTTTGTAAAAAAAAACATGAGCAATGGTGTTCTAATGAAGTTATGGCCTCTGTCCTAATTAGTTTCTTAAACATTTACTACTTAATGGTTTTGAAACAATTGTAAAAAAATTTTAAAATTCAGAACTCGCTGAACATGTTCAGAATTTAATAGAGGATTGTTTAATGCAGGACCTATGATGGAACTTGCTTGAAATACTTTTGTTATCTCAGGCAAAATGGATTAAATCAAAATACATCAGAACTTTAGTCCTTTTTGTTTTTGTCTAGAAACAGTAGCTTGGTGAACTGTGAGTGGAGCTGTTTATTTTTCTGACCTAAATATCTTTATAGCATGAAGGCTATTGGTATTTGGAAAGTTATGAATAGTTACCATACACTGTTTTGAAATTCATTTGAGTTAAAATAAATCACCCCTTTTGATAAAATAAATATGCGGCAATGGTTTTTATAGAATCCAGCATCTTTATAAATATTAGGTTTTGGTGGCTTCACTAGATGCTAAAGAACAAAGACTGTGGACTGTTTCTGATTTTATGCAGAAGAGGTGCTCTGGAATACATGGAAGTATGAATGCAACATCTATCTGTAACACTTTAAAGCTGCCATGCAGTCCAATAAAAAAAAAAGTTATAGACAGATTTTTTTTGCATTCCTGCATGTTCCAAAACCCCTATTCCTGAACGGATCTGAAGCACTGCACAGTCCTATCCTCATTCACAAGAATGAGAGATAGAAATAAATCACCTTAGGAACTTTTTTCACTCTAAAAGAAAATATGAATAAATGTATGTTCTCCAATATGCCTATCTTTGACAATTTGTTTTTCTTAACCAATGATTGAAAATGTCCATTTTTCTTTTTGTGTTTATTATCAGTGTCTAATTTTAATTTTTGCTTTCTGATGATTTGGGATGTATTCTTTCTTTTTGCCAGTACAGCCCAATAGAGTAAGGATAACCCTAACCCTAACCCTAACCTTACTGAAAATATAGGGCAGGTAAGGAGAAACATGATCCTCTGTGATAATATATTTTCTCAATCATGACAGAATAATTTTCTGCTCTTCAGAATGATCTACTTATAATTTTTTTCTGAAAGAGATGTATATTCCTCATAAGAAAACTTGGAATATGTCTGCTGCTAAACCAGACATTAACTTGTCTGGGAGCTGAGCTTACAAAGGAAGAAGGGAATGCATCTTAAATTTAGTATATAGTATTTAAGCACCTCAAGAATATGATAGTCACATCTGTGAATATTAGCTTGTCTTCTGGGGAAGCAATTTGAGATGTAATGTTACAGCTAGATTTTATCATTCAGATTTCAAGTAAAATATACAGGGATTTGATAATTGTTAATTTCCTTTCATTGGACACCATATCCATCCATAAGGTTTTGCATATTGTATCCAATTATCGACCATTCATTTTCTAGTTGATTTGTCCTTTATCCTATTTAGAAAATTTACTATTTATGCCGATATAGTAATTATTTTCAGATTCTTATTTTGTAAGTGGATAAGAAGTATGGTTTGGAAAGGTAGTATTTATGTAACTGGGAGAATGATGTAACTGCAACGCATATTGAAGAATGAGATGTAATTGTTCAAACTATCTCAGCTCTGTATGATTCATTATAGTTGTTATTTTTTAAACTTGCTATTTGGAAAGATTTTCTTTTCTTTTAATGGTAATCATCATTATTTGAATGTCCAAACCTAGAGTGAATTCTACAGGACATACCTCAAGGAGAAATTTAATTTACTCACAAATTAACTTTTTCAATCCTGTTGACTGCAGTACATTGAGTCTTAATAGTAAGTGTAATCTAATACCAAGGATATTTGTTCTATAATTTTACTACTATGAAAGCAACATAATTTCATTATTTATTAAAGTAGTCATTACTGCTTTTCAATTACTGACCCCACATTGCTTTTCCTGGTTGTAAGGCTTACTTTCATTTTGCTTGATGTAACTTAAATAAATAAATATGCTGTTTATCTGTCTCTGGATGGGGACTGAAATCTCTGAAAACATTTTACTTGAAATACATAATTTTATTCTGAATATATAGCCTGTTCTGTATCTGACTTTACTTTGTGATATATATACCTCATTAGGATTTCAATTTGAAATATTATTTGAAGTAATTTTAGCTAAATGTATGGATTCAAACCAAATTAATATTCAGGACAAATTAACACTTGCAAAAATCAATAACACAGAATAGAATCTATATCAGTTAATAATCTAAACTGATTGCATATATAGATACAGCAGCAACGTAAACTACTCCCAAGATGAAGCAACAATCTGATAGCTTTCCATTTCATTGTGTTTGAATCCACTTTGTTCTTTTGAAATAACATGAAGGATTTCTATGTTTTTAATAGCATAAAATAGGGAATCAGAAATAAAAAACTGGAATTGGCACAACCACTTACAATTGGTTGTTTAATTTTCAACCCAGAATCTAACCGTTTTAGAATTTGACATAAAAATGATGGTCTAGTTGTAGGCATTGTGCCACTTTAATAACATGAACAAGAAACTTGACATTGAGTATATCATTCAGTCTGAGCAGATTCAGTCTCAGGGATATCATTCAGGAATCCAAAGTCATTTTTGTGTAAGAATGACTTTGTGGTTGAAAGATATTCAAAAGTACATTTTAAATACTTACATCTTTTCATTTCACTTCAACTGGTGTTTTCATCTTGCTAAACAGATGAAATTCTGAAACATTTCTATTTTATCAACATATCACAGTTGCATACATGGTTAAGAACTTCCTCTGACGAAGGATTCCAGTTTTATGTTATAAAAAAACTAAATGACAGAATAAATCCTGTTTGCTATAACCTTCTATTCCAGAGTCTCCTAGAACATCTTGTCATGGCATGGCACATTACAATGCTAAATCATTAATTTCCACGTAATGGTTGTAGCTATGGGTATGTTCTAGATCAGGGGTGTCAAACTCACGACCCGCAGGCCGGATGCGTCACACACTGGCCACCCCCACCCCCATTTTAGCAAAGGGGGAAAAAGTTGCGATACATAACGGGATGTGTCGTCGCGAGTTTGACACCCCTGCTCTAGATAATTTAGATGGAAACTCTCTTAAATCTGAAGGATTGTATACACTGTTGCTTTTCCTATTGATTTCCTACTGCAATCAAGTAAATTCCATGTGATGAGATTGCACTGTTCATATTCTGCAGCCAGAATACTGGTTTGGAGTTATGGAAATTGAATTCCAGTACATGCAGAGAGCAGCAGTTAAGGGAAGACAGTAAAGCTTTTGTGTAAAGTTTTTCCATTTATTTAAAACCTAACTAGTAATCAGTTTAGTTTGGTGTTCCTTATATTCTCATAGAGAAGAAAATCTATCCATTCCAAATAATGTTAGAAATTATGTAGCTGGTTGTGAAGGTCCATTCTACATGGAAACTAAAAACTAAACTGATAAGAAAGTTAGTTGCAAAGTTTTTTTAGATGTTGGCTATAACTCTCATCCTTTGTGTTTTGATCTTTGATCCCCTAGAAGTACAATCTACTACTGTGCCTTTCAATGCCAATATAACATGTAATTTAAGGTAAATGAAATTCAGCGTGACAATTTATCATCATCTTGATAACTTTCTTTCGGAACTGTCTGAGGTTGCAAAAAGGAGAATATTGGATTAGATTTAAATCTTGGTAAAATGGAATTGATATTTAGGCCTGTAGAATTTAGCTGCCCTTGGAATTATTACAATTCTTACTTTGGACACTGAGCTCCACCACATTTTATGAATAACCAATAGTTTCATCCTGTTCTCCCTTATACATTAATCTGATGCTTACAGTACAGTTTCATTTTATGTCTGTTTGGCGTGCACATTTTTGTGATGAAAACAGCTTTCTGAAGGGGATTCAGATCTGCCTGATATAATTGTGTATTAATTTTATTAATTGATTTTTAATTATTTGGGTTTATGAATATTTTAGAGTTGTTTTAGTGTGTTATTATAAACCATATAGAACCTTGACACTGACATACAAATGTTCACAAATTAAAATGTTCAGTCTATATATTTTCATATACAGATGTGATTACATGTATACTGAAATAATTATTTATAACCTAATGCTTTTTTCTAGCTTGAAATTTTTCTGAAACCGAAGACTATGAAACAAAGGATTATTTTATTTAAGTCTGGAAAAAAAAACAGCATTGATTTGGCTGAAAATGAAGTGCCATTAGGCACAAGGTTTCTCTGCTAAAAGTATAGCTGCTTCAGAAAGTTGCAGATGTGGCCCGTGCAGTAATGCCTGTGGGGCAGGGAGGATTATCAACAAAATTAGGATGGCAGTCATGACAGTGCTATCAAAGCCCCATTTCTTTCTGTATACAGTATGTGCAACATCAACATCCAAAAGATGTGGAGTTTCAGTTATGCTGCTATCATTGCCATTTTAACCACCAAGGATTTGTGGGCTGTGAAGCATTTATTCCTGTTAATTGTAAGTGCTACACAGCTGTTTGAAGAATTGATACACTCCACAGTAATATGAGTATTAGTTTATTATTATTTAGAGTACTTGGTTAAATATGATGGAAGCTGTATAAATCAGCAACATCTGCAAGGCATGAACTAGTAAGACAATGGATGTGTCATGATCTAAGAGCTGCCCCTTTTGTACATGTATTGTGTATAGAGGAATGGGGCTTGGGTTATGATTCTATGTCAAACATTTGTGCTCTTTCTCACACACTCAATCTGCTGGAAATAATGGTCTGTGTATCACAATGACTTAGAAATATTAAGCAAGTAATGAACAATAATGGTACCAAAATGAATTTTTCAGCCTGCATCTAAATCTTCCTTGGGTATAAAAGTAAACATGAAAGCTGTATGCCATTTTAAGGCAGTAAGATGCAGAGAAAAAGAAATAGCCCTAAACAGTTTTATTTCTGTTTGATTTGGATATTGTATATGTGTCATTTTATGTACTGATGGAATTTTATCATTCATTTTAAGGTATGTATTTCACAAATATGTGTAGTTTTGTTTCAAAACAATACATTTTGCTGAACATTTCCATTGTGTGGTATCCTGGATTCATGTATTTGTACATCTAATTTTTGCTTTTGCTATTCAGTCAGTCAGCTTCCGTTTTTTGAAACAGGAGATAATTCTCAGAGCACCATTTTTTAAAGCAGAAATGAAAGCTTGAGAATTAAGATACAAAATTTTTCAAAATCATGCTTCATGCCTACGTACCAATCAGTTCTGATTTCTGGAGACTGCACAAATGGTACATTATCTTAACCTGTCTCCAATAATAAAACCGTATCTCTTGTGAGAATACAGTTGAGAATAAATTATTTGGTCTTATCCATGCAATATACTTTATTCCCTTTCTTCAGCTTTCTACTTTTTTAACCGCGACAAGTGTAGTACAGCAAATTTTTCTAACCCATCATTCACTTCTGTCATATGAAGTGAAATTTGTTTTTGTTTGCTCAAGAAAGTTCTTATCCTTTTTTTGATGTGGGATCAATTGACTAGTTATTGAATGTGTTGTTGTATTCTTAGTACCCCACATCCACGGTTTGAGGTCATACTTTCTCAATGTGCATCTTAAACTGGTGCACAAAGCTACTGAATTTTTTTTTCAATTATTCTTATTTATTGCCGAATAAATGCTTATCTTTCATTATCTATTATTTTCTTTGCCATAAACTATGAGTTCACTTGAGAATATTGGTTGGCATTAGTATTTAAATATTAGAATAAATTTTACATTTTTTTATTCTTACAATTAAATCCAAAAATAATACCAGCTAATATAGTGGCATTGTCTACATATCTCAAACTATTACCGTTTTGCCTCCACTTTTTATTTCCACTGTCATCTTCCAATGTGGCCATTGTTAAAAAAGAGATAGATATAAAGATAATATGCATCTTCCTCTCACATCCATCGCTAATCTTGAACAACTTAGTTTCCCAAAAACCCAAATTTCAGTGTTATTTGTTTATTGTAAAGGTCTCTCCAAAATTAACCATAATATATTTCTGCACACCCATTTGCCTTAATATATTTCACATTTTGGTAGGGACAACTATAAATAGATACAATAACTTTTCAATAAAGTATAGGTCTTCTCTTGTTCTCTCATGTTAACTATGTTAAGCTATCCCATCTCCTCTGCCTTTTCTGAAACATGCCTGTATTCTGACTGTTCTGTTTCCGTGGACCTTTGGGTAAGTTTAGCAAATTCTGAGTAAATTTAACTTGCCTAAAAACTAGCATCTACTTAACAGTGTTACTCTCTTTGTAGGGTCTCATTTTTCAAGTACTACAGTATAATATATTTGATCTAAAGTGGTTACTTTTTGTCCACCTGTGTTCATTTATTCCTAAAATGTAATGTCTAAATAACTTAATCAAGTTTTTGATCCTTAATTAAATCACTGTTAGCAGACTGTTAATTATGTCAAAACTATTTCCCCCTATTCAACATCAGAGTTGTTCTTGACTACATTATTTTCTCAATTTTTAGTTCAATGGATTAAAAAATGTAATACAAGTAATTTCCCCATATAAAATCTTGCCCCAGTTCAATTCCTACAAGAAATAATTGTCCCATTTTTTTTCCTAGGCACTTAACATATATTTATTACAAGATTTGCTTTTTGAAAAATAGATACAAGATTTTGAAGATTATTTTATTGCAAATAGACTTTTGGATTTATCGTTTGGAATGTCTATAAGGTATTCAAATATGGATGTATTGTTTAGACTTTATGAAAAAAGAAAGTTCAAGTGAAGTAAGAAAATGAGGGTGGGAAGTTAATCTTTTAAGCACATTGCAAGATGCCCTACATCTGAATTACATAATGTATTATGGGTACCACACAAGAACTTAATTATCTTTTTTTGCTCTTGAAACAGAATTGGACCATATAAAGCAAAGATAATGGAAGCAAGTGAAACACCTAGTAGGTTAGCAGACTTTTGACTGAAACAATGACAGCAATGTAATATTTCTGCTATTAAAGGATGCCAGTGTGAAATACTGACTCAATAATGACTGAAATGATTCTGACTCAATACATTAACATTTTATGTTACATTGATATAATAGCAAAATGTAGCACTGAGAAACATGTTTTGCAGAGTATATTTATCTCAAAGATTACAATGATCGAACTGCCTGTTTAGCTACACCTTTATGTATCCAAAAGTAATAACCCTTAAATCTATGACAAGAATAAAGTTCCCATCTGGAAGGCTCTCTCATTGAATGGTGAAAGACATATATCAATATTTTTGTATTAATAATCGAGAAAAATCATGATGGCTTTTAACATTTTTAAATAATGTTTCTTCTTTAGTGAGGCATATAGAGTTATAATTGATTAGATTTGTCAAATTTATTTTCCTCATATTTTAATGCAACATATGCACAACAAACCTGACATATAGACTACAAAAATGTTGTTACCCATCCTGGATTTCTCGAAGTTCAGGGGATTTAATAACATCATTTATGATGATAATTTATATCATCATAAAAATTTAAATAAATCATTCTTGTTCTCCAAGATTTGGAAAAGGTCTCTGGTGGGGTGATAGAGTAAACTTTTAAAACATTGCCTCAATATGGATTTCCTTTTTAAAAAAATCAAATTGATCAATATATGATAATTTCATTCTTTTTGCTAAGATTATGACACATAAAAATTATAGAGGTACTCCCCATCTTATGACCAAAAAAATTGAGCCCAAACTTTCTGTTGCTAAGCGAGGCAGTTGCTAAGTGAGTTTGAAGTTTGATGTCCAGGGATGTTTCTGACTGGTTTTGTCTAGAGACGAAACTGCCAAGATGACTGATTCAGATCTGACTGAGTCGGAAACTGGGGCATGCTCAGTGAGACATGGAGGAGTGGCCGGAAAAAACCATAGACTCAGTAGCTGTACAGATCAGACTAGAGCAACCCATTCTGGACTATTGCGCAACCTACTGAGAAATGGCATTCAGGTAAGCCAATACCCATTTTGTCCCATTTTACGACCTTTTTTGCTACGGTTGTTAAGCCGATCACTGCAGTTAAGTGAATTGTGGTCATTAAGTGATTCTGGCTTCCCCCCATTGCATTTGCTTGTCAGAAGCCAGCTGGGAAGGTTACAAATGATGATCACATGACCCCAGGACAGTGCAACATGCTAGCTGCCAAGCAACCAAATTTTGATCATGTGACTGGGGATCCTGCAACAGTTGTTAAGTGTGAAAACCAGAAAGTCACTTTTCAGTACCATTGTAACTTTGAATGGTCACTAACAAATGGCTGAAGGTTGAGGACTACCTGTATCTTCATCCATGAAGATGACTTGTAGAACATATAAGGGTGCACTTTTCATTTTCTCTTATTTTTAATTTGATTTTGGAAACACTGATTTGTTTTTAAATATTTTCAGCATAACCTGAAGTCAGTACAAACTCTTATTAATATATTTTTATAGCAGAACTTACTGATAATATACAAGATATTTGTTTCTATAGAAATATAAAATAAATGAAGTTTTGGTGGGTTGCTGGAATTCTCTTAGATATCTGAAAATTGTTTCACCAAAGTGATTTTTTTCAACTTTATCAAACTCTTTATTTTTTCCCCCTCGGGTTACAAATGATAAACACAGATGGGGGGGGGGGATCCCACTGATTTTATTAGGAAAAATAAATGTAAAAATGGCAATTAATCAAGGTTGATGTATTCATTTAAAGTTCTGTACTTTTAAATTATTTTAAATGGATGTATAAAATATTGAGCAGTTTTAATGGAAAGTGAATTGAATTTATATTATGGTTATCATAATATAGGGGAGGCATAATTTTGCAATTATCAGCTTTATTATTTTTGATCTCTATGGAATGCAGGTAAACATTTGTCTTTTTAATTGTCTGTATTGTTAGTTTTTTTTGTGTTTGTACTCAAATCAATAAAAACAAAATCAAAAGTGTATTTAATATGAACGTAATTCATATTAAATATTTGTTTAATTCATATTTATTATTTTTGATCTCTATGGAATGCAGGTAAACATTTGTCTTTTTAATTATCTGTATTGTTAGTTTTTTTGTGTGTTTGTACTCAAATCAATAAAAACAAAATCAAAAGTGCATTTAATATGAACGTAATTCAACAAAATTCTTTGTCACATTTCCTGGCCCTTTGAATCTTGAAAATGGATTGGCTTGGCTTAACAATGGTATGTATTAAGTTTGTAAACTACTGCCCTAATTACTAATCATAAGTTAGTAATGCTCAAAGATCAATATTATTTGAAAATATAAATATATATTTTCAATTATATACAAAGACTTGGAATGTATATTTTTGTAAAAAAAATGCCTTTAATTAAAAAGAATAGAAATTAGAAGAAATAATATAATAAAAGGTTAAAGAAAAGCAAAACAATATATAAGGGCATCTCATTTATATAAAGTTTTATATAATAGTTTTAATAAAAGATTACCATATTTAATACAGGATTACTAAGACTACCATATGCTACACCACTACTGCTTTAGTGACCATAACTGGGAGCAGCAACTTGATTGTTAAGTGAAGCAGATGTTAAAGTAAACCATTATTGTGCTTGTGATCTTACGTCACCTTTATTTATTTATTTATTTGTGAGATTTATATACTGCCTCACAGTGCAAGCACTCTCTAAGCGGTTTACACCAGTAAGCAATGTATATTTATATTGCCCCCAACAATCTGGGTCCTCATTTTACCTACCTCGGAAGGATGGAAGGCTGAGTCAACCTTGAGCCGGTGCTTTGCTTTACAGACCTGCGAAGGTGGTAAATGTCACAATGTTACTTTTCCATCACCATTGTAACTGAATGGTGGTTGTAAGAGGTAGATGCTAAACAAGAATTACCTGTATCCCATTTCCATGGAGAAAATCTATGTAAAGAAATTAACTCATGGAGGAAAATGTCCCTTTGTGGTCACCAAGAGTTGACAATAATTTGATGGCACACAATCGTACTCCATTACAGTCCTCTGTGAGTGGTTTGTTCTTAAATTGAAATTTTTAATCCATTATTTTTTTTAATCCACTGAGCAATTGGGACCATACATTTATTTTTCCAGTGAATTTCTTAATAATAAGGGTGCAGGAATCCATTTTCATTGTCCAGTCATAAATTTCCACGTACTAGGTATGTAATTCAACAGAATATGGACATCAAAAAATATTAAATCCTGTCAAAATCAGATTAATGTTTACAATGACTTTTCCCAGAATATGATATTAGGACACCGCAAACCAGTTTCCTAACTATTTATGAAGGATTACTTACATTACGACTACAACACAGTGATTTACTCATGCCTTTGATATAGCAATGCAATAGGGGTCCAATCAATCCAAAATACTGTACTATTTTTGTTGACTAATCCATAATCTAAGATCTACTGATGTTTTTGATAGAGACATGACAGTTCCTGCTGTTTAGACCAAGTGAGGATTGCTAATTGTTCTATTCATTCTTTAAAATATATTAAATTGATTTTATCAATTACATTGATTTATCACTAACAAGTATTTATAAATATGTGTGGTATGTGTGCTTTGTGTGTTTTAACCATCAGTTCTAATAATATAGATTTCTCTGAAACTGAAAATGGTCCCAATTAAGATATCAACTGATATTGTCATTTTAAATACTGCCAGAAAGAGTATTTATTCTTCTATAAAGAATTATAGATTTGGAAAATGTGGTGAAAAATGTTCAGTGTTGGAAAGATAGTTACAGTACAACCCTAGATCACCAGTATGTCTTCATTTTGTGTTCAATATCTGAATTATAAAAAGATAGATCAATACTATCTTGTGTGGTCAAAATTATATATTTAAAATTAAGCTCCTGTTGTTTGTTTTTTCTTGATCTTACTCTTACAGTAATAAAATAAAAACAAAAATTCTATAATATCCAATATAATACACTTCATTTCTGCTTTGATAACTTCAAGTTTTGATTCATTCTTCTCATAGTCTGCACCCTTGTTACTGTATATGTCCATGAGAAAACAAGGCCTCATCTTTCAATACTAACTCCACATGTGAACAAATTTCCTGTGTGCATTCAGATCTACTTGTGAAAGTGTATTACTCTTCTATGACAAGTGACCTCCAACCTAAGTATATCAGAAATAGTTTGTCATTGTCTTCATTCAGGTTTGATTTCAAAGTTCCTTTTCCTAGTGGATTGGGTTCCTTCACCTCTAGAGCTCAACTGCTCTTATTCCATTGTGGATTACTCTTGGCTTGACTACTCCCTATTTGATTTTACTATTGATGGTGATCCTACTTGCACCTCATCTCATTTTTGCCACTGGAGTCATTGAAGGTAGTGAGCACTCCAACAAATGTAACTCTTTTAGGATGTGAAATTAAAGAATATTACAGTGAAGTTTAAATACAATGTGTATGAAAAATATTCAGTCTCCATGGACAGTGGAACAGATCCATAAATAATTATCCAGCTTTAATTCTCATGATTCATTAATACTATTAAATACTGTTAAAGACTTTATGTAAAAACATGTTTTTTATTTTGTAACTTTCTGGCCTGTTTACTGTTGATGTTATTGTTATATTTATTTACACAGAATGACACAAATGACAAAATCATTTGGGGACTATTATAAAATAGGACGATAATGGAAGAGGGAAATAAAAACATTTGTGTACAGGATAGAAAATGTTTAATAGTTCAACTGCATTTATTTAACAACCCGTAAGAAAAGGGACTAGCTTAGTATTGTGATTTGGAAAATACTGCATAAGAATCTCCAGTGTTCTATGCTATATTATGTTGCCTTTAGTTCCTACCCATTTGAGCTTGAACACTTTAATTTGTTGTAGATAAAGTTGAGCAGTTCATTTAATATGTATGGTTTTAATACATTTAATGTATTTATGCTTTATTTACTGATGCTTTATCTGTTCTTTGGGAGTCTCCCAGAGTTAATATGGGTGGCTACAGAAATGTTTTAAACACCCCTTCAATTAAGTCAACGCAACATTAGCCCTGGTACCTTTTAGACTTCACTAAGCAATTGATGTGTGTGCAGTGTCTTAACTAAAAGGGCAATTCTGTCCTGATTGCATCAAGCTTTAATTTTCATAGTCTGAAAAACTACTTTTCTCTATAAAATTTTAATGCTTCTACTAACATAGTAGAATTTTAATAACTTCATCCATGTTATGTTACTACTTTATATCAGAATAATTTATTTCTTAAAACTCAACAACTGATATTTTCCAGGCAAGTTGTCTCTTCTCAATTTCTGCCTAAGAGTTTTACAATATAAATCATAGGGTGTCCTGCTTTGCTCACACAAACGTTGCACATGCATCAAACAACCAGTAAGTGCTTCTTTTGCTATGTCAAAGCATCATAGTTGAGCCCAAAACCTTATTTCTTGCTTTCAAGTTATACAATCTAACCAGCCTGTTTAGGTGGTACCTTTTTAAGATATCCTGAAATCAAGGCTTAAAGGAGAAAAATTCAATTACTCCCCCAAGGTACTTTTTGAACTGTAATTTGCAGGTTTTATGATAGGTTTTTCTGTAAATGATACAAGCAGATCATCACTGCTAGTAAGGAGTGGACTTTACTCTTTATTTTATTCTAGTGGCTCGCCCTGTGATTTTGGAGGTTCTTTGGTTGGGCAGTTTGGGGTATTGTTTACTTCTTGGTAACTGTTGGTCTGTTAATCTTGAGAGTTAATCTATGCTCATCTGGGTGTTGATTATTGGTGGGAAGGGAACTGCCAAACAGTAAGCAATACTAGTACTGATGTTACCTAGTTTGGTTAATGAAATGTCTGCAAGTAAACAACCAAGCTCAGAGAGCACCAAGAACCCTCATCACCGAGGAAGCACCTGTGCTGTACATAAGTTATGTTTGCTATAGTTCTCATTCTGTGATTTGCAGGCTCTGGAACAGGTTGAGAGAAATTAAGCCCTTCTCAGCATGAAGAAATCCAGCAGTGATATTGCTAAGCAGCACTTGCCCTTCCTTAGGACCGCTAAACAATCCTAGGTTAGACTGGAAAGTGGAAAAGACATTGTGGAAGAGGACAGGGACAAACCACAATTAACAGTAACAACATGGGCTGTCCTTGGGATCATTAGGATGATAGCTTCAAGATGCTCCACTTGAAGAAAGCGGCTACTGGATATAACAATATCCCTCCCACTCAGTTTCAATCGAAAAAACTACTTCTCAAAGCGAAGAGTTCAATTTTCTTAGCGCAGCTCCACCTTTCTGGGCGGAAACCCAGCCGCTCTTCCACCAATCACTGGCGAGTTCTGCTGGACACGCGCGCGTGCGCTTGTCTCTAAGCAACAGGCCTAACTCCGAAACCTCAATACGGAAAGGCCGTATTGAGGAGAGTCGAATACCGATGGCGTGGATATCCGAGCTCGTCTTTGAAAGAGGCACAACCCCTTTTTCTCCCTGCCAGCGCCTGCCTCGTTTTCCTTCTCCAAGAGAGGCGGCGAAGGATTCGTCTCCTTTCCAAGGCGTTCTTGCCGTTCTCCAGCGCAGGCGGCAAAATCGGGGCTCGACTGATCCGGCCTAGAGCGCGGGTGATTTGATGGGCTCTGGAAGCGGCTCAGGGAAGAAAGCCCCCCCCCCTCCTTCGTCTGGAGTCCCGATGGCGTCCGTTCTGGTAGGGCCGGTCATTGGAGCGGGGGCGCTGCTCGTTTCGCAAGCGGGGAAGGGCCGATTGTTTCCTTTCGCTTTCGCTATTTGCTCACGTGTTTGGACTAGCTGAGGGCTGGTAGTGGACGGTTGTGCTTTCGCGGTGCCCTGAATCACAAATCGACCTACGAACTTATTTCGTATCCTGGGTTTGGGGAGGGGAGCTTCCTTTTTTTTTTGTTCAGTGTTTCCTGCGAACCCGGTATATTGAATTGAATAGAATAAACCGTGATCTGGTGAACCAGGGCGCGGTGTAGCGCTGACACAGCCGAGAAGCGCTTCTCCGCCTGGGTGCCGTTGCACTGAATAGTATAACTCTTGAATTCTCAGTCCCAGCATCTCTTAAAAAAAAAACTTTGGGGGCAAAAGGGCTACGCCGTATAGATAGACTGTAAAGGACTGAGGTTTTTTTGGGGGGGGGATACGTACTTTTTAAAAGGGAATTTAAAATAGCTATTGTTGTGAAGGGGGAAAAAAGCTGCTTGGTTTGGAGAAGCGATCAAACGGGAGCTACGGGCTGTTTTGTCTTCCTTTTAGTTGCTAGTCTATGGGGCTTGGAAGCTAAAGGATGTTCAGTAGAAGAGAATATATGTACTTTCTGCTTGAACTGTGAAGTCCTTGGTGCTCTCTGACCCTGGTTTGTTTGGTTGCACTTTGCTTGAAGTCGGGTAATGAAATGTCTGCAAGCAAACAGCCAAGCTGGAAATCACCAGGGATTCCAAAGGATGTAAAGTTTGGATATTTGAATGGAAAAACTGCAGAGATTACCAATAAAAAAGAAATAATAGAAAAAACACTGCCAAATCCTATTAACATAATTGTTAGGAAAAGTTGTGTAGCTGTGAACTGGGTATGTCTAGTTTAACGAAAAGAAGGACCAGGGGAGACATGATAGCAGTGTTCCAATACCTCAGAGGTTGCCACAAAGAAGAGGGAGTCAGGCTGTTCTCCAAAGCACCTGAGGGTAGAATAAGAAGCAATGGGTGGAAACTAATCAAGGAGAGAAGCTACTTAGAACTAAGGAGAAATTTCCTGACAGAACAATCAGTGGAACAGCTTGCCTCCAGAAGTTGTGAATGCTCCAACACTGGAAGTTTTAAAGAAGATATTGGATAACCATATGTCTGAAGTGATGTAGGGTTTCCTGCCTAAGCAGGGGGTTGGACTAGAAGACCTCCAAGGTCCCTTCCAACTCGTCGTTGTTGGTTGTTGGTTGTTTTTGTTGTTGTTGTTGTTGTTGTTGTTTTTTTTTTTTTATTATTATTATTATTATTATTATTATTATTATTATTATTATTATTATTATTATTAACCATAAAATTATGCAGATTTGGGGGGGTGTTAAATTTCATTTTTGCTGTGCAATAGAGGAAAAGCAACTGCAGAGAACAGGGTCTTTTTAAAATTTCCAGTTTTTCTATCACTCCTGCCACTTGCAATCAAAAGAAATCAACAGCTGCAATTTTGTCTTCCTGCTCAACTGCCTTAGTTACCACAACAAAAAGAAACGTGAGATGGCTTCGTGACAAATGCCTCCACTTGTTTTTCTTTTTCTTTCTTGGCAGTTCCACATGTTGGATTGGTCATTCAAAATTGAGTTCTACTCACTTGAGACTTTCAAGAAGAGATTGGACTGCCATTTGTCAGAAATGGTGTAGGGTCTCCTACACCATTGAGCAGGGGGTTGGACTAGATGATTTACAAGGTTCCTTCCAACTCTGTTAATCTGAATCTATCCAAGATGATCAAAGGCCTGGAGACTAAAACATACGATGAATGGTTACAGGAACTGGGCATGGCTAATCTAGTGAAGAGAAGGACCAGGGGAGACATGATAGGAGTCTTCCAATATTTGAGAGGCTGCAACAGAGAGGAGGGTGTCAAGCTATTTTCCAAAGCCCCTGAAGGCCAGACAAGGAATAATGGATGGAAACTGAACAAGGAGAGATTCAACCTGGAAATAAGGAGAAATTTTCTGACAGTAAGAGCAATCAACCAATGGAACAGACGTTGCCTTCGGAAGTTGTGGGAGCCTCATCACTGGAGGCTTTCAAGAAGAGACTGGACTGCCATTTGTCGGAAATGGTGTAGGGCCTCCTGCTTGGGCGGGGGATTGGACTAGATGACCTACAAGGTCCCTTCCAACTCTGTTAATCTAAATCTAAAACCTCACTCATCTGTCTTCCTTGACTGTGTGATGTTAGGGCTATGTTTACACAATCCAGTTTTCTATATCATCTGATGAAGGAGGAAAACAAATAGTAGCTGCTCTTCCTTTAAATAGAAGCCATATTTTATTTCCCGTTAATGCAGATAGTGAAGTTCACTTCTTTCTGTCTCTCCAGACAGTGCAGCATAGAAATGTTGTTTTGATAAATATCTGATCATTGATTGCATTGTAGCCAATATCCTTCCCAAAGATAAAAATGCAATTCCATCCTTTTTTTATAACCTGAGTAGTAAACAATATTATCTTTTGATTAAAAGTGTTCAATTGCAGCCCCTCTCAATTTGCCGATGCCTCAAGTGTTAATTTGTAGTTGTTTCATTTCAACTTCCATTGTGTTGAGCTTTCCTCTTTTCATGCTCCTTACCTTCCATGCACGTACTATAATTCTGTCTTTGCAGCTTTGGATTGTCTTTTCCTGCATGATAACATCAACAACTAGAAGGATGTCTAAAAGTCTTTAATTTAACCATATTTTTGACACTATTGGTACAGGTAGTCCTCAATTTATAACAATTAGTTCAATGACAGTTTGAAACTACAACAGATTTATGACTGTTTTCATACTTATGATGACCCAGTGGTCGTGATCAAAATTCAGTGCCCTGGGGTCATGTGATTATCTTTTGCAACCTTCTGACAAGCAAAGTCAACGGGGAAGCCAGATTCACTTAACAACCGTGTTACTAACTTAACTCAGTGATTCACTTAATGATAGCAAGAAAGGTTGTAAAATGGGACAAAACTCATTTAACAAATGTCTCATTTAGCAAACATATTTGACTTAATTATAGTCATAAGTCGAGGACTACATATACTCCAAAAGATCTTCCGCTATCCCTTAGTAAGGAGTGCTGAGTGCCCTCTAGACTGAGGGATCCATTATCCTGCTCTATATTATTAATCATTTTATTTTCTATTCCTATATTTTTATTCATATTCATTTCTATTCTATCTTGGTAAAATAAAGGAGTGGTTTACCACTACCTTGTTCTGCACTGTGTGAATGGATGATTTTGCTATTGTCACTACGGTGATCATCTGTTTCCAATTTATTTCTATTTTGCTGCTGTCCAATATAAGTACCTGCTTGCTTTAGTTGGGCAGCTGAATGACCTTTGTCCCTTAGGTGACCCTACTGGGAATTCTACTTCTTCACATACACTCCCAGCACACAATAAAGACTTGAGGAGCTATGGAAAATAAAATATAGTAATACACAGGCATGTGTTTCAATTGCCATCAAACAGCAGGGGCAATCACCTTCATATATTTTCTCTCATCAGTGGGAGCATTGATAATAATACGGTATGATATATCTGAAAGAAATCCTTCCCCAACCTTGGGAAAGTGAGAGATGCTAGGTATTTGGCCAGCATCCAAGGTCCTGCTTTTCTGGGGCATTTTTTTGGTCCCCAGTTTTTTACGGTGAATAAAAGCAAAAGATGCTAAATACCGTATTTTTCGGAGTATAAGACGCACCTTAGTTTTGGGGAGGAAAACAAGGAAAAAAGGCCTCTGCCTCCAAGCAATTTGGCAAACAGCACAAATGATATACACTGTTTGCTGAGTATTTCTGTGCATGTGTGCCTGACCCATAGAAATAGCAAAGAATTGGAGAAATTTACATTATGCCAGAAAGTTTTCTTAAATAAAGTCACACTAACTCCTCCCCATTATTTAAATAGATCTATTCCAAGATAAGTCAGGATTTAACTCTAATACTAAACAGGACATTGTTACATTTCAGACTATACTTGTACAGAGCTGTTAAAATTAATTAAAATTTCTGGAAGTATACATTATTCTCTATTATTCAAAAGAAGATACAATAGCACTGTGCCTCTTCAGAGCAAGCATTTATTTTAAAAAACTTCTATATTTTGTTAAGTTGTCTAGATTTACAGGGGTCTCCAACCTTGGCAACTTTAAGATTTGTGGACTTCAACTCCCAGAACTCCACAGCCAGCAAAGCTAACAAAGCTGGCTGTGGAATTCTGGGAGTTGAAATCCACAAGTCTTAAAATTGCCAAGGTTGGAGACCTGGCTCTAGAACAATAATAAAGCAGTCTTTAAAACACAAGTCTAATAATTTGAACATTCTACAGACATTTATAGTTATTCACTTACCCCCTAGAATCCAGTTCAGCAGAAAATAAAAATCTGCGTGTCTCTCCCAGCTATTTGCCTCTTTGCAGTTTCAGTTTCATTTTAGCACGTGGCAAATCAGCTGTAGGTCGGGAAGCTGCTAAGGACTTGCTTGGCTTTACAGGCTCTTCCCTGTTTGCTGCAAACAGGTAAATTGCTGGAAGACAGAGGCCAAAGGGAGGGGGTGGCTGGCTGGCTGGGGCTACATTCGGTGTATAAGACGCACCCAAGTTTTCACCCTCTTTTGGGGGGTAAAAAGGTGCGTCTTATACTCCAAAAAATACGGTACTCATCTGGATTCTATTGGTCTCATTAAGTGGTATATAACAAACAAAAAATGAATTGTAACATCTTCATGTACTACTCTGTGGCAACATATTATTGTATCAAATTAGTATTTAAATAATAGTTCTTTATCAAATTTGTTGAACTGCCCATTTGACAAAAAGTGACCCTGGGCAGCATACAACAGTTGAATAAAACAAATATAAAAACAGCAAATGTAAAAATATAAAAATCCACCTTAGAGTTAAATATCATAAAAATAAATATACATATTTGTATATATTTCTCTACTATAGGAAGATCCTGTTTTGATTCGTCATTTTAAAGGCCACAAAGATGCAGTCACTTGTGTTGCTTTCAGTCCAAATACGAAAGTGCTCGGTAAGTCCACCTGAAACATATCTCAAAATGTTAATTCTGTGATCTCATAGTGTTCTCTATATAGATTAAAAACACATGTAACTAGGCTACTTGCTGAACTCCATACTTTAGGACAATCATAACTCCAAGGCAAGAGGTCCCAAAATGCTGCCACAGATGATGATTCTAATCTGTAAGTAGTATCCAGGTCTTTGGTATTGAAGGTAGGCTTAATATAGTTAAATTGGTTATTGAATTAACCTATTGAATTATATTAATGTCGCTTAACGTAGCAGAATATCTTCTAGAATGAAAACAGTTATGGAAATGTATAGGTAGAACCTTACCTTCTAATACAGTGGTTCTCAACCTTCCTAATGCCGCGTTCCTTTAATACAGTTCCTCATGTTGTGGTGACCTCCAACCATAAAATATTAGGAAACTCAGGGGTGGGTTCTAACTTAACTTGCTGCCGGTTCTCTTCCTCCTGCGCTGCGTGGCTGCGCCTCGTGGGTGCGCTTTGCGCATGCATGCACAATGCAGAATTTTTAAAAAACAAAATTGCCAAAAAAAAGCCAAAAACAAGATGGCGATGCATGCGCAGTGCCGGAAATTAGGCTTCTGCGCATGCTCAGAAGTTCCCATGGTACAGATATTTTTTTTGCAGTAGTCTATTTGCATGTGGGTGGACCCGCCTGGAGGCGGATAGAGGAGCAGTGTCTCAGTTCCTAAGACCATCGGAAATATGTGTTTTCCGATGGTCTTAGGCGACTGCTGTGAAAGGGTCGTTCGACCCCCAAAGAGGTCGCCTAAAGATCTGTCACCAGGACCAGAGGGCGGGGGAGTGATGGTGGAGAGTAGCAGCCGCTGGGGCCATGGGATGGGGCAGACAGGCGAAAGTGTATTGGGGGGAACAGGAAAGGAGGGAGGGGTCCTCAAGGGGGCTTCACAAAGACAGCTTGGCTCACAACTCAGTCAGCTCCAACGAAAGAGGAGGAGGAGAAAGGCCAGCGTGACTTCTGGCATTGCGGGGGGGGCTGGGAGGTCACACAGGCGAACGACAAGGCTGGTGCTGCTTCTGGCATTACGGGGGGGGGGCTGGAGGGGTTGCACAGGACCGATTCAAATGGTGTTTGAGCAAATGGGAAGGGCCAGGGGCCCCATTGGTCATGGAGAATGGCCGGGGGAGGGCCAGCAGAGGAGGAAAGCTGGCTGTAAATGAGCTGAGGCAGGTGGCTGGGGGTAAAGGAGGCGTGGCCAAGTATCCGTGTCTAAATGTCCTAAACCCAGTTGCAGTCATTAAGCAAAGACTGCATGCTTCTCCTTCTCTGCTACACATGCCTCCATTCCCCATTCTTAATTATTTCCCCCATCTCTGACCTTTTGGCCATCCTGCACTCACAGCCTACCCCTGCAACTCCCCTGATGGCTCCAGTCACTTTTGCTATCTTCTTCCCCCTGCTACTGATAAGGTATCCCCAGCAGAGATAGCTGCTGGCCCTTTGTGAAGCCTTACAACTAATAACTAAATATATTGTGTATACTAAAAATAATAACAAAATCAAAAGCATTATAAATAATGGAAGGACTTTATGCCCTATAAATAATGTGAGATGTTTCTAGGCAAGATCGTTTAAGAATCTAGTAGTTTCAGGGAAGACCATCAGTTCTCAATCTGGAAATAGGTAGACTAAGTGGAAAAATTGATGTGCTACATCAGTTCACTTTTTGTTTTATAGCTTTAAAATTCCTTCTTTGCAGCCACCTCTTCTCTGGACAGGTTTCTCATGATGTGGAATTTGAGGCCGAATACAAAAGCCTTCAGATTTGCGGGTCATTTAGAAGCCGTAACTAGTGTACAGTTTTCACCAGATGGATACCTGATGGCATCTGCTTCTGATGACCGAACCGCCAGACTATGGATTCCTTGCATGTAAGTAGCATTGGTTCCATTTATTTCTTTTAGTTATACTTATTTTACATAAAAGTGGCTTAGGACAATTTGTTACTTTCTCTAGTAGGAGAAATCTAAATCAGCTAAAAGCTAATTTAAAGAAGAAACACCTAAAGTGATTCTGTAAAATATCTTCCCTAGCTGTTTATTTGATGTAAATTTCTGGATCAAGAAGTGATAAAATATCCTCTGTTAACCCCATAACTCAGAGTTTATGAGGCTTTAAGTGCAGGGGAGCTTGTTTGCGGGGTGAGGATTTTAGCAGATAAGATAACAAAATTCCCATGGCCCAGACTTGTATTTTTTGAAATTTTGAGGCCGTTTTTTCAACATAGTCAATGCTTGCGATACACATTTTAAAAATACATTTTCATGCCTCAAAATTGCAGAAATCCATATTGCCAAAGTTTGGTAGCGTATTTGGAAAGGAGTCTCTAAAAATTGCAAAGAAATTATTGAGGGTCACAAATTGTATACTCTGGAATAACAAAGGTTAAAGTACTCATTTGTTATTCAAAGAAGTTTTTTAAAATAAATGTTTGCTCTGAAGAGGCCCAGTGCTATTGTATCTTCTTTTAAATAGCAGAAAGCCTTCCAGAAAGCCACATCAATTTTAAAGATCTGTAAAAGTATAATCTGAAATGTCCTGTTTTAATATTAAGTATTAGTATTAAAATAAGGCAGCTGAATTAAACCTGACTTAGTCATGTTTGGAGTAGATCTATTTAAATAATTGGGAGGAGTTAGTGTGATTACATTTAAGAAAACTTTCTGGGATTAATATACTGCCATAATGTACATTTCTCCAATTCTTTGCTATTTCTATGGGTCAAGCACACATGCACAGAAATTGTGCAAACAGTGTATATCATCTGTGCTGTTTGCTGTTTGGGAAATTGCTGGGACGCAGAGGCCTTTTTTCCTTGTTTTCCTCCCCCAAAACTAAGGTGTGTCTTATACTTCGGTGCGTCTTATACTCCGAAAAATATGGTAGTCTTCACTTAATGACCAAAGTTACAAGAGACTTTTAAAAAGCTACTTACAACCCATCTCAAAGTTAAGGCTGCCATACTCCCTTCCCCGTGGTCATATGATCTCATTTTGGATGCTTGGCAACTGGCTCACGTTTACAACCGATTGCAATGTCCTGCAGTCACATGACTGATTTGTAATTATTTTTGCTGTTCTTTTGCAGGAAATGGCAAAAAAACCACCCCTATTAGATATGCTGGATTTGCTTAACAATCACATGATTCACAGTGACTACACTGACTCATTTTACAACCATTGTAAAAATGGTCATAAAATGTAATCCAGTCACGTGGTGCCTTGACTTACAACAGCAGTTACTTATAACTGAAATTCCATGCGCCATTGTGGTTGTTTGTTCACATGTTTTTAGCAATTGTTAGGCCATGCTTAAACTTGTTCTCATCTTAAAACAATAGAAAGAACACTAGTATTATTAATTACATTATTTGTGAAAGACTTCTGTGATTGTTCACAGAAATATACCATATCAGATATCAAATAAAGGTCTTTCATTTGGGAATGCATCACTTTGAGGCTGGAATCCGTATTAGTTTAAACTCTTATGATTAGTTTCTGCTAAAACGTATCTTTTTTAAAAAATTTCTTTGTAGCCATGGCGAATCCACATCATTAAAGGGCCATACTGCCCCAGTCCGCAGTGTGAACTTCTCAAATGACAGTCAGTTTCTAGTCACTGCATCTAATGACAAGTCAGTGAAAGTATGGAGCATTTACAGCCAACATCTTTTGTATTCTTTATCCCAGCATACACACTGGGTGCGTTGTGCAAAGTAAGTTTTTTAATTCATTACCTTCCTAAAGATAATTGCTTTTCTCAATGACCTCAAAATATGTAGTAAAGATATGGGTGCAGCATCCCTGCTGAAGCTAATAGGATTGTAACCTAGAAAGGGCTCTTTGGCAGATTGTCTGGGAGTCCTGTAATCAGTGCCCTGAATTATAACATGGGGAAAAAGTTGGATGCAAACTCACAAATAGGTATGTTCTTTTACTTGTCATATATTGAATATTTGAAGTTACCCCAAAATAAAACCGGTAATACGAGCAAAAAGCATATTTATTTATTTATTTATTTATTACATAGATGTATATGACCACTCATATAGGTAACATAAAATCAAAAACATACTATTAAAAACAATTAAAAACGATTAAAACAATAAAAACAAAACCACAACAATGAGAATATTACACATAGTACAGTCAATATGCATACTTCCTATTATCAGGGGATCCCCAGGCTTTTTAAAACCAACACATTTTAAGGATTTTCTGAAAGGCCATGAGAGTTGGAGCTCACCTAATCTCAGGTGGGATGATGTTCCAGAGCATGAGAAATGCTTTCCTCCTAGGTCCTGTCAGATGGAACTCTTTTGCAGATGGGATCTGCCGCATGCTTCTCCTGCCGGATGTGATCAGACGGGGAGATGTAATCAGGAAGAGGCAATCCCTCAGATAATCTTGCTACATGCTAGGCTTTAAAAATCAAAACAAGCACTTTGAATTGGACCCTGAAGCAGACTGGTAACCAGTGCAGCTCACAAAGCAGAATGTGTGTCTTAAGGGCATAATTATGCGTGCCAATTCATTTTGCACCAGCTGCAGCTTCCAGATACTCTTCAAGGGTGGCCACATATAGAGCGCATTACAATAGTCTAAATGGGAAGTGACTAGACGTATGAGTATTTTGTACTTATGACCTCTAGCTATTTTCAGCATAGTCATAAATGGTAGTTGGATTAACCAGTTGAATGTGAACTCCCGAATGCTTCTATATTTTAATATCACCAATTTTATAACTGCAGATCATTTCAATATTATTTGTAAATATGTAGGTCTTTACCCCTCCCTTTATTTTTTTCCCCTTTCTAGATATTCACCAGATGGAAGATTAATAGTGTCTTGCAGTGAAGATAAAACTGTAAAAATCTGGGATATAAGAAACAAGATATGTATTAATAATATAATAGATTATGATGGGTACGTCATATTCATTTAAGAGCAAAGGGAAATATTTTATTGATAATTGATCAGCAGGGATTGGTTATGTTAAAATTCTGCTGTGACTCACAAAAACTAAACTAATGGTTCTTTTTATTTTGACTGTCTTAAGGCTACCTTGTTACTCAATTTCTCCAACTTGTGATCAGGACTTCCTGTAAACACCATGCAACAGCAATTCCTTTTTGTTTATCAAATATCCCAATTACCTTTGAATTCGCTGTATTCCTTAATAAGCATAAGCAAAGATTATTTAGTGCAGGACAAGACAAGGCCATCTCCATTCCTCCTCCTTTCTTCTGCCCATTCAGTGGTTTGAGATTAGAAGTACATTGTAATCAAACGTTTTTCCATACTACTGACTATTATTTCCTAAGGTCTCTCTCTCTCTCTCTCTATCTATTTATCTCTCTATCTATAATGTTGCTCTTAAGTGTATGTGGAAATTACCTTTTGTTAAATGTTGCACTCTACAGTATTGGCATCCTATAAGGAAACAGCGAAAAATGCAATGGCCAGATTCTTTTTCAGACTGGCTCAGGTTTCCTTCCTTGGTTATGGCTGATAGAACATCTGATACTCCATTATGTCCAGTCCTGAGTTGAAATTGTTCTTCAGCATACATATGCATGCACAATATAGTTTGCAAATTTGCAAAGAACACCAAGCTGGGGGGAATTGCCAACACTTTGCAAGATCAACCCAAGATTTAGAAAGCTAGTACCAGTCTATACTGCACTAATGAGGCCACACTTGGAATACCGCATCCAGTTCTGGTCTCGGCAATATAAAAAAGATGCTGAGACCCTAGAAACAGTGTAGAGAAGAACAACAAAGTTGATAAAGGGTCTGAAGGCCAAATTTTATTATGAACAGCTGAGGGAACTAGGTACGTTTAGTTTAACGAAGAGAAGGCTTAGGGTGACATGCTAGTTGTCTTCTAATACTGGAAGGGCTGTCCCATCACAGGAAAGAGAAGGTTGATTTATTCTCCAAAGCACTGAGGGCAGACAAGAAGCAATGGATAGGTGCTTATTAGAGGAAGATTCACTCTGAAACTAAGGAGAATGTTCCTAGCAGTGAGAATAATTAATCAACGGGACAGCTTGTCTCCTCTCAGGGTTGTGGGTGCTCCATTGCTGCAGGTTTTCAAGAAAAAAATGGGACAACAATTTGTCTAGAATGGTATAGTGACTGTAGCCTTGGACAGGAGATTGGACTAAAAGACATTCAAAGACCTTTCCAGCCCTGGGATTTTATTTTTCTATGATTTAAATTTTTTAAAAGAGGTAATTTTCATGAGCAACTTTTCAGAAATACACCTTGCTGGCATTTAATGTTCAAGATAGCATATAATATTCAGGAGGCTTTTGTGCAGCTTCTCATATCTTGAACCATGGTGGCACAGTGGTTAGAATGCAGTACTACAGGCTACATCTGCTGACTACCGGCTGCCAGCAGTTTGGCAGTTCGAGTCAAGGTTGATTCAGCCTTCCATCTTTCCGAGGTCAATAAAATAAGGACCCAGATTGTTGGGGGCAATATGCTGACTCTAAATCTCTTAGAGAGGGTTGTAAAGCACTGTGAAGCTTTACAAGTATATAAGTCTAAATGCTATTGCTATCTTGAGATCCTTTCTTAACTTTTCTCCAGTTAAGGCTGATAGGAATTGAAATTTAAGAATTGTAATTCAAGAAAGACCTAGGCTTTAGAACATGTTCTAGCTATATACTACTTCCATTTAGTAAATATCTACGGTACAAGTTGATAACATATAAAGGAATAGATACCTGATTGCTATCTTACAGGCAAGACGGAGAGAATTTGGCAAGGGGGATCCAAACTCAAATGCTACTTAATAATAAAAGAGATTGGCATATCTCAGGATGTCTTATTTTACGCAAATATTGGGAAAACAGAATGTACTGCTTGTGTGGCAAAGACACCTTAAGAATTCATTGAAATAAACAGACGACTCGATTCCTTTACAATAACAACCATTATTTTTAATTTTCTTTATAGGTTTGCAAACTACGTAGATTTTAATCCTGATGGTACATGTATAGTTTCTGCTGGTTCTGATCACACAGTGAAGTTTTGGGACATTCGAATAAACAGATTACTGCAGTGTTATAAAGGTAAGTGTTTATGCAGCATAACTTGACTAGCCTCTCTTTTGTTTAACTGCAGAACAAATACCCATAGTATAGATTTTACCATAGTAGTTAAAAGTAAAATCTAGGATAGAAATAGATACTATATTTCTAAATATTCTAATTATAATTTTATCACTGCTAAAATTACTGTTTTAGACTTAATTCTTGCCCTGCTCATATTTTATACCAGCGTAAATGCCAATAGTATTTTAAAAGTGGTATATTCAATTATACATATGTTTTATAAGTGTGTATAAATTAAAAGTAAAGGTTGTTGCTTCAAAGCCTATATAATATACATTATATACCTAACAGCAGATTATATACCAAACAGCAACAATTTGAAGAAGCTAGTTCATAAGGTAGCCACTTGACTATATAATACTGTTCCTGAAAATATTTCACTGGTTGTAACTTTCTGAACCCATTTTAATATATTGACATTTGTCTGTGAAGCACTAAATGCATAAAAGAATCACTTCTCTAAATATGTCCAACTTGTGCACTAAGTTCTGCTGGGAACTATTTTCCTGCTGATGGGTTTGATTCAGTATCATATCAAGTGGTAAGGTGTTAATAATAGGAACTCCTATGGAACTGTAATGAAAAGCATTTAACTCCCCCATAGAAAACAATGGAAGGCGCACTTGTTCTTGTAGACATGTATTGATTAACAATTACTCCAGTGTAAGACTATACTTCAGTTTATGTATTATTTTGGTTTGCTATTTTTTAAAAGATTTTTGTTTTAGTGTTTCTTAAGCATTGTTGACTTTATTGCAACGATTTTACATAAAACTACTTTCTTATAAACTGCTCTGAAAAACTGGTATACAAATGTGTATGGTTGTGGGTGTAGATAAATCCTAAACTAAGATCATAGTCTCTAGATACTGCTTCTGTTTGTAATGGAAACAATTAGTTGGGACATGCCTATCCAGTTAAAGACCATTTTAAAAATTTAATAATTAGAATACTATTGGTATACATTCTGTGATCAAAATCTATACATATTGGAAATTAATAAATTGTTTGAATTGGAATAAAATTCAGATGAATATACTGTAGATACTTCATAGATATTACTTAAATTTGTCATTAACCCATATCCCAAATGAAATATTTATTTGTTTAGTTGTCATACAGTTTCCACTTTAGAATGAAAATAGAAATATTAAAAATAGCTAACTAATATCAACACCATCATACATTGTTTTCACAGTCTGAAATGCTATTTAATCTGTGTATTGCTGGTGATTGTTTCAGAAAATTTCCAATTAAGATTTGGTATTTTGTAGATTTAAAGATAAATTATGCTACAGTACATCTTATTAAAACTGAATGTTAGTGGTATTTAAAACCACAAGATGGCAGTAGAATCACATACCTTTAGTCAAATATTCATATTCTGCCTTCAACCTAGAAGAAAGAGGTAATGACTTAATAAAACATTCAATTTTTCATGTATTGTTTTTGGATTTGTTGGTTACAGACATTCTAAACATTAATCTTATAATTTTGGTATTGAAAGACTAATTCTCTTGAATCTGTAATCTTTCCCTTTGGAGGCAAAGGTCCCATTCTCTCTAAAGTTGAAAAGTCTCCCTTCATTTATATGTCATTTTTATTATAGAAGAAATTGTCCTTCCTCCCAAATATTCCCTTTTCTTCAAAATAGTGATTACTCATTTTAACCTGTCCTGCATATGTAGGGTTTTTGATGATGGATCCTAAATTTCAAAGATAATGTACCTCTGTTGTGAAACAAGTTTTATAAATCAAATTTGGAAGAACATTTAAATCTTTCTTATCCCCTCACCAGGTCTTATATTGTAGTTGTGCTTTTTGTATCTTCTTTTTTAGGAACTCCCACCCATTTTTAGTTTCCCCCCCTCCCTTTAGTTTCTTCTGCCATGGAATTCCTCTTATGACTGCCCTGAATACATTAAAATCTTTTTCAAAAATCCAACATATTTGAATAGATTCACTTTTAGTGTTTAAAATCAAGAACTGCATCATTACGTAATCATTTTCACCCAGTCCTCTAGCTACTTTTACTTTACTGTGTAAATTGCCCATTCTTTATCTAAAAGGGTGTGGTGTATGTATCTTTCAGTTAATGAGGCCACAAATGTTTGGGGGTTGAATCTTTTCACATGGATCAGAAAACCTCATATTTCTCTTACAATCATAACAGTACCTGCTTTTGTACAGGTTTTTTTTCCCCTCTCTTGGAAATTATGTTGACTTTTCTTTTCCAAACTTTGAAGTTTCATTGGCAGCCTTCTCCATTTCTCACTTCGTTTTTCAATTTCCTCTAGTTGTTTTTCAATAAGTATTAAATGAATTCTTAATTTTTATAACCTGTCTTGGGCTAGGAAGTGGCTTAAATGCTTAGCAGAAAAAAAAAGTATGCCACTGGGGACATGTGTCTGGGGACTGATTAACTGTGCAAGAATTTTGTAACACTTAGTGAATATTCCAAGCCTAATTCCTTATATCCTGGATTCTAAAGTTCTGCTAGGCAGAAACAGAGGATTACTTAAATAGCTATGTGTTCAGATTGGTGTGCATTCTGGGGCTCAGGTTTGTACCTCCGTTCTTAAATGTTGGTGGGATGTTGATAATTCTGTTTGTCCTTGGAATCCTGCAATGTGTACAATAAAGAGCAGCAGCGTATAATGGAATGAATTTGTCTTTTTCCAAATCAAAATCTATCAAATGATCTGGAATGTAAATATTAAAATAACTGACTAGTGAAGAAGAATAATGAAGATCAGGAAAACTAGTATTTAAGTCTGCTTATTAAATGTAAGGGAAATGTCAGAGCAGTACAAAATAATAGCAATGAAAATAAGCTATTGTAGGAACTCATAGATAATATGGATGGGAAAATGGAATTCAGAATGCCTCTTTATAAATGTAATCAGTTATACAGCCCTTGGTGTGAGTGTAACTAGTTATGGAATATTTCAAACTCAAAGCATTTTGCACACCCGTAAAGGATAACATTGATGTAAAAGTTAGTTAAAATCTGAAAAAAATGGTACTTATTAGAATTGCAGTTTAAAAATATCAATCATAGGATAGAACCCTGTGCACCATATCCTGGTAATAAACTTTATTGTTATTCTTCTCAGTAATATAGTTAGGTTTGTGTTGTTGGTCAGCGATGGTATTTTGTGTTGTTTTTGTTTTGGAAGTTTTCTTCTTTGTAGCAATATCTGAACTACTATTATTTAAATCAGTTCACAGGGGAAGTGTTAATTACACATCTTTCCATCCTTCTGGCAACTTTCTCATAACAGCATCCAGTGATGGAACTCTTAAGATTATGGATCTTATAGAAGGAAGACTCTTATACACACTTCATGGGCATGAGGTACAATCTTTATTTTGGGACTTGCTTTTAAGACCTTGTTATTTTCATCATAAAATAATTTCTATGCATGGAATGATAAAGTTACTATAATGAAAACCTATGTCAATTATACTGTAGCTATATCAAATTACCCTAATTTGGACACATTATACAAAGACCCAATTCTATTATGTGGTTCCTAGAAGTCCAAAATAATTTATTGATACATGATCAGTTAAAATATCATTTGGACAAATATTGCATGCATAATATGCCAATTAATGTAGTCCATTTCATCACCTAAACATATTTAACGATTACTAATATATTACTTGTTTATTAGCAATTTAGGAATGATTAAATAAAAATAACGGAGAGAGTACTAAAAAAACATGTCTTTAAAATATATATATTTATCTTGTTCCCCTCTGTCCTTTTTAAAAAAATTAGGGTCCTGTGCTTTCTGTAGCTTTTTCAAAAGATGGAGAGACATTCGCTTCTGGTGGCAGAGATACACAGGTTTGTTAAAATAGTTAAATGCTTAACTAAATATCACTCTTCTTAATAAGGTCACTAAATAAATATTTTATTATCAAATTTAGAAGAATATATTTTTCAAATATGTGTTGATTATAAAATTATTGTCTGATGTTTTTTGTCAGCAATTTTTCCCTTTAATTATATTATACTGTATGTCTTATTGCTTTACTGTAAATTGGATATTCAGTTAAATGCTTAATTACCAAATGAAAAGGCTGCATTCATGAAACATTAGTAAATTTCTTACAGGTGCTGCTCTGGAAGACAAATTTTGATTCATCTGAATATAAAAAAGTTCTTGAAAAGCATGTCCAAAGATTACATAGTGATGATCCACCTCACCTTCTGGATATTTACCCTCGGTCACCTCATCGCCATGATGCAAAATCACAGGCAGTTGAGGTAAACTATTATGGCGTTTAATAACAAATTATTGGGTACAACTGGGACCTGCAATTTTTCAGTATACAGTAGATATTTCTTTAGTAATACTGACTGAACTTTTGATCATGTTTTTCCAGAGTTTTTCGTTCATTTTCTTCTCTACCATCTACAGTTTTTATTCTTTCTCCTAAAACTGGTCATTTTATACTCAGAGAATGTAGCATGCTACTAGTACATTGAATGTAGCAACATAGTTGGCTTCTTTTCTCTAAATCTGTTTTTTTTAAAGGACTTTCCCTGCTGGTTATAGAGCAGAGTTTTAGAGTTATGTTGGGGGTGGAGGGTAGGCTGCCAATTTTAAAGTTCAGTAGTTTTTTATTGAGATGATAGGGTGATGAATAATGAGAACAACTTTAAAGCCTCAAAGCCTTCCTTTCTCTCACTTCTTCCTAATTACCATTAATACACAGGCAACCATATTCTAAATAGGCAAGCCAATAAGAATGGCAGAAAAAAGGACAACTAAATTCTAGTATGAGTTCATGTTTGAGCATATTCACTGACAATAAAAGCAGTAAACATTTATTTGTGTTTAATGTGTGTGCATTCCTACCCCATGATTCTGTTCAGAGTGACATGGCCGTTTTATGGGGAGGGACAAAATGATTTTGTGAATTTCCTTGAAGATAAAAGTTGCTTATAACTGCTATTGTTTGAATGCCAATTTGACAGAGCAATGTTGGCTGAGCAACATCAAGTGCCCATTCGCAATTCATTTGAGTCTGTGAAACCTGAAGAAGACAGAGTCTTCTATACCATGATTTCTGCCATCTGTGAAGTAAACTCATGCCCCTCCAGGTCCTGCAATGATCAGGCATGACTGCCACTGGATTTGAAAGGTGCCAAATATCTCTTTGAGGGGGATATTATGCCCTTGACCTTGAAACACTTAATGTGCACTCTAAAAGGCCATATCTCAGCAGGGCCATATTGACAGTTCTCACCCTGTTTAGGAAAGCTAGAGAATAGAATAGAGAATAGAACAGACTTAACTATGGAGTAACAGACGATATAGTTAATATAATGTTAATATGGATCCCATATATAATGTACATGTACAATTTTTACATAGTATTTTATGTTACTAGCTTATTACAGCTTTAACACACTAGATGGCACTAATGTTTAAGAATATTCTGTTGAATGGGAACCATCCTAATATATAACAGGATTTTTTTTAGGATCATTGCATTTTTAAATATAGAAAGTGCTGTTTTATATTAAGTAGCTTTAATACAATAAGAACAATAAATGTGGCGATAAAGAACATTTTATAGGAATTGACCTTTTCAGTTACATCGTTTATATAATGCTCCCATGGTATTATATTTGATATGATCACACAGAAAAGAAAGTTGAAGTATTTTAGATTAGGAGATATTACACATACACAGATTGGAAACTTTAGCTCATACAAAAAATATCTGTGTTCTTTTTGTCAGGAAGATGAGAGTCTATTTTAATCTATTTAGCAGCTATAGATTCCACTTAGAGTAGTAGCCAATTGAACTTATATTGATTTTTTTAAGTTCTTCATGAAACCGTTGCTGTTTCATTGTCTGCTGGGATCTACTTATCAAGCATCAGCTATAGTCCCATGCATCAAAGTAAAGAAAAATAAATTACCACAGTAGAAATTATCCTTTTAAGTAATTTTCCCACTTCCCTTAGAAAATCATGTTTACATCCAAGTACATACTTAAATCCGATTTTATTTGTTTGTTTGTAAACTTTATAGGCCATCCATCACTCTCAAGGTAATTTTAATTTTAGAAGCTTTAATGTACAAAGGATATTTTTAATGTGGAGAGTTTAGTGCTCTTTAAGCTTGATTTTGCTTGCAGATATTTCATTACCCAGGTAGATAATATCAGTGTGAGTGAGTGTGAAGTTTGCTCCCTGTTTATATACAGTAGCTTGTCCTTGCCAATTTTGATGGGGGATGGGTTTCATCATGTCTAGTTTCTTGATTTGGGTATTGTATTTTGCCTGATTGTTTGTCTGGTGTTAATCCCTGTTTGTTTACGAGTATGATGGTTCAGTGGTTAAAGATGCTGAACTTGTTAGTTGGAAAGGTGACAGCCCGGGTTCGAGACCTGAGCACCGCACAATGGAGTGAGCTCCCATTACTTGCCCCAGCTCCTGCCCACCTAGCAGTTCAAAAGTATACAAATGCGATAAATAAGTGGGAAGGTAACAGCATTTCATGTGCCTTGGCATATAATCATATGGCCAATCATATGCTGGCCACATGCTATAGAAATGTCTTCTTGCAACGCTGGCTCCCTTGGCTAAGCAGTGGAAATAAGACAAGAGATAAGATCTGAGACAACTGGAAAGAGGAAGTCTTTCTCTTAATCCCTGTTTATCTGGGTGTTGGTTGCTGGAGAGGATGTTTTCTGTTTTTTTGTTTCCTTCTTAGCTTTTTTATTGTCTCTTTTCAATGGAGCAGAAATATGGTTTGTTTCTATGTGTTCAGCGATGGCTGATTCATCTGAATTCTAGGCTTCCAGGAATTCCCTAGTATTCTTTGAATTTAGCTTGGTTAAGGATGGTCAGTTTCCCAACTGAAACTGTGGTTGAATGTGTCCATGTAGGTGTAAGAGATTTTTAATGTCATGGTGTCAACTATTTTGAATCTGTTTGTGTTTTAGATGTATTTTAGTGAATTTTAGCATTCTTCATTATACTTTTATGAGGGTAGTAGGGGCAATATTTTTACATTATTAATTTGGACATGCTTCATAAAATTTTACTTCTGCTCTACATGCAGCACAATGTGTCCCACTTCTTTTTATGGAATTCCTGAACCATTTTCTAGGGTCTCCTAGAGAACAGCTCTTGTTTTAGGCTTTTGTCAATGCAATGCAACAAGGCTTTGTATTACAATGACATTATAGACATCTGCTTTCACCACTGTTAGGCAGTTTTTAAAATTATCAATTTATCTAAGAAAGGAGTAGTTAAACTAATGCCTTCACATGTTTTAAATGCGAATTCTCAGAAGCTATAAAGATAATTAAAATACAAATATAATGAGATAGCCAATTGACTCATCAGAGAACATGACATTAAACAAATTTCACCCTTACTCGAGGGAAAAAGCAAAATAAACTTGATATAATCCAAACTGTAAGAAAAAAGTAAGGAACCTCTTGTGAGTATGATTTCTTTCCTAAATATATCCTGAATATTTTTCTTAAATATTTAAATATATCATGTATATTTAAGCATTCAATGTTTATTTTTTAATAACAGAATAATAGCAAATCTATTTTTCAACAGATAAATCCCAACTTCGATGTAACAAATATGCAAATATTAGATCCTCCTGTTGTAAATATTGCTTCATCACCTACTTTTCCTCCATCATGGCAGGTAAGTTTCAAGTTACACCAATTCAGTACAAGTTAAGATTTAGAAAGCTAATATGAAGGTACGGCCTCTGTGTCTGACAATTTCCTTTCTTAATTGAAATAAAATTATGAGAGAATCCTGAATTAAGTTTTATGAGTTTTTTATAACTACCAAAAAGTACTTTTTTGAATCCTAAATTTTTATATGCCAATATTGTGATTCTGTTTTATTTCTCAGTAAACTTCAGATGTAAAGGTATCTCATAGTCTATCAGAAGTGGATAAGGAATCTGAGAATTGTAGCAGGAGACAGGCTGAGCAGACATTCCCACTCCAGTTACATAGACACTTGCCTATACGCAGAATAGAGAGTAATTTCTTCTGCTACTCAAGAAGCAATGGGTGGAAACTAAACAAGGAGAGAAGCAACTTAGAACTAAGGAGAAATTTCCTGACAGTTAGAACAATTAATCAGTGGAACAGCTTGCCTCCAGAAATTGTGAATGCTCCAACACTGGAAGTTTTTAAGAAGATGTTGGATAACGATTTGTCTGAAGTGGTGTAGGGTTTCCTGCCTAAGCAGGGGGTTGGACTAGAAGACCTCCAAGGTCCCTTCCAACTCTGTTATTCTTTTCTATTCAGTTCTGAATAGATAATGAACATACAATAGTTTTAATCACTGGTATGTGTTAGTTTAAAAGCACCAAAGTGGTTGTGGTAAAATTTAGCAGGAAGGAAGTGAAGCGCTCCAGGATCTAAAACAATGTGGGGTTTTTTCGGATTTGAATGAATAAATTACAGCCACTCTTCATTTAGCAACTACGTTGATTAGCAACCTTCACAAATATGATGGTTAAAAAAACAATTTTGCACCCATTGTGTACATTTATGACCTTTGCAGAATTTCTGTCTCTCTTTCTGTCTCTCCTTTTCAGTCAGGTGTTTGCTATTTACATTTAGTATCATGTATATCCTGCGATTATTTTTGCTTATCTACTCATTTATGTCCATTAATACCCCATACCAAGATGTCTTCAAAGAGAAAAAATTATAGTTCAGCTGTGGAAAAAGTGTCAAAAAGCAAAACAAAGCCATTGATCTCAAAATTGAAAATGAAGATTGTAGGTTCAATTTAATAATTTAAATTGTATTATAGTTTCAATTTAAAGATGAAGATGATGGGTATAGCATGAGAAGAAGATCTGGCCCATTCCACTGTCTCCACTATTTTGAAGGATAAGGAAAGGATCAGAGAGTTGATGAAAAAATTTATCAGGAATGAAAGCAGTTATAACACATAGACAGCAAAATGGCCTCATTCAGGAAATGAAAAAAACTCCGTATATTTTGAATTGAAAATCAGATACAAAAGAGGATGCCAGTTGGGCATCTTATCATTCAGGCTAAGGCAGGCAGTATTTTCAGAACACCGAAGCAGATGAGTGCATGGAAACATTCACAGTCAATCATGGCTGGCTTATTTAGTTTCTGCAAAGATTTAATTACCACAACAAATATACATGTCAGCCTTAGCAGGTAGACCAGACGGGAAACATGACCAAATAAGCTGATTCCACTTTATGGTAAAACTGCATTAACAGAATCTTGCAAGTCTGAAAGTACAGCTCTCCCGCTATCTCCTTTAAGCCTTCTTTGCCCCATTTCCCAAGGTCTTTTCCCACATACCATTACAACACAAGAGAGGAGCAGAGGTGGCGCAGTGGTTAGAGTGCAGCACTGCATGCTACTTCAGCTGATTGCTAGCTGCATTTCAGCTGTTCAAATCTCACCGGTTCAAGGTTGACTCAGCCTTCCATCCTTCTGAGGTCGGTAAAATGAGGACCCAGATTGTTGGGGGCAATATGCTGAACTCTGTAAACCACTTAGAGGGGGCTGTAAAGCACTATGAAGTGGTATATAAGTCTAAGTGCTATTGCTATTAAGATGCAAACCCCGACAAAGAAGCTGCCAAACATTTTCTGGAGGAACATCAAGTTTATCCATAGTGGAAGGGAGCTATTTTCCTGAACAAATATTCAATGTAGACAAAGCCAGGTTATACTGCCAGGGAAAAAATGCCAGAGTGGACCTTCATACGCAAAGAGGCCAGAGCAATGCCTGGATGTAAAGCATTTGAGGCTAGAGCAGTGGTTCCCAAAGTGGGTGGTACCGCCCCCCGGGGGGCGGCGGGAACCTTTAGGGGGCGGTGAGAGGCAAGGGGGGCGGTGAGAGGGGCCGGGGGGGGTAGGTGGTTCGCCATGCTTTTGCACTTGAAGCTCCCTCGCGTTCCTCGCTCTTGTGTGCAGGGCAGCCCATTCTGAAAGAAAACGTGAGATGTTTTCTTTCAGAATGGACTGCCCTGCACACAAGAGCGTGGAATGCGATGGAGTTACAAGTGCTAGGTATGATGCCCATCTCACAGCCCGCCCAGCCCCCGCCCAAGCTCCGCTCCACTTCGCCCCGCATGACTGGTCACCCAAACTGCATCCTACCTAGCACTTGAAGCTCCCTCACATTCCTCGTTCTTGTGTGCAGGGCAGCCCATTCTGAAAGAAAACGCGAGACGTTTTCTTTCAGAATGGGCTGCCCTGCACCCAAGAGCGTGGAATGCGACGGAGTGACAAGTGCTAGGTACTGAGCATGGCACAGCGATGAGGGAAGCTGACCACTCCTGAAGCTGCTCGGGCGAGCGCTCGCAGACCCGCAGGAAGGCCCTGTTGCGGAACCTGTGCGTGTGCGGACTTTCCCGCCCGGCGTCCCTGTCGCCTAGCAACCCGGCGCGCGCAATTCGGCGGGCTTCCCTTCGGCATGGAGCACCCGCAGATCTCAGCCCAGCTGCCCCCCGACATCGACCCCACCAAGGCACCTGTGGCCTTCGGCCACCGAGGCCTCCCCAAGTTCAATGAAGAGCTGCAGCACCCCGAGCTGCTGACGCGGCAGCCGGCCTTGATGGCGCTCTGCGACCTGGTGCACGACCCGGAGAACGCTTACTAAGCCATCGGCCTGGGTGAGCAGCGGCGGCCTGGCCACAGCTGGCAGAAGGGGAGGGAAGAAGGAAAGAAAAAGGGAGGGAGGGAGGAAGGAAGACAGAAAGAAAGAAAGATGGTAGGAAGGAAGGAAGATAGACAGAAAAAGAAAGGAGGGAGGGAAAAGGGAAAGAAAAAAGAAAGAAAGAAAGAAAAGGAAGGAAGGAAGATGGAAGGAAGGAAGGAAGGAAGGAAGGAAGGAAGGAGGACAAACAGAAAAAGAAAGGGATGTAAGAAGGAAAGAAAAAGGAAAGAAAGAAAAAGAAAGGAAAGGGGGAGGAAGACAGACAGACAGAAAGAAAGATGGTAGGAAGGAAGGAAGACAGACATAAAAAGAAAGGAGGGATGGAAGGGAAGGGAGGGAAGAAGGAAAGGAAAGAAAGGGAGGGAGAAAGAAAGAAAGATGGTAGGAAGGAAGGAAGACAGAAAGAAAGAAAAAGATGGTAGGTAGGAAGGAAGACAGACAGACAGAAAGAAGAGATGGTAGGAAGGAAGGAAGACAGAAAGAAAGAAAGAAAAGAAAGAAAAAGAAAAATGGTAGGAAGAAAGACAGAAAGAAAAAGAAAGAAAGAAGGGGGAAGGTAGAGAAGAAAGAAAGAACGAAAGAAAGACTTATGACCACAATTGAGCCTAACATTTCTAAGCAAGAGCGTTGTTAAGTGAGTTTCACCACACTTTACAAGTTGGCCACGCCCACCCGGTCACCTGACCACTAAGCCACGCCCACCTGAGGGGGTGGGGTGGGGGCGGTGAGGATGAGTTTGTAGCACCAAGGGGGCAGTGGACTGAAAAAGTTTGGGAACCACTGGGCTAGAGTAACCTTTCTATTGGGGAGAAAAGCTACCAGGTTCAAGCTGAATTTTTGATCTACAAATCAGGTAACCCCCATGTGCCCGGAAATATAAGAAACCACACACTGCCTGTTTATTGCTGATCTACTTGGAAGGCTTGAATGACACAAGTCCTCTTTGAAGATTGATTTATGAATTGTTTCACATGCCAAGTCATAACACCAGCATGGCAGGATATTAGCATGATATAAATGCAAAATTTTTGGGAGGAAATGTTGGTCATGTAAATAAAATTGAAGGATTTGGCCAAAACAAAAATGGATGAAATAAATAAGAAAAAAAATTTATGCTGATGAAATCTCTTGATTTTAGAGGTTGATACTGAAAGATATGAAAAAAATGATCTCAATTTAAGCATGATAACCTAGACTGAATGACAGCTTTCAAACAAAGATTTCATTGAAAGAATTGGTGTGGATCCAAATGTAGAATGTTTTGGAAAGGTACACCAGGAAACACATGAAATCCTAAAGTGTCAATCGTGAAATATATGAAGACAAAAGAAAAAAAAACAGGCAAATCAAATTTAGTGAGAAATTTATCACCCACCACCTAATTCATGATTGTAATTATTAGTTAATTCAGTTTATATTTCACTAAATCCCTATCAATCCAAGGTGGTTTACAAGTAATCCATGAGCTAGGAAAATATTATGATAGATATCAAAACAAGACTATTAATGGTAATTCTGGTTCCATGAACTGTTAAGGGGAAACCGTTTACTGGTTGAGACTGAAACTTCATCCCTGCATACCAGCTAAGGAATACTTTCTTAACAAAATGTCACTTTGAACAGACAAATAATACCCTGTTTCGCCCAAAATAAGACCTCCCCTGATAATAAGCCCAATCAGGCTTTTGAGTGCATGCCAATAAGGCCAAGCGCTTATTTCAGGGTTCAAAAAAATATAAGACAGGGTCTTATTTTGGGGGAAACACGGTAGTTTAGCTTGTTATCATAGGATTTGTTAATACATAAGTATTCCTCCAATTGTAACCTTTATGTAACATAGATCTAAAAATATGTTCTACTTTTAAAGTAATACAGTAGTTTGCTATACAAATAAGACTATTCTATTTTCATTCCACTGTACCATAAGCTGATGCTATTCTTATGAACTATGACCTGTATCCATCATCATTTCCTTCTTTTCCATTTTTATCTCCCCCCCCCCCCCCGACCAATGTATCTTGTAATCTAAGGAGTAGGTATCATTGTCACAACTGATTCTGAGGCATGTGTAAAATCCTTCAGTGCACACATCCACTGACAAACAATTCCGTCTTCCTGTAGGGGAAAAAAGCAACTCTCTGAAAGCTAAGCCCCAAGGATGCAGATGCACCAGCAAGCCTTTCACACAGGAAATAATTATTTTAGCACTCTTAGAAAGTGCTTCTGTTACTTGGACAGTATGATCGTAATGAGTTTCCTGCTGACCTACAAGATGATTTAGTACTGATCTAAATATCTTTGCCAGTTCATAAGTATAATTAAGCAGGCTATCTATAGTTCTGTAAATCTGTAACTGCCCAGTTTTAAACTTGAATCTGGCAGATGTCTATTCGACTGGTTGGTTTTGATTGATTTTTATTCTATCAAGCAGGTTTGGTAGGAACCTTTAAACTCATGGAAGAAATTGAAATCATAGAGCCATTTACAAGTTACCTTCCTCTCTCTCTCTCTCTCTCTCTCTCTCTCTCTCTCTCTCTCTCTCTCTCTCTCTCTCTCTCTCTCTCTCTCTCCCTCCCTCCCTCCCTCCCTCCCTCCCTCTCTCTCTCTCTCTCTCTCTCTCTCTCTCTCTCTCTCTCTCTCTGTGTGTGTGTGTGTGTGTGTGTTAGTGTAATACTTTTTTACTATTTTCTAAAGTCCATATCGGAGAACGTAGCTTGGCTGCACTATTTTAAAACACTTATTGTTGAGGTTAGTAAAGGAAGCCATATTGATGAATTATAATTTGAATTGCGACTCTTGTCCTTAATTTATTAAAAATCTTTCAGAGTCATTGCTGAATAGGTGTTTTCCAAAGTTATGTACAATAGTCCAAGATTTTTTCCCCAATGTTAATAGTCCAGTATGAGAAAAATGGAAGTAATCTTGTAGCTTTAGGAGAAATTTATTTTTTAAAAATAAAGTTTATCAAAAGAAGAGAATATATGTAGTTTGGGATTGAACCACAAAGTTCTTGGTGCTCTCTGATCTTGATTGTTTGCTTGCAATCATTACCCAATGAGGTAACATCCATGTGCGTATGAGGTTTTCTCCCTGTTTATATGTGTAGCTTGCCCTGCCAGCTATATTAATAAACTATATTTTCTTATTCTGAGATTTGTGTTAGTTTGTGGGCCTTACATCAAAGAAATCACACATTGTTATTATTGGATACTATACATGGACTTTTTTTTCAGAATATTTTTAGTTATTTAGAATTTTAGTTATTTACAAAAAGAGCCGAGGTGGCGCAGTGGTTAGAGTGCAGCACTGCAGGCTACTTTAGCTGACTGTGATCATTTGAGTTCAGCTGTTCAAATCTCACCGGCTCAGGGTTGACTCAGCCTTCCATCCTTCCGAGGTAGGTAAAATGAGGTAGGTAAAATGAGGACCCAGATTGTTGGGGGCAATGTAAATGTATACATTGCTTAATGGTGTAAACTGCTTAGAGAGTGCTTGCACTATGAGGCAGTATATAAATAATAATAATAATAATAATAATAATAATAATAATAATAATAATAATAATAATAATAATAATAATAATAATAATAATAATAATAATAATAATGACAGCTCCCCTTTTTGTACATTGTCTAGATTAGGATGGTCTTAAAAATAATCTCATAAAGCTGAAATGCTTCAATGCTAGGTAGAGTGTAAGCATGGCCATTATTTCAGATTCTCTTTCATTGGTCAGAGTACAAAAAGCTATTCTAAATATTCCCACTACTGTTGTCAGGGATAGGCAGATTTCTCAGGATTAGAAGCCACAACCTACTTCTCCCACCAGTTGGAGGGATTTGGGATAAAAATCCCTTCCCCCTTTTTTTTTAACCAAACAAACAAAAATAGTATTACGAAAGTCTGAGCATTTTGGTTCAAAATCTCAGCAGTGCTGAGGGAGACAATGGCAAGTGGGTTTGGATTACTCACCCTTGGTTTTTTCCTGAGTATTTGGGAGTAAGTGAGTTTACAGTTCAACTAGTTTTCCTTTCATTTTGACAAGGAAGAACACTGCACTTTAATCCATTTCCCCTCCTCCCCCTAGCAGTAATTCAACATATTCCAAAGATATTTAGTAATAATTTTAAAAATTGGTCAGGTTTATGACCCATTATGTTATGTGACATGTTTTGATTTGTTATGACTAGTATCTCCTGTACAAACTATACTCAGTTTGAGTACAGTTTATCACTTATTGTAACAGTCAAGTCCATTCTTGAATAGCCAGGAAACTACTATGGCAAGAAAAAAAAAGTTACAATGGTATTGGTGAGATTTTGAAGCTTGATTTGAGATTTTAAAACCTAATTCACCTCACAGGGTTGTTACTGTGGGGAAAATAGAAGGAAGGAATACTAGATGTTTGCCACCTTGAATAAAATTTTATTTATAAATAAAATAATTATATTTATATTATAAATAATTTATAAATTATAAATAATTTATAAAGGTGGGATAAAAATATTAACTTAATAATAAATTATTTTGGATAACAGTATTGTGTCATCAGACCTGACAATTCCAGGGAACTGCTGAAGTGTGAAGTGGTTCCATTATTATTAAGATTTTATTTTATTTTTTATTTGGAAATTCTTCTATGCCGCCCTACTCCCTAAGGACTCAGGGCTGCGTACAGCATTTTAAAGAACACCAAACAACATCCCTTTGCCTATTGTTTCCTTTTTAACTGTGTTTTTATAGTTTTAATGCTTTTTAATAATAATATTTATTAATTATTGCTTTTTAGCGTAGTTGTGCACTGCCTAGAGTCACTTGTTTTGTGAGATGGGCAGCTATGTAGATTTGAAAAATAAATAAAAATACAATATTTTTGCTAGCGCATCAGTCTGGTATGGATATTACAGAACTCCGCATTTTTGTGAAGTTGCTTTACTGTAAGACCTGCAATGTTTCTTGCATATATAATATAGTCTGAAAAATAAATGTTGCAAATTTAAACAAACAGTTTTTATTTTGCTTGTAAAGATGGGACTATTTTAGTGAGATCTTCTTAATCTTAATCGTTTGCATTCACAGATTGGATTCAAATATTTATTTTTTTACTCTCTCTTTAGAGCTAGTATTGCTATTTTTAGCAGCTGTGCTTTCTACAAGAATATTTCTAGTTTATGAAAGTGCCTATATGTCTCCCTTCCTTCTTTCCTGCCTGCTCTTCCTCCTTCCTGCAGCATTTATATTTAGAATTGACTGCCAGATAAGGAATTTCTCACCTTGAAACTCCAGAACCTTTGACAATTTTAGACTCTGAATGTGTGCTATTTTTTTCTTTAACCAGAATGTTTTACTGAAAGGTGAAAATAACATCTTATTCAACTGACATGGTCATATAAAAAAGAATTGTTAGTTATGAAATGATCATGGAAAACATCTGCTTAATATAAAAAAGCAGAGGCTGTAATATTTGCAAAGGTAAAAATAAATTTTACTTCAAATAAAGCAGTTCTTGGGTGTGTTAAAGAAGTAGCTGTTATTTGATGCCATCATTTTACTAAATTTAAATTGACTGTCCCCCTTAGCAAGCAAGAAATAAATAAAGCTAACTTACAATGAAGAGGTGCAAAAGCTGTAATTGAGAACTTAGGTTCTTTTAGGTTGATTATTTCCTTCTTTGCATCTGTCTCTACGCAAAAGGAAAATATTAAGCCCATTAAAAGCAGCACAGTGGGAGACAGAACAGGTACGCAGATCGAAGTAGGTAAGAAATTGTTTTAAAAACTTTACTATACACTTTAGATGATTCAAATTGCCAGGACCAGATGGTTTACATCCTAGGATACTGAAACAGCTGGAAGATGTGATCTCTGAACCATTGAACAAAATCTTTCAGAGCTCCTGGAACATAGGGGAACTGCCAGAGGACTGGAAAAAAATGGTGATATGATTCCACTCTAAAAGAATGGGGAGAAAGTACATCCAGGAAACTACAGACCAATCAGCTTGACCCTCAATACCTGGGAAAATTCTTAAAAAGATAACAAAAAAGCATATTTGTGAGCACTTAGAAATAAAGTGATCACTAGAAGCCAGCATGGGTATGACAGGACAATGTGGGATAGACAGTACCATGACCAGACGGATTCACAGCTGGCGGACCAGCTGCACTCAGCATGTAGTCCTCAATGGAACTAGATGTACATGGACGGAAGCTTGTACTGGATTCCTCAAGGTTCTGTCTTAGGCCCAGTGTTCTTCAATAGCTTAATAAACTTTCTAGATAAGGGAATAAAAGGGGGAACTCGTCAAATTTGCAGATGATACCAAACCTGGGAGAATTGCCAACACACTTTGGAAGGTGGACTTATAATTCAGAAGGATCTTGACAGACTTGAACATTGGGCCCTATCTAACAAGATGCAGTTCAGTGGAGAGTCATAGTCATAGAGAGGACTTGTACTCCAAAGCACCTGAAGGTAGACAAGAAGCAATACATGGAAGCTCTTCAAAGAGAGATCAAATCTGGAACCAAGGAGAAATTTCCTGACAATAAGAATATTGTCCTTCGGGAGTTGGGCGGCATATAAGAATGCCAAATAAATAAATAAATAAATAATTGAACAGGTTACCTTGTAGAGTTTCACTTCCTGTGCAATAACAGAATTATCTCATGATAAATAAAACTTTATAGATAGGCTTTGCAATGAATCATGGCATTGAAAAACGTGTACTTAAAAATAGGATGGTCAGAGCCCATTTGCACTTAAGACTGTCATTACCATGTAAATATCAAGATAAAATACATCTCTTCATGAAATGATAAAACTGTGTTCGATGTATTACTATGAAAAATGTGGCCAAAGATTTGTCATTTCACATTTCACAGTACAAATTTTTTGGGGGGAAATGTAACATTTTCAAATAAATTTATAAATGTGTTATTATACAGATATATATTTTATACAGATATAATGATATATTTTAAAGTTGAGGGTGTTTTCTCTTTGAACTACAGCAGTATTTAATATAATTAAGCACTTGATTATCAGTTGGGTCATTTTGTTTTATCTGCAAGATTTTTCTAGATTACGTCATTCCTTTCTCTGTAAATTTGGGCTTCAAAGATACTTCACCATTCCTATCCTGTAAGTGTAAACACTTGCTCTCATGGAATGCCAATTATTTTATGCATAGCTTTGCATCTGTTTATGTAAACACAGCTCACTGTATTTAACAAAGATAGCCTTTGTTAATAGACAACAATGTACTTTGTTCTCTTTAAATAGTGAATTAGATGATAGCAATAATTTCCTGTTGGGGTTTCTTTTTTAAAAAGAGATCTTATCATTTAACTTACAGAAGCTAAATTTTATGTCTTTAATTTTTCTCTGTATACCTCAAAAGACATTAGTGGTAAAATGGCACCTATAGGTTCCATCATCCATGAATACTGTTAAGCTATCTTTGAGGTACAGAAAGCTTAGACATGCCCAGTGAAGTTTTTAAACATTACTGTTCCTTTTTTTTAAACAGCAGATGCTCCAGACATACCACTTAAGGCTGGGTTGTAATTTTCTGAATAGACTTTTCAGATTCGAAAATTGCTTGGGGAAAGGGTAGGAAATTCTATGAGAGCAAGACTCTTTTTTGAGTAAATGCTCTTTTTGAAGCATTCCTCACCATTGACAATGCTTCCAGTGTTGTAGATGAACAAACTGCGAACAGCCACAGATTTTGATCCCTGCAATAGAAGGGGAAACACATTCCCAAACATGTGGATCTTTCGATGCCAGGTCATGTGTCAGTTACAAAACAATGAAGGAGAAAACAAAAATAATGTAAGTTGCTCAAGTTCTTTGAAAAAATGAGACAAACAAAATAGAAGATTGAGATCAATCTAATGTTTGTCCAAAATCAGGAGTAGAAAAGTAGTAGTTGAAATAACACCTGTTATTAGATGTGTTTGTTAGTAGGAGAAAATAGATACCCATTTTCATATGAAGCTGAAGATATCACAAATATGCTTTGTTTTCTTCTGTAAATCTAGTTGAGAACAAATCCACCTGTAGCCCATCGGTCTATGCACCAAAATGGGGTGAACAATGAAGACTTCCATCCCTCCATGTTACCTTCTCCAGCAAAGTTAAAAAGAAATTTGAAAGGGGAAATGATGCACACTGTGGCTGAACCAGGAACCATGGATGAGTCTGTGGGCATTTCATCAGTACTGACTAATGCCTTGGAACACATTGTGGAACAATTAGATGTTCTGACAATTGTGAGTATTCCTGCACCTCTGTATTAGAGTTCTGTTTTGAAATTGAACTCTTATTAAATAGTTTTAATTTCCTTCTATATTTTACATTTAACAAGTAAAGTTGGCCCATGTGGGAAGGGGCCTCAAACGTATGGCTTTTATCCAGACTTGAAACACTTCATTCAACATTCATTCAGCCTATCTTTCAAAATTTTCAAGAATGGTGTATATCAAATGTAGATGAATTCATCAGCTTTGATTCTGAGGGAACCTTCAATTTCTTAGCCCTCTCTTTATAGTAAATAATAAAATACCCGTATTTTTCGGAGTATAAGACGCACCGGAGTATAAGACACACCTTAGTTTTTGGGGAGGAAAATAGGGGAAAACAATCTGCCTACCAGGTATTCATCTGGCTAGCATCCTTAGTCTGGTCAGCTTCAGCACATTATTTTATCCCCTGGTTAGGACTTAAAAAAACCTTCTTCTGAGAGAATAACAATGAAAGAACCTGCAAGCCAGTAAGAGCTGGGAAGATCGTTAGCACCTAGTTAGGGCTAGAAAAAAACTTATTCAGAGCAATTAGAGCAATGAAAAAAAATTCTGCAAAGACTTAGGGCTGGAAAAACATTCTTCGGAGAGAGTAACAATGAAAAAGCCTGCAAGGTAAGAGCTGGGAAGATCGTTAGCACCTAGTTAGGGATGGAAAAAAAGCTTTGAAAAAGCTACATTCAGAGTATAAGACGCACCCAAATTTTCAGCCACTTTTAGGGAGGAAAAAGGTGTGTCTTATACTCCAAAAAGTACGGTAAGTGCTTCCAAATTGAGCAGCTTCGCATGAAAGGTGACTAACACTTTTTAAAGTTGTCTTATGTGATCCTTATTGTCACATATGAAGGCATATGCGACCTTTTTCCAAATTAAAATAGAATGTAAATAACATTCACATACAATTTAAGCGAGTATTTCTCATCTATTGGCATATGTGCTACTGGTGATACACTGGCACACTTGTCACCTATACAGTACCAGAATGAAAGAAAAGAGATTTAAGCTACTGGAAAAGGATTGCTGGTACAAGGGGTAGAGAAGGAAAATGTCCTAATATGCTTTCCCTTAACCTAGAATAAAATCAGTTTATCTACAGAATCAGAAAGACAGCTAAGTTTGAACTATGGCAGAATGCGTGACAAAAGGAGAACAGGCTTTCACATTGATAATGTTCGTTCTGCGATAGAAAGCACCTTCTTACCAGAAAAAGGCAGAAAGTTCGTGTTGGGAGGAACTAGGAAAGGCAACATTTCCATTCTACAGTCACTATGCCATTGCATGTCATGGGCCCGTGCAACTTTGGGACAGCCAGTAAACCTGTAATTGTGTTTCCCTTGCTTCTGTCAGTTATGTTGGGCAACCAGTGACATTGAGAAATAATCTACATTGTTTGGAAGCTAGGCCCACCAAAAGTGCCCAGCACTTCTTTCCCGGACGTTGAGACTCAAGGTTGCCTTTGTCTCATTCATAAATGAGAGAGCACTACAGAGAGTATCTTATTTCTAACCTAAGTAACCTTAACTGAGTTGCTGGTAATGGGATGAGACCAGAATGGGATCAAGAATGTTAGGTATCTCAGTTAATTGTATCCCTGAGCAGCAATTCTGACTGGAGTGCAAACTTGTTCCGCAACGCAATTTAAGGCAACCTGCTAAGCATTAAGGCAGTAGTCTGTCTTCCAATTACAGCTCAACCTGGGCTTACAACATATCCAACCATCCATTTAAATAAATGCATGATTGAGTATAGCAAATGGAGATGGGTAGAGTGGGTGATAGACACAGTCAAGTGACCTATTATGTGAAGGAGTCTTTTTGAATGTGATTGTGTTATCTTTTTTATATATTTTGATGTGATTTTTGTCTGCATATTATTTTTTCTCCAAGGAGCCTATTTTGAGCATGTCTTAGAGCCGAGTCATTTATCTGCAAAAGCAGCTACATTGACAATGGATGGGGAGAGCAAAAATCCCCGCTAAGACAATATCATTACATCAATTGAAGATGTACAGAATAGTTGTAAAAGTGTCAGGATTCCAAGAATAATTCATCATAAGAAAAGTTACTGTTTATGTTCAAGATATGTTTTCTCTACAGTACTGTATGAGAGAATTTACATATTGTTATCACTACCCCTTTGGAGATTGGGACACTAATTCATATCAGAGAAAAAGAAGCATAACTATAAATATATTCTGCCCATGGCTCAGTGCCTCAGATAGGAAACCTTATATAGTTATCTCTCAGTTTTTGATTCTGATTGTTGGAAGAAACTTACTATAAATGATAAATGTAACAAAAGAAAGCGTATAAACATATAAATAGTCTTCTTAGAAGAAAGTACTTTTTAATCTTTCTCATGATGTGATCCAGGTTCTTTGACAGACTTATTGGTGGAATGAAAGACATAAATGGATTAAACTTTTCAATAATGCCCTTCCTAGCAAACCATTTTTAAGGGATTTGCATCCTAACCAATTATTTAGAAATGGGTTTCACTGACATGTTGAAAAGATATGCTTTTTATTTCAAAAAAGATATAAAGCTTCATATAAACATTTCAAAGAATGATATTCATATGTTCGAATCCAAAGAGCTCCATGCTTTAAGTGGATATTTCTTCCAAGTGCATATAGAGAGGGCGAATTGCCCATTTCTCAAACTGGAGCCCACAAATCATATTGCATGCTGTTCTTGCAGGTAGTAGGAAAATCTCAAAAATCCCTGGTGGGTGTATCTAATACTATACAGCATCAAACTTAATGTGGAGAGAATTAGCTTTTCAGAAATTTCACTTCCAGAACTGCCTAAGATGAAAGAAGATAGTTCACTTGCATTTTGGTAATTATAGTTTATAATTTACAATTGACTATACCTGCCACAAATCATCTTGCTATATAGAGATCCTGCCATACCAGTATACAGATGATATGCCAGATTTTATTGTTCCTCTCTTGTATTTTTTTAATTATAAGAATATGAGACATTAAATTTCTGTATTGCAGGTATCCAAATTTATGACTTGATAATAAAGAGTCTTTAGAGAAGTAATATTTCAGATTTCCTAATCTATTTAGAAAAGTTAAGATTGCTGCAGTTCTGATTTCTTGAATGGATTAAAAACACATAACATAATATACATTTAGCAAGCATCTAACAGTGTTCATTATTTTCCCCTCCTAACAGACAGTTTCAATCTTGGAACAGCGCCTGACTTTAACTGAAGATAAATTAAAAGAGTGCTTACAGAACCAAGGGAAACTGTTACATTCGGTCAGACTGGGAGAAGAAACAACATAAATTTAACCTATTAATCTATTCTCAGGGAAGTGAAGTAAAAAAGTGGTAGTACTTAATGACATGGATCCCACAAATAAAAAGTGCCTGTAAGATTTTGCTTGTAAGATTTTTTTAACAGATCATTGCTAAAATATTGAATATATTTTATTAAAATATTTATATATATATTGCTTTTTTCTGAGTATCCAGTATCCTCTGTGTTCCAATAGTTAATTATTCTTGACATAATTAAATGGTAAAGGTTCCCCTGCACATACATGCTAGTTGTTTCCGGCTCTAGGGGAGGTGCTCATCTCCGTTTCTAAGCTGAAGAGCCAGTGCTGTCCAAAGACGTCTCCGTGGTAGATTGACCAGTGAAAACAGAGCTAGGTGGGCCATGCAGCCCCCTGAGCCCCGTTTTCAGCCACGACGGCTTCCTGCATGGCCCCCCGGGACTCCGTTTTTGCTGGCAGAGGGCTAGCAAAACAATCTAAAAACAAAACAAAAGGAGTAATGTTTCCCCTTTTGCATTTGAACATGCATGAAGGGACAGGAAAGGAGAAAGGGAAAGAGGAAAGAACAAGAAAAAGATGGGAAGATGGGAAGAGAGCAAGGAAAGAAAAATAAGGAAAGAGGGAAGGAAGAAGAAAGGAGAAGGAAGAGGGAAGGAAAAAAGAGAAGGAAGGAAGATTATAATGAGAGCGAGGGAGGGTCTCAGGGAAGTCCTACCTTAGCACTTGGCCACCAACATGAGTGACGTAGAGCTGGCCACGCCCACCCCAGCCCCCTGAGGTCAAACACAACCCTGATGCAGCCCTCAATGAAATTGAGTTTGACATCCCTGATAATAGACCCCGTTATCCTCCAATATTATTTTTTCCAATAAATTATAAAAAAATTAAATGGAGATGTTAGGAATAGTCCCAGAAAATACTTGTGGTATGGAGAATGACACATTGCTAAAATGTATTCACATTTTCAAGGAAAATAATGCAAAATGAAACTGAATAGATTGGAAGTCTACAGTAGCCAAAAATCCAAAGGAATCTAATAGCAGGTTTTCCAGTGGAAAAAGATGCTTTATGGGTGCATGGATAGGTAGGAACAACTTTCTATGAGCAATCACAAAGCATATTTTACAGGAGGCAAATTCGTGATTTGCTTCTTGGTGTACTCTCCAGGCCTTGGGGCATCTCACGAATTTGCCCATATCCATTATAGAAATCATTTTATGTAGCTCCTCTCCACAATGGCTGTTTTGGGAAACAGTAGCATATAAACCGTTTAAGATAGCCATCTCTTTTCTTTTTAATTTAGGAAGAGCAAAGTTTCCTTAGAAAGCCTAAAAAAGCGCTATGTAATTCATGCTCCTTTCCTACCAAACACTGTTATTTCTCATCAGAATCTTATTTTTCCTTTGTTTTAAAAATCTAAACAGCTTCAAGTCTGCTATCTGTTTCCACATACTACTTCACACCAACCTAATTTCCTTGGCTGCCATAGCAGTCAGGAAAGATCAGCAGTTACACATCTTTTACTGCCTGATCCATTCATACTGGCTATATAAATAATTTCAGAGAAGGGGGGGGGAATAACTGGATCATATTTCATGCTTTTATTTCGCAAAGGAAAGTTAACTAGTTACAGTTGTTTCCCAAATCCCTATGAAATCCCTTTCTTTTTAAAAAGATAGAACAGAGAAAACAGAAAAGCTTAGAAACTGCTTAATGCTTCTATTAATGCTACCGAATTTCTATTGAAGCTTTTCCAGCCTCTTGAAGATAAGCTTTACTGTGTTTATTGTTTCACCTGTATTGAGTATCAAGATCAGTCGCAAGATGAATCATTAAACAACACAGTAGAGCATGTTAGCACAAGACAATTATTTCAGAGAGCATTTGCATCACAAAAAGTTCCACAGAGTTCAAAAAAATGCTAAAGCATCTGTAAGCTGGGGATTTTTAAATAAGTAAACTCCAACTGAGCTATATGCCACTGCCTGCTGCTTCATGTTCACTTTTGTTCCTCACATTGCTGTCAAAACATTAAAGCTGTCATCTTCTTTGAGCCAGCAAAAAGGGACAGACTGCTGCAAGTAGTATATTTATGGCATTGAAAGCCTCTGCAGGGATTGTCTTGCAAAAGGGTGGGGCTCATTTATAGATAGATAGATAGATAGATAGATGGATAGATGGATGGATGGATGGATGGATGGATGGATGGATGGATGAGAGAGATGAGAGATAGAGATATATATAGAGAGAGATTGTGTGTGTGTGTGTGTGTGTGTGTGTGTGTGTGTGTGTGTGTGTGTGTTTCTGCCGTGTTATCCTGGTGTACCCAAATATGGGAGAGAAAGCATCACAGCTTCCTTTTTGCCTTTCAGCCCCTCACTGGGACCATCCAGGCTGTTTTTTATATAGCCGACACACTAATCTATATGTGTAGGATTTTTTGCTGATAAATGAAAATAAAGGGAGAATATTATAGATCTATTTCGAGCTTATTTTGCTCTCGTCAGATAGCCATACCCCTTACTGGGATTTGAACCCGGGCCGGCTGCCTTGCAGGGCAGCAACAGAGCCTATGGCCTATAGATATATAGATGATATATAGATATATAGATAGTTATTCAGAGCATCCTCAGGCTTACTTAAAGAGACAGAATGGGAAAACGAAGGGAAAAGGCAGATATAAAATGTCTCCTAATTTATGTCCAGTGTCTGTTCAACACTTTGTTTTTGAACTGCTTAAAATTCTCCTTTTTTAAATATTAGGAACTTTTTAAAAATGGAACCAGGAAATTATAAAATGTGTCTGTAGGGTGATCTGTTCTTAACATTTCATCTAAACATTGAACATCCCACATATAATAAGTGCTTCCAATTTACTTTGGACCATTCTGCTAGTCTTTGTATGGATCATAAAAATTAGTGGAGGACAATGATTTCTTCACAACTGATTCACCTTGCCGGACATGTCTTTTTGGATATTTTCTATTTTCATATTTATGCATTTGGAATATAAACAAAACTATGTAAAGGTTTCATTTTTGGTTTTTTGAAGCCTTGTATGTAGTTAGGAATAGGTAGTCTTCAAAAACATAACATTATTCCTAAAGTCCAGTTGACTGCTAATAAAAGGTATGCAGTACATTCCTGTCTGTTTGTCTTCAATTTCTGTCTTAGGCCATATGGCTGAATTCATGATTAGTAGAAACAACAAACGCCTATTCCTCCCTCCCTCCCTCTTTCATTTTAAAGATCGCACTGATGTGTTTGATTACGGTGCACTGAAAGTTCGTTGTAGTACATGAGTGTACATCTTATCACATTTGTACTTGAGATGAAAGGTAGTTATAAACTTTCCCCCCTCCGATTAGCAAAATGACCACCATCCAAAGTTGCACCAATATTACAGACTAACGTTGCGAAACGTCACGTGTCAGCATGACCCAGCGAGTTTGACACCCAAAGGGGTGTCAAACTCAAGGCCCGCAGATCAGATCTGGCCCGCAGGGTGCTTAGATCTGGCCCGTGGGCCCGCCCTGAAAACAGCAAAGGATAGGCCTGCAGTGCCTCTGCCAGCAAAAAGAGCTTGCCCTCCCAGGCTCCATTTTCGGCTGCAATGGTCTCCTGCAACCCTCTGCCAGCAAAAACGGAGCTCTGGGAGCCTTCCTGAGCTCCATTTTCACTGGCAGAGGGATGCAGGAGACTGTCGCAGCCGAAAACAGCCCAGGAGGGCCTTTGTGGCCAAAAACAGAGCCTCAATGAGTGATGTCGAGCTGGCCATGCCCCCTTGGCCACCTCCCCTTGGCCCTCTGAGGTCAAATACAAACCTGATGTGGCCCTCAATGAAATTGAGTTGGACACCATTGGTCTAAACTAATCATCCTTTTGCTGTATATTCAAAAAAATTATACAAGTCTCTAAACTTGCAGTTATACTTTTATTAAAATTTTGAGGAACACTCACTTAGTCATTTCAATAAAACTTGACAGTCTGAAGTTTTCCAATCTTTAAGAAACAGCCAAAAAAATCCAAAGTGTTAAAAAGTTGAGCCTTAATGATTATATATACAACAAATATAGGCAACATTAGTGGCTATAATAATGATGGAATCCTGCAACTCCAGGTCAGTTGCAAGACACTGCAAAAATGCAATTCCTGCCACATGTTCACAAAAAAATAGCTGTCCAGAGTACATATGGATAATCTTAAAATCTGTCCTTTTTTCTAGAGAGATTTCAGTAGCCTGAATCCCACATTCAAGTTCTGTTTTAAGCAACAGTTTTTCTCTATATTATAAAGCAGCGGTGTCAAACTCATGTCGTCACGGTGGCGTCACGTGACTTATCGGGACTTTTTCCCCCTTCGCTAAACCGGGCATGGGCGTGGCCAGTGCGTGATGCATCCGGCCCACGGGCTGGCCAGAAGTTTGACAGCCCTGTTCTAGAGGATGTCAGTTTGCCACAGTTACTCATGGGAAACTGATGCTTTTATGTTTTTCTTAAAAGGGTGCCAATTAGGAGAATGTATTTTAATTAGCAAGAATCTTCTAGAATATATAAGCAAGATTATTTTTGTCATTTAATTCTTAAAATCTTATTTACTTAAATTTCATAGTCTGATCTACCGAAGAAGCATTATTAATTTTTTCTTTTCCTTATTGTACACAGGGACACTTACAGTATAAAGAATGTTGATATATTAACTAATCCTTCAATCATCATAGACAGGCAAGAACTTTAAACATAAAGAACCATGTATAATTTTTCTATAAATATTTCACCAACTCTAAATTAACTCAATCTAAACATTACTAGAATAATTATAATTTTGTTTTGAGTCTGTTCCTAGATAAATCATAAAAGTAATTTGCTGCTGGCATTAAAGTCCTCCAAAAACAATTACTTTTAATTATTTAAAAGCTCATGAATTTAATTATTTCATCTCATGGACTGCTATTTATAGGGCTTCATTTTGTAACAATAGTTATAATACTGCTACATGTAAAGGAATGGGCAATGCCTTTTCAAAATTTATGTCTGGTGGAATAGTATGTTTTTTATTTTGTGCTATTTTGTCTCATGAGAACTTAGGTACATTTAATTGATGAAGCAATCAATCAAAGCTCATACAGTTTATTGATTAATGATAAAATACTATGTGTGTTATAAATTCTAGTGATTTTGCAGGTCTTACCTAAAAATAAATGAATATACCAGGAATAGATAATATTTTTTTTTCTTTTTGATGATATATGTCATATTATGCTGGCAGTAAAGCAGCTGACTTTTAGTTTCGTGTTTTTTTTCAAAAAAAAAAATAATGGTTTCTTAACTTCTAATAATATTCAATGAGCCTATTTTGCATCTTAAAAGAGCCCCATTCAAAAAATCCAAAAGAACCATCTCCTGCAAAGTGGCTTCATCACCAAATATTCAAAGCCTAAAGTACAAATAAATTAAAAGTTGTGTTTTTCTAATAAATTACATTTAGGTTACTCTCCTTAAATCTTTTGAAAACAGCAAGCCATGATAAAGAACCATAACTTAACCATCTGTAGTAATAGTAGACAGAATCTTCTGAGTTCCACTCTGCACAAAAAACAAAACAGAAAAAAAACCACAATCTCTGCCCAGAGATTTTCAGGACAATTAAAAATCGTTGCAGGAGAAAATTAGGGAATTGCTCTTTGGACAGAGCTTACTGTTTGAAAGGATTAGAATGGAGTATTTTGTAAACTGTTAATGGGTACATGGGTGTCTGTAACCGTGAGCTGTGCATTTGTCTAAATTTTTTAGACGTCAAGGATGTAATGCTCCTATGATGCTCAAATCCAGTACTTTGACCTTTAAAAAGTGAACAGTTAATAGGTTACTAAGGCTTAACTTTTGTTTCTACTTTCAAAATGTGTCAGAGTTTGAATATTAATGACATTGTTTCTTGTGGTCTAATTAGGTAAATAAAAATCTTCAGAAACCCGCAAGAGCAATCAAGCTATTAGGAAAAGGAAATGAGCAGCCTGGTTACACAGAACATATTGTACCTTTCAAATATTAACCATTGTTAATTGTCTGTTGCCCCAGACAGAGCGACTACAAGCCACCACAAGAGAAATGAACTTGGCCCACAAAGAAACAACCGTTTCAACAAGTTCTTCGTATATGGGGGGGGGGGAATGTTTTCCTGCTGAAAAAGAAGCCTCTCATTAACATTTTCTTGTACAGTAGCAAAGGGGCATTGAGAAAAATCTTATGATGACACACATTCTCCTCCCCCTCAATTTCTCCCCAAAGAATTCTTTATGGCATGTCTTTTCTGTGGTGTAAATGCCATTGTCCTTAAATATGTACACACCTACGGTACCCATACCAAGTATTGCTAGAACAAGTAAGAGGAATGTATTTCCTTATCAAAATAGCAAATATACACCCTTTGAGATTTCAGAATCCTAAGCACTGACTTATACTGAACAACCCAATTTAGTTAAACATTTGGAGAGCCAATCACGCACACATAAATGTAGAGTAATGGGGGAAAACATATTAGAACTAACATGCCTGGTGATTAAATGAGAATATCTGTTTAGAAAGTGGTGCTGGTATTACGTAGTCCAAAGTGAAAGTATCTGAATCAGTGCTTCATAGAAAATGGCTTTTAAAAAATTCAAATGAAAGAACTAAAATCTTGGGACAAATTATACCCCTAAAAATGTTACAGGTCATAAAGCAAGCTGCGTTTTTAAAGAAATTATAGCCATAAATATTTAACTGGTAATTCTATTTATGGTTTAAGTGAATAATATCAAATGTACAAGAATAGACATTGGGCTAACATTTAATCTTTGGGGGATTGTGCACAGCTGCCCCATTTTGAGAACGATATTGTAAGGCTAGAAACGTATAAGAAGCAAACAACCAGAATCATAACAGAGCCATCTCTTAAAAGCATTAAGGTGAGAAGGGTAGGATTATTCTAATGAATTCTTTTTTTTTTCCAAGGTATTTATTTATTTATTTATTTATTTATTTATTTATTTATTTATTTATTTATTTATTTATTTATTTATTTATTTATTTATTTGTGAGATTTATATACCGCCTCATAGTGCAAGCACTCTCTAAGCGGTTTACACCATTAAGCAATGTATATATTTACATTGCTCCCAACAATCTGGGTCCTCATTTTACCTACCTCAGAAGGATGGAAGGCTGAGTCAACCCTGAGTCGGTGAGGTTTGAACAGCTGAACTCAAATGATCACAGTCAGCTAAAGTAGCCTGCAGTACTGCTCTCTAACCGCTGCGCCACCTCGGCTCTTATTTTGTTTTACATATATGTACCAATGCATGAACAGTGTGGCACCTGGGTGTCATACATTCTAATACAAATAAAACTAATAGAAATAATCATAGTATTACATTCAACCAACTTATATATTTCTAACAATAATATACATTTATATTGTTATAGTCTATCATTATTTAATTATTCCATGTTTGCTCTTTTTATTATTTTATTTTATTATGTAAAAGTGTATACACTAATATTCCCCCTTTCTCTTATTTCTATCTCTTATTCTAACTTTTAATCATATCACCCTTTTATTAAAAGACGTTTTCTTTTTATCTTACTATTGTCACCTCCCTAAAAAAGAAAGGAGAGAGAAAAAGAAAAGCAAATCAAAACAACAACAAGAAAGAGAAATCATCTATCCATCGTCTTTCGTCCACTTCAGTATTCTAATGAATTCTTTATGTATTTCTACTTTAATCGGCTATTTTTGAGTAAACTTGTTTAAGATAATGGTTCTCCTATTTAGTAGCCCAGATAATTGATAACTAAACCACTCTGTGGACTCTAGAGAAAATTAATAAATGTTCACTATAGTGTTTTTAGCACAAAGGAAAGAGCAGCTATTAATATTAATTTAACCCATTAAAAATGTGACTGTTTTGATCTGGATGTTCTCTAAATTTCTTTAGATAAATGTCAAATGACTTCTTGCTATTTGCAGAAAAAGTCACTATAACGCTTTGTATAACATTCAAACAGTGTGACAACTGAAATGAACTCACCAGAATTTTCCCCTTTTAAGTAGCTCTGATTCTTCCTCTGCTGTAGGAGAAAAAGGAAATATCTCACTTCACTGCTCAAAAAAGCAAAGTAGTAAAGTGTTAATAGTCTATATAAGTTAACTATGGGAGGCCACAGAGAACTAGGGAAAAGATATAAGAGAGGATATCCATATGCATCTCTTGGCCACGGTAGCTTGCAATGACATCAATGCAAGAATACAACCCATTCCTCGTGAAGCTCTCTGAAATTATCTTCATTTTTTTAATAATGTCTGGGATGGGAAGTTGCAGATTTTTTTTCTGCCTAACACTAGTGTATATGTTGTATTGAAAACCATCTCCATTGCTACCTACCAGAAATCTCACTTAATGGAATGCATGATGCTTCTAACACAAGAAAGTGGTATTGAAAAATATTTTGTCTGTATATATTTAAAGTAGTTAGTGGGAATGAAAATGGATTTAGATCTTAAAGACAAATCAACAACAAGATGGAAAAATTACAACTGTTAACTGACCGCAAGACCTTTTTGCTCTGATTGTTATGGTCTCATTAAAAACACTCTAAAAATATTTTTCCTTGAAAATGAATTTGATCATTTTCTGCCTCAGTTCTATATCAAGAGTAATTTTTCCTGGTTTCACTCAAGAAATTCCCAGTCATACTGGAAAGCAAGAATATTGAATCTAGGGTTTTCTGCATTCCACATTCTTTGGATTTAACAAATGTTGACATTTCACATTCAGGAACCAATTAGAACTATGGATTTCCTCATTTGTCTCTAGTTGATCTGAGTTAGCTTTCACTAAGCACAAATGCCATTATGCTGAAAAGTACAGATGCCTCTCAACAAGATTCACGTTGCCAGGTTTTGACAGCAATCAATAGCAGCATTTTTCCCCATTTCCTTATCTCTTTACATCTTTTTCACCTTCAAGGACTCTCACTAGGTTAAGAGTTCTTTTCCTGTTTACCATACATGCCATTTTATTACCCAGTGGATGTTTACCCTTTAAAGCTCAGAGAGACGCCTGTCTTGTTTTTTTCTCAAATCCTGTTGGGATCTTGGAGTGTCTTTTCAGGCAAACCATCCTGTTTTCAAAAATTCCTGCCTTATTGGGAGTGATCATTTTTAATTATTTTCAACAGCTTATGAATTAATATTTTGTAAAAATGATGTGACCGCCCCTTCACCAATCTTTCTGTTCTACACAACAGGTTTCTCTTGCTGATTGAGTTTTAGCACATTCTACTTTTAAGATGTATGGCAAATTTTAATAGATCCACATGAATATGATCTAACAAGAGGAAGCCACTAAATGTATATAAGATTAAAAGATAATTGGATAATAAAGCCAGCAGGAGATTTTTTTGGAGCATGACTGGTCATGACAACAGTTATACTGCTGTGGAAGTTAAGCACACAGTTTAATACTGCCACTGAAGTTAATCAGATTGTTTTGTGTTGTTTTTAGTTAGATGATGATTACAACAACTGCGACCCAGATAACTATTTAAATGTCCCTGATATTCAAGTCATGACCTATTTCAAAGTAATCTCTTCAGTCTAAAAAAATTCCTCCATCAATGCCATAACAATAACAGTAATTCTGGTCTTCCATTCAGGTACTTTAAGAAAATTCAGCAAATTTCTTCAGTGAATAGATTTAGATGGGGTATTTTTCCTACTTCCACCTCCCCTATTTTATCGCTTTATTTAAAATCTATTTATATAACAAATCAAGTTAATGCTCCAGATTTTTATAGGATAATTCCAAATCAAAGCAAACAAAACGATAAGCCAACTGAGACATTTGATCTTATAATCTTGGGTATTATTTACAATATATTTTCACATTTAAGTTAGTTACATCAACTGTTCTTTAATGGCAAAGATTGTTATACCAAAATAAGTGAATAGTACTAAGAGGCAAAATTTATGCTTTCAGAAATAATTTAGTGTAGCAAAAGGTGCCCAATCTGTCAGAGCCACAGCCATCTCCACATCTTGGATCCTCCCATTCAAAAATAGCTGCCAGTTACACTTTTTAATGTTACAGAAATAAACTGATGTTACATTATTTACACTGAATATAAATCTTTGCCCTGTCTGTTCTTGGCTCTACCCATTGGCTACTCATTGGCTTTACTAAAGAGGCCTCTGGATTGTTGAAATGTGGCTATTGAATGAACAAAGTTATGAATTGCTGGCCAAGGACATTCTCAAAGACACTGCCTCACAGCATTGTTTGTACAAATTATGAAGACTGGCCTGTGATGAAAAAGATATTCAGCCATGTCAACAACACACCCAGCTGAACAAATAAAATCAGACCAGTTATTCTTCTAGCATACATGACAAAACCAAAACACTAATACCTCTCCCTCTAGGTACTGAATATTGAGGAAAGGGGGAAATTAGTAATATCAATTGAGAGTAACAAGGAAGTGGAAAAGTCATGAATGTTGTCTTATGATATGTGTGCCAGTATGTGCATATTACCAACTTTCAGGGAGTATAAATTGGCACAGCTGCGTGACTTGCTATGGACCAGCCAAGAATGAATGACATTATGATTGTGCTGTCAACTGCCAAATATTCTTTCTCATTTCTAATAATTACAAATTGACTTCCTGATCAGATTTCTCCCGCCAATAAAGATACTTCTGGACTCTGAGAGAAACACATCCCCCCTCCAAAAAAAGCCCCACCACTACACATTATTAAACTGAGCAATGTCTTTTTAAAAAGGTTCTTGAAGACATATTAACATCTGCATTCAACCCCTGGGAACACTCATCCATTGGCATGATATGCTGATGCTAGCCAACCTTACATTTGGTTGTCCCATGTCAACCAAATGGCGTTGCTAGACGCTTTCCCGTTGTCTGGAGACTGTGGGGGTAAGGCTGGGAGAGAACAGGCTTCAGCTCAACAGGACCAAGTGGCTATGGGGGGGCTGGCTCCCCCTGGATCCAGACATTTTTTGTTTTTAGTTTAAGTGCTAAAGTTTTAGCACTTACCCAGACAGAGCTGGTGTGCAGTTGGTGGGAGGAAGGAGAGGGCATCGTCTTGACTCAACAACTCCTGCTCAGACAGCAGATGGCAACTGCCGTCAGAAGTGCCTTTGCACTGGTTCTATTTGTGAGCCAATTGTGCCCTTTTCTGTATTAGAAAAACTCTATTCTTAATAACTCTTGCATTAATAATTTCCTGAACGGATTACTATTCTTTACCCTACATCAGTGGTTCCCAACCTGGGGGTCGGGACCCCTTTAGGGGTCGAATGACCATTTCCCAGGGGTCGCCCTGGCATCCTCAGCTCCCCCCCCCCACTGCCACAAGCCTGGCCATATCGGCTTAACTCGCCCGAGCCCTCCGATTGGTCGGGAGAGGTGCCATTCAGTGAGAGGCGTTTGTTATGGAAGATGATATTCCTTGTGCTCTTGCAAAGACTGGCCCGAGAATTTCTCATCTGGCATAATTACATAGTTTTTGTGATTAATCGCGATGCTTTAATTATGTTCAATTTGTAACAATGAAAATACATCCTGCATATTAGATATTTACATTACGATTCATAACAGTAGCAAAATTACAGTTATGAAGTAGCAACGAAAATAATTTTATGGTTGGGGGTCACCACAACATGAGGAACTATATTAAGATGTCACGGCATTAGAAAGGTTGGGAACCACTGCCCTACATGAAGGTGTTTTTGAAGAGTGTTCAGAAGCTATGACATGACCAGAATGCAGTGGCATAGACAGTTCTGGGCATTTAACAATCTGGAAAGTGCAATTTATGATACAGATAGTCCTCGATTTATGACCACAATTAAGTCCAAAATTTATGTTGCTAAATGAAACATTTGTTAAGTGAGTTTTGCCCCGTTTTATGACCTTTCTTGCCACAGTTGTTAAGTGAATCATTACAGTTGTTAAGTTAATAATGTTAAGTGAATCTGGCTTCCGCATTGACTTTGCTTGTCAGAAGGTCACAAAAGGTGATCCTGTGACCCTGGGACACACTGCAACGGTCTTAAATATGAACCAGTTGCCAAGCATCCAAATTTTAATCACATGACCAAGGGGATGCTGCATGCAATCATGTCACTTTTTTCACTGCCGTTGTGACCTTGAATGGTCAATAAATGAACTATTGTAAGTAGAGGACTACCTGTAATAAACGTAATTAAGCTGTACACAGAATAGGGTTAAATTATTTGCGAGGCCATCTATCTTCAACTGTTTGACTTTTCCCCTGGAATTAGCTTGATAGATAAATTCCAGGTCCCATCTTTTAAGCAATGTCATCTTGAGTTATTCATTGTTGCAGTGCATACCTTATGGAACAACAACAGCTTAAAGATTCAGATCGCACTAACACACTTAACCTTTTTCAAGGCATTATATTTGATTTGTAGGACTGCCCATAAACATATTTGATTTGATATTTGAATTGTATGACTGCTCATCCCATCTAAGTTACAATAGTTAAAAACAACAATCCAATAAAAACAAGTTAAATTCTTTTACACCCTGGACATGTGTTATACTGAGTTTTCGGTTGTTTATTTTTATAAATTGTGTTGATTGTCTTTTGGACAAATGGTGTGGAAGGGAAAATCGGCCGCAAAAAAAATTGTTAATTTTTTGGTTGGAACCCGATTTGGTCGTGGTCAGAAGCGTTTGTGACCAGAGGTTCTACTGTACTTTAGATTCCTATAGTCCAACAATTAGTACCTGTGTATTTTGTTCAACCACTGCAAAACCTGGAGTTCTTTCTGTTCATATAATTACCTAAACAATACTCTACATTTTAATGGAACCCTAGAAATTCTGCAGTACAAAAATCTGCCCACATGGTACTTTACTCTTTCATGAACTATGTGCAGTTTCAAGTACATAGATTCAAGGTCCTCATATAGAAAACTACAGCCTGATCATATGTCATAATAGTTTCCACAGCTTATCCAAAAGCAATATGCACTTTCTAGTTTTTTAAAGCTACAGTACTGAGATAGCAAAAAGGCACTTGGTAGATATAGTTAGATTGAGCTGGATTAAAAGAACTATTAACAGCAAGATGGATTGGCTCATTTTTCAGTGATGATGCATTCACCTTTGGGAGACCTGAAAGAACAGGTTAGGGATAGATCTTCACAGAGAAAATCTATGTGGTTCCTAGAAGTTGAAAATGACGCGATGGCACATAAATTAAATTAAAAAACAATCAACTGTAGGAAAAATAAATAATACCTGTGAATGAATGTATACAAAGCTAGGACCACAGCAGCACTAGAAAACTGAGAGGTTCTCTTTACAAAACAACTTAGAAGCCACATATTGTTGGCAAGACAAAACACCTGGAATCACAGAATCAAAACGAGGAGATAATCTAACCTAGTGCTGCCTGAGTACACAACATTCAAAGTTAATACATATGTGTGCTAGTTTCTGCTTGAACACATGCAGAGAGTATAAGACTCTCATATCAGTTGCCTTGGGATCCTATGGGGTATCTACTAATGTTCAGTCATAATCTATCTTCTCAGGAAATGTAATCCTTGCTTCTAAAGGAGCAGCAAACCCGCCCAAGCTCTCCTGTATGTTGCACGTAAGAACCTCTTTTATCTTTTTTTTTGCCTAGGTTAAACATATCCCAGGGGCGGGTTCCTCTTACCTACCTACCGGTGCGCTGTGCGCGCATCATCATATTTTGCGCATGCACACACGCTCGCTACGCACACGCGTCCCCTCACGTGATTTTGCTTCTGCACATGCGCAGGAAGAAAACAATCGCCAAAATATTGCAAGAGGACACGCACGTGCAATTTTCTTCCACACATGCGCAGGAAGAAAAAAATCACAAAAATCTTATGCGCGTACATGTCCCCTCACAAGATTTTGCTTCCGTGCACGTGCAGGAAGCAAAAAAAGCCCAAAATTTCAAAAAAAAAAGATGGTGCCGCGTGACAGACCGGCGAAGATGGTACCGGAGCCGCCGTGCGCAAATTGCGCAATCAGCGGGCCGCTACCAGAACGACAGAGTGGACTGCACCGGTAGGAACCCACCCCTGTTGAAGACCCTCTTTTATCTTATTTTGCCTAGGATAAACATATCCAGGATGAGTTTTTTTTTAGCCTTCCAAGCTTTGTTGTTCATACACTTTCATTCCCCTTATATAAACCAATTCCAACTCTTCAGATATCTTTTTTAAATGATTGCAGTTAGAAATTTATACAACACTCAAGATGAGTACTGCAACATTTTATGGAACAGTAGCTATTCCTGCAAATTCTTTCATGTGATCAGACTGACAACATCTAGGACATTGGCAGGACTGTGTTTTAAGTCTGATATTCTGATATATTTACACAACACATTGGAAATCATGTTATGTAAATAGTCCTGAAACCATGTTTGATGAGTAATATAAATATACATTTTATTAAATGAATATATCTGCAAATGAGATACAAGTAAGATCAAGGTGAAACAAGTCTTAACATTCACACTCAGTGCTTGTTGGAATATTACTCTGGGTCATTTCCAGTTTGGTTTGCATTCAACACACTTCCGGTTATTTCCTATATTGAGATCAGCGCAAGCACATAACTCAAGTCAGTTCAGCTAGCAAAGCTACAGCTTAATATTTACTTATTTAACATCAACAGAAAGAAAAATAAATAAAAGAAAAAGCAAAAGTTAACTGGTAAAAACAGGATTAAATGTAAGCAAAAGTAGAGGTAGTGAAAGATATAAGCAGGGAAAAAATTATATTTTCTATATCATAGGGTTGGGGTTGATTTCCTTCTCTAATTCACCTAGTGAGATTGATGGTATCACACTTTGCAAATTATACCTTCTCTGTTTCTCGTATTTGTTTCCATTTAGGTAAACCTCTGGAAGTGTTACATCAGTGCTTAGTCACAATGAGTGATGTGATGAGCTATAATGAACTCAGTCCAAGCAGTGGAGCTAGGTCATTGGTGTACTCTAAATTCCTGATGCCAAATGGGGTTTCTCACTCTACTGGTGCTCCTTGACTCTCAACTAATGCCTTTTTAATAAGAAATTAATATGATTCCACAAATGGTATTAAACATACCTAAAGCTATCATGGTTTATGCAAACCCTTCTGAGGAAATCGTAGTTTATTTTTGGTAAGAAACCACACTTTAAACTGTGGTTGTTGATTTCCAAACCTAACTAGATTTAGATAAGGCTTATTGTCTTATATGCACACCCAGATAATAAAAATTTTCAGTACAGTATATATTCTTAGCAAGCTCTGCTTTTTTTACAGTATAAAGTGCAAAGAATAAATTTAAGTTTCTTTTACAGATTTTACATTTTATAGTACAGATAATGGATGCCAACGGATATAGCATTTTTAAAAACATACAAGTGTTGTTTCCTGATAACCAGGCAGGAAACCAGGTAGTTCCATTTTCACATGTAACTGAAAATGAAACAGGAAAAACTGGTGTTTATTAAAAACTCTATACCACTGCCTCATGAATTTCTCTGAATAGTTGTACTGTGATGCATGGAAATTAACAAGAATAAGCAATAAAATCATAAAATGCATTTTCAGCATAATATTCTTTATTTATAATGTTTACATTGTGTCTACCATTGTTTATGCCACTAACTTGCACCAGCTCCCACACAGTACATCTTTTGCTGGCTTAAAAAAAAGTCCAAGATTTGCAAAAGTACAAAAACAGAACAAAGGAAAAAAATTGGAAAAAATAATTTATCGATGCCACAAGATGTGCTGTTGTGTATGAGAGAGAAACTGGGAGGAAAATGAAATGTAATCTTCTCTTTCTCATCCTCTCCTCATCTTTTAAAGAGGCTGGGATAATATTTTGTTGAGGACGACTCATTGAGGTTATAAAGCAGCGGATCTCAACCTGTGGGTTGCGACCCCTTTGGGGGTCGAATGACCCTTTCACAGGGGTTGCCTAAGACCATCGGAAAACACATATTTCCTATGGTCTTAGGAACCGAGACACCATGGGAACTTCTGAGCATGCGCAGAAGCCGAATTTCCGGCACTGTGCATGCGTCGCCATCTTGTTTTTGGCTCTCTTTTTTTAGCATTTTTTAAAAAAAATTTGGCCCTGTGCATGCGTGCGTACACAAAGCGCAGGAGGAAGCGAACCAGCAACGAGGTAAGTTAGAACCCACCCCTGAGTTTCCTAATCATTTTATTATTTTATGGTTGGGGGTCACCACAACATGAGGAACTGTATTAAAGGGTCGCAGCATTAGGAAGGTTGAGAACCACTGTTATAAAGTAACATTTTATTGGGCTTCCATTTGAACAAGTATCTTTTAAAAAAAGCAGAAGGTGGATTCAAAGTGAAATTGTCAGAAATGCAGACTAATTCTATCCCTGTGTGTATGGTTTCCAGACTATTAATAGGAAATGTTTCTGTCTGCTACTTGGAAAGTAATTTCATTATAAAACAATATAAATAATTCACCATGTGTAAATACACAATTTTTTATCTATAATTCTACCGTTTTGAACCCATCTCTACACTAAAATAGGCAGGAAACACAATGAGATAATCAATGTTCTCCCTAGCCACCTTATAGGAAAGTGGCAACCAATGTCATTCATATAAGCGACTGCCCTTTTCTACGCAAGCTAAGCTGTTTCTGGGGTAATTAAAATTTAAGTTGCTACTGTGAGGTAAAATTTCCTTCTTTGGACATAAAACATCCCACTGAAAGCATAATACCACAGTTTTACAACTAGCCTTTTCCTAACACTGCAACCATGGGAGACACAATCTCTATGGTCAGGGGTGGGGGTGAAAAGCACAATGGTTTGCTAGAGCTCAGAGACCGACAAACATGGCAAGTAAGAGTTTAATACAGATTATTTATATATCTGATTATTTATATATCTGATTATTTATATAATCAAGAAAAAAATGAATCCAGGAAGGTGGGGAGGCAATCAGGATTATGAAAGTTATAAGAGTAACTACGGTAGCAAGATTACATTCAGTTTAAAGTTGCACTTGATATCTAGTCAGAACCTCAAATTTATGCAGGGAAAGGAAGATTTCCACAAATGGAAAAATGAACTTCCCTCAAAGCCAGCAGAGCTCCAGTGTTGAGCATTATCCAATTCTACAATTGGAATTGCACCATAACTAAACCATAAGAAATGTCCGTTAACTGTCCAGGAGGGTAACATGAGAACTAAGTGACATGGTGCCATGTAAAGGGAGTCTGAATTTTGGAAAATTTAAATATGCACACATTTGCCCAAAGATTAGCTCCCAGTTGGAACATCTGGATGCTGCAGAATTTCCACATATGTGGAAAATTCTATGGGGGAGTAAACTGACATGCGTAGTCACCACTTTCTGAAATATCAGACCAAACTTTTGCAAGAAGAAATGTTCCTTCTTTACCCGTTTATGTTCAATCATCTCTGGCTTATTGCTTTGCTGTGCAGAGAATGTGAAAACTTTAGAGCAAGCAATTAAATAATAACCACTTAGCAATTCTATCTAAAAACTAATTGCAAATGCCATTTGTCCATGTTCAGAAACAAAAAAGGCATCCCTAGTCAAAATAGCAATAGCACCTAGACCAGTGATGGCTAACCTTTTTTTCCTCGGATGCCAAAAAAGCATGCATGCGCGTGACAGAATGTGTGTGCGTGCCTCCCCCTAATGCAATGCTGCCCCGCAGGGGCCCCACACACATGTGCAGGCGGCCCCCGTGCTTCCCCCACCCCTCGCGCATGCACGGGAGCCCCCCTCGGCAGCCCGTTTGGTGCTAGCAGGCCTTCATGAAGCCTCCTGGGACCAAATGGGCAGGGGGGCGCTGCACCCCCCACACCCCAATTTTAGTCCCAGGAGGCTTCAGGGAGACCTACTAGCACCAAAATGGGGGATCCCTGATCTCCCCAATTTTTCCCCCCAGCACAGGCTAGTTTCCTCCTGGATTCCTTCCTCCCAATGCCTTCTCCGATCTATCCCAATTTCTTTTCCCAGCACAGCGCGTGGAAATGCCCCACACATGCGCGGCAGACACCCGAAGACCAGCTGGCTGGCAGGAGGTGTGCACATGTGCAGTGGATCTGGGCCGAGGCAATGACTGGCGTGCCTGCAGAGAGGGCTCTACATGCCACCTGTGGCACATGTGCCATAGGTTCGCCATCATGGACCTAGACTTATATACCACTTCACAGTGCTTTACAGCCCTCTATTATGTGCTTTACAGAATCAGCATATTACCCAGCAGTGAAATCTACTTACCTTCCCTACCGGTTCAGAAGCGCGCGATTTGCCACCGTCGTACATGGTTTTTCATCCTCTGCGCATGCACAGAACGCTTTGTGCATGCGCAGAGAGTGAAAAAAAGAAAATGGCAGCATCTGGGCAGGTGGGCGGAGCCTCACACTGCCGCCGCTACTGGTTCTCCGAACCTCCGGCAGCCGCTGCTACCAGTACGCCCAAATCGGGCCAAACCAGTAGCATTTCACCCCTGATATTACCCCCAACAATCTGGTTCCTCATTTTACCCACCTCGGAAGGATGGAAGGCTGAGTCAACCTTGAGCTGGTGAGAATCAAACTGCCGAACTGCAGGCAGCCGGCAGGCAGCAGAAGTGATGGGAAAAGTTTATCAGCAAATTTTAAAGTATGTTTATAGGATAAATCTAGGGGCTCAGCAGTTAAGATTCTGGGCTTGTCAGCTGGAAAGCTGACAGTCTGGGTTCGAGACCCAAGCACCACATGACAGGGAGAGCTCCTGTCCTTGCCCCAGCTTCTGTCCACCTAGCAGTTCAAAAGCATGCAAATGCAAGAAGATAAATAGGCACCACTTCAGGTACCTTTGGGAAGGTAGCAGCTTTCTATGTGGCTCCGCATATCGTCACCATGGAAATGGTCTTCAGACAAAGCTGGCTCCCCTAAGAAGCAGAGATGAACACTGCCCCCTAGAGTCAGACATTAGATAGTCTGTTATAAAACCATGTCCATATTCTATATCTTGTCCAACAAACTAGAGTGGGGCAGTTCTATATATAGTTCCAAGCTTTGTACTAATCTGTATTATTATCTCTCAGTTTCATTTCTGTAGATGCACAGGGCTTATGATTCTACATTTGAATTCTACAAAATAAGGTTAAAATCCCCCCAGAAAACTTCCATTGAAACATGGAAGCATGGATAGCATTTATTCTAATTGCCTGAAGCAGCAATGCCCCATTTGTAGGAAACATTTTTTTTCTGTATAATTTTCATTGAAATTTATAAACAAGAAAATATAAATATAAATTAATATCAAGTAATGAGGAAAAAATAAAAAGACAGAAATAAAAAAAAGCAAAATGTACAAGAAAACACTGAAAAAATAGGGAAAAAAGATATCGTATAAAGAAGTAACTTGGGATATTCTTCACGGCGGCTATCAATACAAATATATTTTAACCTATCTCTCTAAAGTTACATCATTACTCATTACTTTCTATAAACTATCCTAATTATCACAGTCATAAATCAAATTTCATTTTTTTCATTGTTATGTAAAATGTCCATGTGATGCCTCTACTTAAACATATCCCTAAAGTGAAAACTATGGAATCATCTATTATGACATTTTCCTCTTTCCTGATGGATTTTTAAATAAATATATTAATAAATGCTTTTTATTGTTGTTTACTTTTTTTTCAGATTACAAAAAGGCTCCTGATCTATCCTCCAGCGATTTCAGTCCTTAGGGATAATCATAGCAACTATCTAGAGAGAGTTTTGAGACAAAGGGAGCCTGGAAACCTAGAAGAAAACAAGTGAATTAAAAGAGAGAGAAGAGTGTTTTATAATGACAAAGAACTGTGTTATTTTCAGATTCTTGACTTTGCAAATGACTGGGTATTAGTAAGCCAAGAATCTGAATATTCTTGGAGGAAAAGTCCGCAATCCACAATGTGAGAATAATATTTATCCAAAATATCCAAAATATTATAAAATAGTAATCAAGCTTTTAGACACTTCTGAATATTTTTAATCAACTGGAAGAAAGTATGCCCTGGCATGGCATGGGGAAGGTAGAAAAATGGAACTGAGAATGACATTATTTTCCATGTGGCTATCATGGAGTTGGGTAGGCTATAAATTAAATAAATACATACCTCTACTTCTGAACTGGAATCAGAGAATTTTGTGAATGGCCCTCGCAAAACACATTGACTGTCTGTCAAAATATACGGTAGCATCAACTGTAGCACCAACTATTTATTTAGCACCAACTTTTTTTATTTTATATAGCACCAACTATTTATTTAGTTCTGCCTTATGCCTTACTCAGAACACATAGCATCATTGTAAGGCAGTAAAGAGCAATTTGATTGTTGTTACATTTGCAAAGCCAGTGCTAAAAAAAATGATTAGAGACAATCTAATTTTGATAACAAAACCTAAGCTTCAATCAACAACTCCACTATGTAAAGATGAAAGGGATAGGAACCAACACAATGGAGTACAGATGGTGGCAGAAACAATCTCTTTCTTGCGCAGTTCCAACATGATCATTAAAACTGCATAAGCTTGCACAGTCATACCAACTGTATCTTTAACCAGTCACTTTTCATCCTCAGATCTTTAATGGTATATACGGTATGTGGGCTTTGTCACCTGCAACAAAGGCTAATCCTTAGCCTTACCAAACGAAAAAGTCACTGCTTCAAAAAGCTGTTGCAAAGTGGAACCAGCATGCAGTGTTCATAAATATGTTCCACTGTATATGAAGTCTATATATTGTGACTCCCTCCTCGTCCACCTTCACTTGACAGAGGATTAATCACAATAAAGAACTGAACTGCATGACTGAGTTTTGCAAACCACTGTAACTGTTTTAATCATGAGACTATTTTGGTTGGCTGCACAGAGCACTCATGGTTAACCTCCAGTCAGTGAGGTTAATCTGACATGCAAGATTATCCAATAAAGCCTACAAAGCTTTCCAATATTTACCTGGCCCTTCCAAGAAAGCCCTACCCATATTCCCCTTCCTTCTTTCTAAAGAAAACAGAGTTGTCCTGTTACTTCTTCTGAGCAGGACGCTAGAAGGTAGCAGAGACAGGAGTTTTGTTACCTTGAAGCTCCACCATCCACCAAGCTATTGGGAATGTGTTTGAAGGACAATGGCAAAGTTTTCCCAACTGTAGATAAAAACACATTCTTGAAAGGGGAGGGGGGTTTTTTAGTACCACAAATGAACTTATATTTTCTCTGCTATTAGGCTCTGGAATAGCACATGATACAGACGAGGGAAAGGAACCTGGGAAATTGCTGGAATGGGATTTCTACATGACTAAAAGTGAAGAGCTGGACTCCAGCTATGCTTGTTCAATTTCTCTCTCATGCCAAAGAGAACTCCAAGAACATTGATGAATAGAGGAAGCATTTTACAACAGTCTTCTTCAACTAAATGCCCTCTCAGCAAGTTGGAGTACAGGTCCATAATTCCAATCCTGTATGTTCAGTCATCGTATCAGTTGAAAATTATAGGAAATGCACTCCAGCATATCACCAAACTGGGAGACAATATCACAGAAAGCATGAACAAACCAATTCTCAAGCTTCATTATTCATTTTATTTTATTTTATTTAAACTTTATATGCCACCCTTCTCATCAATATGATGACACTTTCCTTGGAGGGGCCAGATACACATTGAAAGCTTTGTAGGCTTTATTGGATAAATTATTTATCACATTTATATGGCTGCCCATCTCATAAGAAGTGACTTACATATGTCATTCACACTCAACATGACAAAGGGTCTTATAAGCTGATAGTATCACACTACCCTCCTTTCCTAGCTCCTTGGTCATACCATATTTCAAAATAAAGTTCATTTTATCTATTACTTCTATTTATCTATTACTGCTAAATGTCCAATCAAGTCCCAGTGAGGTTTGTATCCTTCAGACAATCCCTGGCCACTCAGTGAATTTACTGTCATTAGTTAAGCATCAGTTGTCAGAAGATATATTATGGATAGATCTTGGCAATACATTCTCCTTTCTCCTTCTTCCCCTGTTTCTAAGGAGATTCTTTGGTTTCCACTGTGATATAACGTTGGCTCCCACATGTTCTATATTGCTTGTGGAAGGAATATTATACTGCCTATGTCTGAACTCAGCCTGCGTTCATTTAGCATTCAAATGTAAAGAGATAAGTGTGCTTGAGTATTTGGAAATGGAGATAAATAGGGGGCAGCTCTGCATTATGTGGAGCTAGTCGGATATAAATATATTTGACTAGCCCCAAATAAGAATTTAGGGACCTTTTAGTGGGATAAAAATATCCAGGCTTCTTACCTATAACAACTTAGGGTCTTCCTTGAGTTGAGCTGGTGAGTACATCAGTATTTCTCAATCTTGGCAACTTTAAGATGTGTAGACTTCAACTCATGTTGACTGGGGAATTCTGGGAGTTGAAAGTCTACACATCTTAAAATTGGCAAGGTCAAGAAACAGTGGATTACATGGACATTTTTCTACTTTTTTTTTTCCCCAGAAGCTTTAGAATACTGCAATGACTTCCCAGTCTACCCACATCTACACTATTTCCTCTTGGTCTCTCATCAAGTGTCAACCGGGTCCCACCGGATTTACCAGCTGAGACAGACTAAGGGCTGCCACCTACTGGGATTGTTTACCTAATGCTGTATCAAAATAGATACAAGTGACATGAATTTGCAAAAAAAAAAGTCTTCAGACATCATCCTTAAAAGTGTCTTTTTAAATTGTCAAACGCTAACCAATTTGAAAATATTAGATAGAGGGATTTGGACACAGATAATGCAAGATTCTGGATTTGTTTTTTAGGGTAGCAGTATTAACAGCAAGACATCTGGGGATCACACAGCAGCCTTCTCTCTCCCCTCCACCACACACTCACACAATAAAGGAGTTTCCTTCTTAGAGGGAAGGACGGAGCCAGAGCTAATTTATAAAAAGGAGCAAGTGAATTTGGGAATTCTGTGGAGGGTATTGGCTTTCAATGCTTAAAGCTAGGATTGTGGCTGCTGGCTCTCTGTTCCTCCCCTCCCCTCCATACACACTTTCCTTTTGGATGTTGTATCTCAGGATCTGGCTGCAAAAACCCTTCTGGACTGCACTACTGTTCCCATCCTCCCCAACCCCAGCCTCGATATTTTTGCAACAAGCTGATTTCATGATCAGATTGCACGGGGAAAGCTTTTTTTCTTCTTTCAGCAGACTTTACTAGTGGTACCTGATGCCTAAACTTTTTAAAGAACTTTACATCCTCGCTGCCAAGCGTTACAAATCAGCTATTTTCATAGATGCTCCTACTTTTTTGGGGGGGGGGGCGCCTTGAAAGCCGGGCCTACCAAATGCAGCGAGACTTACTTTCGAGTAAACATTTGTAGACGCACCGGGCTCCAACCACGCTTGGCCTCTTGACTGCAAATCGAAGCCACAGCGGATGCAGCAGGATTTTTAACACGGATCACATTCTCTTACTGCCTATGCCTGTTGCCTGCCGAACTAACTTCCTTGTCCTTAATGGCTTTTCGAATAATAAACCGGGCATCAGGCAGTAAAGGGAGAGGTTAGTGCGTGGGAATTACCCGTTTCAAAGCCAAGAACTGCAAGGAAAGCGCGCGCACGAGCGGAGAAATCTCCCATAAGATTTCAGACTATGGGAACAATGGACAATACAGCGCCAGCAGCCATCCTAGGAAATGCCAAACGACTTTCTCTTTTACGCTACACATTAACTCCGGCCCACGCTTGGCTGCAATGACAAGCCAGTCCCTTCTGCCACGATTAATATGCTTGCCCGGAGGACAGAATAGGAGCAGCAGCGCGCTTTCCTTTTTTTCCTGACTTTTTAAGGTCAGCGGCGCTATTAGTTCTTTCAGATTCCTCGGCTCGTTGGGAAGCAGCCGGAAGTGTGCTGGCTGGGTTTCTTTAGGGGGGTGGGGGGGGGGAGAAAAAAAAAAGCCACGCGGATTTTTTCATTGGGTTCACCTATGGAAGGTTCGAAGGAAAGCTACCGGGGATCTTTTTTTAAAAAAAAAAAAGTAAAGCACAAGGAAGGAAAGAGAGAAGGAAAAGGGGGGGGGGAAGGAACACTGGAAAAATTATTTTAAAAAGGAAGGGGGTCCACGATCAACGCAACTCGAGTTGCATGATGAAACACCCGGCTGTGAAGTGCCCTTAACAAGCGCGTTTATGTAGGGAAAACATGGAGAGCCTTTTGTTCTTCCTTTAATTGGACCATTTGTTGTATAATCGCTGGGCTGCTCTGCTTGAGCTTCAACAGAAGGAAACTCAAGCCCCAGACGCGCGACTCTAGTGGCTGTGCCTTCCCCTCTCCCCGACCCCCTCCCCGCACCTTTCTTCCTTCCTCCCGCTGAGCTGCTGTTGCTGCTTGTTTGCACTCGGCTTATCCGGAGCGGAAATTCCTTTCCGTTTTTGTGAATGACAAACTCATTAACAATTCATCAACACAACCTGTTCCAGCCGGCCCGTTTCCACGGTAACCGCCCCTTCCGCAAGCGCTGATTGGCCGAGCGAGAGAATGTATCCATTGAGACGTTCCATGTTTGTATCCATTGAGGAACTACCTGGCGCTGAAAGAGGGGCGATAGTGTGCAGGGTTGATTAAAAGGGACATTGATCACAAGGGGACTTGAAAGAAAGGAAGGAAGGAAGAAAAATAGGAGGCAAAGAAAGAGAGAGAGAGAGAAGCAGGAGGTGGTGGCTGAAGGCAGAAAGCAGGAGATGAGAAAAGAAATAGGAGCCCAGGCCATGAAAAGCTGCACACGGGAGCGGTAGAGAGAGCAGTAACAGCACCGGGGCCAGCCCCGGGTCTAGCTAAATCGCTCTACCTACCTTTAATGCATTTGTTTGTGCTGTGCAAAAAAAAAAGCTCTTCAGCACATTTAATTGCAGCCCATACTATCCCGGAGGTCAAGGGCGATGCTAATGTACCTAAACTAAGGGAGTTTGGCCGACTCCCCTCACCCGGAGACTAAGCCGGAAAAGGCGAGCAACGGGCCGAGTTCGGACCGACGGCTCCGCGCGCGCGCGGGACCCCCCCCCCCGCCCGGCTCCATCCCGCCGGTCGCCGTGACTCTTCGGATAGGGGCGCTTTGCGGAGCGGCCCCCCCAGCCTGGCCTGCCCGAGTTTTCCCTCATGCTAGATACGCTTCGCTCGCCGGTAGCCTCTCTCGCGTCGGACATGGCGATCTGCAAGACGGTGTCGTGGCTGAACGAGCAGTTGGAGCTGGGCAACGAGCGGCTGCTGCTGATGGACTGCCGCCCGCAGGAGCTCTACGAGTCCTCGCACATCGAGTCGGCCATCAGCGTGGCCCTGCCGGGGATTATGCTGCGCCGGCTGCAGAAGGGCAACCTGCCGCTGCGCGCCCTCTTCGCCCGGGGCGAGGAGGAGCGCGAAAAGTTCGCCCGCCGCTGCGGCACCGACACCGTGGTCCTCTACGACGAGAACAGCAGCGACTGGAACGAGAACACGGTGGGCGACTCGGTGCTGGGGCTGCTCCTCAAGCGTCTGAAAGACGACGGCTGTAAGGCCTTCTACCTGGAAGGTGAGGGGTTAAGCAGGTCGGCTCCGCTGTTTTCCCGCGTTTTTTGGGAGGGGAGGGGTTGGGTTTTTTGCCTTCTGCACCCAGAGCCGCGGCTTCTCTCCCTCCCCCCCGCCCTTCGTTTTGCCTCAGTGTTTCCCAACCTTGGCAACTAAAAGATGTCTGGACTTCAACTCCCAGAATTCCCCAGCCAGCTGGCTGGGGAATTCTGGGAGTTGAAGTCCAGACATCTTCAAGTTGCCAAGGTTGGGAAACACTGCAAGTTTAGCACCAGCCCCCGGCATCTGGCCACCCGGCGCCTTTGCCCTGCGTGGCCCGAAGCGCAGAGCTGCCAGATGGCCCTGGAGTTGTAAAGAGATTAAAACCTCTTTGTAGGCTCGAGTCTGCAAACCCTCAACCCCCACTCCCCCGCCCATGTTTTCAATCCTTTGAACTAGTTTTTGGGCAGGCTAGGAAGCCAGCTCCCGCCTCTGTAGTCCGTGGATGAAGGCAACGGGCCCCTTCTTAGTAAAAGGAACTCTGCTCTTTTGTTAAGGATTCCCCTCATAGGGAAAATCCCGATTCCAGAAAAGCGACGTAGCAAGTGCCTGCCTCTGGCGTCAAACGCCTAGTGCCTGCCCCTTCCAAAGAGAAGGAGCCCGCTCTGGGCGGAGGGGGGGGGAGGGGAATCCTCAAGCAGCATTTTCACCTTCCTTCCCCAGGAATAGTCCAGGCTCTGAGGTTGTCAAATCAAGCTTAGTTCTTAAGCGGAATAATATGCATTGCTTCCTAAAATTCCTCTTCCCTAAGCCATGAATACCCTTCTTCATCGAAAATATGATTTCAAAGGAGCTTCCTGCTGTTTCAATTAAGGATACTTGTTTGTATGCTCTGAAGGGTAAGGAAATCTTTTCAAGCAAAGGATGCCCTTAAGGGACAGCCAATTGTTCCCACTGCATCTTTGTTTGAAAAGCCAGTGAGTAGCTCTGGCATCCCTTAACCTGATACCATCTAAAGAGGTACTTTAACAGATCATGTAATCCGGTTTCCGGATCAGTGATGAACTACAGTTCTTGATCCCTCTGCATGCTACTGTTCCTGCTGGTTGGAGTGGCATAAGCTTTGCCTATTTGAAGGTTATCAAAATAATAATTTATTGTCATTGTACGTGTATACACAGTACACCAATACAATGAATGTGAAAATGTGGGGAACTGAAGCCGTAGGGAAGGTGTGTAGGGTTTGATTTTTTTTTTAAGCACCTTGCACTGCCTGCTTAACACTGGAGCCATGTAAGAGCTCAGAGAAAAGCATCTGAATGGTTAAGCGATTGGAAATTTACTATGTGTTCTTTAAAGGCTTAAAGGTCTGAGTATAGTTGATGTACTGCGGCTGGTGGATCAGCTGTAATGGTGGATCACCTAGAATCCAGTTACTAAGGGACACTATAGCTATGTTTATGTTTAGTTCCATTCCACTAAACTCCACAGAAGAGAAATATTTCAAAGCCTTCACTAATATCTCTTGGGTTTTTTTTTTTACAGCTGCATCAGTCCCTAAACAGTTTTCTAGTGTCTTTAAACCATAAAGTGGTCCTGGGACGTCTGACTCTAGCAGTTTATAGGAGCTCTAAAGGGGAACTCTCTTTAATTCCAAATCTTTCTTTTTGTTTTCTTCCCAGGGGGTTTCTGCAGGTTCCAGGCAGAGTATGCCTTGCACTGCGAAACTAATCTAGACAGTTCTTGTAGCAGCAGTTCTCCGCCTTTGCCAGTCTTGGGGTTGGGCGGTCTCCGAATCAGCTCTGACTCATCTTCAGATGTGGAATCGGATATTGACCGAGATCCTAACAGTGCCACCGACTCTGATGGCAGCCCTTTGTCTAACAACCAGCCTTCCTTCCCTGTGGAAATCTTGCCGTACCTCTACTTGGGCTGCGCCAAGGACTCTACTAACCTGGATGTTCTCGAAGAGTTTGGCATTAAATACATATTGAATGTCACCCCCAACCTGCCCAATCTCTTCGAAAATGCTGGCGAGTTTAAGTACAAGCAGATCCCTATCTCTGATCATTGGAGCCAAAACCTATCCCAATTCTTTCCCGAAGCAATCTCTTTTATAGGTAAGGTTGAAAAATAGTTCCTGTCTTTTGTAGCGCTTTTATGTTATTAGCAGCAAGCCTTCTCTAAAGACAACTTCATGTGCATTTTTTCACAATTTTTTTCAGATCACAAGAGATGTCTCTTGTTTTATCCATTTCTGCTGGCATAATTTAAATTTACAGTGTACAGTTGATGTTTCAGATATTTATCTTCTTGTGAAAATGGATAAGGAAAAGAGATATCCTAGGGTGGGGGGGGTCTTTATTTTTGCTGTTACAATTTTAGGTTTTAATAAATGCTTTTTATGAAGAATGATTTCCATGTTTTATATTTAGTTCACTGCATTTTGTCCTTTTTGTTTTTAAACGAGCAATAATTTGAGGCAGAATTGTACCAGAAAATAGAAATAGTCCAGGCAGTTATACTTTTTAATCTTAATTTAGCTTGATTGCTTAATTTCATTAAACCAAATATTTTTGTCTGTGATTGCAATCTTACGTATAGTATCTTAGAAATATATGCCATCAAATGTTAAAGTTTCAAAACTTCTATATGCTTCTGATTGAAGTGAATAACATCAAATTCAAAATTTACATAAGAGTCAGCATGGATTGGTTATGTTGCATCCTTATGGCATGCTTTTTTATCATTAAATCACTCTCAATTCAAATAATCACTATAATTTGGATCTGCCCCCATCATGGATGTAGTATCTGTAGGACATTGGCTAAGCAATCCTGGTTTAGCGAATTTCTTAAAATATGTTCAAACATGCCTTTTCTTGAGAATACTAGCTCTTAAACATATCAGATATACTCCCAAGTAGCACTAGACACAAACACTTGTTTTTTCTCTACTCTTTGCAAAATGATCCAATTATGCTGGACTTCTTTTTCCATTTCGCCAGGCCCTTGTTTGTTAATGAATACTGTACTGTAATCTGATGGAGCTGTAGTAGTAATAAGCAGAATATAGGTAATTTGAGCTCAGTAAGAAGAATTTGTGGGATGGGAGCTGCAAATCTCCAGGCATTATAATGTATTTCTTATGACAAAGGAATCCATTTTCTAGCCATGTTGACATCCTGTTTCTCTTAATGGGCTGTCCCCTGTGACTTCTGGGTCTCCCCCCCCCTTTTTTTAAACAGCTGAATACTTTTATTGTTTAGCTGCAGTGCACTACCCTTGTAAAACCATTTAATAGACCTTTGAAATTGAAAACAAACCCAAATAAAATACATAGGAGTTTGGAAGAGGATTCCTTCCTCTTGAAAAATTTCTTTATCAGCCAAATCCGATCTAAACTCCTGTATCTGGCCAAGTTTCTACAACAAATGATTTCTATAAAATACAGTACTTCTGCTTCCTTTTCCAATTCTATCTAGAATGTGATTTTACAAAGAATTCTTGCTGGCAGCCAGTAAATATAACCAACCAACTTACCAGGACCTTCCTTTAGTATTCTGTTTCAAATGAACAGTTCTTGGGATTATTCCAAAAAGTTAAAATATATTCTTTAATTAAACCTTGGTTTTAAAAGATGGGTAGATCAGACATTTAGGCAAAAATAGACTACTTTTCTATGTGCACAACAGTGCATAATATCCTTTCATTGCAAGAAAGCAGTTCAGTCTATGCACAGAGTAATGCGCATTTTAGTTGTGCACATATAGGTTGAGTGATACAGCCCAGTAAAGATGGCACCATGTAATTTCACCACTTGCCTTTAACACCAGAGAATATTTATGCTCTATTGAATAGAAAGATGTATGCATGGTTAGAACGACCTAAGTTTGAAATATGTTATTTCCTTGATGTATTTGGCTTTTGGGAAAGGAAAACCCAAGTATTAAAATATTATTCAAATCCGGGCATGAGAAGGTACAGGTGGTTTTTAATAAATTACAACAGCAATTCACTGATGTCTCATCTCCCATCAGTTACTCATGTTATCTGAAACAGGAAACAAATGTATGACTTAATAGTCTCTTGTCTCTGTCTTTTTTCCCCAACAGATGAAGCTCGTGGGAAAAATTGTGGGGTGCTTGTGCACTGCCTGGCAGGGATCAGTCGCTCAGTCACCGTGACAGTTGCATATCTTATGCAAAAACTCAACTTATCCATGAATGATGCTTATGATATTGTCAAAATGAAGAAATCTAATATCTCCCCCAACTTTAATTTCATGGGACAGTTGCTAGACTTTGAAAGGACTCTGGGGCTGAATAGCCCCTGTGATAATCGCATGCCCACCCAGCAACTATATTTTACCACTCCTTCCAATCAAAACGTCTTCCAGGTGGACTCTTTGCAATCTACGTGAGGGCCAACTGATCATCAATTCTTCCAACATTGGGTATTGTGAGCATTCCACAATGCTTATCTCTTGACAGCTATAGAGAACTGCAATTATTTTGTGGGCCCTGGGTTTGGGCAGTAGCTGTCTCTGATTCAACACAATAAAGGTTACAACATTTGGAATCTGCTGTTGGAAAATGAGGGATTTTGCTGGGTTTTCCCAGCAGGAAAAAAAGACAGATACCGCTTCAAGTGGGACAGTATATTGTGCTCCATGCACAAAAGACACTTAAGCAGTGACTTAAAATTTAGGGTTTCCAAACAAAGATGGACAAGAATGAACACTATACGTACACATCCATGTGTGTGACACTGGGAGAAATGTATTACGTGCATTTATAATATACATTGTCTTCAGTGAAGACTTGCTTTTTTTTAATTAATACTGATTTAGGGGAGCCAAAGAGCTATTTCAATTCAATGTATTTTGGAATATCTGCTTGCAAAAACATTTGATATACTCAGTTTGATCAATGTAAATGTTTTCAATCTCAGATGAATGACATGAAAGTTGCAAGAGGAATTCTTGAAATGTATTCTCTGCATTCTCCAGTGATAAGTTCTTTTGGAGCACAAATGACACATCATCTGCAGCATGCTTAATTTTATTGTAGAATTAGGCAAACTTTCTTGGTTATAAATGAATGTTGACCCCTTTGGGTTTGTTTATTCAATTTTGTGAATGAATAGTCTGTTTTATAGTTACATAATTTTTATTTTGGAGTGTGTGTGTGTGTGTGTGTGTGTGGTCAAACTGGTCTCATGGTTTTTGAGGGTAGGAGCCTTACCTTTATAAATAATCCCTGTTGCATATTTTAAAAATGGAAAATCATTTCTTCAAAATGAAGGATATATATGATAAATGCTAAACGTGCATTACCTGTGTACAAACACTTCAGGGAGATTCACCTCAAATGCAATAGCTCGCTTTTATTTTTGTAGAAAACTGGAAGGGTGTGTGAATATTATGTACCTGTGTAAATGCAAGAAGATCCTGCACATGATTGTCAGTAAGAGAAAGTCTCAAATTTGCTAGTATGAAATCGAGATGTTATTCTCAGTATGTAAGAACTTAAATTATTAATAAATGACTTATTTTGGTTATTGAGAAACCAGACTGTTTTATGTATTATGCAAAAAGGTTCATAAGTGACCCCAAAGCCAGGACCATTTTATAATCTACAAAAAGAGGAATTAAAGTTTGCATGTATTTTAGTTCTAAAAAAATCTTTCAGCCTGAATCAGAAAATAAGTTCTGGGCATGGCTACATTTTTATACACTTCATTTGATGGAAATGCATGGTAGACTCTAGTGTGTCAGTCTTTATTGCATTATTTTCATTGGAATGTTTGCTCAGTGCAAGTTTAGGTAGGAGTCTACATCCTTATATTTGGTCAAGAGTACATATTTTGAAACATAATTCTTTTGAAAATAATCAGTGTTTCTTGCCCCCAGATTAGTGGTAAGTGAATTACCTTCCCTGAAGTATGCCTTGTTAAGGCCAATTCTAACAATACAATTAGAAGAAAAAGATCTGGGTATTTTAATGACTCAGAAGCTAAATGTTAAACAGTCATGATGCAATTAAAGTAAATGCAGCCTTAGGCTCAGTTAACAGAAGTCTTGGGTTAAATGAAGTCATCAATCTTTTTATCCAGAGTTGATTAGACCAGGGGTCTCCAACCTTGGCAACCTTCTTAAAAAACAAATAAAATATTCTAGGTGTGGTCTAATCCAGGGGTCTCCAACCTTGGCAACTTTAAGACTTTGGACTTGAACTCCCAGAATTCCTCAGCCAGCTTTGCTAGGAGTTGAAGTCCACAAGTCTTAAAGTTGCCAAGGTTGGAGACCCCTGGATTAAACCACACCTAGGTTATGTTATTCATTTTTAAGGTGGCAAACTAGAGGATGTCCAGATGAGAGCAGTGAAGATGATGGGCTCATTAAAGGTGATTGGACATCATTAGTTTGGAAAAGACTATGGGAACACATGACATTTATCAAGTATCTGAAAGGTTATTGTGTGCAAAGGGAAGAAATAAATTGTAATTAACAAGGAAGTAGATGTTGGTTGGATTTAAAAAAATCCTAATGGGAAGAGTTGTTCAACAGTGATGGAGAGGTCTTGGGAAATCCTTCACTGGAAATGAAGGACATTGAATGGCCATACTCCAATAGTGAATTCATATACTAAGCATTGTAATAATTTACCAAAAGCTGTACATATTTCCCTAATTTTATAGCATATTTTATTTGGGGGAAGAGTTGTTGCCTTTTCTCCCATTTATTTAGAGGAGATTTTATTCCTGTTTATCACATCTTATTTACAAGATTTCTGCAGCATCAGCAGTTGGTATTATGCATCCTCGCAGCATCTCTATTAAAACTAGGACTCCAAACTTTATTTTAGCTAATATTTTAATTTAATCTAACCCTGTCAATTCAATATCTTTTCCTACCATAGTACAAAATTCTCTTTCAAATAAACCTTTCCCAGAAATGCTAACATTCTTTGTTAGCTCAAAACCCCAAGCTGCAGATGAGGAAGTCACTCTCTCAAATATCACATCTGGCACAAACTGAGTAGGGACTATTTTACACCAGCCCTGATACTTCATCTGATATGATCTGTCTGCTACGTGTCTGTGCTGTTTTTAACAACAATACAGATGAGGTGCTTTGGGATATTTCAGACTGCTGAAGTCCCAATGAGTAATTTACATTTTATTGACACAGCTTTGGTTTCACTTGCTGATCTATAGTAGAGCCCAGATGACAATGGTGGTCCATCCTTGTGCTCCTTGATCTCTTGGTTTTCAGTTTCAATTCAATTGGTTGACCATGATATCCTAAACAGATCTGTGTATTGGGGATTTGGGGAACCATTTTACAGTGGTTCTTGTTTTTTCTCTGGGGTCAGCTTCTTCACTGTTGATAGGTGGGGAAAGATAGTTCTCCAAGCCTTTGTGGGTTGTTGAAAGGTTCTGTTCTCTCGCCCCACCATTTCAAAATCTATATGAAACTGCTGGGTGAGGCCACCCACTGTTTGGGGCTCAGTATCATCTGTATGCTGATGATACCTAATTATATTGTTTGGCTCAATGCTGAACACATGAGGCTGTTGAGTATCTGGACAGTGATCTTCACCCAGGCTTTTGGTGAGTATGATTGAATCCTTGTATTCGTCTTTTTCTTTATTACCATCTGGATGTGTAATCTCTGCCATCTTACTCTGTTTTTTGCTTTGTGTTGTTTTCTTGTTTTAAATATTAATTTGTAATTTGTAAACTCATTTCACTAGGAGTTGGGCAGCACATAAGCTTAATAAAGTATTCATTATTACTGCAGCTGATTTTCAGGAAGTTGCATCCAATTAAACAAGACAAGGTGTTTCTTTATAGAATGTTCAGATTAACAGAGTTGGAAGGGACCTTGTAGGTCATCTAGTCCAACCCCTGCTCAAGCAAGAGACCCTACACTATTTCTAACAAATGTCAGTCCAATCTCTTGAAAGTCTCAAGTGATAAGGCTTTACAAAAGATATTTAATTGATGGATTTTGTGAAACACTTTACTTTCCATGGGATACCACTTTCATTTCATATAAATTTGTTCAGTATCTTACATAAAGCATTTACATACCATTTGGACCAAGCAGTAAATTGATGACATAGCAAAAGCTGGATAGTAAAATTTAAAACACAGAGGAAGAAAGCAGACCATGTGTAACCAATGTGTCAGCAGCAAGATTCTTCAATTAAATTGCTTCCCTTTCTAGTGATAGAAGTCAACCAAAACCATGAAAAAGTTTTGCACCAGAACTTCCTGTTTATTTCAACCCCAAATTCTGCTGAACAAAAAATGATAGTTGAGCTACCTGAAACTGAATGGGAAAAAAGCATCCAAAACATCAATGGTGGGGTGAGTTTATTTCACAGAAGCAAAGCTAAATAAAACGAGTTAACAGATTACCTTGGTTTAATGTTTTTCCTCCCTAGGTTAATGTATAGAACCAAGCAACAAGAATGGCCATCTACTTTAACCTTTTTGTTCTTCCTTTTCTTTCCACAAATGTGAAATCACACAATGCCTTTGGATCTGTAGTCACCACTCTGGAAGAACCCTGACTGTAACCTAGGACCAAGGGTTTCCTTTGGTGTCTCTGTCCGGTGTCATTCAAAGCAAAAAAATAAATAAATTGCAAGCTGCTCCAGCAATTTCCTGTCCAGCTACAGCTCTCTCTCTCTCTCTCTCTCTCTCTCTCTCTCTCTCTCTCTCTCTCTCTCTCTCTCTCTCTCTCTCTCTCTCTCTCTCTCTCTCTCTCTCTCTCATATGCTCTGTGGATAAATTTAGCACTGTTTCCTCACTGTGGATTATTAATCTGCTTTCCTCATTTGAGCCTATGGAGCTCAGCTCCTACTGTTCCGCCGAAACCAACAGATGGCCTCCCTGCTACTTCCTCTCGTTTTGCTGTGGTTTTGCTGTCAGACCACTTCTGAAATTAATAATGTTCCCTGGCTGAGTGCCACAGGCCATTACTGGAAAAAGGAAGTAACACATCTGAATAGCAGGAAGCCAGGCAGGGTCACAGTGTGAACTAAACCAGCTGAGCATAATTTGAGTCTCTTCCATTCGGCAAGTAGGATACTTGTCTTCTCTTTTCTCTCTCCCCCTCTCTTTTTTAAGGACAGTGTACTTCAATTTATCCCTCACATTTCACAATCAATCCATCTCAATGAAAGCTTTCTATTCAACAGATCTTCAAGAGACTGTGTAGGCTATTCTGGAGTGGTAGAGAGAAAGTCAAGATACTTCCAAGGAAGCTGGTGGGAAGTAATTATGTTTGACTTTCAGAACATTTTTAATAAGAATAATGTTCTACATTATTTGCTCTTGTTGTTTACAGGTGGAGAGGACTAAGCTATACTTTTATTGGGCACAGAAAAGGTCTGAGCCAAAAAGGATGAGTATAGAAGTGAGGAGAGTCAGGTTTAAATGTTTACCTGAGACATAGAGCTCAGGGATTATCCATTTACCATTTAACCTACTCTACAGGGTTGCTGTAAAATGGAACATGTTTTTTCTTGTTCTAAAATAGAGCAAGAAAGAACAGGCAAAATTAAATTGGGAAATTATAAAAATAATAAAATACACAGGAATGAGAACCCTGACTTGCAAATGTAATTTCTACTTTCTACTTTCATGCAGGTCAGAATTTACAATCTATAGCAGGGGTCTCCAACCTTGGCAACTTTAAAACTTGTGGACTTCAACTCCCAGAATTCCCCAGCCAGCAAAGCTGGCCGAGGAACTCTGGGAGTTGAAGTCCACAAGTTTTAAAACTTGCCAAGATTGGAGACCCCTGATCTATAGCATCTTGAATGAACAGTGTATTCCTTTGATGTAGACCAGAGCCCTTCAAACTTGCAACTTTAAGACTTGTGGACATCAACTCCCAGAATTCTGGAAGTTGATGTCCACAAGTCTTAAAGTTGCCAAATTTGGGGACCCCTGATGTAGACAAAGTCTATAGCCCTTTACTTTACAGTGGATTTGCAACTGATAGGAACAAAATCAAAAGCAGAGAATGGTTTTTTTTTTGTTTTTTTGTTTTTATCACATCATGGAAAGGTTATCCTGGTGCTTTTATATCAATTTTGTTGCTGTGCTTTAAAGCTTAGAACACTCTCACCCTCCCAAATCACATTGGATAAAACAAAAAAGAAAAGGAAGGAAGTAAAGGAAGAAGTACAACATAGATAATTCGAAATATACAGATGTTATACAAACACAGTACAACTTTGTTTTACAGTTCATCAGTTTCCGACTGTTGCAATTACCCCCAGGCCCAGTTGCATCGTATGTATAGTATATAGTATATATAATATTCAATTGCATCTTGAAAATGTAAGAGAAGGAAGAACAATGGGTGCCAGGAGGTGGCAGCCCCCTCCCCTTAAAAGACAAAGCAATATATTGATGAATTAAACATTATTGGAAAATCATTAAATTGTCATTGTCCACTGTATTTTATAAAAATAATATTTTGGAATAAGAAAAAAACCGGAAGTTATTGCAATTATAATCATTCAGTAGAGAAGCTCACCACTTATTTATATCTTTGGGGAAGAGTCCATATAAGTTTTGCCTTTAAGGGGACACACACACACACACACACACACACACACACACCAGTGGTGGGTTCCTACAGGTGCGGTCCACTCTATAGCACCGGTAGCGGCCCGCTGGTAGCGTCACAGTACCGGTGCGGTCAGTTGCCGGTGTTGGGTGCCATTTTTTTAAAAAAAATGTTTTACATTTTTTTTAAAATTTTCTTCTGCGCATGCCCAGAAGCCGAGCTTCCGGCACTGCGCATGCGCTGCCTTCCTACCCCACAGTGAGTCCAAGCAGGGGAGGATGGCTGAGGGAGCGCGTGAGACGCTGAAAGAACGGGCGGCAGGAGCTATCTCCATTCCCCTCCCTTCAGCAGTCCGAGAAGCCACGAACGTGCGGTGATGATCCTAGGCATTTTCGCATGTTTGAGGCTTCTCGAGCTGCTGAGAGGAGGGGGAATGGGCAGCAGGACCTATCTCAGTTCCCCTCCCTTCAGCAGTCTGAGAAGCCACGCCCACCCGGTCACATGGCTGGCAAGCCACACCCACAAAATAAGCCACGCCCACAGAGTGGTAGTAAAAAAATTAGGAACCCGCCCCTGACACACACACTATTAATTACAAAGTTGCTATGCTTTGTAGTCCCAGATGCCTTTCCCACTCTGCACTTCCCATTCCCAGTCTCCATCCCACAATCCAAAGACTGAATGTTTAATTAAAGGTTAGGTACAGAATTTCAACATAAGGTGCCTTTCTGAAATCTACTTACTGCCCATGCCATTTACAGAAGGAAGCTAGAAAGCAGGGGAGAGTATAATTTTTACATGTTCTGTGTTTTTTAAAAGAAAAAAAAATCAATTCTCTAGAACAGGAGTATCAAACTCGATTTCATTGAGTGCCGCATCAGAGTTGTGTTTGACCTTGGAGGGCTGGGGTGAGCGTGGTCAGGATGGGCGTGGCCAGCTCGACATCACTTGTGTCGGGGGCACCTGTGGTGGCCCAAGCGCTCTGCCAGAAAAAATGGGCTCCCAAGCTCCATTTTCACTGGCAGAGGCACCACGGGCCAGTCCTTCATTGTTTCTAGGCCGGTCCCGTGGGCCGGATCCAGCCCCCGGGCCTTGAGTTTGACACCCCTACTCTAGAACGAAGATGTTAAATTCTTGCATTGGTCCTATATCCATATCATACTGAGCACCCTGAAAGAACATCAAACATACATATTTCTGTCTCAGAAAAGTTCATACTTTGCAACTTAAATTTTCTTGTTTTTTTCCTGAAATAGCAAAGTGCCTTGCATTTACTCTATCCAAATCCCCATCTGAACCCATTATTCTGGTGTAAGCCAAAATAAACTCCTATCTTTTCATTTCCTTATATATTTAATAGAAGTCATACAGAGACATTTGCTTGTGCATAAATACACCTAAACTGAGGTGGGGGACATGAATGGCATATAAATCCTATAACAGTGATGGCGAACCTTTTTTTCCTCGGGTGCCAAAAACGTGTGCTCACGTGCTATCACACATGCGAGAGTGCCCACACCCATAATTCAATGCCTGGGGAGGGCAAAAACGGCCTGTTTCCCAACTTCTGGTGGGCCTGGTAGGCCCATTTTTCACCCTCCCCAGGCTCCAGAGGCTTCCCTGGAGCCTGGGGAGGGCAAAAACGCCCTCCCTTGTCCTCCCAGAAGCCCTCTGGAAGCCTAAAATGCCCCCCAGAGCCTCCATGCAAGCCGAAAATCAGCTGGCTGGGGCGCACATGTGCGCTGGAGCTGAGCTGGGGCAACGGCTCGCGTGCCGGCAGATATGGCTCCGCGTGCCACCTGTGGCACGCGTGCCATAGGTTCGCCATCACTGTCCTATAAGCTTCAATACCTGGCTGCTGAAAAATATGGTTATAGTTGAGCACAAAACTCTATAAGGGAGCAATAAGCATGTGCCCAAAGAAGGACCATATGTCTAATTGGTTCTCCTAATTATAGGTAGGACTGCAACGTCATCCAAATATGCATATATTTCTTTTCAGATTTTCACAATGACTGCATTCTTTCTATATATGTGTACAACAGACATTAATGTGACCCCAGGAATAATCCTTTCTTGGAACTAGTATATTTGGAACAGCTCTAACATTATAGAAGAGGTAGCAAATATATTCACGAGGAGGAAATCTGTGGATTTTCCAATACGTGGTTTACAATGCAAATATGACAAGTTTAAATTTAAGAACTGCATTTACTTGTAATAAAAGGTACGTCTTAGAGATATTTCATTCGTCAACACTTAGCTTAGAGTAATTGAATGTTTTAATACACACAGTGTATAAACTTTCTCTCAGCAGATGTATCTTTATTACCTTTAAGAGGTAATCACTAAGTCCAAAAAAAGCAACCCTTTAAAAAGTAATTTCCTGACCATGAATGCTGTTAAGCAGTAGAGCAGCCTGTCTCTTGAAACTGTCAGTGTTCTATCACTGAAGGTTTTCCAGTAAAGGTTGGACAGCCATTTGTCTAGGACAGTGATGGCGAACCTATGGCACACGTGCCACAGGTGGCATGCAAAGCCATATCTGAGGGCATGAGAGGCTTTGCCCTAGCTCAGCTCCAGCGTGCATGCGCGCGCTGGCCAACTGATTTTTGGCCTTCTTTTCAGCCATTTTCCCACTCTCCGGGCTTCAGGAAAGCCTCCTGAAGCTTGGGGATGGCGAAAAACTGCCCAACGGGCCAACCGGAAGTTCACTTCTGTGCGTCACCCCCAGCCTCCTTTTCGCTGTCAGAGGTCTTCAGGAACTTCTTCAGCTTTGGACAGTTGCAGCCAGGCCTCCCACACCTCGGCCATTTCTTCTGCAGCCGGCAAGAGTTTCCTGAAGGCCTCTGCAGCCGATAATAGAGCTCCAGATCGATCTGGAGTTCTGTTATTGGCTACAGAGGCCTTCAGTAAAGCCTTGCAGGCTGCAGAAGAAATGGACCGAGGTGTGCGAGGCCTGGTTGCAATTATCTGAAGATAAGTAGTAGGGCAGCTCTATAGCTTCAGTGAGGCCTGTGCGCATGCACGGGAGGGGCAGTGCAGGGGTTGTGCGCATGCACGGGGGAAGGCATTGCATTATGGGTGTGGGCACCTGCGTGCACACTATCGTACGTGTGCATGCACCTTTTTGGCACCCGAGCACCCTTTTGGCACCCGAGCCAAAAAAGGTTCGTCATCACTGGTCTAGGATGAAATGAGGATGAAGGCAAATGTACATGTCCCAGGATAATATTGCGGGATCCAGTCTGGGTTGGTCACTCTGTTAGAAAGAAATTCCATGAAGATGGCTCCAGCACGTGTCTGAAAGCTCAGAGGAATAAACCTCTGGTCCCATTAACCGACCCAGATTGGAAATTAGGATGCCTACCCTGAGGAGGGGGTTGGAGAAGAAGACTTGCACGATCCTTCAACGCTATGATTTTATGACATTTTTATTTGTCAAGTACATGTTGGTAATATACATAGATAAAACATTGTTTATATACATAAGGTGGATACTGATAAGCAGGAACATTAAGACAGGGACGGTAGGCACGCCCCTTACTGACCTCTTAGGAATCGGGTGAGGTTGACAGTGGACAGTCTAAGGTTAAAGTTTTGGGGGTTTGGTGACGAAACCACAGAGTCAGGTAGTGAGTTCCAGGCATTTACCACTCTGTTGCTAAAGTCATATTTTCTACAGTCAAGTTTGGAGCGGTTCACTTTGAGTTTGTATCTGTTATGTACTCGTGTATTGTTGTGGTTGAAGCTGAAGTAGTCATTGACAGGAAGGACATTGTAGCATGTTCTTTTTACATACACATAGAAATGAAACAAGGTTTGTTTTTAAGGAGGTGACTAAAAGTGCAGAGACAAGCTGGATGGATCATTAAATTGAGCCATCAGTTCTACAATATGTCAACCGTGCAGGTGAAAAGACCCCAAGGTATACAGATTTGAGAATTATTATTTTTTACCTGGAATGGAAACAAGATGGCAGGCTTTCCTATTCCACATATAAATGCTGATTGAACTGGCAATTATATTTCTCTCTGTAACTCCAACAGGACAAGTCCCAAATGCCTCCTCCGGGCCTTAATTGCCATCTTTAGACTGGAGCTGGCCCTTACATTAAGGGATAATTTTGGACCTGAATGTATGGAAACCTATCTTTGTAACTATCACAACTTTCATCTTTTAGAGAATCCTGCAAGAGGAAATGTGTACATTAAGTCTTTGTCTACAGCAGGCACTTCTAAAATTTCCATGTGCCCAACATATGTTCCCATAATTCATAATAATGTATAATAAGAGAATGTTGGCTATGTTGGGAAGGGAGAAAGAATAACCCCTCCTAAGCATGGTAAGTAGAATTGCAGATCTATATTTGGGAAGGGAAATAATTCTAATCTATTCTGCAACTCTGCCAGGTCCACAGGAAGAAAGACAAAGGATTCTCCACCTGGCCAAGTTCTACTAATAAATCCCCCAACTTGTCAATTTTAAAGATCTAATGACCACACGTATGCAGACAAATACTATGTGGGAGGTCTGTTTATTTTCAGCTGGAGAATGGGGTGAAGACCTTGCTCATGGTGTCAGGAGCATGAAATTCATTGAAATCTGTTAAAGACATAATCCTGTTTTCCGTGTGTGTGTGTGTGTGTGTGTGTGTGTGTGTGTTTGTGTGTGTGTGTGTGTGTGAAGATATGGAAATAATACAGTTACTACAAAATGTAAGAGTTGACTCCACCTTCCAACCATTTTCTTCAGGTTGTTAAGCATATGATTTGAACTATTAATAATTTAACAAATGCAAAAAATATATAAAGATGTATTTCAGATCAGGAAGTTAATATCTAATAATCGAATCAACCCAACATCTAATATACAGTATATAAAAAGTGAAAGAATTTTTTTTAAAAAAACAAGGGTCAAGAAGTTAGCCTAAATATTACAGTGGTCTTCAAATCCTTCTGTTAACCATCTGTTATTGTATTTAACATACAGAAAGTCCACAAACGACTTCCTACTGATGCAAAAGAGAACAAATGTATTCATTTCCCAGAATGCCAGTGTCCTGGAAGATAAAGCTGAATGTTAAACACAAATGAGGGCATTATAGGAAAAAGTTAGAAGACCCCTTCACCCTCTCCCCCAAAAACAATAGGTTTCAATAGGAATAACAAGGCACTTCAGGATCAGGAAAGAAATCTGTTTTGTGCAAGCCAGGACAAAGGGGTAGTGGTGGTAAGAGAGGTTTAATGAAAATTTTGGATGCTCTTAGAACTATATTTGATATCACTAATTAGTTCCCCTCTTTCAGGTGTTTTAATGGGCACCCATTTTCCTTTGCCAATTCTGTGCCTTTATAAAGTAGATCTACTTTATAACTACCAGTACTGTCAACAGTTGTGTCACCATAAAAGAGTTATGGAGTCATAAGATTGCCCCAATATTTTTAAATTTTGCATGCTTAAAAGACAAATTCAACAGATATGCCTATTCCTGACCTGGAATGCGCCTTCAGCAAAGTTCTGACGAATGCATAGAATCAGAATACAACAAAAATACTCAACAAATGCTATATAAGAAAGAATAATTTAGCAAGTAATATACTAACCATGGAAAAAACAAGGGTAATCGAATGTTGGTTTGGAGTAGAGTACCAAGTTTTACCCTAATATCTTTCAACTGCATCTCCCAAAATTCCCAACTAGTATTGGCCAAGACCGAGGAATTCTGGGAAGTGCAATCTCAACACACGAGGAGGGCATCCCAGATACAGCAAGGCTGATATAGAAGGAGCCCTAACATTCTGACATGAAGCAAGAGCAGAAAGTGTAGTGATGCAGGAATAAAAGAAGATCAGATATAAATGTATTTTGCAGATTTCTCAAGCCAAGCACCAACTGTGCTGAAATGCTCATGATGGCTGGGACTTCTGAGATATATAATGTGTGTGTGTGTGTGTGTGTGTGTGTGTGTGTGTGTGTGTGTGTGTGTGTGAGAGAGAGAGAGAGAGAGAGAGAGAGAGAGAGAGAGAGAGAGAGAGAGAGAGAGAGAGAGAGAGAGAGAGAGAGAGAGAGAGAGAGAGAGAATTTCTGTTCTTGCATCCATGCAATTAAAATAGTGCTTAAAAGTAGCTCATTCTTTTACTTTCTTAATCATTGTGCTAAACTGTTTATTCATTTTATTATGGCCATTAAAAAACATTGCTCTTCTGTAAGTAAATAATAAATGTTCTTTTATGTCTTGTTTCTATTGTGCCAGCCAGATTTCCACAATTTAGTTATGAATTATTCTACAACATTCCTGCAAAACAATTTATTTTTGTTGGAGAACTTATTTTTAATCATTAATTAGTGTACTGTATGGATGCTGATACAAGATTTGCAAAAATTTCAGGTGGTGTATAAAATAGGACAAATAAATCGTCATGGTTTTCTTTCACTGAGTTTTCCTTACCTTTATAAGGAACTGAGCCTTGGATTAAAAATATGAAATCCAAATATAGTAAGCATTCCATCCTACCCCCCACCCCCCATAAAAAAGCTCTTGAAAACCAGCTGCAGAATTAAATGGTAAGATGTTTTCAAAAATGACACAGAGTTTCCTTGGAAACAACTGATATAACTCAATATTTAAAACAGCACTTGAGAAACTAGGGAATTTTTTTTAAAAAAAATCTCCCCTTTGCCCCAAATTACCATGTGATTTGCTATCTACAGACTTGTGGACAGGCAAGTAGCACTTAGCAATAGCACTTAGACTTATATACCGCTTCATAGTGCTTTACAGCCCTCTCTAAGCGGTTTACAGAGTTCAGCATATTGCCCCCAACAATCTGGGTCCAAAAGTATTGTGTTCTGTCTGTGACACTGCAATAAGCAGCATTTCCCACGTCTAGAAAATTGTCTAAAGATAGTGAAACCCATAAGAATGGAATTAGTTACAGGGAGGGGTTTTTTTCTCCATTGGTTTTTTTTAGTTTTAACATCAGAACCTTTGTTACAATCATGTGTTCATGTTGCATCTTTAGGCAAATAGTAACCATTGTCAATAATACTTTTAGAATGCAAATATAACAACTGCAATAGTAATCACCCACTTCATTAGGTTGGCCCTATGTGCTGTTTTTCAGAGTTTAAAGGGCTCCTGGTTGTACTTCAAAGGCTATGATACATTTTCTTTCAGGTTTCAAGATGCAACATCACAAAAGGAAAGAAGCTTTGAAACGGTCCATCAAGAGTTAGCATCTGAAGAGCAGAGTGGGCAATCACCATAAAGGATACCCATCTGGCCATCATACACCAATCATGGTAAGAGAAACCGTATTTAATTTAAACTGAACTATATTATTTTCCAACATTATACCCTTCAGATATATCTGAACTATAGTTCCCATAACTCCTTAAAGTAATCCTGTAAAATGAATAATGTTCATATGTGCAATAAAATGATTACAATGCTATTTTAAGCATGTTTACTTGGAAGTAAATATGTAAATTAAAGGAAGCATATTGCTTAGTATGTGTACAAAGAAGCACAGTCTAAAGTATGAAGAGTGTAATCCTACAAATATGTCAGGTTAAAAGTAAGTTGTATTTGGCTCAAAGGCATGCTGATGTACTATTCTAGCTTAAAGGACTTATTGTGTTCAATGATAAAATATGGTGCTGGAAAAAGAGTAATGCACATTAAGAGTATATATCATCCCCCCCCCCCCTTCAAATATACTATTTTGAAACTGGAATGAAGTCAATATTTTTCAAAGAAAAAAACCCACAGAGAAATTACCTGTATGTTTTTGCACAAATCTGGGGTCAATCATGTATAAATAACGTATTCATCTCTGGCACACCAGATCTACCTTGATTTTCACCACCCTCCATGTTTTATGGCCAATATTTTATCCACCTTTGTAATTTAAAAAAAAACCTATTTTGTAAAATACAGAGCTTTTAAAGATGCTACACCACTGACTTCCTCCGGCCACACACACACACACACACACACACACACACACACACACACACACACACACACTTGTGCTAAGAAGAAAAAAATATATAGAAATTTTGTTGCTGATTTGGTTCCAGTATGTGGTTTTTCTGGATTTCCTTCTCTCTGTCCAGGTGCTGGAAGGAACTTCCAGAACAAAACATAATTATACATTTTGATTATTTATCCTGAATTAATCACATCGTAACCTATGTTCTGGGTTCAATCATGCTGGCCTAACTACATTATAACCTAGTGCAGGAATGTACAAATTGTGGCCGAGGGCTGCATATTGGCTCATCACCATCTCTTTGGGGCTCTCAGAGGGGACCCAATTATTTGCATATTTGTAGGATTTGGCAGCTTAAGGAAAATAATGTCTTATACTCTCTATACTTTAAAATTCCCGATCTCTGTCCATTTTTGGAATGCAAAATCTAGTGTGGCCCTTGAGCTTTATGTAACATGAAATGGTTGTTGTTTTCATATTAAATTTCTCCTTCTCGTGATCCAATTTTGAATCCAACCAATATAAAAATGAATACTTTTGGAATATGAATATCTTGACAATGGCATCAGTGATTTCACTGAGCTGAGTTGGAATTACTGACTTTTTAAAACCAAACTTAATGGCAGAACTGTATGGATGGGGAGGTGGAGGTGAATATCCCAGCTTTCTTCAAGACTAGCAATATCAAACACATTTGGCACTCAGTATTTCAGTAATCTCATCCTACATCTTCTACTATTCAGTAAACTTTTTTTAGTCATTATCCATCCTTCCAAACTTTAATGCAGTGACCTTAGGCTTTAATAAGAACAAATAGTCAATTCATCCTTCAGTAGAAGTGATTTTGCCTATGGAGAGGATTAGAGGACTACATCCTAACTGCTAGTGGTTAAAAGAGCTTTTGGCTCCAAAAACTGAGGGTACATCTTAGCCAGACAGAAGGCAGCACAAAGTTCAAAAATCTAGCACTATTTGTCTCCACAGGCCTATAAAACTCAACTACTGACTGAATGCAAACAATCTACATTTTAAGAGTCTTGGTCTGGGGAAGTGCCAGCTAAATCCCTTTTCTTCTTTTGGGTATCAGAAAATTATTATTTTTTCAATTACTTTCCATCGGCCTACTCAAGAATGCCCCTGTAGGATCTTGCTTTTCATATGAACATCAAATTTGTCATGTTCCTTCTTTCCCATAATTTAGGATGGGTTCCTTTGAAAGTGGTCATCTGATTAGTCTCAATTTGTTAAACAATAACTTTCTTAATGAATTTCTTCAATAATAAAACATCACTGGTGAAATCAGAACCAGTAATATTCATATTAAAAGCAAGTCTTTATTTTAAACTATAGATTGTTGCATGTTGACTTCCCAGAAGGTATTTCCAGCTTCCCCCCCCCCCCAAGTAATTTCTGTCAGACTCCATACAGAGTAAATATAAAGTGGCTGATTTTCATTACCTTCTAGTTATAACAAGAATTCATTTGGCAAAAATTAAGTAGTCAGACTCCTTCAATAAATGTCACTTAAATGTGAAAAGGTTTTATAAAGAATGCAAGGTTTTGAGTTTTTGTCAATTAATTGTCATGTTTTGAAATTCATTAAAATAATATCTGTATTAAATCATTATTTAAATCAATATTTGTGAAACTCCAGCCTGGGTTTTATTTCCCTACATGGACATTCTTAAATGAACTATCTGCAATTTTACAAGAAATTGAGAAGTTAGGAAAAGTAATAACATTATCAACAGAAATGAAAATCTGGATCATTCATTGTAAAACAACACTGCAAGCTTATGATATAGCTGGATAAGCTCAAGTTCCCAGGATTTTATTTCTTTTGATCACAATGATATTAGGTCATTAACAGATAGCTTAGCCATACTGACATGAAGATATGAATTTTCTGAAACTTTAGAAACTAAATTAAAAGTTACACATTTGCAGAAAATGTAACCCCATAACGTTTCAATTTTACATCAATTATTTTAATGAGTAATTCATTGTGTTGTTTTTCTTAAGTTTATGAAATAATTGCTTTTCATAGTTTTTTTTAATTGCCTTTGCAAATATAGAGCTCAAATCTTTTGCAATTTGAGAAAAGGATAAAATAATTATTGCATCACATTTTCATTTCATCCTTCCTCCAAAGAAATGAAATTTTGTGTGTGTGAGAGAGAGAGAGGTCTAAGAGTATCCACCTGATTTATTCATTCCTTCATGCTGTGCACAAAAGTACGTTTAAGGAAACCGAGTGTCTACTTAAGACTATCACAATTAGGGTGCATTCTGTATGATCAGCAATTGTTGATAAGGGAATAACAGCTTTATTTTTGCATATCTTTGTTTTTAAATTATAAATCATCTAATTAGACGAGTGGAGTATATCACACGTACATCATACAATTCTGGAAGGATGATGAACAGAGAAAAGAGAATAAAGTGAAGGAGAGATATAAAAACTGAGGATAGTGAGCTTTAACAGTAGCTTTTTAGTAGCATTTTTCTTACGTGATAGTTATTTCTGTACTGAAAATACACAGCGTCAGTAGGAATAAATATAAACTCTGATGGATTATTGTTCAGCTGTTTCATACAGTACAATTTATCTTTGTACAATAATTCTTTTTTCAAACAATTTGGACAATTTAGAACATAGAAAACAGAATATTAGGGTTAGGAGGGACCTTGGAGATCTTCTAGTCCAATTCCCTGCTCAAGCAGGAGACATACCATTTCATACAAATGTCTGTCCAGTTTCTTCTTGAAAACCTCCAGTGATGGAGCACCCAGAACTTCCAGAGGCAAGCCGTTCCACTGATTAATTGTTTTCATTCTCAGTTGGATCTCTTTAATTATATTCCACTTGTTACTTCTTTTCCTGGCCTCAGTTGCTGTGGAGAATAGGTCCCTCTTCAATGTGGCAGAGATTCAAGTATTGGAAGACTGCTATCATGTCACCCCTAGCCCTTCTTTCATTAGACTAGACATACATAGTTCCAGGGCGGGTTCCTCTTACCTGGCTACCGGTGTGCTGTGCGCGCATCATCATGTTTCGTGTGTGTGCATGCTTGCTACGCACGAGCATCCCCTCGCAAGATTTTGCTTCCACGCATGTGCAGGAAGCAAAAAAAGGCCAAAAATTTGGGGGAAAAAATGGCACCGCATGACGGGCCGGTGAAGACGGCACCGGAGCCGTCACGTGCAAATTGCGCAATCAGCGGGTCCCTACCAGAACGGCGCACTGGACCGCACCGGTAGGAACCCACCACTGCTTAGTTCCCTCAATCATTCATTGTATAGTTAGCCTATAGATAGCTTATCATCTTTGTTGCTGTTCTCTGCACCATCTCTTGTTTTGGGATATTACCATTACTTATGTCAGAATTGGAACTGCTGATTGCTTTAATCTTGAAAATAGTTGATTTGTCAATGTAATGTTCAGTGCAACAGTACTGGGAGAAGAAAGACAGAGTTACTGGTAATATATTGTTCTTTGACTCTGTGAGAATGAACTCTAATCTCTGCTTCTACTTACTTCTTTCTCCTTGATCTCTTGCTTCCTGAGTCAACATGTTCAGAAAATTTAAAGCTTGATAGGGACTGTTTTTGTTTTGTTTTTTTTAGAAATTGGAACTGCTTGGATCTGTCTGGAGAAACTGAGGAAACTTGTTCTTTTTGGAGAGAATAGTGATTAGAATTTGTCTTTCTAAAATGAAAGTTCTTCAAATGAAAAGATAGGCTAGGATGGAACAATTTATGAATGCAAAATATGATCTATCACAATACCTGGCACTCTAGAATGGTTAACCAGGTGCTCATTAAAACTGGTTTATGGTACCAGTGGTTATCTGGTGGATTTTAAGTCTATGCAGAACCTGGCAACATTGCATGCTTTAGTAGGACTGGTATCTGAAAGCAGCAGGGAAATGTAGAATTGTTCTTTGCGCCCTGGATATTTATGCAGTAATGATGCAGGTTACCTTCGGGACCGCATCCTGCCGCATACCTCCCTACGACCGGTTAGGTCCCACAGAGTTGGTCTCCTCCAGGTCCCATCGACCAAGCAATGCCGGTTGGCGGGGCCAAGGGGGAGAGCCTTCTCTGTGGGAGCTCCCTCCCTGTGGAACCAACTCCCTCCAGAGATCAGGGCCATCCCCACCCTGTTGGCCTTCCGCAAAGCAATAAAAACCTGGCTGTTCCGGCAGGCGGGGTGAAAGTGAGACCAAGCAGACTATATTTGGGTCTCCCCCCGGTTATGAATGTTGGATGCTTTTTATTTTTTATATCTTTTTAATTGCTATATGTTTTTATACCTGTAATAGATTTGTCATGTTGTGAGCCGCCCAGAGTCCCCCGGGAGTTGGGCGGCATACAAATCTATTAAATTAAATTAAATTAAATTAAATGATATGAGACTTGTATGAATGTCTCTATAGTGCAGGCACTGGAAGAATACATCCTCTGTTGTTTTTGTGTGTCCGGAGTCATGGGGCATTGTCTCTCCAGGCAGGGTTCTTCCTATATCAGCCCTGAGGAACAGCTGAGGGAAGGGCATGATATCATGCCAGAGTAAAGGCCCTCTGGTCACATAACATGTGTACATATTCAACTTGATACCACAAATAACTTCAAAGAGCTGTATTAAGTCTCTATGATTCTTAGTACACTTTTTATCCATTAAAATAGCATTTAAAAAATGCTGAAATGTTTGTTCACTACATTGCCATCTTCCACCTTCAGAGGTGGAAGAAATTATTAAAAACCCAAGGTGTAATTTTTTTTTAAAGATTCATCTATGATTCGCTTCAGCTATCCTTTCCAAACATAAGAGCAAGATGCAATATAAAATTATTGGCTAAAATTAAAATAATTGTATGTGTTGATTCAGCAGGGAAATCTATATTTTTCAACACAGAAGACTTTGGATAGGCAGCATATAAGGAGGTAAGAGATAACCTTATATGTGCCATTCCTACCGTACAATTTTTCTGCTTTCCAAAACTGTAGTCCTTTTTTTTAAAACATTTGACAACAAAAAAACTGGAGCATTTTTGTATCATGGGTTAATGAGACAGTAACTCACAGTCCCCAGTTTCTTGTGCATTTGTTCAGTCTATTTTTAGATGTAATTCTATAATCTAAATTTATTCTAAGGTGTCAGAAAAATTATTGTCTCTATTCTTTCCATCTAAGGAACTGGAGTCTGTCAAAACTGAACGTCAGCAGTTTGCCACACAATCCTGAATCTACCTATTACTTCACCATTTTCTGATGATTGCATTTGATAATGGAGATTACTAAGAGGATCATTCCATTAATTTCTTAACAGAAGAACATGTATTTCAGTTAGATAAATATGCATAGTATTGATTTATCAAGTGGATCTCCATGGATTTACAACTGGACATCCAGAAAAATGATTATACGGGATACACACACTGAAAAAAAAATTATGCTCATTTTTTGAACTCCTCACTCCAAAGATCTAACTTTAAAACTAACTTTAAAAGCCGCTACAAAAATCTTATAAAGACTGAATGCACCAATTATCACATAATCAAGAAGAAAACCTTCTGCGCACGAAATCCACCCACGCCTTCTATAACTTTGTAAACAACAAACTCAAAGACTCAAGATCCATTCCACCCCTTAAAGGACCAAATGGTAAAGAGTATAATGATGAAGCCATTAAAGCCAACCTCTTTAACACATTCTTCGGCTCAGTGTTTGCAAACAGCAATGGCTCATGCCCAATTTTCTAGTCGTACCACAGATAATTACAACGATCTAACACAAATCGATTTTACAGAAGATAACGTTGAAAAGGCATTATACAACCTAAAACCATCTCTATCTATTGGACCTGATGGACTATGTGCATACTTCTTAAAAAAGCTCTCCACAGCCATAGCTGAACTTCTAAGCATAATCTTTGAAAAATCTTTCAGGACCAGCTCCTTACCCAACCTATGGTCACTAGCCACGGTCATTGCTATCTTCAAAAAAGGAGATCCCAGCAACATTGAAAATTATAGACAGATCTCATTATGTTGTGTCACAAGCAAAATTATGGAATCAATCATAAACCAATCCATTACCTTCCACTTAGAAACCAACAACCTACTCTCTAACAAACAATTTGGTTTTAGGAAAAAAATATCCTGTAATCTACAACTCCTACACTGCAAAAACATATGGACCACTCAACTCGATCAGGGTAAAGCAATAGACGCAATTTACATAGACTTTTGTAAAGCTTTTGATTCAGTGGTACACGACAAACTACTTCTAAAACTAAAATCTTATGGCATCTCTGGACCCCTACATGATTGGATAATTGCGTTCCTGTCAAACAGGCAACAAGTGGTCAAAATAGGTAGCGCTCTATCAAATCCTGCACCTGTCAACAGTGGTGTCCCTCAAGGCAGCGTTCTAGTACCAACACTCTTCATACCAGGGGTCATCAACCTTTTGGACCTCAGGGACCACTACATTCATAATTTTAAATCCCGTGGACCACTAATATGAATCCAGCGCGCCGCTTGCTGAAGCGCCTGGTCTCCCAGTGATGGGATGGGGTCCTTCAGACACTTAGCTTGGCCGCCTGTTTCTGCAAACTTAGACACTCAAAGAGCCATTTGGACCCGTTTCCCACAGAAAACAAAACACCGGGATCTCTCATCTCTCTTTTTCTCTCTCTTTCTCTCTCATCTCTCTCTCTCACCTCTCTCTCTATCTCTCTCATCTCTCTCATTTTTCTCTTTCTCTCCCCCCTCTCCCCCCTCTCTTTCTCTTTCTCTTTCTCTTTCTCTTTCTCTCTTTCTCTTTCTCTTTCTCTTTCTCTTTCTCTTTCTTTCTCTGTCTCTGTCTGTCTCTCTGTCTGTATCTCTCACTTTGTCTGTCTCTCTGTCTGTATCTCTCACTTTGTCTGTCTGTCTGTCTATCTCTCAACTCTCTCTCACCTCTCTCTTTCTCTCTCTCTCTCTCTCTCTCTCTCTCTCTCTCTCTCAGTATCTCTTTCTCTCTCATCTCTCTCTCGTTTCTCCCCCCTCTGTTTCTCTGTCTGTATCTCTCTCTTTGTTTGTCTGCCTGCCTCTCTCTCTCAGTATCTCTCTTTCTCATCTCTCTCTCTCTCTCTCTCTCTCTCTCTCTCTCTCTCTCTCTCTCTCTCTCTCTCTCTCTCTCTCTCTCTCTCTCTCTCTCTCTCTCTCTCTCTCTCTTGATTCTCCAGTGCGACCGAGGTGTGCACAACACCAACAAGGGCCGGAAGAAATGCCCATGAGACCCAGCAAGAGATGAAGCTTCACTCCTGCTCTGGAATATGGAGCAAATCTCCATCCCCCACCCTTCCCTTCTCAGGCCAGGTGAAGAGTGACTGGGAGGGCGAGGGGCGGGGACAGCCAGTGGTGGGATCATCCAACAGGAAGCCATAGCAGGGGGATGAAAGAGCCACGGGTTGCCACCACCTGTTGCTTCGGCCTGCCTGCGCCGCCACCCCCCTTGCCGCAACAGCACCATTACCTTGTTCCGGCCAGCAAGGGCTGCCCTACTCCTTGCACATTGACCACCTGTAAAGATGCAAGTTGCATGTATCTCCCTCTGTGGCAGAGATTTCCAGCCCCACCATGAACTGCCTGGCCGGTCCTATATTCCAGAGCTCTAGTCACAGGACTGGCCCATTGGTCATCCCAGAGAGCTCCTCCACCCGGGTGCGCTGCGGACCACCAAAATTTTCTCGCGGACCACCAGTTGTCTGCGGACCACCAGTTGGTGACCTCTGCTTCATACTATACATAAACAACCTTTGTGATCATATTATAAGCAACTGCATTCTATTCTGCATGGTGTTAAACTATTTAACACCACCAACAATACTACTACAAAAAGACCTTGACTATGTATCAGAATGGTCAAACAATTGACAACTTCAAATCTCAACCAACAAATGCTCTGTCTTACACATTGACAAAAAGAATCAGAACACAAAATACAAGCTCGGAGGACACAACCTTGTAGACAACCCTCACTCTGTCAAGGACTTTGGAGTACTCATATCTAATGATCTAAGTGCCAGAGCGCACTGTAACAACATTGCCAAAAAGGCACTAAGAGTTGTTAATCTAATCTTGCGTAGCTTCTTCTCTGGCAACATTACACTGCTAACCAGAGCATACAAAACATTTGCCAGACCACTTCTCGAATACAGCTCACCTATCTGGAACCCGCACTTTATATCAGACATTAATACAATTGAGAGAGTCCAGAAATATTTCACGAGAAGAGTCCTCCACTCTTCTGCTTGCAACAAAATGGCTTATACCACCAGACTTGAAATTTTGGGCTTAGACAATTTAAAACTACGCCGCCTTCGGTATGACCTAAGCGTAATTCATAAAATTATCCGCTACAATGTCCTACCTATCAATGACACCTTCAGTTTTAGCTGCAACAATACACGAGCAGACAATAGATATAAACTTAATGTAAACCTCTCCAAACTCGATTGCAGAAAATACGACTTCAGCAACAGAGTGATCAATGCCTGGAATGCACTACCTGACTCTGTGGTTTCATCTCCAAACCCCAAAAACTTTAACCTCAGACTGTCAACTGTCGACCTCACCCCATTCCTAAGAGGTCTGTAAGGGGCATGCATAAACGCACCATGGTGCCTACCATTCCTGTCTTACTGTCCTCATTTATCTGTACTTACTTTGTATATGTTTATGTTTATACATATACCTGCTTGTACATGTTTGACAAACAAATAAAAATAAATAAAAAATAAAATAACTTTGCTGTCAGGTTGCTTGCTTGCATGCTCAATTTCCACAGTAAGGTTCATAGAAGTACTTAGCAGTTGTGTGAACAGTAACAAGAATAATGCATGCAATAACTATTTGAAGATAAAGATGCATTTTTACAGTAGCTGTATCTCTAATGCGGTATTTTTTTGAAGAATGAGTCAATCATCAGTTCATTTGTTCAAGTCTAGAAATCTAGATCTTGGATTCTAAACTACACTTTCAAGAAAAGAGAAATGTTTATTTACAGATCAAGCCAAATATTTGGAATATTGTCCTGTGATTCCAGAAAAGTACTTATTTATAGATGATTAAAAACAATAATTTCAGATCTGATGTTTGTGATGAAAGTTTTTTCATGCTAATCCTAAAACTAATCTCTTTCTTTTCCTGAAACCAGATCATGGTGAGTAATCACGGATTTCCACAGTGATGCGCAGAATAAAAGTTTTTGGCAGCTGACTACTAACCTGTAAGAACCTGAGGCAGTCAGATCACCCATTAATCAATGGGTATGAAAGCACTACCAACCTCAGTGGTAGGAAATAAATACTGTCTTTTCTCTTTTAAACTGCTGTAATGCACATAATTTGTTGCTGTAGGATCAATCAGGATCTTCTTTTTAATCTCCCCCAAATAACGTTTTTGGGAATTATTGTCCTAAATGTGAGCATTTTTTTAAAAAAAAGTTTTATAAGAAAACAACTGGAGAGGATAGGGATAATTTAAGGAACAGGGGTCCTATCAGTCAGGGGAAAAAATGCAGTGGAGAACAGTGCTCTTTGCAAATGCTATTAATGGCATTTGGACATGACTTGGAGCTTGTATTCTTTGCTTGGAATGCAGCTATTGTTTGCAGTAAAAATACAGAAAATGAGTAATGTATTTATTGCGGGCCCTTCTTTGTTTCCTTATTAGATGAGCAAAGAATAGGCAATTGGGGGTGGGGGATAGAATGGAGATAGAAGACTTTATTGTCCCTTGGATACAAAATTCCAGCAAAGTTTAATTTTTATACATGCTATTCACATATAGCTGTATCACTCCCAATTAATATTCAGGTGAAGAAGAATAAGAGCCAAATTGCACATTAATCTGGGGATTAGCAATTGAATTTAGCAATGTATCTATTTTCACTTGAAAGCAATTATTGGGGATGGCTAGGGGTTAGGGTTAAAAATGGATTGGAAAGAAGCACAAGAAAAAACACACCCAGCTGACCCTAAACATTTTAGCATTCTTATCAGATTCTACCATTCCCATTAGAAACCTATACTGAGATTATTGTGGACCTCAAATAGACCTATGCAATCTTGAATCTCAGACAATCTAATTCATATGCTTCGCTCCTGAGTCAACTTTATGTCTGCTTTACTTTGGTATTTGAGTACCTTATCCTTTTCTGTTACACTGTGACTTTTCTCATGGTATCAGCTAATTGATTTATATTCCAATTTGTTTCCTAATTTTTCTGCTACAAATAATCTGAATGTTTTTTTTATTTTGTGTATTCATGTGCATGTGCATTGTATTCAATAAAATAATTCCCTCAAGAGGGAATTATTTTGAAGTTTTTTGTGATTAATGGAGAAATCCTACAGGAAGCATTATTGTCAAGGTCAAAATCCTTCTGTGTTTGTGAAGTAGAAACCAGGTTTACTGGATTTTAGGTTTAATCATATACTAAAAGGGATGATGGGGTAGTTGTGGAGAGATATAGTTTAAATGATCTGGAAGTCGCTAGTAGCACTAAACAAGGAGAGAACCTCAGCAGTGTAATAAAACAATAGTTGTCATCAACAAAACAAAGATGCACAGTGAGGTAGACACTACTACACAGGAAAACATTGACAATACTTGTAGGGTGGTCATCAAAATTACTTTCTACTCCAAATGCATAGAAAACTCATTTCATGTCTTACAGTGAATTTTGCTGCATGGAAGAATCATGCTGTTTATTGCACACAATGTAATTGCCATCTCTGGGGTGAGAGACCCAAGCAACCTAAAGATAAAAGGGGGGATATTATTAGTTGAAAAAAACACCCCATAGTTCTCATTTAGAGCTATTTCTGAAAGTCTCTTCAGATCACAATGATGATTCACAATCTTTAGGTCTTCCATTCATTATAACTGCTTTCCTGTATTTGGAAGACTCTTTCTCTTCTATTTTTGTGTGCTTTCCTTTCTGGTGCCAAAGTATTTCAGTACATTTGCACAAGCTATTAAGTAAAGAAGCTCCTAGAACAGAATTAATGAGGTTGGTGGGTTTTTCTTTGTACCAAAAGGAAACTCATGACTTCCACACAGAATTAGAAAGCTGTGTCCATGGAAACAGAAGGCAATGTGGGATTTGCCTACTTTTTATCATTCTACCAAATGATCAGCAATAAACTATTTGCAGAAAAGTCTTTGGTGAACTACTGATAAATTGTCTTATATCCTTTGCCACTGAGCTCACTGAATGATCTTGATGGAGGCATTAAGGCCACACAAAACTTCAGAGGGATACTGCTCTGGTCAAAGCATTCAGAGCCATGCAACCCACCTTAGAAATGAGACAAAAAAGTTTCTATCGCAAGTTTTCATCTTCCCTACTTTGGATTATGAAGACACCAGAAAAGACCTCTGAGAAAAATTTAAAGAACAGAAGACACTTTTGGAAATACTTGATCCCAAATGATCTAATACTGTACATTCCTATAAGGATTAATCCCAGCATCTTTAACTGAGCCAAGGAATGGATCAGAAGTCAGTGAAATAGTTCTAAGGATGATGAAGAATGTTGTGGATGGTGGAATTCAATCAATTATTTATCTGCTACATCTGACTATCCTCAGTATTCCAAGTTCAGCCCATCATTTTGTTATCAAAGAATGAGATCAGAACAAAGTGAGTTAACATAATTTATTTTGTAATGCATGTAGAAAATTATGAATCAGCAAGCATGAACTTAAAATTAAGTTTAAATAAAGGATTTTTTTTCTACCTGGGTGAATCACTGGTAGTTCTCCAATCTAGCATTAATATGTTCCACCTACTCACTAGGAGAGAACAAATAAGGTTGAAATCTGGTCCTGGAAATTTATAATTTCATCTGGTCTTCTTATATGTGAGTCCCACTTCACATACTATGCAGAATTTACAGGATATGAGGAGTAGAGTGAAATTGATTATAACTAGAAATTGATTGCAACTTACTTGTAGCCCATCTGTTTCCCCTCAAAAACTATGCTGACCTCACAGAAGATGGACTTTTGGATATTCTGTGCTTTGAAAACATGCCAACATGGTTTCAATCAATTCAGTGGATGCTTGGGAAATGTACTGTAATATGAGTAACAACAAAAAAAGGATAGAAAACCCCAATAATGGGCAGCTGATGTTAATAGTATACCTTATGCCCAGACAAGATAACTCCTTCTTGCTTAAAAGCTTGTGCTGACCAACTGGCCCCCATCTTCACCCACATCTTTAATAAATCACTAGAGATGTGCTATGTTTCTTACTGCTTCAAACGCTCTACTATCATCCCAGTGCCGAAGAAACCCTCCATCAAGGAACTGAATGACTTCAGACCGGTTGCTCTAACATCTGTAGTTATGAAAACCTTTGAAAGGCTAGTGCTGGCCCACCTGAAAACCATCACGGATCTGCTGTTAGACCCCTTGCAATTTGCCTATCGAGCAAATAGATCGATAGATGATGCTGTTAATATGACTACATCCTACAACATCTTGAATCTCCAAAGACCTATGCAAGGGTCCTCTTTGTAGACTTCAGCTCAGCATTCAATACCATAATTCCAGATATTCTTCTAACTAAACTAAATCAGCTAGCTGTAGCTGACCACACTTGTAAATGGATCATAAGCTTCCTAACAGACAGGAAGCAGCAGGTGAGGCTAGGCAAAATCACCTCAGATACCTGTACAATTAGCACAGGAGCCCCCCAGGGCTGTGTGCTCTCTCTACTTCTCTTCTCGCTATACACCAATGACTGCATCTCAAAAGATCCCTCTGTTAAAGTACTGAAGTTTGCAGATGATACAACAGTGATTGGTCTCATTCGAGACAACGATGGATCTGCATACAGACGGGAGGTTGAACAACTAGCCTTGTGGTGCAACCAGAACAATCTTGAACTAAATACACTCAAAACCATAAAAAAGGTGGTAGATGTTAGGAGAAACCCTCCTATACTACCACCTCTTACAATACTAGACAACATAGTATCAACAGTAGAGACCTTCAAGTTTCTAGGTTCTATCATATCTCAAGACTTAAAATGGACACCTAACATCAAAAACGTCATCAAAAAAGCACAACAAAGAATGTTCTTTCTGCGCCAACTCAGAAAGCTCAAACTGCCCAAAGAGCTGCTGATTCAGTTCTACAGAGGAATTATTGAGTCTGTCATCTGCACCTCCATAACTGTCTGGTTCGGCTCTGCAACCAAACAAGACAGACACAGACTTCAAAGGATAATTAAAACTGCAGAAAAAACAGTTGCTACCAACCTGCCTTCCTTTTTGACTGCACGAGTCAAAAAGAGGGCTGTGAAAATATCTACAGATCCCTCACATCCTGGACATAAATTGTTTCAACTTCTACCCTCAAAACGACGCTATAGAGCACTGCACATGAGAACAACTAGACACAAGGACAGATTTTTCCCAAATGCCATCACTCTGATAAACAACCAATTCCCACAACACTGTCAAATTATTTACTAAGACTGTATTACTATTATTCTTCTCATTCTTCCTAGTACCTATCTCTACCCACTTATGACTATAACCATGTTGCTTGTATCTTTACAATTTATATTGTTCTGTTTCCTAGTATGATTTGATTGCTTATTAGTAAATTATGAAAATCACTAAATGTTGTATCTTATGATTCTTGATGAATGTATTTTATTTTTCTTTATGTACACTGAGAGCATATGCACCAAAGACAAATTCCTTGTGTGTCCAATCACACTTGGCCAATAAAGAATTCTATTCTATTCTAATTCTATTTTCCAATTTCCCTATTGCTATTCTTTTAGCAATAGCAATAGCACTTAGACTTACAAACTGCTTTATAGTGCTTTATAGCACTCTGTAAGCAGTTTACAGAGTCAGCTTATTTTCCCCAACAATCTGGGTCAACCCTTGGGCCAGTGAGAATCAAACTCCAGTCAGTTAGAATTAGCCTGCAATTCTGCATTCTAACCACCGCTCATGCTTTAGCCACTACCCCCTGCATGATATAACTATAATGGTTGATTAACAGCTTCCAAAGTTTTGGTATATAATTCAACATCACATTAAAGGTCTTTTCATCTCTCTCTCTCTCTCTCTCTCTCTCTCTCTCTCTCTCTCTCTCTCTCTCTCTCTCTCTCTCTCTCTCTCTCTCTCTCTCTCTCTCTCTCTCTCTCTCTCTCTCCCTCCCTCCCTCCCTCCCTCCCTCCCTCCCCCTCTCTCCTTCCAACAAAGAAAATTCTGATCTGAAATGATTTCAAATCTTTCATTCTGTTACATACAGTTACATTTCTGTCTTACTGAAAAGTGAATGGTAGATGGGTGCATTGCTATTAAAGGTTTCACTGTATGAATGGCTTATTGCCAGTCCACTTTATGAAAATACTTTGAAATCAGAGTGGTCCATCTTCATTTATGTTTTCATGGAGGGAGGATGTCACAAATAAAACTATTCTTCTCATTTTGACACAACTGACCCATTTTGGATAACTTCACCATTATCATTTTCACTCTCCACCTTCCACTTTTCTCATATTTAAGCTGCATGTATCACCTTGTTTTGTCTCCCCGTTTTTCTCTTGTTTGTATTTCTTATAATTTATAAACCTGAAATAATTAAATCCATTTAAAAAAAAAACCTAACATTTCCCACCCTCTCACAAAAGGAGTCTCTCTCTCTTGGAACTTCTAGCTAAGACCCATGGCTTGTTGTTCTGTGCTGTCTTGATTTTTACCTGAATAGGAACTTATAGTTTTCATTTGGAGCTGAGCAGCTTTGTGTAAAAGCTCACTGCAAGATGAGAATATGAATGAAATATCTTTCTAGGCCTATTGCTTTTCATCTGGGCTTTTCCACAGGGCTTAGATATCAGGACAATGGCAGGTGCTATATAAAGCCCAAACACAAATGGCTGAGTCTAAATTTTCCATTTTCCCCTCTTCGCTTCTGTTATATTTCATAAGGAATTCCTTTTTCTCCTTTTGGATTAAAAATCAGTAGACTGCATGTGACTCAACTAAGCAAGTATTGTGGCAGGCAAGAGGTTGTCAATTCTTTTATTAGCAATTCTTTAGTCAAGGAAGGAACAATGCTAAATTTTTTTTAAGGCTAGAGCAGTGATGGCGAACCTTTTTTGGTTCGCGTGCCAAAAAGGGGGGGATGCGGGGATCACATGTGTGCGTGCCCACACCCATAATTCCATGCACCCCTGCGCATGCGCGCATGACCCCCCCACTCCCAGGATGCAATGGCACGCCCATTTTTTGCTCTCTCCAGGCTCCAGAGCCTTTCTAGGAGCCTGGGAAGGGCGAAAACGGCCTTCCCCACCCCCTCTGGAGGCTGGAAACAGCCTGTTTCCTGACTCCCAGTGGGCCCAGAAGGCCCAAAAATCAGCCGGCCGGTGCGCACATGCACGCCGGACCTGAGCTCGCGTGCCCACCGATATGGCTCCGCGTGCCACTTGTGGCATCCGTGCCATAGGTTCGCCATCACGGGGCTAGAGGCTTATTTTGGCTTTTTTCCTGGCCTGGGGTTCCAAGAGTTGTAACGGTTAATATCATGGTGTTATCAGAATAGGTAATAGCAATAGCACTTTACTTATATACCGCTTCATAGTGCTTTACAGCCCTCTCTAAGCGGTTTACAGAGTTCAGCATATTGCCCCCAACAATCTGGGTCCTCATTTTACCGACCTCGGAAGGATGGAAGGCTGAGTCAACCTTGAGCCTAGTGAGATTTGAACAGCTGAACTACTGAACTAGCAGTCAGCCTGCAGTCGCAGCATTTAACCACTGCACCACTTCAGCTCTTCTAAGGTAGTGGGGAATGGTGATTTGTTTCTGATTCCTTTTTGTATTTTGATGATTGGCAGGTTTTAAATATCAAACTGGGAGTAGCCATTTTGATCCTCACATGCATCCAATCTCCCAATGGCAAAAAAGTTAAAGTGTGTAAAATGCCATGTTCATTATATGGATTATGAATTTTCTTCTTGCACTAGGATAATGGCAGTATAACAAGGTCCTATTTAGTTTCTGTTGTGGCTGACAGGTCATATAGATCACTGCTATTAGAAATGGCAGCATTTAAGGCTGAATGAGTTTAGAATTCAGGACGGGGTGGGTTCTAACTTATTTCGCAGCCGGTTCGCTTCCTCCCACGCCGCGTGGCTGTGCACTCATTGCGTGCCGTGTGGCCACGTTTTGCACATGCGTGCATGCACAGTGCTGAAAACTCAGCTTCTGCACATGCGCAGAAGCAAAAATCAGCAAAAAATAGCAATTTTTTTAAAAAAAGATGGCGGCTGGAAAGTGCTGGAAACTCGGCTTCTGTGCATGCGCAAAAGCAAAAACCAGCAAAAAAAATCCCAAAAAAAAATCCCAAAAAAAGATGGCGGCGGCCACGGACCGGCACCGACAGAACCGGCTCTGTGACATCACCACCAGTTTACTACCGGTTCTATATAACCTGTTAGAACTGGTAGGAACCTACCTCTGATTCAGGACATGAATTGAAGCAGTAAAAACAAGATTAGGAGCACAGAATATAATATTTCCAAAATGTTTTAGCTTATGTGCTTGGCTGAAACATTATGTCTCCACCTGACTACTGAAAAAAGATCAGTAATATTAGATAAAGCTTGTTTATGAGGCAATTAAAGCTATAGCATAGCAATAACAGGCATATATATATGCTGGCAGTTGGCAGAATTAGCCTGCAATACTGCATTCCACCGTGGCTCACTACTAAAACTAGGTGAGTACTAGAAAACATCACAGGTGGTATAAGTGGACCCTAGAAATGAATTCAAAATTGTGTGTATGAGACACTTGTACTGGCCAATACAGGTGTTTGTTCATTTCAATTTCAAATAAGAATATTTTTAAATAACATAAGATATTTGGCAAGTTCAGACTTGCCAAATCCTGTTTAAATAAGATTCCATGTATTTTTCTAATAAGTAAATCATGATTTTCTCATTTTCTTTTACTTATGCACATGTACAAATATCCACAATAAGGAGAAAAGCCTCCTAAACTATTTAATCTGAAACCTATTTGGGAAGAAAAGATGCTTTTGTAAAAAGAAGGAAAACATGAAGGTATTTCCAGAAATTTAACTGGATCTTTTCTATTATTGTAAATTTGTAAGGCTAAAAGTTGTCATATGTATACATTGAGATGATAGGAATAACCACAGCAGAGCTATCTGATATGGTCTGCAATAATCTAGAGGATTATTGTTAGCAGATAAATACAGAAAACAAACTTTGTTACCATAGTGACATACATGAGCAGGACCAACATGTTTGCTTACTTATTTCTTGTTCCAACAGGGTGTTTGCTAAACTGCATTAAGCCTATTTTGGGGTTTATATTCCAATGTCAAAATGTTCTTTGGCACAAAATTGCAGAAAACCAGGATGCCACTGATCAGGAAGTTAGATAAAAATACTCTTATGTCTTTCAAATAGGAACTAAACATCAGCAGGAAACTTTTTAGTTTCCACTATAAATCAACCCATTACTGCTTAGGATGGGGAACATGTAGATCCAAATTTTTGTTTGGCTATGAAGCTCATTCTGTGGCCTTATGTAAACCACAAACTTTCAAACACATATAGAAATCAACTTAACAAAAAAACAAACTCCTTTGAGAATAGCTAATGGATCTTGGGCTGTGACTGGATATATTAAAAAGAACATTTGCAACCTACAAAACTTTTAAATCCCCATAGATTCCTCCTTAGTTTATACAATGCACAATCATCTACTGATACTAAACAGTCAGAAATATATTTCACAACCTGAAACCAGCACAATTTAACTTGATTGTGCATACTGTCCAAAAACAGGAACTGTCAATTACCGGTATCTTTAAAACTCTACAGAAACAATTATATGAAACTTTGAGATACTTAGGTACTGAAATGAAAGGAGGAAAAAACCCTGTCCACTTAAGCCTTGTCTTTTAAAGAGTCATAGTTTGGAGTATCCTCCATTTTAATTTACTTTTTTCCCCTGGAGCTAATGAGTGAATCAATCCAAAACTTAAAGGTGTATTTTCATTTGGCTCCAATGAAGATAATTGTTAACATGTGTCCTCATTCTGGCTATTTACCAATCTCTCTTGGTTTGGGAACATCTGGTTAATTTGGAATGGCAGGTTCCATTAAGCAATGCCTACTAGTCTGCTGTGTAGCTAATTAAATGAAGCTGATTAAGAGCATATTTTCCCCTTGGAAACAAACAATGATAATTAAAACACAGACACACAGGAGAACTCTTCCTTCCTCCAAGGCATGACTGCATCTCATCAACATGATGGTTTTGAATCCAATACTGTTCATTTAGGAGTACTTCCACTAAAAATATGTGCTGGAGTGTAAGTCCATATATTTATTCTTCTCTCTGAAAAGAAATATGCTTGGCAGGTAATAGAAAATAAATTCCCTGTCTGGTTTTACTCATGATTTCTCAAGAGTGCAGTTGCCAGTACTGTAGTATCTATCTGTCTACTTTTCTACCAGGTCAAAGTTAAACAGACCAAATATTAAAATGCATACACACACATGCACATATGCACAGACTAACAGTAAGTATAGATATATTTTTATTCTAATATCTTATGCAGATCTTTCATAAGCTGTATGAAGTATAGATACTTTTGCAATGTCCTCTCCCTAGCAGCAGAGCCCACCTGGGGAGGCAAGAGTTAAAGCCTCCGCATCTCTTCGTTGAAGGCTCCTTTCCCCTACCCCCCACCCACCCGCTGGTGATCAATGTTCTCTCTGACATAAGAAAATGCCAAGCAGCAGTTGGAAACTGCTGCATGGCGTTTTCTTATCACGTGCACGGCCGTGCAGCCGCGCAGCTTATAGGGAACATTGCTTCTAGGCCCCACCAACCAGTATTCTTTCAGATTGGAAGCAAAGCTGGATCTGATTGGACAAGTAGAAACAACCCGGGAGAGATCTTCCCTCAAGTAACCTGATCCTAAGCCATGAAGTAATTTAGAAGTGTCAACCAGCACTTTGAATAACACCCAGAACCAATGCAGTTCATAGAGGTTATCCAAGAGTATGACCAATGCCTTCTCCATCCTTTCCCTGGCCTGGATCCTGATTGAAAGAAATCTAGATAATCTCTACTTTCCAGAGTCTCTTGGAAGCTGCAGTGCAACCCGGAATGGGAAACTCATCATAGCCAATTCACAGTCAACTCGCTTCAGCCAACTCGCCATGGCCAACTCACCACATGACACACCTCACCATGATTAACTCGCCATGGGATGGCCCATGGGGCAGTTCAACAAATACAAAAGTTAAATTAATTTCAACAGAACTATGGTCAATAATAATAAAATAAAGTCAATCCAGATATACAAGAGTTACAATAACATCAATGAAAATCTGGTCACCAATAATAAAAGTAACTGAATGAAATACAACATTGAATTATCCGTGGCAAGTTGTCCTAGACCCAATGCTGGCACCTCCATCACAATGGATGAAAGTTGCCCAGTGATGAGTGATCACTTGAGCAGGGAACACACAACTGCCTCCTTTGGAGCTGGTGGAACCATCTACCATAAAGCAAAATTAACCATTGCCTGTATCCAATCACATACCCCAGGCACTCTTGATCAGCTAGGAAGGGCAGGGATCTAATACAGAGGTGGATGAATTAACAGTTGTATTTTCCACTTCCTCAGACTCAACAAAATTGATCTCTTCCCAGATAACCATACATTTTTTCCTAATTTTCTAAATAAATAACATTATATCTTCAATTAACATTAACACTAAACTATCTGTAAAATAATATTAATTTTAATCACATTTCTCTACACTAGCTGTTATTTAAAAAATGAAGCTGAATGTATTCAATCTCTAGCAGCTTTAGGAAATTATCATTTTATATTAAAGAAAAAGTCCACACAATACCAGTCACCAGACTGTAGCAGGAGTAAAGTTGCTAACAATAGTTTTCATTCATTTATTTTGCCCAATTATGTCTTTTAAAAAGTGCAAGAGGACTACCTTTTCTCTCAAAGTATCAGGAAAAGCAGGGGTGGGTTCTACTTACAGTATCTTCCCCACCGGTTCGCATCGCGACGGAAGTGCGCGTCCCTTCCAGGAACTGATCGTCTGGGCATGCTCAGTACTTAAAAAAAAAAAACCCCACCCTTCCATGTTGCAAACTAGCCGAGGAGCACGAAAAAAAACTGCGGAGAGGCAATTCAATCTGCCTCCCCTGATCAGCTGGGCTTTGGAAGCAGAAATAAAGATCAGTATAACCCAGGAGCGGGCAGGCGGGCAGGCCCACTTTCACAGAGACAAAGAACTGGTTCGCTCTCGGCTTGGAGTCAGAGCTACCGGTTCTGAAGAACCGGTCCGAACCAGCAGCAACCCACCTCTGAGAGAAAGCAATACTGAATTTGGTTGACAAAGTATGTTAGAACGAACCTTGTCAAAATTAGTTACAGAGACCCCTTGGTAACATTGGGATAGAGCGAAAGTTGAAACTGACTTGCAAAGCCAGTTCATGCCATTTAGCAAGTTGCGACTATGGAAACAATGATGCAGAGCTCTTAATATTGTATGGTACCAGGTTTTAGCTGTTCTATTTAAGCTGTTTTCCTTAAATTACCTTGTTAAGCTGGGTAGACTTAAACAAACCTCAATAATAATAATAATAATAATAATAATATAATAATAATAATAATAATAATAATAATAATAATAATAATAATAATAATAATAATAATAATAATAATAATAATAATAATAATAATAATAATAATAATAATAACAACCACCACCACCACCACCACCACCACCACCACCACCACCACCACCACCTAGAATGCTGGCAGCAACCTGTATCAACCATCAGCACCAGTCAATGATATTTGTGATACATTTTTAAATATCCAGTTGACTGAGTTTCATATTTAATGAATAAAAGAGATAATAATAACAATAACAACAACAACAATACAAACAGAAATAGCAAAATAAACAAAAATATCAACTTTGTCTTTCAATATTACACACATATGACAATATATAAAGGGCAAATTAAATCAAAATAGAATAAAACGTATTTAAAGAAAAAAGGAAAGAGAGAAAGCTATAATAAATATAAAATCCAAGACAAAAATGTACAGATTACTTAAAACTCTTGTTCCTTGCACCTTGGATAGAGTTGGCAAAACTGCTGCATATCAGATGCTTTTTACTGAAATTCCAATGAAAAAATGTATTTGATTTAAGGGACTGCTAATAGATGCAATACGCATCCCCATCTGAACTCTGAATCATCTTAGCCCCTTTGAATCAAAATCATTGTACAGCTTTATGAGTTAACATTTCAGTTTCTGGGTTTCATCTTCCACAGCAAGTAAATCTTAGACTTTCCCATTGGCTGAGATTTCTCCACCAGAAAAAGAGCCCCTGATGTGTTAAAACACATTTTAGAGTTGTGTATCCTTTAAAAATGATTCAGAGGAAGTGCTTCAGACTTTGTGTGATCATAGCATCTCTTCACCCTTTATGAAAGCCACCCAACTTCTATCAGCACTTTCTCAAACCTGAAAAAACAAAAGCAAAGGTTGCTTTGAGTCTCTTTAAGATTAAGGACCAGACTCCTTAAAGTAGCAACTTCTTTGTTTCAGGCATGAATAAGAATAAAATAGCCCTAAGGAATAGCAGAGAAGGCTGTGATCACACTTGTATAAGAGCCAAAAGACATTGTCTAAATAAAGTTCAAAGTCTTAACATATATTATTTATAATTTTATTTCTACTTCCACAGCTGTCTAGTTTGGTACAGCAACCAAACAGGACAGGTACAGACTCCAACGAATAGTTAAGATTGCAGAAAGAATAATTGTAACCAGCCTGCCTTCCAGTGAAGATGTGTACATTGTGTGGTCAGAAGCAATTCCTTGTGTGTCTAATCACATTTGGCTAAATAAAATATTGTGTTCCGTTCCATTCCATTCCATTCTGTTCCATTCCATTCCGTTCCATTCCATTCCATTCAAATTTGCTGATTGATTTTTGCCCTGAACAGAGCTGTCTGTACTATACATGGTAATCCTTTGAGTTTGAAGAACACGCAGTGTTATAGTTTTATCATAACTTATCAAATCCATCATTTTTGTGAAGTGTAAACTGAGTTACCAGCCATTGTCATACTCATACCACATGCAACTTTCTCCAAAAATGGTAAGGACTATACCAGCCATATTGGGCACATTTTGACCAGCATGTCACAAATGCAATCAATGGTCACTAGTACTCAAACAAGCTCAGATTATCATCTGATAACTGCTTTGCAAGTAGTCACATTCCTACCCAGATCTATACAGGCCTGACCTTGCTTGCCTTCAAGAAAACCCTAAAGACCTGACTTTTCCACTGGCACTAAGCTAGAATATTGAAATCCTATTACATACAATGTTGTCAAATGCTGTGGATTTGTCTATTTTTTTAGTGTCCCCCACTATTAGCAAATGGGATTTTGTTTTTACCAGTCTACTATTTGAATCCTTGTTAGATACCCAAGTAAATTATACATGTGAGGAGCTGCAAAATTTGAAATATAATAGAAAGGAGGGAAGGAGACAGAGAGTGATGGTCCATATCCCGCCAACTGAATGTCTACTGTGCATATAGTGTACTGACATACACACAAGAAATAACCCTCTTAGGAAATAGAAATGTTCTATGTTTTCATCAAGCTGAGATGATACAAGAATCAAGGTACTTCCATTAAATCTAAAGATCTGTTGTGAAATGAGTCATCTACAATCTCAGAAGTAATAAGAAAAAGTCAGCAGGATAGATTTTAAAATACAAAAGCAGCCTAAATGGATAAGAAAGTCTCACATGAGACTAATAAGAGACAAGGAAACCTATTTGGATGGGTTCAAATAATAATAATAATTAGGACCAGATGGATTGCATCCCAGGGTTCTGAAGGAGCTGGCACATGTGATTCCAGAACCACTGAACAAAGTCTTTCAAAGTTTCTGGAGCGCTGAAGAACTGCCAGATGACTGGAAAAAAGCTCATGTGGTTCCAATCTTTGAAAAGGGGGGGGGGGGAGGATTCAGGAAACTGTAGACCAATCAGCCGGACATCAATTACTGTGAAAATCCTGGAAAAGATAATCAAGCAGCGGATCTGCGATACCTTTGAAATGAGCAAAGTGATGACTAGAAGCCAACATGGATTTGTTAAAAACAGATTATGTCAGACAAACCTTATTGCCTTCTTTGACAAAGTGGCTAAATTAGTGGATTGGCAAAATGCCGTAGATATAATTTACTTAGACTTTAGTAAGACATTTCACAAGTGTACATTAGGATAGCCTACTTCTTGGTAAGACAGAAAAATGTGGGATAGACAACATCACCACCAGATGGATTCACAACTGAGTGACCATCCACACCCAACATGAAGTCCTAAATGAAGGAAAGCATGCAGTGGGGTACCTCAAGGCTGTGTCTTAGGCCAAGTACTTCAACATCTTCATAAATGATGTAGACAAGGGATAGAAAAGTAACTCATCACATTTGCAGATAACACCAAGCTGGGGGGAATTGCCAACATTTTAGAAGATAGACTCAAGATTCAGTAAGATCTTGACAGACTTGAGCATTGGGCCCTATCCAACAAATGCAGTTCAGTGCAGTGGTGAGTTCCTACCGGTGCAGTCCACTCTATAGCACTGGTAGTGACCCGCTGGTGATGTCACAGTACTGGTGCGGTCAGTTGCTGGTGCCTGGGTGCCGCCATTAAAAAAAATTTTTTTAATTTTTTTTAAAAAAATTTCTTCTGCACATGCCCAGAAGCCAAGCTTCCGGCACTGCGCATGCCCTGCCTTCCTACCCCACAGTGAGTCCAAGCAGGGGAGGATGGCTGAGGGAGTGCGTGAGACGCTGAAAGAATGGGCGGCAGGAGCTATCTACATTCCCCTCCCTTCAGCAGTCCGAGAAGCCACGAACACGTGGTGATGATCCCAGGCATTTTCGCATGTTCGAGGCTTCTTGAGCTGCTGAGGGGAGGGGGAATGGGTGGCAGGAGCCTAGGATCATCAAATGGGGAGAAGCATTCAGGCCAGACGGAGCCTCCTAGAAGAACTGCTGCCGCGGTCTTGCTGCTCCCGCTGCTGGGGGCTGCATTGCGGTGGGCAATGCCCCCCACTTCTCTGGCCACTGCCAAGCTCCCGAGGCCCATGCCCACCTGGTCACATGGCTGGCAAGCCACACCCCCAAAATAAGCCACGCCCACAGAGTGGTAGCAAAAAAATTAGGAACCCGTCCCTGGTTCAGTGGTGAGAAAACTTAAGAGTCTGTGCCTAGGCAGGGAAATCAAATGCACAGCTATATAATAGGTGGTATTTGGCTCAATAGTATAACAGTGAGAGGGATCTGGGTGTCCGAGGGCAGAGTTCCTCAACCTTTTTGGCTTTGCGGACTGGTGGAGGGGGAGAGGGGATGGTTCCATGTGAGTGGCAGGCATGCACACTTACTGTTTGCATAAATGGAACACACATGCATGTGCTTGCCCACTGCTCATGTGAGTGGAGATGCGCACATGCACACTCATCTACCACTTCTGTAGTCCAGTTCTCAAAGGCTCAAGTTTGGGGACCCTTGTCCTAGTGGACCATCACTTAAGTATGAGTCAGCAGTGTGGTGAAGCTGCCAAAAAAAGCCAATGCGGTTCTAGGATGTATCAACAGAGGGATAGCATCATGATCATGACAACTGATATCTCTATACTGTACCAAGTGAGGTCACACTTGGAATACTGCCTCCAGTTCTGATTACCACAATACAAAAACAATGCTGAGGCCATATAAAGAGTCCAGAGAAGAACAACAAAGTTGATAAGATGTTTGGAGGCTAAACCATATGATGAATATTTGCAGGAATTAAGTATGTCTAGTCTAACAAAGAGAATGAGTAGGGGTATCATATTAGTAGTTCTCCAATATTTGAGGGGTTGTCATATAGAAGAGGGGGTCAACCTATTCTCCAAAGCAGGACAAGAAATAACAGGTGAAAGACCATCAAAGAGAAATCCAACCTAGAATTAAGGAGAAATTTACCAAGGAGAACAATTAATCAGTTGAATGTCTTGCCTCCAGATTTGTGGGTGATCCATCACTGAAGATTTTCAAAATGAGATTGCACAGTCAATTGTCCAGAATAGTATATGGTTTCCAGCCTGAGCAGGAGATTGGATTCCAATGTTCCTTCCAACTCTGTATTCTGTTTTGTTGTATACTCAGCCAGATATTTGACTGGCATTTTTGTCTACCTATTGAATCCTTCTCAAGGACCTGGGATAGGCAGATGTTGATGTTTGATAGTGTTAAAGGTATTGTCGCAGGATGTAAGCCATTCCAAGTAAAGCTGCCTTTTTCAATTGACTGATGGTGAATTTGTCAGTGCCAATAGTGTTAAAGTGGTGCTCCAGTTGTTTTGGGATTGCATCCAAAGCACCTATTACTATTGGTATTTCCTTTGCTTTCTTTTGCCACAATCGTTCTGTTTCCATTTGCAGGTCTTCTCCAGTTCTTTCCCTTCTATTCTGCTGTCTCCAGGTACTGCCACATATACTATCCAGACTTTTTTTTTTGGTCTTACTTATCAACAATTGTTAAATATGATATGTTATGTGGCAGGTGCCTGTCTGCTTGAATTCTGAAGTCTCAGAACATTTTAGTTTCTTTGTTTTCTATTACTTTCTCTATTTTATGGCTCCACCATTTCTTGCTCACAGGCAAATGATATTTCTTGTAGATCTTCCAATGCACCATTATTGCTACTTTGTCATACTGTTGTTTGTAGTCAGTCTGTGCAGTCTTTTTTCAGCAGCTAACTGGGTGATCCATTATTTCTTCAACTTCTTTGCAGAGGTAGTACTTGCAGTCTGTTGTTATCTTCTCAATTATAACTTTGTATGCACTTGTTCTTGCTTGGCCTTGTGCACCCAGAATTAGCCCCTCTGTCTCTTTCTTCAAACTTTCCTACTTTTAGCCATTGCTAGGGTGGGTTATTACCTGTTTTCCATGCTATTTTTTAAAATGTTCTGGCCATGTAATGCTTTGTCTTATGTGCCTCTGTTCTTCATTTGGTCTTTTTTGTAGGCCAGTTTTGTCTCTCTACTACTCAGTAGACCTTCCTGGTATACTAGCTTCAATGCATCTTCTTCACCATCCTTCAGATATTCTTCCAATGCCCTTTTTTCTAATGCACAAGCAACATTCCACACCCTCCTATTTTCCATGGTAAGTAGAGTCCATCAACATTGCTGCATGGATAAAGGGCATGATTCATTGTCATTATTTTTCTGGTCTTCCTATCCAGGGCTTTTCATTTTGCTTGAGTCCAGGCCACTGTTCCAGCTGTGTATTTAATGACTGGAATTATTCAGGTGTTGATTGCCTGGATAGTATTGCCTCCATTGAATTTGGACTTGAAGCTTCATCTTCTTCACTCTGTTGATGTATTCATTTCTAACCCTTTTCCTGATTTCAGTATGCTTGATATTGTGAGTTTGAGGGATGTTCAGGTATTTGTGGTGATTGTCTTCATCCAGACTCAAGATGCCCTTTCCATAGGGCGGCTTGATTCCTCCAGTTTTCCTTATTTTTCTGCGTTTGATGGTGAGCACATTTGTCCAGTCCAAACTCCATTGCAATATAGCAATAGCAATAGCAATAGCACTTAGACTTATATACCGCTTCATAGTGCTTCACAGCCCTCTCTAAGCGGTTTACAGAGTTCAGCATATTGCCCCCAACAATCTGGGTCCTCATTTTACCCGCCTCGGAAGGATGGAAGGCTGAGTCAACCTTGAGCCGGTGAGATTTGAACAGCTGAACTGCTGAACTGCAGTGCTGCATTTTAACCACTGTGCCACCTCGGCTCATATCTTGGCTGTATATACTGACAGTGATAAGCAGCGATTCTATTTCAGATGGTGTTTTTCCATACAACTTCGTCTATCTCAGGGGTGTCAAACTGGTGGCCCGTGGGCCGGATGCATCACACACAGGCCACGCCCAATCCAGCTCCGTGAAGGGAAAAAACATCGTGAAACAACATGTGACGGCAAGGTGACGCGGCGAGTTTGAATCCCGTGGTCTATGTAAAGGAGGAGGGATAGCCTGGCAGATGTTTTTGATGTTTGATAGCTATGCCTGACATTCAGTATTTTTGACAGATGAATTAGTGCAATGACAAACAATAGTGGCAATAGTGAGTCTCCTTGGAAGATTCCTCTGTTGATATTAACCTCTCCCAATCTATCACCATTTATTATGTTAATATTATGATAGTTATAATATTAGCTAACTATAATTAAATAATTAAAATTATATTTAATTCATTTTAAAATTAAAATTATATATTATATTGTATTAGTACTATATTATATTATATTATATTATATTATATTATATTATATTATATTATATTATATTATATTATATTATATTATATTATATTATATTATATTATATTATATTATATTATATTATATTATATTATAATATATATTATATTATATTATATTATATTATATTATATTATATTATATTATATTATATTATATTATATTATATTATATTATATTATATTATATTATATTATATTATATTATATTATATTATATTATATTATATTATATTATATTATTTATTTTGTGAGATTTATATACCGCCTCACAGTGCAAGCATTCTCTAAGCGGTTTACACTAGTAAGCAATGTATATATTTATATTGCCCCCAACAATCTGGGTCCCCATTTTACCTACCTCGGAAGGATGGAAGGCTGAGTCAACCTTGAGCCGGTGAGATTTGAACCGCTGACCTGAGGATCAGTGTCAGCTAAAGTGGCCTGCAGTACCTGCCTCTAACCGCTGCACCACCTCGGCTCTTATTGCATACACATTTGAGTATGCACTTCTGCCTATCCTTTTATTATTATTTTTATTATGTATTTTTCTCATTTTTCTTCTTTGTCACTTTTGCTGGCAATGTGTAAGTGGACACCTTAAGAGACACAGAAGCTAGCAGAAAAAAATCATAATCTGTGCACAAGTTGGGGGAAAATGCTTTTAATGATAACTTCTGACTCTCAAAATTATCAGAGGCAAAATAATTGATTGGGATGAGTAATGTTGCAGCCTAAAGCAAATGAACACTAAATGTTGTTGTTGTTCGTCCACCGTGTTCGAAGAGGACCTTGACATCTATCAGGTTGTGGGCTGTTTACGATGTGTACACAGGTGGCTGGTAAGGCCTATATGGGCACAAAATGTTCTGCCACATGTTGGGCAGACATGTTTGGGCACTATTGTCGCAGCATTTGCAGCTCTGGCTTTGAGGAGTGCTCGCTTTTCTTCTGCTATGGCTGTTCTTCTGTCCTCAGATGTTTGGCAGCCTTCTTCTTGCACCATCTTGTGCCAGGGTTTCCCAGGAGGTGGTGTCAATATCGAGGGACTTGAAGGAGGCTTTCAACAAGTCTTTGTATCGCTTCCTTTGTCCCCCCGTGCAATCGCTTTCCTTTAGACAGCTCACCATAGAGGAGCTGTTTAGGGATGCAATGGTCTGGCATCCTTGCAACATGGCCTGCCCAGTGTGTCTAGGCTTTCATCAGCAGGGTGGGTATTGATGGCAGGTACACTACCAACACTAAATACTAATCAATGTAATACATTTTCATTCAGGAATAGTGGTTCTGACCTAAAGACTTCCATAGCACATAAATATTTTAAATGGCTTAAGAAAGTTGAATATTATTGGTTCATTCGGACATTAAGAATGCTGCAGCCAAGACAAGCAAAGCAGCCCTAAAAATTTCAAGCTTAGCATTCATTAGTGTGGCAATTACTGCCTGGGAATAATGATGCGAAGCAGAAATGAACGGGGCACATCTAACATTGCTTTTACATGCCCACTTTTTAAGAGATGAGACTCCTGAAGGAAAATAGATGTAAATCAATGTGGAAAATGCAGTTTGTATGGTTTTTAAAATGAAGTTGTCTTCGTCGCATAGAAATCAGCTGACCTGTGATCTACATGAAGCTGTAAGTATCATTTTGCTTTAAAAGGCTGTGTGCCATAATCACCAAAGCTTACCAGGAAGAATGAAAGTTCTAAGCATTGGAGCATGTGGTTCTGAAAGAGAAGTGGGAAACCCTGAGGCTCTAGGGCAGGGGTCTCCAAACTTGGCGACTTTAAGACTTGTGGACTTCAACTCCCAGAATTTCTCAGCCAGCCATGGCTGGCTGAGGAATTCTGGGAGTTGAAGTCCACAAGTCTTAAAGTTGCCAAGTTTGGAGACCCCTGCTCTAGTGCAATTAGGAGTCCTTGATCTAATTTCATGCAGCTCTCAGCCCTGCCCCAACCCTACTGTCAGGCAAAATGAAGCAGTTGCCTCGGGCACATTTTTAGTTTTGTAAAAGGACTGCCAATTGTTAACTATTTCAGATTATTTATGTTGCTAGGAAAAGGAATGGAAAACTCATAAGATTTTCTGAATCACAATTTGAGGTGTAGAAAGAAGAGAATGTTTGCTGTTCTCCCTGAGGGGGGGATATTTAAGGGTTATCCTCTGTGTGTGTATTTGTGTGCATATGCCTTTGAATGAATATTGACTCCTTGCCTGGACACATCCCTGCCTGGACACATCTGTTTTTTCTAGGGGCTGGCCATCGTGGGGGGGGAGGTGCCTGCCTTTAATCAACAGTGCAGGCCTTTCTATGTTTTGCCCCCCCCCCCCATTGCTAGTCTTGGGTTATGTAAACGAATCCAGCAACTGTGTGGACAATGTGGAACCCTTTTTGGACTGGAGGAAAATTGCAGACTATGGGGACAGGAACTTTAGTTCCCTCAAGACGACTGGAAGAAGGGAGGTTTTCCTCTCTCTCAGACTTTAGAACATCCTGGAAAGCTGAGGAAATGCGCAGGACTTGCTCTCCTAGCACGCACCTTTTTTTATATGGAAGACCTGCCTTCCGCCTCAATCGTATTTTAACTTATTCCCTCCCTCTCTGAAGTGTGATTGGGATTTGAGTGTGTGGATTGTGGATGAGTGAGATAGATATGTATGTGCTGCATGATTATTGAAGAGGGGGGCAGTGGGGAGGGGGCAGTGGGGATTATTGAAGGGGGGGCAGTGGGGAGGGGGAGGGGGTCTTTGATGGGGATGAGAGCCGGAACATCTCGGTCATAATGGGAAGAGGCAGATATAGCGGGAGCAGAGGGGAGGGCCGCTCTCGGGGAATAAGACCTCGCTGTATACAAGCGATCCCTTGTTCCGGCCCCTCTGATCCGGTTCCATCTTGCTCAACCCGGACACCTGGCAACCAGGGTTCTCAGGGCCCTGGGCTCAGGATGCTGCTGCTTAACGCCAGGTCAATTATCAACAAAGCCCCCCTGATACGTGATCTAATCACAGAGGAGGGGGCAGACCTGGTGTGTGTTACCGAGACCTGGCTAGGACAGGAGGGGGGAGTAGCCCTCTCCGAGATATGCCCAGCTGGTTTCTCGGTGCAGCATCATTCTCGACCCCAGGGAAGGGGGGGAGGAGTGGCAATTATAACGCGTGGAAATCTGCATCCTCGTAGGATCCCTGCCCTGGAGATTGTTGAGTGTGAGACGCTCCTTCTGAAGTTGGACTTAGGGGTTCAGGTGGGCCTTTTCTTAACGTACCTGCCTCCCAGCTGCGTAAGTAAGGCCCTGCCTGAGCTGCTTGAGGCAGTAGCCGGCTTGGCGGTTGAGTTCCCTAGGCTTATGGTGCTGGGGGATTTTAACCTGCCATCTGCTGGCGAAACCTCTGGGGCGGCTCAGGAGTTCATGGATTCCATGACAACCATGGACCTGACCCAAGTAATTCAGGGTCCGACTCATGAGGGTGGTCACACGCTTGACCTAGTGTTTCTCTCGGGGCAGTGGAGAGATGATCTGAAGATAAGGGATATAGTCATCACCCCACTGTCATGGTCAGATCATTTCCTACTGAGGCTGGATTTCACAACCCCATTCCTCCCCCGCAGGGAGGCAGGACCGACTAGGTGGTTCCGCCCCAGGCGCCTAATGGAGCCGGAAGGATTCCAGAGGGAGCTTGGGGAAACACCTGAAACCCTGTTACACAACTCGGCTGACTCCCTGGTGGCTGCCTGGAACACCGCAGCATCAGGTGCGTTAGACCGAATTGCGCCTAAGCGACCTCTCCGTGGCAGTGGATCCCGGAAAGCTCCCTGGTTTACCGAGGAGCTCCGGGAGATGAAACGCCAGAAGAGACGTCTGGAGCGCCGCTGGAGGGCCAAAAAGACCGAGTCTGACCGAACACTATTAAGAATCTACATCAGATCTTATTTAGTGGCGATAAGGGCGGCAAGACGATCTTATCTTTCCGCTCTTATTGCGTCCGCAGATTCTCGTCCAGCCGCCTTGTTTAGGGTGACTCGCTCCCTCCTTGCAAAAGGGGGGAGCGAGGAACACTTACAAGGCAGAGCTGAGGAATTCACTGAGTTTCTGTCGGATAAAGTCGCTCAGATTCGGTCAAATTTGGACTCCGGCAGGGCAGAGTCCATAGAGTTGACAGGGGCGAGTCTCAGTCCACCATTATGGGAAGAGTTTGGGCCTGTTTCTCCCGAGGATGTGGACAGGGCTGTGGGGGCGATGGGTACCTCCACCTGTTTATTGGACCCGTGCCTCTCCTGGCTGGTCTCGGCCAGCAGGGAGGTGGCACACGGCTGGATCCAGGCGGTGATCACCGCTTCTTTGCGGGAGGGATCCGTACCGCAGTCATTAAAAGCTGCGGTGGTGCGACCCCTCCTAAAGAAGCATTCCCTGGATCCAGCCAATTTGAAAAACTACTGTCCAGTCTCCAACTTACCTTTTTTAGGGAAAGTTGTGGAGAAGGTGGTGGTGACCCAGCTTCTACAGCTCCTGGATGAAACAGATCATCTAGATCCTTACCAGTCGGGTTTCAGGCGTGGCTACAGTACAGAAACTGCCTTGGTCGCTCTGATGGATGATATCTGGCGGGCCCGGGATAGGGGGAACTCCTCCATCCTGGTGCTACTTGACCTCTCAGCGGCTTTCGATACCATCGACCATGGTATCCTTCTGCATCGGCTCGGCGAGTTGGGAGTGGGAGGCACCGTTTTACGGTGGTTCTCCTCTTATCTCGCCGATCGGATGCAGTCGGTGTTGGCAGGAGGGCAGAGATCGTCCCCCAGGCCCCTATCATGTGGGGTGCCCCAGGGGTCGGTTCTCTCGCCCATCCTGTTTAACATCTACATGAAACCGTTGGGTGAGATCATCCGCAGGCATGGGGTGCATTTCCATCAGTACGCTGACGACACCCAGCTGTACATCACCACCCCGTCTGACTTCAGGGAGGCAGTTGATGTAATGTGCCGATGCCTGGATGACGTTAAGATCTGGATGGGGAGGAACAGACTCAGACTTAATCCCGACAAGACCGAGTGGCTGTGGATAATGCCTCCTAAGGACCATGATAACTGTCCCTCCTTGGTCTTCGAGGGTGCGAAACTGACTCCCTCAGGCCAGGTCCGCAACTTGGGGGTCCTCCTAGATCCACAGCTAAAATTAGACCGTCACTTTTCTGCTGTGGCTAGGGGGGCCTTTGCACAGGTCCGCCTGGTGCACCAGCTGCGGCCATATTTGGAGAAGGAGGCTTTACTCACGGTCACTCATGCCCTTGTCACCTCGCGTTTGGACTACTGCAATGCGCTCTACATGGGGCTACCCTTGAAGAGTATCCGGAGACTTCAGTTGGTGCAAAATGCGGCTGCGCGTGCTGTGGTGGGTGTGCCAAGGTACACCCACGTGACACCGATACTCCGCCAGCTGCATTGGTTGCCCATCGGTCTCCGGGTCCAATTCAAGGTGTTGATCACCATCTTTAAAGCCCTTCATGGCTTAGGACCAGGATATCTCCGGGACCGCATTCTGCCGCATACTTCCCTCCGACCGGTTAGGGCCCACAGAGTTGGCCTCCTCCGGGTCCCGTCGGCCAAGCAATGCCGGCTGGTGGGCCCCAGGGGGAGGGCCTTCTCTGTGGCTGGCCCCGTGCTCTGGAACCAACTCCCCCCGGAGACCCGAACCACTCTACTGGCCTTCCGAAAGGCCGTTAAGACATGGCTCTTCCTGCAGGTGGGGGGGACAGCTTAACCCATTCGAGCTTACCCCCCAAGTATGTATGTTGTTGAATGGATGTTGTTGCTTTTATATTGTTTTTTAAATTTTGTACTGTTTTTAAATTTTTTGTAATTTTGTTTATTCTTGTATTTCTCTTTGTTGTACGCCGCCCTGAGTCCTTCGGGAGTTGGGCGGCATATAAGAATAACAAAATAAATAAATAAATAAATAAATCCCTGGATAAGTCTTGGTTTTCCCTCCTATCACTGAGAGAGGGAGAGTGACTGGTCCAAGGTTGCCCAGCTGACTGTATGCCTAAGGAAAGACTAGAACTGATGGTTTACTGGATTCTAGTCTGTTTCAAATTTTATTTCTCTTCCTTCCCAAGTAGAGAAGGGAAGAGAAAGGGAGAAGGAAGAGTGATAAGCAATGTCAAAAAAAGAGGAAAAGAATAGGCATTGTCACAAAGAAAGAATAAGTAGTTTATTAGAAACTATTAGAACATTAGAAAGTGTCCAGTGATACTTTACAAGAAGAGTCCTCCACTCCTCTACTCGCAACAGAATACCTTATGCAACCAGACTTGAAATCCTGGGCTTAGAAAGCTTAGAACTACATCGCCTTCGGCACGACCTAAGCATAGCTCATAAAATTATCTGCTACAACGTCCTTCCTGTCAACAACTACTTCAGCTTCAACCACAACAATACACGAGCACACAACAGATACAAACTCAAAGTGAACCGCTCCAAACTTGACTGTAGAAAATACGACTTTAGCAACAGAGTGGTTAATGCCTGGAACTCACTACCTGACTCTGTGGTTTCGTCACCAAACCCCCAAAACTTTACCTTTAGACTGTCCACTGTTGACCTCACCCGATTCCTAAGAGGTCAGTAAGGGGCGTGCATAAGCGCACCAGCGTGCCTACCGTCCCTGTCCTAATGTTCCCTCTTATCAGTACCCATCTTATGTATATAAACAATGTTATATCTATATATATTACCAACACGTACTTGACAAAAATAAATAAATAAATAATATAAGTTTCCCCCACTTTTTATTTGTCTGATTTTGCTTCCTCTGTCAGATTGCTTCCAAAAGTCTGCAACTTTGTGCAGAAGAAATGTTGCCCAACCCTCCTTTTCATAGGTTCCTCAGAAAAGCTTCAGCAGTCAGCCATAAGCTGGTCTGGGCTACTTACCGGAAAGTAAACCTGCTAGGAACTTTTATTCAGTCCTGTTCAAGTATGTCAACTTTCTTTGCAAATGTAATTGTCCTGAGTCAGTTCCAGGTCAACTGGCAGGCAATACCATTGTATAAGGATCTTGTGAACAATGCACAGAGTGGAACATTAAATGTTCAGTGAACAAGGTCATTTCATTTTGACAGATTCTTTGTTACCTTAAAATAAATAAGCTCTGTTAACACCTTCCCTCTCACATAATTAATTCTGGAATATACTTGAATGAAAGTACATCATCTCTACAGTTGGTATATTTAGCAGTTAATGCAAATTGAGTGGAAACATACTGTATATAACAATAGTCATTGTACATATTTTTGGGATATGACAATGATGTGCACAAATGGGAACTTATATGCTGTACATACAGTAGTTAGTATAGAACTATACTATATAGAGAACTATATAAAATTGATCTTAAGCAATATATTAGCAATCAGGTAATGTACACCTTGATTAGGTAACATGTGAAATAGACTTTTAATAAATGGAGATTTTTATGACAATTTGGAAAAAAAAACCTCTGAATTTTACCAGCCAATATGCAGTCTCACCTATTGTGACTATTCAAGGCTAAACTATCTCTGCAAAGACTGATAAATGTGCCTGGGATTGTATCAGAGGTGGGTTTCTCCCGGTTCGAGCTGGTTTGCCCAAACTGGTAGCAAACCGCAGGTGATGTCACGATGACATCATGGAACCAGTTTGGTCGGAGCCGATCCGGGGCCGCCATTTTTTTTTAAAAAATTTTTTGGGTTTTTTAATTTTTTTAAAAAAAATTCTGGGTTTTTTTCTTCTGCACATGCGCAGAAGCTGAGTTTCCGGCACTGTGCATGTGGTCACCATCTTGTTTTCGGCTTTTTGGGGAGGGGGGATTTTTTTGATTTTTTTTTCTGGGTTTTTTTCTTCTGCTCATGCGCAGAAGCTGAGTTTCCAGCACTGTGCATGTGATTGCCATCTTGTTTTTGGCTTTTTGGGGGGGGAATTCTTTTGGATTTTTTGCCACTGTGCATGCACGCACGCGCAAAGTGCGCACCCACAAGGCATGCCCACAAGGCACGGGAGGAAGCAAACCAGCAGTGAGGTAAGTTAGAACCCACCCCTGGATTGTATGGGATTTTCTTTTTAACTTACATTGCTCAAGAACTGATAATGCATTTTATAATTACCCAGCACTTCTATTAACTCTACACAAAAGTTTAGAGCAATATAGTAGCTGTCACTATGAATTAAAAATAAGCCAGAGCCTATACTAAAATAATATAATTAAGCTAAGCTCTGATTTCATTTTCTCAGCTTGGAATATGACATAGTTTAGTTGAAAGTACCTAAATATTTGCTGATTCATGTGCATCAAAGAAGCAAAAGTGACCCCAACACCATGCCTTTAGAAAAACACACTTAGGAAAGGTATAAAATGATGCTCTAAACTTTTTCGATTGAGAGGTAGCAGTGAATTATATCCTAAATTAATACAAATATAAAAATAGTAAGGCATTCCTCTAAATCAGATAGTTGGTGTGAGAAACAAGAGCTTCTCATATGGTAGTGAAAAGACTAGTCACATGTGACAATTAATCCCCAATTAAAGTCTAAATACAAGACAATCCAATCTCACTCATGAGCTAAGTATAAAGTGAAGGCAATATTATTGAGACATGGCAAGGAAAAAAGCATATTGCCAGGTCACATCTGCTCCACATTTAAGGGCAAGTGGGAACCCAGCCACACACGAGTCTCCTGAGGATACTCTGAATCTGTAACATTTGGCCTCAATAGGAGTTAGCATGGCTTAAGAAGGCATTGATTGATGGGTAAAGATGATAGACAATATGAGTGATCTGTCAATCTATACTGGGCATGTGTTGGAATTAAGCTTGAAAAAAAGTAGTTATTTTATTTTGGTCTCGGCGTGGACTTACGTGGTAATGTATGCTCCCTTTCTAAGCTTAGTTCTAACTTTTCTAGGCTGTTCAGGTTGTATAGATGCATAAATAAACCTTATTTAGTCTTGAGATACTTATAAGGAAACAGGACAACTGGTTGAGCTCCTGAAAGATCCCTTATCTCTGTAATGTACAATAGTATATTTGAATGGGAATAGTGCAGAGGTGGGTTCCTGCCGGAGCTGCCTGCTACGCAGCTCTGGTAGCGAGCGGCGGATTGCGCAATCGCTCCAGAGCCCTCTCTGCTGGTCCACCCGGTGCGGCACCATTTTTTTCCTGTGATTTTCGGTGATTTTGGGGTGATTTTGCTTCTGCGCATGCACGGAAGCAAAATCGTGCCGAAATCTTGTGAGGGGATGCGCGCGTGAGAGAGATTTTGGTGAGATTTTGCTTCCCGTGCATACGCAGAAGCAAAATCGCACGAAGGGGCGCATGCGCGTAGCGAGCGCGCACACTCCCGAAGCGTCATGATGCAAGCGCATGGCTCTGGCAGCGAGGTAAGTGAGCAACCCGCCCCGGGAATAGTGTATTTCAGGGGTGGGGAACAATGGCCCTTTTACAACCTATGGACTTCAACTCCCAGAATTCCTGACCCAGCATAAAGGGACCATCCTTCCCCACCTCTAATATATTTGAATTGAATGCCACCTGTAAAAATCAAGATGTCTCTTTATCTTCTGCCCTCTTCCCCTCTTTATTTCCTGTACTAATAGGCTTGCTACAGTTCAACAGATTAGCTGTACAGGCAGCAGAGTGACTTTGTATGAAGCAAATGGAGGACCAAGCTGTCAAGAATAAGCTACTTGTTAAGAAGAAGAAATATATTCATAGGAGGATTCTTGAATTTCTATGAACTGAGTGAAAATACTTTATTACCTAACAATGAAAGAAAGTGTCAGACAGACAAAAAATAGAGATGGGGAAGTAACTCTTCTTAAATGTGAATATATGTTCAGCATCTAGGCCTACTTGGATGGCTTGCATTTTTGTCACTCGGGACAAAGGAAGGAAAGAACTGGTACCTTAATCAGCTGCCCAAGTCCTGCTTCTATCACCACTAAAATACAGGTAGTCCTCAACTTACGACCACAATTGAAACCAAAATTTCTCTTGTTAAGCAAGACATTTGTTAAGTGAGTTTTGCCCCATTTTATGACCTTTCTTGCCACAGTTGTTAAGTGAATCCCTGATGTTGTTAAGTTAGTAATATGGTTGTTAAGTGAATCTGGCTTTCCCGTTGACTTTGCTTATTGGAAGATCACAAAAAGTGTTCACATGACCCCAGGACATTACAATCATCATAAATATGAATCACACGACCATGGAGATGCTTCAATAGTTGTAAGTGTGAAAAATGGACTTAAGTCACTTTTTTTCAGTGCCGTTGTAACTTTGAATGGTCAGTAAATGAACGACTGTACGTTGAGGACTACCAGCAAATTAATTTGCAAATCAATCGAAACAAACAAAAAGAAAATGGGTGAAAAGGATGGTCACCAGTTCAAAGAAGAGACCTTACATAGTTGTTAGCTTGTCTATGGTGATCACTATCTGAACACACAGTCCTATGCAATCTGTATTCTAATTTGATTACACCTTCATCTCCATTTTGATTGAGCTGCTTTGCTAGGTTATATTTAGAGGTGGTGCAAGCATAACCTGATAGACTATCCAAATTTTAAATTGTGCATCCAGTATTCAACATATTGTCATTAATTCCGCCTGAACTTTACTTCACTTTGAAAACTATACATATGCCCTGTTGTTTTTATTTATCTCTATCTTTACTGAGTAAGGATTTAAAAAAAGTCTTCACCTCACTTTGTTGTTTTTGTTGTTGCTATTAATTTGTAAATCGGTTTTTAAGTGAGGGTGAACTCTTCTCCCACTCTTCTGCTCCTTCTCTTCTTGACGTGGCATGACTAAAGGACAAAAACACAGGAAGTGAAAGAGATAGAATAAACAGCCAGTTGTATTATATAACTATTTTATATCCTGAGCAGAAGAAACAGTACATACATTTTGGTTGTTTAACTTGGCATTAGGAACGTTCCTTAGCAATTGGAAGTGTTTGGCAACAAAACAATGACATGTGGATGATGTTGCAAGAAAGGAAATTGTACTGAGACAAAGATTTTTTTTTTACAAAAATCAAAAGAGTCTATTATGTGTCCAGATTATTCTAGAGATAGCCAAATAGCCAAATGCTAATGTGCTCTGTTGTGTGAGCCAGGCTAAATAAAAGAGTATTGGATAAGGACCATAAGAAAACTAATTTTAGTCCCTGGTCAGTCATGAAGCTCATAGGCTACCTTTCAGTAAGTCACAGACTGTCGAAGTCCCAGAATTATAGTTTCTTAGCACTATAAAAGCACATTTTGCTTCAGAGAATTCTAGGTTCAATCTCTGGCTTCTCCAGTACAAACGATCAGGTAGTAAAGTTATATGAAAAATCCCTGCTAAGTCCCAAAGAGTTGCTTTAAATCAGAAAACAAAATACTGGCCTAAAATTGGGGAAAGAATCCAATCCATTAAAAAAAGCATTTTTTTAATAATAATGTAATAAAATGAAGAAAGGAAAATCCTTAAATGGTACTGGGAAATTGAGAGGAATATGCTACCCTAATGCCTGAGAGATTGAGGGAGATATGATCAACAAGAAGACTGAATGGGCATAATTTAGCACATTCAAAAATAATACCTCTTGAACATTAGTTAAAAACTTAAACCAAGGCTGCAGAACTCTTTTTGCAGATGGTCATACATGGCTGCTTTTCTAAAAACAAAGATGGAACCAAAGCTAAATTTGTTTCAATTCAATCTTAGATTGTAAACTTATTTATAATTAAGTGATAGTAGCTTGCTGACCTTGTTCATATTTACTAGTCCAACCTCAGCATGAGCCAAATGATCACAACTGAGATTGAAATCTTATGCCATTTATTTGGGTTAATTTCATTATGCTTACTGCATCAAGCCACATCATTGTGGCAAAGGGATGTTCCTGGGAGGGATGAACATATATGAAGAGTACATAATTCCAGCAGGATCCCCCAAAATATGATGATCAGCTCAGCTACCCAGTTAAAGCAAGCAGACACTATAACAGTGATGGCGAACCTTTTTCGGTTTGGGTGCCAAAAGGGTGCATGCACATGCAATAGCATGCGTGCGTGTGCCCACACCCATAATGCATTGCCATCCCCCACGCATGCGCACACACACTCCGCTGCCCCCCACGCATGTGCACAACTTCTTCATCTTTGGACAATTGCAACCAGGCCTCTCACATCTCGGCCCATTTCTTCTGCAGCCGGCAAGGCTTTCCCGAAGGCCTCTCTAGCCGATAACAGAGCTCCGGGTCGATCTGGAGCTCTGTTATCAGCTGCAGAGGCCTTCAGGAAAGCCTTGCCGGCTGCAGAAGAAATGGGCCGAGATGTGAGAGGCCTGGCTGCAACTGTGCAGAGCCGAAGAAGTTCATGAAGACCTCTGACAGGGAAAAGGAGGCTGGGGATGATGCACACAAGTGAACTTCCGATTGGCCCGTTGGGCCGTTTTCGCCGTCCCCAAGCTTCAGGAGGCTTTATTGAAGCCTGGGGAGAGCAAAAATGGCAGAAGACCAAAAATCAGCTGTCCAGCGCGCGCATGCACACTGGAGCTGACATAGGGCAACGCCACCAGTGCCCTCAGATATGGCTCCGCATGCCACCTGTGGCACCCGTGCCATAGGTTCGCCATCACTGCACTATAACAAGTATCAGCATATTGGATTTATATATCCATATATATATATAAATCCATATATATATATGGATTTATATATATCAAATCAAATTTGAAGTGTGCTCTTCAAGTTAGATTGCACTCAATATGCTACTGAGGAAAAGTTGAGGTTATTTTGTAGTATAAATGATTTTTATAGCATGGTTGGATTAAAGTCTTTAGGGTATTTAGTGGCTCATTTTGTCATGCAGGAAAAGAAAATACAAAGTTGCAAAGAAAGAATTACAGTGGAAACATGAAAACACAGGAAAGCTCAGCATAATGAAAGATGGAATGACTCAACTAGAGTTTGCTATCATAGGAATCAGTGAACTGAAACAGACTGGAATGGGATACTTTCAGTCAGAAGATTATACTGTTTACTACTCAGGACATGAAAAGTTAAGAAACAATGAGGTTGCTTTCATAGTCCTGAAGGATATAATAGAGAGTACTTTAGTATAATTCAGTCAGTCTCCAAATATTATCTATTGGATTTCCAAGACAATCCTTTAAAATGATAATTATTTGAGTTTATGCTCCAGTTACTGATGCAGAAGAAGTGGTGGTGGTGGGAGTGATGAATTTTATGGTCAAGTTAAAGAAATCAAAAGAACATGAATGCAAGATCTGCTTTTGTAGTTGATGAATGGAACGCCAAATTTGGGAACAGTAAGGGAGAAATATAGTTGGATTTGGCCTTGTTGTTTTTAATGTGTATTTTGTGTGGTGTATTTATGTGGTGCTAAACCCAGAGTTTCTCTGACAAGATGGCAAACCATGTAAATAAATATATACAATGCTCTAGCAAACAGAAATAAAGCAGAATAATAAGTTACCACTTTTTGTCAATCCAGTGATTTATTCATGGTTAACAGTTTTCAAATAACCAAAATGGTACCTATATACATGGACATAACCAGAATATAGAGTGACAAATTGATTATATTACTTGTATAAAGCAGGGAAGACCTCAATTGCCTGTAGTTGTGAAAAATGTCATGAACTAATCATGTTCAAGTTCCAAATTAAGCTAAAACAGAAGAACAAAGCCTACCAGTTTTCATAATACATTCTTGACCATATATCCACCCTTTTCAAGAAGAACATCAGAAATAACTTTGAATCGTTTCATTGATTGTGTCTTAAATCTTGATGTGGTGAATCAGAGGAACTGTGGAATTAAATAAAAAAATTGTTAAGGAAGAATATGAAAAAAAAAAGATTGCCAAAGACTAACAAACAAAAATAAGCAGATTAGATATGAGAACAAATTGTAAAAATTGCCAAGAAATTAAGAGAAGTAAAACTTAAGAAAGGCAAAAAAAACTTAGGAAGAAAATTAGCAAAGAATTTCAGAGAGACATTAGACGAGGCAAGAAGCAATATTACAATGACATTTATATAAACTCTGAAGATGGTAACAGACAAGGAAAATAAAAGAAATTGGAGAAAAGACAGGTGAAGTTAAAAAGAAGTTTTTTTCATAATCAGACATAACAGACAATACCTGAGTATAATGTAGACAATCTCCAGGAGGTTGCAACCTAAAATTGCTATGCTAAAGGACGCCAATATGCACAGATGGTGACAGATTAAAGAAGATCTAAGAAAGATAGCTTGGAAAATATTCCCTATTACAAGAATAGAAGATGAAGTTAGAATAGCATTCTAGTTATTGCCAAGTTGGAATGCTAAGGAAATTGATAGAATATCGACATAAATATGGCAAGCAGCAGAAGGAGGTAAAGATTCTAATCAAACTATGCCAGTAAAACTAGAGAATGAAATGATGGCCCACAAATTGGAACAGGTCAACCAACATAATAATACCAAAGAAAAGGAAACATAACAAATTGGGTGTCAGTATCCTTAATTTTACATGATAACAAAATCATGCATAGGATCATTCAACACAGATATTCAAACAGGCTTCAAGCAAGGCCAAGAATACATTATTGCTGATTATCAATTATGCATTGGATAATTGAAAAAACCAGATAATAGGTGTTTAATTAATTATATTGGCCATGTCAAGTTTAGGAAAATCTTGTTGTCCTCATTCATGATCAAACTAGACAGAAAGCTGCAGTCTACACAGACTAGGGCAAAATTGACTGGCATCAAATCAACAAAGGAGTTATCATTTCACGTTTTGGCAGACTATAACTTTTTATTTATTCAACATATATGTCAAATATCATACTGAATATTCAACATATATACATCCACCATGTACAATAGGTTGTACAGCAATCTGCCTTAAAATTGGCAATGGAATATTGAAAGGTGGATAGCTTCCACCTTTTAGGATAGATTATCAAATATATAGGAACCAGCAGTCGAGAAATACAGTATGCCATAGAGTAACATTTAGTAGAACAGCCAGGAAGGAAGGCTTTGGAAAAATATATCAGATTTGTTATGTCTTTATGTCTATCCAGATCAACATTTTGCAGGCAATAGTTTTTCCTAAGACATTCTATACTGAATGAAAGTTGGACTTTGAAAAAGCAGAATAGAAAGAGTATTGATGCTTTTGAAATTTAATGTGAAGAAAGCTCCTGAAAATAACCATGGATACAAGAACACAAACAAATGTATCAATCAAGGTTCTTGCTTGAGGCACAAATTTCCAGATTAAAATTATCCTATTTTGGACTTTTTATAAAGACCCAAATCTCCTGAGAAGTTTATAATTCTGGGTAGGATGAAAGAGGAAGGAAAAGACCTGTAGAAAGGTAGAAGGACTTGATTACAGCAATAATTGGTACATTGACCTGAAGGGCAAGGTTGGGAACAAATCATCCTGGAAAAGGTCTATCTATGTGGTCTGTAATAGTTGACACTGATTTGATGGTACATACAGTATTTTTCGGAGTATAAGACGCACCGGAGTATAAAACCTTAGCTTTGGGGGAGGAAAATAGGGGAAAAAATCTACCTACCAGGTATTCGTCTGGCTAGCTTCCTTAGTCTGGTCAGCTTCAGCACATTATTTTATCCCCTGGTTAGGGCTGAAAAAAACTTTTTTGGAGGGAATAGCAATGAAAACAAGCCTGCAAAGACTTAGGGCTGGGATAAAACTTCTTCTGAGGGAGTAGGAATGAAAAAAATCCTGCAAGCTGGGAAGATTGTTAGCACTTCGTTAGGGCTGGGGAAAAAAGCTTCAAAAAAAAAAAAGCTACATTCGGAGTATAAGACGCACCCAAATTTTCAGCCTCTTTTAGGGGGGGGGGAAAAAGGTGGATCTTATACTCCGAAAAATATGGTAATCAATAAAAAAAATTGCACTTAATGGAACTTATATAGTATAATGTTGCTGTGGGTATTGAAACCTTTTCTTTTTTGTGATATTTTTTCTCTCTCTCTTATATTTCAAAAATGATATATAGCCTGGATAAGCAGGGCAGGAAAATTTGGTTCTACTTCCCTCCTATCTTATTTCCTAAATTTTGTGCCAGTTTAGAAAGTAGTGGAAAATAGTGTTAAGGCAGGAATGAATAAGTTTTGATGCCTTGAAGTCATTAATTTCATAAAGGTCCCCAAAGAAAGCAGGGGATCTAATACAAAGTGCCCAGACCTAAAATTTTCTCCATTTTAGATGTACAATAATTAGGTTATATTTAAAAATATGTTAAAATATGTTAAGGCTTACATTGAAGTTTTAGGGTGTTCTTTAAAAAAAATTAGGAAATTGTGCAGCAGTTGCAATTGCTAGGATATTTATGTATTAGATTTATATTGCACTTCTTATTTAGGTCAAGGTGATGTACAATGTTTCCCCTGAGAACTATAATCCAGTGGGGTAGGGTGGCTGAGAGAGAGTAATTGGTCTAAAATCATCTATTGAGTTTCCATGGCTGAGAGTTGATTAGTACCTTGATCTTGATTAGTAACTTGCACACTCCTAACATGATATCTAAACTACTATACTACACTGGCTCTCTAGGATATCCAGGGCTAAAAGGCAGTAATGGGTTTCACTTACCTTTGCTACCTGTTCGGAGATGTGCGTGCGCCGCTTCTGTGCATGCGCAGAGCGTCGGTTATGAAGTCCGGGAAGGTGGGCGGAGCCTCCTGCCACCGCCGCTACCGGTATGCCTGAACTGGGGCGAACCAGTAGAAACCCACCACTGCTAAAAGGTGTGTAGTTTCTATACAATCTTTGGCTTTCAGTTTGTTCGGCCCTGTGTTTGTGGCAGTATATAGATAAATAGAAAGCTTCAAATATAGGGCTGTTCTCATAGAGCAAATATAATTCCATTTTAAACAAAACACAATTTGTTTTATTTTAATTTGCAGGTTGCTTGCATAAGCTTTCATGCATTATTTTATACATTGATGCCAAAATGTAATAATCTTGTTTGCTAATGGCTGGATACCTCACATGAGGAAAGCAGTATAAACAATGCTAAAAGAACTCTGGGGATTTCTCTGTTATATAGAGTATAACATTACACAACCAAATTTTTTTTCCCTTTTCAATGCTGAAAACCCCACAGAGGGGTAAGCAAAATGCAGAACAGGTGTAAGCAAGGTCAGATGGCTAACATTACTTAATGCTATACATCATCATGACAAAAAAGTAGCTTGGCAGCATTCTTTAGGTAACACCAATGTCAGCACTCATACAACTGCACCAAATATGCAACTGAACAACTCTAATGCAAACTGGAGGCACTTATTTCAAGTAATCAAAACTTTTTAACATCGATAATGTTTTTTTTCTGTTATGGCAACTTTTTTTTTTAAAAAAAATAAAGAATTCATTATATATCTGTTACTAACGCCAACTGAGAAATCAAATAATTCAGCACTTGCATTACCCATTAAAGGAGAAAATACATTTGGTCCAAAGCTATTTAAAACTTGAAGATGAATTCTTTCTGTACAGGAAGAACTTAACCAAGCATGTGGGTGTTATTCAGTCTGCTGCTCAGCTGGTGACATCTGTGCCAGAGCTACACATGGTAATTGAAGTGAAGGGGGTGTGAAATTGTACAGAAGATATATAGTGATAAAGCTGAGAAGTCAGCTTTACAACTGACGGAGGAGAAAATAGCAGACAATTTTGCCAGCAGAAATTACAGTGTCCGCCTGGAACTTTCCAAATAAACTAGCGACAAAAACTTCTGTACAAAAGCTGTACTGCCGATAGAGTACAAATGACTTTCAAGCAGAGAGATGGACATGCCAAAGTAGAATATCAAAATATCTACTAAACATACTCAAATAATTGAATGTGTCTAAAAGAGTTATTTAAATCCTGACATATAGGGAAATATTATCAAGAAATATCTTCTTATCTTCTATCCAGGGATGGAGAAAATCTATCTATGTGGTTGCTAAGAGTCAACACTGACTTAATGGCATCAGATCAATCTATCTCCAATGCAAGATTTTGGGAATTAGAAAGATAAGAATTTGAATCTAAATAAATCTTCAAATTGCAATATCTTTACAAAAAATTATATTTCAAAAATATTCTTAAAATGTCAGTCGTTTCCTATCCCACTCAATCCTCTTCTCTCATTTTCAGCTGCCTACATGTAATGTTTGATTTAATTTTTTAGCTATATAGTTTAAGATTGTCACTTAGGAAAAGAAACCAGTGTAAAATAAGCTGAACAGAGCAAAACTGCATAGTGTTTTTGGAATAAAAAGATGGAAGAATATGCTCCTGTTTTAGTCAGTGTGAGCTCTGTCAGGATTCATGAAAGGATTTCCCAATGGAAATTCAGTCACGTTGTTAACAATGAAAGTGCTATTAATTACTGTAGTAATGCCTCAGACACTACAGCTGCCTCTCTCCTTAAAGTATCATTCAGAAAGTCATATTATAATGCCTGACACTGCTTAAAGACATGTTATTTAAACATCTCCTGAGACACATAGCAGCCTTATATAATAAATGCCAGAAATAATTAGCAAGAGGCAATTTAGTGTGTGAGCAAATGATCAGAAATAGACTAGTAGAGCAATAAAACCAATTCTACTCCAAACATAAAGCTTAAGAAATCAAATACACACTGGGAAAGTTTATGTGCTATAGAATTATTTAGTTATTTTAGTTCCAGCTAGAGTGTACGAATATACAGAGCTAACTGAACAGCAAAATGTATATTACATATGTTGAACATAGATTTCCAAAAATTGTTCCTGTACTACAAAGAGGAGCATAGTTGTCTATTTGTCCAACTGGCTTTACAATTTCAATGGGATTTAAAAGGGAGCGATTCCAACAGGATTGGACCAATATGTTACAATAGCAAAACTGAAATTATGTTGATTAATTATTAGGAATTTATGGTTCACAGAGATATACACATTTGAAGATATGATTTTCTTCTCAACAATGGAACCATCCGATGGTTAAGATGATTCCTCCAAGAAATAGCTTACTGGAACATGGCACGTATATATCTTGGTTTCAAGAAAATTATCACTTGAAGTGCAAGGAGAAAAGTGAAGCACCTGAACTGCAAAGAAAACCTACTGTATTTTGTAAACCAGGGATTAGATATATAAACTTATACCTGGGAATCAAGAAGAAACAGCAAAAATTACAAGAGTTTATAGCAAGAACTCATGTAGTATCAACAAGTTTCCTAAAGTGAAATTCCATTTGGAATATCAAATGTTGATGAGTCTTGAGGGATTCTAGTGTTTTCGTATAACCTCGTGCAATTTAAGCAGACTCATGTAACAAGCAAGATGGATTGGGAATAGCTGTGCTTCTTGGAAGTCCACATTCTTGATGTGTGTGGATGTCATGTTGCCAACATTTACTAGAAGCAAACAATCCTTGCTAAAAAAAACCACCCTTATTTCTGATAATAGGAACTTCCTGAAAACTATAGCAATAACTTTGTGATCAGGCCATCAATGCATAAAAGTATATTTTGGGCTAGATCAAATACTTTGGCCACCTAATGAGAAGGAAGGACTCACTGGAGAAGAGCCTAATGCTGGGAAAGATTGAGGACAAAAGAAGAACGGGACGACAGAGAATGAGGTGGCTGGATGGAATCACTGAAGCAGTAGGCGTGAGCTTAAATGGACTCCAGAGGATGGTAGAGAACAGGAAGGCCTGGAGGAACGTTGTCCATGGGGTCACGATGGGTCAGACACAATTTCGCAACTAACAACAACAACAACAACAACAACTTGGCATAGCTTCAGAGCCCCACAGCTAAAGTGGAGAGCAGATGTTACTCTACAGACATACAGTATATCTTCTTTTTAAGATAACATCTTAAAAACTTTTCCCACACCTAGTATGAATTCTATCTTTCTGTTGTGAATGGAAAAAACTAGAGACAGAGAGTAAGTAATGACAAGCATCAGATGTATCCTGCTTCTGGTCTCCTCAACCCCAGCTAGATCTCTAAGGGCAATTTAATGTCTTTCAATTGGCCTAGGAATGTTTATCTTTAAATTAATCAGCATATGTACATCCTTAATAGCTAGCTGCCTTTAATTGCTCTCTATCAATTTTATGTATTCTAACTTGGGGCCTTTCTTTCCTCATCTGCAGTGATCTTTTCTTGTAGTGCCAGTTGATAGATGGCATTTTGGCTATGAGCCATGTCCTTCAGAGACCCAAGCCCGGCACTTGAAGGGATGACTATTCCCAGCAGATGCCAGATCTGGAATGTAACAGGGGATCCCCTTCCAATGACTTCAAATGTGATGCCGGATATCCTGTTTGCTATTTATATTCTCTCTGGGCTTGTATTTTAAAAATAAGGGGAAAGCTTATTTGAGATATCAGTGTAGACCAGAATAGTAGCTTATCTGAAGGAACATATTTTTCTTCATCAACATTGAAAAACACATTGCAGAAATTTGTTTGTTTATTCCTTCACAGGGATTTCATACTATTCTGGAGTGGACTGTAATGCTTTTAAAAAATAAATTTCTCTTTAATATTAAAATAATATTTTACTTATTAAATGACCAAGTAATGAAGGTGGATGATCTTTTTTTTAATTGCACAGTCATGTTTCATGCCTCATAGCCTGCTTGATTTTCCTGAATTACATTCAGATTCACACAACATGAGGAAACTTCTTGCAGGAAAAATTTTCCAGATTAGGGAGCAGGGACAATCAGGTAGACTGAGGAGTAGAGATTTATAATAGACACAAAAAACCAAAACAAATGTAGGAAGTTCCCACATCTCACAATAATAATTCAAGTTAAAAAAAACACAACCAAAAAACTTTTTAAAAAACCCCCAAAGCCTATGAAACAATGGTGATAGAAAAATAGTTTTGGAGTGGAAAATATTTCTTAAAATGGAAGCAAAATATTAAACTAAACAAACTATTTCTAAGCATTCGGCATCTGTTCATTTAGGATTGCAAGCAAGGTACTTGGCAAAAAAATGGAAAAACTGCTGAAGACGCTTGAAATGTAAGTGTAAATATGAAAAAATGTTTCAGCTTCAACCAAAGCAGAAAGAAGGAAGATGCGCTCAGAACTAAAAGAAAAACAAAAAGAAATTATCTGTGCAAAATATTTGATAATTAAAGAAAATACGTCCAATTCTTGCAGAACTACTGGTATTTGACTTACAGTTACAATAATAAGCATATTAAATAATGCTTGAGGAGCTAGTCATTCTCAAACAGTTTGCTGTGGGTATCTTACTATGTAGCTGGATGTGATCTTAAAATGTCTAAGATGGAAACATTGTATTCCAGAAAAATTGCAGAAAATCAGGTTCCAATAGAATGTTTTAAAACAGTGGTTCTCAACCTTCCTAATGCCGCAACCCGTGACCCACTCCCGTGCCCCCACCGTGCCCCACCCCGCCACCGCGACCCCCGCCGCGACGCCCGCCACCATTTGGGTTCTTTTACCCTCTGCGCATTTGCAAAGCGTTCTGCGCATGCACAGAGGGTAAAAGAACCCAAATGGTGGCGTCCGGGCGAAGTCTCCCGACACCTGTGAAAGGGTCGTTTGACCTCCAAAGGGATCACGACCCCCCAGATTGAGAACCACTGTTTTAAAACATTTCCTAGCAATTGCAGTAGTTTGGCACTGAAATCAATAGTCAGAGATACTGGGCTCACCATTCACTGGATGGATTCAGCCATCATGCATGGGATGCTTTTATTTGGATTTTTAAAAATCTCTTCCTCTTTCATTGGTCTGTCTGTCTGTCTGTCTGTCTGTCTGTCTGTCTCTCTCTCTCTCTCTCTCTCTCTCTCTCTCAACTATCTATCTATCTATCTATCTATCTATCTATCTATCTATCTATCTATCTATCTATCTATCTATCTATCTATCTATCTATCTATCATCTAGCTACCATCCTATCCTATCCTATCCTATCCTATCCTATCCTATCCTATCCTATCCTATCCTATCCTATTCTATTCTATCCTATCCTATCCTATCCTATCCTATCTGTTTCTACAGCCACCAAAGCAATTTTGAGTAGTGTGTAACAAAGCTAACAACAATGAATAAATATATAAAAACCACTATCACTATTAATTATAATAAAAATGTTAAAAACTAAAAATGTATGAAACAAGGAAATAACAGACAAAGGGAGGTTAATAATAATGAAGCCACCTCAGAAGTTCAACCATCTCCTGGCCTCCCCAGGCTTGCTGGCATAACCAGCTCTTGAGGGCTACCAGAAGCTCAACAGGGACAAGACTAATCTCACCTCAGGTGGGAGAAGATTCCACAATATGGGCACACTATGGAAAACGCCCACCACCTAAAGCCCACTAAATGTAGCTACCTAGCTGATAGCACCCCATTACAAGACCTCTTTGCTGGATCTGGTGGAATGGGATTCCTAAATGGAGCATGGGATTGGACAGTCCCAAGACATTGGACATGATGATTTACATGTGTCCTCTGAAGTCCTTCATATAAGTCAACGGATTTTTAAAAAAGAGAGAAAAGAAAAAGCTATTTGGTTTTAATTATGTTCTTTTTGAAGAAGATCAAGATTTTATTCTAAATACTGATTTTCTTTTAATAAGTCACAATGACATATTTACAGTACAGATGAGACCATAGATATGCAAACAAGGACCTCATCCATCTGTCCTTACAACAAACTGGTTATGATTATAAATGTTCAGAAAATATTTAATTTTCCTGAATAGCTACATATTTGGGTCAATGTTCGTTCATTCAATAAGCAGCAGATATTTACTCCAATTAACAGTTTTCAATCAGAAGCTGCCATTGCTCAGCTTTTCTACCAGTGTCACACATTTTCTTACTTCTATCTTGCAATCACAAATTCTTTGTGAAAGATAAAATTGCTTTTGCAATAATAAGAGTCAAGAAAACATTTGTAGGAATCTTTGAAGAAGCACTTTGGGTCAGCCGGTTCACAAAAAAGCTAATAAAAAAGTGTTCAGCACAACTCAGGCATCAATTTATAATTTCTATAAGTTTTAAAACAATGTATATTTCAAAATAATTCAGTGAACATGCTATTAGGAGACCTCACAAGTTTCAAGCCGTTTCTATTCAATTGAATGTTGATCTACAGATGGCACTGCTATTTGCGCTCAACCTCTGGTGATTGGGAAGGCTAACAAGGTTACCACAATCTGGTTTGCTCTGGTGTGGTTGGCTAGGGATCTGCTCTCCAATGAAACTCACTTTAGAATAATGATGGATTTGAATGTTAGAATAATAATTAAGTTAGGAACACTTTCAATCTCTGTTTTGCTGAATTATTAAGATCATATCCCAGGACACAGAAGAAAGACCAAACCTTATGTAAGAAACCTTCCTTATAGAGCAAGCAGCCTTTAATTTACACATCACTGTATTTCCGTCCAGATTATTGTATATATTCAAGTCAGTTATTCCATGTTCCATTGATGTTGCTTTCATGTTGTTTTCAGCCCATGAATGAGGTTTAAATTACCTTTTCTGTTACATCACACATTCATGTTAGAGCAGTGTTTTCCTCCTTAAACTGACAAAATCCAAGAATATGCTCTTGCAATACCTCGACTTCATGAGCTGTAGTTGTTGCCAGTTGTTTTGGGATGTGATTCAAAGTGGTGGTTGTTTCTTATAAAACCCTACATCACTCAGGGCCTGTATACTTGAAGGAATGCCTAGCTCCCACAGTGTCTGCCCAGCAAACTGGCGGAGTTGGTGTGCCACATGTTTCTTCAATTAATTAATGCCATCTATTGGGATTTCAGAGGCACACTTTCTCGGTAGCAGTGCCTGCCCCTGAAATGAGGTCCCCACAATATCTGAATGGCGTTTATCTTGTTAGTGTTTCAAAGGGCCCTGAAGACTTGGCTGTTGTTGCTTTAAACTACCGTATTTTTTGGACTATAAGATGCACCAGAGTATAAGACGCACCTTAGTTTTGGGGGAGGAAAATAGGGGAAAAAATCTACCTACCAGGTATTAATCTGGCTAGTGTCCTTAGTCTGGTCAGCTTCAGCACATTATTTTATCCCCTGGTTAGGGCTGAAAAAAATCTTCTTTGGAGGGAGTAGCAATGAAAACAAGCCTGCAAAGACTTAGGGCTAGAAAAAAACTTCGGAGGAAGTAACAATGAAAAAATCCTGCAAGCCAGGAAGATCGTTAGCACCTTGTTAGGGCTGAAAAAACCTTTTTTGGAGGGAGTAGCAATGAAAACAAGCTTGCAAAGACTTAGGGCTGGAAAAAAACTTCTTTGGAGGAAGTAGCAATGAAAAAACCTTTTTTGGAGGGAGCCTGCAAGCCGGGAAAACAAGCCTGCAAGCCAGGAAGAGCTGGGAAGATCATTAGCACCTCGTTAGGGCTGGGGAAAAAAGCTTCGAAAAAGCTACATTCAGAGTATAAGACACACCCAAATTTTCAGGCTCTTTTAGTGGGGAAAAAGGTGCGTCTTATATTCCGAAAAATATGGTATATGAAAACTGCTTAAAGGTACTGGAATATGGGCAGTATAAATATTTAAATCATCATCATCATCATCTGAGGAACTGGCTCTCTCCCATTGTTTCCAACAGGGTGGGCATGCTCCAGATCCATGGATGGTTTTTAGCAGTTTAGTAAAGACTGAAATAACACGACAGTAGAATGACCTGCAGAAATTTGAGAGCCAGCACTTCTTCTTACATAAAGAAAAGAAAGGACATGAAGAGAAATTTTTAAAAAAGTACTTTTGTGACTTAGTTTAATTTGGAATTTTTTTAAAAAAAATATTCAGCTCAGGTTATGCCAGAATGATTACAGGAAAATGGGCAGAGGTGGAGACCTAGAGACAATGGACCGAATCTTGCAGTCAGCCTTCCCATACCAATATTCGGGCACTCAGGATTGATTGACATCTTGTTTTCCTTCAGGACAGTGAAATGCAGAAGAGGGAGGAGGCAAATCTGAAGGACCCAATCAATAATCACATGTTTATCCATGCATAAACTGAGCAGCAGCATTCAGCAGTAATCCACAACATAGAGTACAGAGCATGATGGTTGGAGAATTGAGAGCCATGGTGGTGCAGTGGTTAGAATGCAGCACTGCTGGACTAACTCACTCCTCACTGCAGGAGTTCGATCCTGACCAGCTCAAGGTTGACTCAACCTTCCATCCTTCCGAGGTCATTAAAATGAGGATCCATATTGTTGGGGGAAATATGCTGGTTCTGTAAACTGCTTAGAGAGGGCTGCAAAGCAGTATATAAGTCTAAGTGCTATTGCTATTCTGGGAGTTGAAATCCACCCATCTTAAAGTTGGCAAATGTAAGAGGCAGAACAGACATTGGTACCAAGGCAATAGAGGCAGAACAGACATTGCAATGTAGGACAGCAAATTCTAGTGAATTTTCTATTCATGGGGCAGAGAAATAAAAACAGCTTGTCCAGTGGTAGTGATTCTTTGGCTGAGCAGCTAAATCAATTCTTCAGTCGTTTTGAGGTGGAAACAGGAACGACCATCATTCCAGCATTCACCACTGATAGAACATCACTAACATCTACCACTGATAGACAACCACTTCTACTGCAGATATCTGATGTGAGATGCGCTTTCCAGAATGTTACTATCCGGAAGGCAGCTGGGCCTGATGGAATCAAGGGTTGAGTTGTTAGGGACTGTGCTGCAGAGCTAGCTGGAGTGTTCACGGATATTTTCAATCTATCCCTGTTGCGGTGCGTTATGTGAATTTCATTGTATGGGTGTACTGTGTATATACGTACAATGACAATAAATTATTTATTATTATTATTATTATTATTATTATTATTATTATTATTATTATTATTATTATTATTATTATTATTATTATTATTATTATTATTATTATTGATTCAAGTACATTTAGATAGCATTTTAGAACAGGAGTGGGGAAAGGCCCAATGTTTTGGAACAGTAGATCTCAGATTCCATATACTAACCAATGTATAGCAAAGGTGCTGCAACAAAATATGCCGACTTGTTCCAAATGTGAATATAAATGGAGTTAGTTCATGGTGATCAGTTGCTGCCAGTTCAGACCGGTTCTGACCGGTGGTCCACGCTCCCAAACTGGTCCTCCGGTAGCCGCGGATTGCAAAAAAATATTCCTCTGTGCATCCGCAAAGGCTGCTGCGCATGCACAGAGGGTCATTTCTGGGAAGGGACATGCAAAACGTGCACTTCCGTCGCGATATGAACCGGTGGGGAGGGTAAGTAGAATCCACCCCTGATGGTGATGTCTTTCAGGTTTTTCAAGTTTATGGAGGGTGTGTGTGTGTTGTGAGTGATAGAGGTTTTTGTTTTTATTTTGTTTTGAGAAAGTCAAGGTCAGACTGACTCTAGCTATTACAGTAGCTATTCTTAATAATCAGTGCTTTAGACTTATTAGCTTCCTACTTCCCTTCATTTCTAAAATGGAATTTTAATAAGATTGCAACTCCTTAAAGCTTTCAATTCCTTGAGCATTTCCTAACTATTAATCATGGTGAATGTCATTTCTGATTAAGCTTCTTAAATCCACTATACATTATTAACTGATAACTTCTGCTCATCTTCATTTGTGTTGTTAGCATATTGCTTTAGAGGGAAAAAGAACTGTAATTTGAAGGAGAAACCGAAACCCCTTATCTAGGAGATCTTTCAGTTCTCTGTCTAACAGTCTGGTTTCTTGAAGAATATATTAAGACTTTATATTTTAAAAGCAAAATACATTTCATTCAGTTTTATGAAGACCTTCCCATCAACCATAAACCAATGTACAAATGCATTTATCTTAATCTACTATATATACCAAGGTCTATTTCTCCTACAATAGCCTTGTTATTGATTTTAATAGAAAAACCAGGATTTCATTAAGCCTTGTTTTATGTAAGCCTATCCCTGTATACCACAACTAAAACATAACAGAACATCAGTTTGGGAAGAATAATTAATATATGGTACAGTATACCACTAAAAGAAACAATAATAAAGCCACTTGGTAGCTAATAGCAGAATTTTTAGAAAGGGGAAGAAAAATAATGTGGAAAGGAAACGATGAATACCTTCCACCAACAATCAATACAGGCATGTTGGTATTAATCATCACTTGGAATTGCTTTCAGTGCTATTGAAATTAAATCATATTCTAAATATTTGGTATATAATTCAAAAGCAGCTTCAAATCTTCAAGCCATATATAATAATAGAGTTGGAAAGGACCTTGGAGGTCTTCTAGTCCAATCCCCTGCTTAGGCAGGAAACCCTACACCACTTCAGACAAATGGTTATCCAACATCTTCTTAAAAACTTCCAGTGATGGAGCATTCACAACTTCTGGAGGCAAGTTGTTCCACTGATTAATTGTTCTGTCAGGAAATTTCTCCTTAGTTCTAAGTTGCTTCTCTCCTTGATTAGTTTCCACCCATTGCTTCTTGTTCTACCCTCAGGTGCTTTGGAGAATAGCTTGACTCCCTCTTCTTTGTGGCAGACCCTGAGATATTGGAACACTGCTATCATGCCTCCCCTGGTCCTTCTTTTCATTAAACTAGACATACCCAGTTCCTGAAACCGTTCTTCATATGTCTTAGCCTCCAGTCCCCTAATTATCTTTGTTGCTCTTCCATATTATTGTTGCAAGACTGTTTTAAAGAAATTCAACTAAAAGGGCAGGAACCCATAAGGTCCCTTCCAACTCTGTTAATCTGTTAATCTGTTAATCTGTGTACACCCACCATGGAGGGTGTACCATGGAGGCTGAGAGCTAACCACTTTACAACATTATCTGATAAATCCAATAAATGCAGAAAATATTTAAAGAAATGCGGCAATTATGCATTACAATCTCACTTACTTGTAACAATAGATAGAATAGGGACCATTATTAGCATTTGATGACAAAACAAAGCTACAGTTTGGCTTTAAAATCAAAATAGATGATTTGATGGCTAACAAGGTCAGAGACTGTTTGTGCAATGTACTTTATAAACAAACCCAGCAACAATATTTTTATTTATTTATTTATTTGTCAAACATGTATAGTAGTAATTTAATCAATTTAAATTTAAAATAGTAGTAATTTAATCAATGGATGAATGACTAAATTTCCTGAGGCTTATTGTTACATGTAGATGCCAAGAACTGAATATTACAATGATCTTCTGTGATTTCTTTTAGGTTTGTAAGCAATTGTTCTACCAGGTATAAAAAGAAGTAATAACCCACAGATTGAACCATTCTACAAACAGATACATTCAGAAATGCATAAGCAATTCAGCACAAGATCTTATGGTACTGGTTTGCTTATGAGTTGATGATTAATGGCTAAGATAAATTTGTTTCTTTTTTACATTCTGTTGTTACATACTGTTTCCTGAGTCTTTACATATTTAGGAGCAGTAATGTACTGTGTCTTTCCTGGGTGCGACCCAGCTTTCATGTAAAAAATTAGTTTCAGCTTAAAAGTAAGGTAGGTAGAAAGTTGCAGAGAAAACACCACACTTGAGTATCATATTTGTTTCAAAAATGCTTCCAATTCCAACATAAACCCCAGAGTTATTCTTAGAAAATAAAAATGATGGATGACTGCCACACAGGGCTTTGCTTCTGGGGTATGCCCACCTGTTCAGCTAAAAGGCAAAAGTAAACAGGACCAGTGGACAGCATCTTGAACAGCTGGGCAATAATTCAAAAAGTGGGGCCCAATGACTTTTTGCTTTTTTATTCTTTCAAGTTAAGTTTGGAAATGTCTTGATGCAATCTCATTCCAATATGCCATGCTCTTGTTTGTGTTAACTTTTTCATAACAACCCAGGATAGTTGGGTTCATACATCATGCCAAGTTATAAATGATGGTTACAAGAAACAAGAGCTGTGTTCACACACAAAATCAAATAAACCACATTATGGCATAGTTCAGTATTTGGATCCAGTTTCTGTCTACTGTAAGTCCGTACATCTATATCGGGGGGTCTTCAACCTTGGCAACTTTAAGAGTTGTGGACTTCAACTCCCAGAGTTCCTCAGCCTGAAGAATTCTGGGAGTTAAAGTCCACAAGTCTTAAAGTTGCCAAGACTGGAGATCCCTGATCTATATAGACATAAATACTGCATGTTTTTTTTCCTTTCTCTCCTCATTTCCTGCCTGATATTTTAAACGTCATTTTTGATGAAAAGCTCTTGAAAACAGAACTTTCACCAGCTACCCACCATTTTACCAGCCTACAATATGTCTAACTAAACTATTATTTAATCTGATCTCCCCTCCTAGTCAATATAGGGCTTTCCCTTCTTTTCATGACTTTTATTTTTTTTTATTTATGACCCACCTTACAAATAACTCAAGGCAGCGAACATACTGTATGCAGCACACTTTCCTCCTCTTTTTCCCCCCACAACAACCCTGTGAGGTGAATTGGCCTGAGAGCTAAGGTGGGACTAGAACTCATGGTCTCTGGCTTTCTGTCGGGTACCTTAACCACTAAACTAACTGGCTTTCCTAGACCGAACTGTCTTTTCTTGAATTAGCTCTGTTTTATTTAAAATAGAATATCGGCTGTTCTATTTCTCTGCTATATAGAAGAGTTAATCAAGAACTGAAGAAATTTTTTTTTTGATTAGGCAATGTTTTCTTTTTTTGCACCATGTTTTATAATGACTGACATTTGCTTGTTCCCTCTGAGATCACGATGCATTCATCCTGCTCACTGTGCTGACAAAGAGTTCTTGTTGTTACAGAATCTTCTAGGAATCCACCCCAGGGCTCTGAAAGCTTATGAAAACCTGGGCAAGGGGGCACATTCTTCAGGCATAAAGAGCCCCTGCCTGTGACGCTGAAGAAGAGATTGGATGGTCAAAAGATTGGCAAGAAATCTACTGTGGGAAGATGGAAGTTATGCTATTTTTTTTTACATTTAAACTTTAAGAATGGACATTTGGGCTCTTCTCTGGGGATAGAGGTGATTGACCTACAGGGCAATTGTTTTAATAAGTAGGTATCAGTAGGGATGAACAATTGGTGAGCCAAGATGTTGGGTTTGCCTGCGGCTTTGTTCTATAGCCGTGATGGCGAACGTTTTTTTGCTCGGGTGCCAAAAGGGTGCACGCGGTGCGATAGCGCACACACACGTGCCCACACCCATAATGCAATGCTCTCCCCCCACACATGTGTGCACAACCCCCCCATGCTGACCCCTCCCGCGCATGTGTGCAGGCCTCACTGAAGCCTTTGGACTTTTGGAAGGCCCGTTGGGCCGTTTTCATCCTCCCCAGGCTTCAGGAAAGCCTCCAGTAGGCCCGTTGAGTCATTTTTCGCCATCCACAGGCTCCAGAGGCTTTCCTGAAGCCTGGGGAGGGCAAAAATGGCATCCTCCACCCTCTGGAGGGCCAAAAATCAGCTGGCCAGTGTGCACATGCACAGGGCAACGCCTTGCATGCCCTCAGATATGGCTCCGCGTGCCACCTGGTTCGCCATCATTTATTTATTTATTTATTTATTTATTAAGAGTTCTTATAGGCCGCCCAATCCCTTGGGACTCAGGGCGGCTTACAGCAGAGATTAGAACTACAGATTAAAAAAGGCATTTAAAAACATCATATTACGATATAAAAAGCCATTCATCCTTGGGGGAATCATCTCTTCACCCCGCCTGCCGGAAGAGCCACGTTTTTACTGCCTTGCGGAAGGCCAGTAGGGTGGGGATAGTCCGGATCTCTGGCGGGAGTTGGTTCCAGAGAGATGGGGCTCCCACAGAGAAGGCCCTCCCCCGTGGGCCCGCCAGCCGGCATTGTTTGGCAGACGGGACCTGGAGGAGGCCCTCTCTGTGGGACCTCACTGGTCGTAGGGAGGAATGTGGCAGGATCATGGTTCTATAGCTTACCCATCTTTTTTGTTTAAAAAGTATTAGAAAGAAAAAAGTGTATTTGTGATATTAAAATAGTGGTGAATGAGAAAAAAAAGAAAAAGGGACCATAAGTGAGAAGCAGTGAAAAGTTATGAGGTAGAGACTTGTGGAAAGGGAAACTGGAGTTTATATTCTCAAAGAGAGGGGAAAAAGCTGACCACTGGGCTTAGCATTGCTGCGTCTATAAAGGGCAGTTTGTGAGTCCTCTTCCCTGCTATTTTCTCCTTTCTGTCAACTCTCCCTGAGTGAATAAGCAGATAAGAAGCAAAAGGAAGGAACATTTACCTTTACAGGTAAATCAACCAAACTTAGGTGAAGAGATAAGCAGTAAAAGCAGAAAAGAGGTAGGACCATTAAAATATATTTATGCCATCAGCCTGGACATTCTTTGAAATTCAGGAAATACAATTGACAGCATATGAATTGTTGAAAGAATTTAAAGGGACATGATAGCATTTTTCAAATTCGATGCAACTGGATCTCTTTCTTTTTCTTTTCTACATGGTGACTTGTTTTCAGAAACATTACTTTTGTTTCACAATATCCCCAGCAATAAGGGTTTGTTCAATTGCCACTGGGAATGTAGAAAATCTGTTCTGACCTTTGTTGCTTATGAAATAATATATGTGTGAGGTCCTTACTCATATGGCAAGTTTGTTGAACTGTTCCCTTCAAACTGCAGCCTTATAAATCCCCAACATTTAAGACGGAATATGAAGTATATATTTTATGCCAAGCAGACATTTATTTGATACATGTTTCTAACAGCAGTTCCCCATATTCAGCCTTATATAGCCTGAGCTAGTCTTTGTTCTCTAAGAGAATGTAGAATTGCATGCCTTGGAGTCTAACTTTTGGAACAGATGGCTGATTTGTGTCACTGCTTCTATAGCCCCGGCATTCTTTTTACTGTTTAAACGGAAGTCTGGAAAAGAACTCCCAACCCATCTGCTTATTTTCACATTCCAGAAGGTTGTTCGGTATGATCTTTGGAAAGGATTTGTCTGTATTGCAGTAGAACATGGGTTCAGTTTTCTAATCTCATGTTCTGCTTTAGTGCCTAAGAAAACTTAAATTTATTGTTCCATATAATAATGTTCATGGATGTAACAAGAATTTTAAAACAGAAACATTTCCATTTTAACACTACATTCTGAAATGTGGAAAGATAGCATGAAAAACCACTCTTTCCTTCTGTACGTGGGTTCCTTGTTTGTTTTGGATCAGCTACCGAATCACTAATTTCACTAATTTTCAATAATTGGGGGAAATGGGAATTGTAGCCTGAAACTTCTAGAAACTATGAAGTTGCTACAGGCTGAAGCTATTTATTTATTTTATTTATTTATTTTGTCAAACATGTACAGGATAGTAGTTGTTTGTATAAACATAAGTAAAAAAAGTACCGATAAAAGAGGACAATAGGACAGTAGGACAGGGACGGTAGGCACAGTGGTGTGCTTGTGCACGCCCCTTACAGACCTCTTAGAAATGGGGAGAGGTCGAACTGTAGACAGTCTAAGGTTAAAGTTTTGGGGGTTTAGGGAAGAAACTACAGAATCATGTAATGTATTCCAGGCATTGACCACTCTGTTGCTGAAGTCGTATTTTCTGCAGTTGAGTTTGGAGCAGTTTACATTAAGTTTGAATCTATTACATGCTTGTGTATTGTTGCGGTTGAAGCAGAAGAAATCATTGACAGGAAGGACATTTTGGTATATGATTTTATGAACTACATTTAGATCAGATCGGAGGCGACGTAGTTGTAAATTGTCTAATCCCAATATTTCAAGTCTGGTGGAATAAGGTATTTTATTGCGAGCAGAGGAGTGGAGGATTCTTCTAGTGAAATATTTCTGGACTCTCTCGATTGTATTAATGTCTGATATGCAGTACGGGTTCCAGACAGGTGAGCTGTATTCCAGAATTGGTCTAACAAATGTTTTGTATGCTCTGGTTAGTAGTGTAATATTGCCAGAGAAGAAGCTATGCAAGATTAGATTAACAACTCTTAGTGCCTTTTTGGCAATGTTGTTACATTGCCAAAAAGTTCTGGCACTTACATTCACTCCCTCGCCACACCTCCTCCAGGTTATGAACCTTGTGTAACTAGGCACAGTCTATGCAAGCTTTGATTTGTGAGACAAGATGTTGGTTAGGACATGAGTCTTCTCTATGCCATCACATTGGGAAGGCTAAAGTAGGCTCAGTTTCATCTAGTCTTAGCCTGGCCATAAAAGTCTGAAGAAACCTGCCTTAGTTTGGTTCATCTACCCCCATGCCTCTCCCTCTCTCTCTGCCTCCCTCCCTCTCCCCCTCTCTCTCCCCCTCTCTCTCTGCCTCTCTCTGCCTCTCTCTCCTCTCATCCTCTTCCTCTCCCACTATCTCTCCATCTTTCTATCATCTGCCTGCCTGCCTGCCTGCCTATTTATCTGTGACACCCTCATGGTAATTTAGAACCTTCCCTAGTCAAGTGAAAACCATGACAATGGCATGCATAAGAGTGTGACATGGACACAATAAACACTGTGACCCTGTCGCTTCGGGCCTTGACTTTTCTCTTACCAAGTGAAATTTTTGCTTAGCAAAAGAAAGATAAAACTTCAGTGTACAATTGTTGAATTTGGTTCAATGGTTCATGTGCACCAGGGCAATTGAAGAGAAAAATGGAGAACAAGATACTATGAATAGAGAAAAGCAGTTCAAAGGAGGCCTCGGTATTCTCTTTGCCTCTGCAGTTGATACTGAAAAGCTCCAGAGAAGTGGCCGCTCCTCCTTTTGAGCTTTATAAGAAACCAAATGTAAAAAGAGCCCTTCTTGGCAATCCTAATGGAAAGAAGCAGAAAGAAAGAAATCAGATAGCAGCACCTTGGTGAGCCTGTGTTGTTGCCAAGCAGATTATGTGGAGTAATCTGTAAGCACTGAACTGTGGTTGAATTATGAGCAGGAACTCTCTCCTGCTTTTGTTCAGCCTCCTGGGAGATGGGATGTTTCCGGCCTACTAATGTCACAGCATGACCTGTTAATAACCTGTGAAAGTGCCTGCCCAATCAAAAGCCTCGCTCTTCCCTCAGGACAGAGCAGCTGCAGTCACATGGACTGAATGCTTCACTTGTATGCGGTTCATTGAGAAAAATTCAAGCATGTGGCCTGAGGTTCCCCTGTTGACTGTCTGGAGATGATGATTTATCCCATCTGCTCCCGCTGCCTGCAGCTCCCGGAAACCTTTCGAAGTTAATGCCGCTCTGGGTCATACATAGGATTTTTAATGAAACCCCAGCTGCTGCCCAACTGTCTGTGGATATCAAACACATTTGAATTGACTTCTCACAAAGGGTGGGGGAAAAAAAATCTCTTGTTTAACACTTTTGTCTAAATCACACAGCAGCATTTATGTAAATGATAAACCACAAGGCACGAGAGCCAGTTTGGGGTAGTGGCTAAAACATCAGGCTAGAAACCGGGAGTTCTACTCCTGCCTTGGGTATGAAACCAGCTGCATGACTTTGGGCCAGTCCTCTCTCAGTCCTAGGAAGGAGGCAATGGGAAACCACTTATGAAAAAACTTGCCAAGAAAATTGTAGGGATTTCTCTAGACAGGCTCTGAGAATCGGACATAATTGAATGAAAGAAAACAAAGCCACAAGGCAACCAAATTTTGCCCCTAGCAGCTGCTTAATGGACTATATTTCTCTGATGCCCATTATAGTTCTTGCTTTAGGAAACAGGACAATATGTTAGCAAACTAACCTTAAAATTTCTTTAACATGTCCTTAAATACATACAAAGGCACAAATGCAAAAAAGGAGGTAAAATCATTGTAGACCTTGTGATATCTGTCTCTGTGTGTGTTGATAAAGAGATATTGAGCCTGGTTTATATTTTTTGCGTGTATAATCATTGTCCTTAAATAAGTACACCTTGTTTAGCAAATGACTTGTTTTAGTGAAGTTTGGAGTTACAAAGGTGATGAAAAAGTAGCTCTGCAACTTTTATGACCTTCACAGGTCTGCAAGAAAAGGAAAAATGAAGTAAGATTGTAAGCGCAGCTACATATTCACTTAGCAACTGCTTCGCTTAATGACCAAGTTTCTATTCCAAGTTTTTGTACCTAAATGAGGAATACCTGTACCTATTAATGTAACTCCCATTCAATATTTAAGAGTAATTGCCAAGTTTTTTTTAGAAGTCTGGATAAATTAAGAGGCAATGCATTTGTGACTCTTTCTCTGATACCTCTTCCACTTTTTTTCTGGCTTGCTATAGGATATAGGATATAACTAGAGTTTAGTATGAGATACTGAAAGGAAGTTGAACTAGGAGAACATTAGACACAGAGGTGAAGGCATTGTGGTTGTATTGTCTACTACAGTATTTCCTTTGTGAAAGGAACTGTATGGAAAGGTATATTCTACATTAGATATGTTTTAAAACTGATCCAGAAATTTTTATTATATTTTGCCAACCTGGAGCCTCTCTTGAGTTGTGACTTAACAATTCAGTAAAAAAAATACAGATCTTCCCAAATGAATATAATTTCTCAAGTTCTCAAAAACAGTTTGAAAATAACCCATTATTTTTGTTGGCTCAGAAATGCTGAGAATATACAGCAGCATTTATTGATCCAGGACCCTATTATTGGTCCTGCCACAGAAAAAATTCTTGATACCCACTCCTAACAAAGGGGAAAGAAAATAAATTAAAAACTCAAGCCTGGCACTGGTCTTCTGCTGAAAAGAACGAGGAAACTGACAATATCCCATCATTTTCACACCTGCTGTCCTGCTTCTTCTAGCCATAGGCACAGCAGCTGGTATCTAAGTAATTGCATGTGGAAGAACCACTATTCCAAAAAGTCAATTTCAACCAGAAAAGGGTTCTACCAGATGTGTGTTATCGATTATTTCACCAAAAAGTGCAGTACAGGTTTTCTGATAAGAAGTTTTGGGTGGCCACGCTGTTTACAATTTTTATTATTTTAGTGGATTTTAGTGGGTGGCTATATTATCTTGATTATTCTTGTATTATTTTGCCTTCTCCACAGGCTACCTCAGGCTAACACCAGTCTGACAGCACTGATTACTCCCTCCTGTTTCACCTCATGCCCTTCACATTTGTTAGTCTCTGTTTTTATTATTATTAATATTATGTATGTATTAAGAAGAAAATAAGCTAAGATAAAGAAATATGTAAGGAGAATATCATTGGTTGAAATTGAAATAGAGAGATGATATGAAATGGATTATGTATATGGAAAGCTATGTAAGATTGATCTGGACAACACTTTGTTCATAAAATATGTAATGTTTCTTTGAAAAAATAAATAAACTTTTCATAAAAAAAAAATTTGTTAGTATGTGTGACACATTGGAGATGTGAAGGAGGGCCATGGGATGAATGGGAGATAGTAGCTTTCACAGTGCTTCTTGCAATTCAGAGTCCACTGGAATTGGGTGGCCAATAGATTAACGTAATGTAAGGTCACGTCACGTCACATAATGTAATGTAATGTCACGTCACGTCACGTCACGTCACGTCACGTCACGTCACATCATGTCACGTTACGTCACGTCACGTCACAACTAACGTAACGTAACATAACATAACGTAATGTAACGTAATGTAACGTAACGTAACGTAACATAAAACATAACATAACATAACATAACATAACATAACATAACATAACATAACATAACATAACATAACATAACATAACATAACATAACATAACGTCATAATGTCATAACGCAGTATTGGCGAACCTTTTTGGCACCAAGTGCCGAAATGGGAGCGCGCGGGCGGGGGAGCACAGGTAACCGGAAGAACAGCTCCATGGCACACACACGTGGGAGTGCCGCAAACCGAAAGAGCAGTTCCCCGGTGCGCATGTGCACGCCTGGAAGCTGAGCTTCCAGTTTCCAGTGTGTACATGCACCTGGTCTTCCAGTTTCTGGAACACATGCCTGTGCGAAGACCAGCTGGCCAGTGCGAATGCATGTGCCAGAAACCGGAAGCTCAGCTTCCCTGCGTGCGCATGCACACCAGGGAGCTGCTCTTCCAGTTTCCGGCGCTGCCGTGCATGCGAAGACAGCTGGCCGGCACATATGTGCACGCCGGAACTCGGAAGAGCAACGGGCGATGGCTGGCGTGCCTGGAGAGATGGCTCCGTGTGTCACTTCCTGCTCGCATGCCATAGGTTCACCATCCCGGTCATAACATCATAATAACATCATATCTGGGTGTGTTTATGTATGTATGTAGGCCTTAGACCTCTTCTTCTTACACAAATGAAGAAAGAAGACAGTTTGAGATGACAGGGTTGAGGAACTGAACTGGAAGTAGCAAGGATGCAAACCAAAATGCTAAATCAAAATAAATTTGATATAAGATTTAGGTAGAGACCAAATTTCATGGTTTACATTTTATTCAGTCCATATAAAGCACTATTCCCTTACAAATGAAGGTGAATATATATGTCCCAGGATAATGTTGCAGGATCCAATGTGTGTCGGTCACTGGGACCAGAGGTTTACATTTTGGACTCATGCTGGAGTTCATCCATAGGGAACTCTAGCAGAGTGTATGCTTTGGGCTACTCTGTGTGTGGTATTTAAGAATACTCTCTGCATTATTTTATTTGGATATACAAATGGATGGAAACTAATCAAGGAGAGATCCAACCTAGAACTAAGGAGAAATTTCCTGACAGTGAGAACAATCAGCCTGTGGAACAGCTTGCCTTCAGAAGTTGTGGGTGCTCCATCATTGGAGTCTTTTAAGAAGACACTGGACAACCACTTGTCAGAAATTGTATAGAGTCTCCTGCATGAGCAGGGGGTTGGACTGGAAGACCTCTAAGGTCCCTTCCAACTGTGTTATTCTGTTATACACAAACTCAGTTGTGTAGATTGGAACAACAAACTGCATTGGTATTGTTCAGTTATTCAGTCATATTTGACACTGTGATCTGTTGCATATGTTTTCACTAGGATTTTCTGTTGGTAACATGCTTTTTTAATTTTTTGAAAGATCCTGTTTGTATGTTCAGTAACGGATTTAGCTACTTTGCCTTCAGTAGTACAACTTCCCTCAATTTTTCAAGCATTAGTGTATACTCTAGTGACTCTTGCCCCGCATTATGTGTCTAAAATAGTTAGGCATTGCTTTATTATTAATGTTTCTAGTGAGCAGTCCGGTTTTATTTGATATTGTTCTGAATTAATCTTCTTGTAATCTTATATGTTATCCACAGTTTTATCCAGCACACAATTAAAAGTGTTTGTTGAAGTGGTTTAGCCTTCTGATGCACTAGCTTTCAGAGTAACATAAAACTCTGAGAAGACTTTTATAACATATTCCTTTACTGTCTTTGTAATATCTTCCCACTTTAATATTTTGTCTAGATGTCATAGCCTTTCTCCCCCAAATTGAGGAAAAGTGTGGTAGCATCTTTTCTGACTATTAAATTATTGCGAGCTGTAGCCAATATATGTAGCTGATTGAAATGAGCTGGAATTCATGAAAGCTTATGCCTTTTAATACATTTTTATGGTAAGAAAAGGTTCTACCAAAATTCCTCCTGAGTTTTTGCCACTTAGACTAACATAGTTCTCCTCCTATGTCATTGCCTCATGTTACAGATCTTTATTTCATGGCTACTTTATGGATTTTTAGCCTAGGAAGATAACGTTTATACTCTTTTCATTTCTTCATTTTTATTGCTGTAAGCCGAGTAGAGTACCCCAAGGCGAGGTAGGCAGCAAATAAATTTAACAAAGAAATAAAGAAATAAAAGGAGGAAGTGCAGTTGAATCACATACACTGAATAGTGATGCTGCTGTGTGCATAGAAGCACAGTGTACATGCTTCAAAGGACTGCTGTAGAATTTTTCAAATCATTGCTGTGGTGGCTGCTCACAACTGATTGGAGGAGTCGTTTCCATATTTTAAAAATCTTAAGTTATTTTTATAGCTTTATTTTGAGATAATATAACTGCATTGGAAAACTAAGTATATTTCTACTATTGAGAGCTGGCTTAGGATAGTGATATGCTGTAGTACAGATGTCTCCAACCTTGGCAACTTTATGAGCTGTGGCCTTCAATTCCCAGGATTCCTCAGCCAGCTATGCTGGCTGAGGACTTCTGGGAATTGAAGTCCACACCTCATAAAGTTGCCAAGGTTGGAGACCTCTGCTGTAGTAGACACAGCACTGGCTTTACATTGGCAGGGACACATTACTGGCACCTGGTAATTCCCGGAGAAACTGTGTTTCAGCCCCAGGGGATAAAGCACAAACTTAATTTCACTGTCTACTATGCCCATTGCTGACTGAGGAGCTGATTTCTGAATGTGTTTGCAATCCATACATAGTGATGATAAACTAGAACAAACAAAGGTTATGATGCCTTGGACATATTTAAAACGTGGAATGGATGGTTGAGTAGTAATTTTGTTTAAATAACTGAAGTTCCTCATTATGATCACAATCCATCCAAGAATTATGCACCTGCATAGGGCCCCATTATAACTTCATTGTTTTGTTTCATTGAATTGAATTTTAAATTAAATTAAAATTGAATTGTTTCATTGAATTCAACTTCATTGAATTGTTTGTCATGAACTATTTTCCTCAAAAAAAATCACACAAGGAAGATAGCTCCTTCCATCTTCAGATTATTATCAGTTACTGCAGCTCTTATTTTTCTTAACCTTCTCCTAACACATCTTCAATTTTTTAGAGGTGTTAATCAGGACATTCAGTGCATATCTGCAGGTTTTCAATGGATTTATGACCCTGAGGGATTCATTTTGCAAGTGTTACCATTGCAAGAATAACCCCCCACCCTCCAATGGACATAAAGTGTCTTTTTTTTTGCCTTGATGAAAGTCTCTCAGTTGACAGCTATAAATACTGTCAAGCATTTGCTAAGCAGTTCATTGGAATGGTTCCTTTTGTTTGAGTCATTCTCTGGGGCAAACTTTATAACCAGCACATTCCAAAGTTATGGTAGCCTCTTCATCTTCCTCCAAGCCTTTTAACGTGTCTCAAAAATCATTTAGCAGCTCTCTCATCTCTTTAACAGATTGATCAAATTTTCCATCACCTGCAGAGGATCCTCACCTTGTTGCCATGCCATAATTTGCATCAAGGATATTTTTCATTAATGGTTTAAAGCTTTCTAAACCACCTGCCATGTATACTTTCAATCCAGGCAAAACAAAGCAACCCAACTTTATAGTCCCTTAACTGACAAGGCTGTGCATGTAAGTTTAAAATGTAGTTCCCCTTTGTCCTCATTTGTTTTTCTATTTGTTATAATGTGAACTGCCTGGAGTTGCTCTGGAGTTGAGCAATGCCAAATCAAAATAAATCAATAAGTACTTTGATAAATCCATAACTAGAATGGGGCTCCCCTGAAACCAGTTTGTAAGTTTCAATATTTCCCAGCGATTTACAATTTATTTATCTCAAAAAGAGCCGAGGTGGCGCAGCAGTTAGAGTGCAGTACTGCAGGCTACTTTAGCTGACTGTGATCAGCAGTTCAGTGGTTCAAATCTCATCGGCTCAGGGTTGACTCAGCCTTCCATCCTTCCGAGGCAGGTAAAATGAGGACCCAGATTGTTGGGGGCAATATAAATATACATTGCTTACTGGTGTAAACCGCTTAGAGAGTGCTTGCACTGTGAGGCGGTGTATAAGTCTCACTAATAAATAAATAAATAAATTGGAGATTCAGAGAATTCAACCTGGAACCACATACCACAGTCAGAAATTCAATATTTTAAAACTTTAAGATCTGTATCAGAATATCTTGTAAAAAAAAGTTTAAACAATCATCCAATTTGTTCTGACTAATTTGAAGGTTTTGTACTTGTTCAAAGTTATTGCAAGAACTTGGTGGCATGAGTATGTAAAAGGCAAAAGTTGCTTAGGAAACTTTAAAGTCAAGCTTTAAAGATGATTCTATGAAATAGTTGTAGGCAGTAATTAATTTTGCTGCATTGTGTAAAGCAGGGTATGCATTTTTCTCAAGGGTTGCCATAGTGTTAAGCAATAATGGCCTTTGCCTCATGTACCACACCAAGAACCATTCATAAAAATAATTCCTTAGAGTCATTCTTTAGATTCCAAACACAGCAAGAAGTTCTTAGCCTGAAACGTAAAAGACGAAAAGTGCACAGAAAAAAATGTCTTAATTCTGTCCATGTCTTCTCAAAGGTAAATCTCACTGGTTTTAGCATTCCAGCTAAATGGATTTTGGATTGCTGAAAAACTGCAATAAGTAATTGATTGAGGAGAACATAAAAAATAGCACACAGCATTTCAGGTTTTCCATTTTTTTTTATGTCCCCATCCACTTTTCTCATGTATATGAGATATGAAATAGTAAATTCTAAATTGGAAGGGTGAATTAATGGCTGGAGTAGAATTTTTCCATCTGATTGGGAAACCTGTTTTATGAGAGTCCTCCAGAGGTGGGTTCCTCCCGGTTTGGACCGGTTCGCCCAAACCGGTAGCAACCCGCTGGTGATGTCACAATGATGTCATGGAACCGGATCTGTCAGTGCCGGTTTGTGGAGGCCGCCATCTTTTTTAAAAAAAGTTTTATTTTTTTATTTTTTTTATTTTTGGGTTTTTTTTTTCTTCTGCGCAAGTGCAGAAGCCGAGTTTCCGGCACTGCACATGTGTCACCATCTTGTTTTCAGCTTTTTTGGGGGGGATTTTTTTCTGATTTTCTGCTACTATGCATGTGCACGCACGCGGACACGCAGTGCGGCCACGCGGCGTGGGAGTAAGCAAACCAGCAGCGAGTTAAGTTAGAACCCACCCCTAGTGTCCTCATCACACAGATCACTCCACTCACTTGTACAGATTACTTTAAAATATAGAATATCTCTGATTGTGCACAACCTTGCCAGCTAAGAGGCTATAAGTTTGGGGTGATAGGTACAGCTCCTGCCTCTTTATTCACATGTAAATTTTATACTCTGTGTTGCCTGTGAACAAGGATGAAAGAGGAATATCTAGAAAACAAGACTGATACTGCACTTCAGCAACATTTGGCTAAATGTTGTTTTAGTGAATTAATTTTTAGCCAATTCTGATGCTTTAAAAAACTGCATTGATTTTATGAATAGAAGTCAATTCAATTGTCATCAGTCTGCAACATTTATTTGTATCATCACTTTTTTATACCTTTGTGGTCAATTCAAAGATAGCTTCTTTGCCTGTGTGACAGGTGTCAAGGGAATGGAGAAAAGAGAAATGACCTACAGATGGTTATAGTAGGGAACTTTAAACTAAACTGATGTGTGGCCTGCAGCATTTCCTTCCTTCCTTGGTGGATGAAGGGTGAAAGAGGTTAATGGCAGTTCAAGGCACTGATGAGATAAACTATTCCACTGTCAGCAATTATCTGCATTTTCATTTGTTAAAAGCAATTAATTTTGGCTTTATGGCTACATTGGCAGAAATAAAATTCTTCTACATTCATTCAGCATAAATTTTAATAGCATTAATCTCTCTCTCTACACACACACACACACACACACACACACACACACACACACACACACACACACACACACACACAGCTTTAACAAGTATAGATCATTTTCTTCCGTATAGCTAAGGCCCAGGGAGACAGCATAGGCTTCAGATTTGAGCTCTAGAAGCTTTTTCTGGCTTTTCCAAAATAGAGGAAAAACAGTGGAGAACTTCATTTCACAAACCAGCTGTTTATAGTTGTGCTATGTCATTTCATTATATTTGATTGGTCTATTAACTATTTGAGTTGTGCAAAACACATGGGATATCAGCTACGAGTAAGGAAGAAGAAAAGTGAGAAATGTTTTGAATAAATATTTGAAAAAACTAATGGTATGGGGAACGATAATTAGAATTCTCACTTATTAGTTCTTCTGCAATGTATTTTACTGAAGATAACTATAAACATGCACTTTCCAGTTTGCGAAATAAACCTAGGTTTCATCTGTGAAAGGCAGACTTTTTCTAATGATCTCTTTTAGGAATATATTTTATTTCATGCTGTTCACTGGAAATGTTAATCTACTTCTCTTTTTTTGAGTTGACTGCTAAATCTCTGGGATCTGTACTCTTTGGCATTTAACATTAATTAAGACTTTGAGGGCCATTGTTTAAGGGCATACTGGAAGGTTTTTCAACCACCCCATCAGTGGTTATTATTTTTGTCCCATGCTTGAACTGCATAATAGATGGATTGGCTTATTTTTTTAGTTAGTGATTTATGTCCCACCTGTTATCCAGGAGCTAAAGGCATCATAGCTAAATTTTTTCTCTTCCTGCTTTTCCTCACAACAACTCTGAGATCGATTGGGCCGAGAGAACATGAATGGCCCTAGTCAACCAGTGGGATTCAGTTGCTGAAAATGGGTTAGACTTGCAGTGTTTCCCAACTTTGGCAACTTGAAGATGTCTGGACTTCAACTCCCAGAATTCCCCAGCCAGCAAAGCTGGCTGGGGAATTCTGGGAGTTGAAGTCCAAACATCTTCAAGTTGCCAAGGTTGGGAAACACTGCATTAGAGCCTGAGTCTGGTGCCAGTCCCACACCTTAATCCCTTCATCAAACTCTGGCTCTCAATCTATCAAATCTACATAAAAACACACATATATAAGGCTTTCTCCTCCTGCACCAGTGATTTTGCTTGCATATCATGACTTGCTGGGTAGAAGACAGCTCTTCCACTTAGAAATGCAGTGAGATGAGGTAGGATCTATGGAAGGGCAAGAAAAGAAAAGGGATTATGGAGAGGAGAATGGAAGGAGAATTTGAGAAAGTGGAATGGAATGGAGGGTCTTTGAGGGACTTCAGTAGCATGGGTGGTGGTGGTGGAAAAAGTATAGGGGTGCCAGGGTTCCACTAACAGCCAACAATTCTCTGAGTAGGAATGTAAACGAGCAATGAGAGCATATGAGAAAAGAAAGACCAAGGCTCCGTCAAGTAGAGGGAAGCATAGGAAAAGCGTGAGCTGGATTTGAAAGACCAAGGGGGGCAAGTTTTATACAAGCCTCTTGTAATCACTATCAACTACCTGTATTGGTCATCATTCGTAAAGACGTCGTTCTTAGCTGTGTCTCCAGGGATCTCCAGCCTGGTTCATGCCTGCCTTGTGAGTAGAAATGTAAGTGCTTATTTGTGGACACATTTATTTATTTATTTATTTTGGAATTCTTATATGCCGCCCAACTCCCTAAGGACTCAGGGCGGCGTACAACAGTGAGAAAATACAAGAATAACCAAAATCTAAAAAGTTAATTAAAAGCAAATATAAAAATTAAAACACACTATAAAAAGAATCATCACCAACCATTCAACATCATACATACTTGGGGGGTGGGCTCGAATGAATTAAGCTCTACCCCCCGCCTGCAGGAAAAGCCATGTCTTAACAGCTTTCCGGAAGGCCAGCAGAGTGGGGATAGTTCGGGTCTCTGGTGGAAGTTGGTTCCAGAGCACAGGGCCAGCCACAGAGAAGGCTCTCCCCCTTGGGCCCGCCAGCCGGCATTGTTTGGCCGACGGGACCTGGAGGAGGCCCACTCTGTGGGCCCTAACCGGTCGAAGGGAAGTATGAGGCAGAATGTACAGGTACAACGTCCAAAATGCCAAAAAGCAAATTTCATAGCTACTGGTGCCACCCATATCAAATAGTATCTTGCTCTGTTTCTTATTAAATGCAGTACACACACACACACACACACACACACACACACACACACACACACACTGTGTTAAATCTGTCCATTCACATATCATCTTCTTTTGCACTTGCCTTCACAGAATCTGTACTTTCATAATGAGACCTGCCATGTAAACCTCATTAATTACATGCCAATTTAGGTCTCAATGAAATCCTCATCAGTGTAAATGCCACCATCTGCTGGTGACATTTTTGTAAAAGCATTCGTGAGTGGGTGGTTCTGTGAATTAACCCCACTGTGCTCAGTGTAATAAACCTTTGCCCTTAACTGAGAGCTTCAGTAATGATAAACTCTATACCAAATATATAAAGCACAATAATGATAGTTTATTGAACCAAGGCACCAGTAGAGATCGAAACACAAGGATTTCTATCTGAAGATTTGATTCATATAACCTATAACCTATCAGGAAATTGTAGAATAACATTTCTTAAAACAGCAAAAAATAGTTAAGTTACAGATATAATATGACATCATTATCATTATATGATATTATATATGATATTATATATGATATTATCATATGACATCATTATCATTAGATGATATTATATAATGACATAAATATCATTAATGCATTAAATCAGTGAAAGGTTCTATTTTCTGAATTAAGCGGGAAAGAAACATCAATGGCCAGCATCTATTTAGTATACAATGTCATTCATTATTGATGGAAAGCTCCAGAGTCTAACCACATTGGGAGTGTATCTCACGTCAGCTCTGGATATGATGCATGATGGCAACAAAAGCTGGCAGCTAGTGCATGTGCCAAGTTAAACAAAAACAAGCAGACAAAAACATCTGGTTCTTTGTGCCTTTGGAAAAGCAAAATTTTCTTCTGAAACTCAATGGTACATTTACACACCTCTGAGTTCAGCCTATTCTTCTTTTTGAGAAAGTTGTAGAATCACAGATAACTTACCATATTTTTCAGAATATAAGACGCACCGGAGTATAAGACGCACCTTAGTTTTGGGTGAGGAAAATAGGGGGAAAAAATCTACCTACCAGGTATTCATCTGGCTAACGTCCTTAGTCTGGTCAGCTTCAGCACATTATTTTATCCCCCGGTTAGGGCTGAAAAAAATCTTCAATGCAATGAAAACAAGCCTGCAAAGATTTAGGGCTGGAAAAAAACTTCTTCGGAGGGAGTAGCAATGAAAACAAGCCTGCAAGCTGGGAGGAGCCGGGAAGATCATTAGCACCTCATTAGGGCTTTGGAAAAGCTACATTCGGAGTATAAGACGCACCCAAATTTTCAGCCTCTTTTAGGGGGGGAGGTGCGTCTTATACTCCAAAAATACAGTATACCATAGATTTCCTCCAGCAGCCAGAAGATCTGAAAAGCTTCTAATTCCCAAGTTATCCCTACCCTAATCCTCTAACATGCTCAAAAACTGCATTTTTCTGGAACTCCAGCAGGTTCCCAGTGCCATTTTGTTCAAAGTCCTGAGAAAGAATAATATAATTGTAACGATACTAATTTAGTATTACTGTATAAGCATTCATGTTGCAAATATTGACCATTGTTCCTTTGCCTACTTCACAAACAATGTGCACCATAATTTAAGCAAACCAAATCTAGCTACATGGACACATCAAATAATATCGCAAAGATGGTAACTAGACTCTTCAAGTGGCCCTTAACTCCTGAATGTCTGGAGCAGTGTTTCTTAAGCTTGGCAATTTGAAAATGTGTGGCCTTCAACTCAGCATGGCTGGTGGGGGAATCCTTGGAGTTGAAGGCTTCAACTTCATCTTCAAGTTACCAAGATTGAGAAGCACTGGTCTGGAGATTGGAGCCATCTAGTGGCTGATTTTACACGATATTAATGTTACCACAATCAGATTAGTATGATAAAACATCATACACAAATTCTCAGGCACTGATTTAATACGCTCAGGATTTAATATTCTTTATATCCCAGATTGATTTGGGGGCTGTCTATAGGAAAAGAGGGGGCATAAAAATTTCTCATGCACTAAAACTAACTGGTTATTTTAAAATACACCTGTTAATTAAACTGGGAAAATATAATGCAATAAATCCTGAAGCCTCTGCTTTTTTGTTAGATGTGGCGGGTTAATAGACACTTCTAAAAATTTTTTTAAATGAAGTAGGAAATGTTATTGAATATTACTTTTTTCCTATTCCCTTGTCATTGAATATTCCTTTAAGATGACCATCCTTAAGATGGTCATATGGTGATATAATAGAATAATTTAACAATTTATTTAAAAGGAACTGTATTATTTGAAGCAAATTCATATTTTCTTTTTCATCAGGATTAATATTATAAAGTATAGAGTGCATTAAAATTATAAATTAAGTTAGTAAAATGGATAGTTTTTTTAGTATATTCTAATCCAAAATGATGAACCTTACATGGAAAATGCACATGAGGATCCTTTTCGATATATTCCCACCTCATATGTGGGAAATTAATTTGTCTCCACTACTCACCAACAGTTCCATTATATTGATTTCTATAAGAAAGAGATAACTGTGTCTCATGATTCAAACACCATGGCTGGCTTTAACTTCAGGTAATAAATACAAAACAGAAGTAAAACAGCCATGCAAATAGTCTATTGCAGGTCAAAAGCAATGAGGGCTACATGGAATTTGAATCACAAATTCCTAAAGTTGTTAATAAGACACTGAAGACATATTGACACTGGGAATATCATTTAACCTATATAAATCTACCTCAGAAAATATATCAATAAAATGTTTGATACAAAAAAAATGTTAAGAGTTTGTGAGAGAAGATAATGATATATCATGTTGTCTGCTCACAAGTACCTTTTAAACATGAGAAATAAACACGCTAAACTTAAATAAAAACGTGGTACATGAATCATGCCCTTGCTTGATTACTAACCAGGAGATGTGATCAATATAAAATGGCCATTGAAGATGACCTGAAATATTCAGCTGGCACTGAATGCAGCTACCTGCCTGCGGACCAACACAAATGGATATAACAGAGTAATACTATGATGTGGGAACTGCATTGGCTGCCTGTTTTAATCCCGTGTATAGATGATAGAATATCCCCTATAAAGGCCTCTACAGCTTGGGTCCTTGCTATCATCACAACTATGGCTTCCATCCAGATAGTCTGCCCACCCAATAAATATAAGTCAAGAGTAGATGTTACAGGTTGGCCACTGCTTAGGACACTGGCCTGACAGATTACCTTTCTGGTGACAGCCCATTGCAGTGATCTGTCTTGCACACCCCAGATCAGGATAGGCTTTCCTTTAATATCCTTCAGGGTGGAAGTCAAAATTATGCTTTTCTTCAGAGTCTCATGGGAGAGAGCAGTAAATGGGAATTTGATTAAGTATAAGCACTACTGATTATGATTTAATCTTGATTTTGGATGTTTATTGGCTAAGACTGTAAGTCATCCTAAAGTGATAAATTGTGCGACATACAAATAGCTAAAATAACAGGAACCATTAAGCAAATATCAGATTAGGAAAATTATAAATGTAGAAGTCATTTTTGTTACGTACTGCTGTACGTAGCACGGATTTGCATAGTCGCCGCTGATTGGCTAATCTAGCGGCGGGAGAAATAAACTGCTGTCAGTGGGCGGCTAGGCTATAGGGATGCCTATAAAAGCGGCTTCCCTGCAGCCTTCCAGCAGATCGAATTGCTAACAGCCAGGAGAATAAAAAGTGCTGAACTGTTCCTGTGTCTTGTTCCTTCTTTCGCGCCCAAATCTAACAATTTTAGTTATCTGAATTGAATAGATATCTGTTATTTCTTGTAGCTCAAACAGACCAGAGAAGCAATTCTTTTTTAAGCTGTGGTGGAATAATGTGTTAGTTGGTTGTATGAATGCTCTACCATGTTGACTTTACTTTGTACTCATCTGATACCTTTGGCATGTTTTAAACTGTAATCAAATTTTGTTTTAGTAAAAAGAAAAACATACATTTTGCCTCAATGAATGATTTAGAGATAGATTCTATGCACTTAAGAAGCCAGCAAGACATAATGCGCCCAGGAAAGTTTAATGGTCTGCCTCAAACTTTAAGACTATCCAGTAAAATTGTTAAGTTAATGGATCAATAAAATGGAAATGTAGAAGATATTTTTGAATATGCAGTGATGGCTCAAAGAAAAAAAAAACCAACTGCTCAACAATGAATAATACAAATACTTGGGATGGAATAGAAGTCATTGGTATAAAAAAAGCCCAGAGCTCAATCTGTTGTTCAGAACTCCCTGCTTAGTTATCTAAAGCTTATCTAAAGTTTTTTCTCACATCATTTGTTCCTTTCACAAGGAACAGAACTGAACAGTGAACCACCTGGCAAGTTGGTCACGCAGCATGACTTTTACATTATAATCATCTCATCATGAAGCTGAAAATAGCTTCGCACAGAAGCCTTAAAACAGTAATACTGCAGGGAGGAAGACAATACCAAACTCCTATAGACAGCCTACACATTGCCATTTCGAGTCCTATTAACTGAGCTGCAAAATCCTCAGGGAACCACACATCTGCATCTCTGCCAATAATACTGTTGCAATATGTTTACTTTTTATATTAGCTTCCCATATCGAGGATACAATGAACTATAATAATACAGTCTAACTAAAATCAAGCCCTGAACGCTTTAGTTTGATTTCCAGAAGGAAGTTGAATATGACCTTCTCTCAGTAACACAGTATGATTGGCTTTAGCTAGAACATTCCTTGAATTCATTTGAATTCAAAGCTGGACTATCTACCACGAATCTAGCTTTTGTAATAAGCTGTAGTGATTCCTCTTGGCCCAAGGGCTGGACTCAGGATGCTGAGTTTGGATGGCCTGAAATTATATGACTTTTGTTGTTTCCAATTTAGAGGGCATTTTAAGAGGTTAGCATGGAATGGAATGGAACGGAACAGAATAGAATAGAATTCTCACAAAATTTGTGCCTGTCACAGTAAGTACTGCCATTTTCAAAATTTTGATATACCAAAAAGCTAAGCAGAATACTTATTTGTGCTAGCCCTCCTTTACCAAAGACTTAATCTCCTAATTCAGATCATCACTATTTTTTTCCTGATTAAGTGAGTATATTTCCAAATATGAGCTACATCTCCTTCTTCTTGTCTTCCTCCTCCTCCTCCCTCCAGAAGGATACATGATGAAATATCTGACTTTTACCAAATTACTAAGATTTTTTTTTTTTAATTTGTTATCTTTGTGGCATGGAATGTCAGAAAAAAGGAAGACATAACTATGGGGTTATACTCTAATAAATGGCATCATCAGTCCATCCAGTACATTTTGTGTAAATGGGAGATTCTGTTGGCACAATGAAATGATTGTCTAGGAGATCACAGTAATTATCTGGGGCCTACTGACATTTTAAAATGGATATTTAAAGGCTGAGAAACTTGGAAACGTTGGTAACTAAGATACTTGATTCTTTAAATTTGCTGTCTGAAGAAGATACTTTATTTTCCTGCGCAGAAAAGTGTATTATTTGTTACTGTATTGATGAGTTCTAAAATGATAGAACCTTTATGACAAACATTCATTATAGTTAATGTCCAAGTACTTGTGAAGTAGGAAAAACATAGGAAGTAGATCAGACAATGGTAAAATCTTTCATAGAAGCTGTCACCTGATCAGGGCCAAATTATACATACCTATAATATATTTATGGAAAAAAGAAAGCATATTTTCCTCTTACCCCGTGCCAAATATAACATAAGATGTTATGTTTCCTAACATTTTGAATTGTCAATTACAGGGTCAAGCAAAACATTTGACAAACATTCAAACAGCATTCTCCCCACAAAAAAACAATGCCATCCACATCTGCAAAAGCCACAAATCACAATAGAATAGCAAAGGGATTTACATATATTTCATATTTCTCATATTTCGTATTGTGAAATTTGCTAGGAAGAAGAAGAAAACCTCTTCCTAAAAATCAGTCATCCAAAGGGATTATTATTCCCTGGCAGGAGAGCTTTTATTAACAGCACTTCCCTCCCAAGTAAAATTAATACCTTTCAGAAGTGTGTTTCACTTACATTATAAAGGATAAAGGGGTTAAATTTTCTTTTTCTGCATCTACTTTCTGACCTACTTCCAGAACTGCAGCTTACAGTACATTCAGACCCCCTCTTCACTTTTGTCAATTTTGTTATGCTGCAGCCTGATTCTACAGTTGTTGAAATTCATTTTTTTCTCATTAATCTATACTCTGTTCCCCATCATGACAAAATGAAAACAGAATTTTAGAAATGTCTGTAAATTTATTAAAAAGAAAAAAAGTGAACAAAATTTGGATGCTTGGCAATGGTTGCAGTGTCCTGAGGTCATGGGATCACCTTTTGTGGCCTTCTCACAAGCAAAGTCAATGAAGGAGCCAGATTTACTTAACTACCGCTTGCCAACTTAACTGTAATGATTCACTTAATAATTATGGTAAAAAAATGGTTATCAAATGGGACAAAACTTACTTAACAACTGTATTGTTTAGCAACAGAAATGTTGAGCTCAATTGTGGTCGTAAGTCGATGACTACCTGTATCAAACCATGGGCATTTATAGGTAGAAGAACTGAGGTTAACTGTAGTGGTTAATTCAAGTGGTTGAATATTTTGATAAAAATACCCTTTGATCAATTCCTGCATTTTTCACCCATGAAGATATATGTGAACAAAAAGTGTTATGATTCAGGGGAGAATGGGGCTTCAAGTAAGATCTAGATAATTTGGGTGCCCTGATAAATTCATCCTGATGGTACATCAGTTCCACGACGGTATGATGGCTCATGTTCTGGATGACAGAGAAGCTTCAGAGGCCTTTCCTGTTACAAATGGCATCAAGCAAGGTTGCGTGTTGGCACCGACCTTGTTCAGAATAATGTTTTCAGCCATGCTGTCAGATGCCTTCCAGAACAGTTCCTTGGGAGTAAGCCTGAGATACAGGACCGATGGGAAACTGTTCAACCTGTGAAGACTCCAGGCTGTCACCAAGATAAAGGAGACTATGCTACGTGACTTCCTCTTTGCTGATGACTGTGCCCTGAATGCTGGTTCAGAGCAGGAAATGCAAGCCAGTGTGGACAAATTTGCAGCAGCATGCGACAACTTCGGCCTCCTTATCAACATAAAGAAGACTGGAGTGATGCATCAGCCAGCTGCGAAAGCCCAACACCAAGAGCCCACCATCACAATGAAGGGACAAAAGCTTCAAGCAGTGGACCAATTTACATACCTTGGTAGCACCCTCTCCCATGCAGTGACAATTGACATTGAGGTCAACTGCAGAATCGCCAAGGCAAGCTCTGCATTTCGCAGACTACTGACCAATGTGTGGGACCACCATGAAATAAGCCTTGCTACAAAGCTGAAAGTCTACCAAGCAGTAGTGCTAACTACCCTGTTGTATGCCAGTGAGACTTGGACTGTATATAGGAAGCACCCTAGGCAATTGAACCACTTCCACATGACCTGCCTCCATAGAATTCTGAGGATCTGGTGGCAGGACAAGGTGCCAGACACAGAAGTCCTCTCCAGAGCAGGCCTGCCATTAGTTCACACCCTGCTGATGAAAGCTCAATGTGGGCAGGCCATGTTGCAAGGATGCCAGATCATTGCATCTCCAAACAGCTCCTCTATGGTGAGCTGTCTCAAGGAAAGTGATCACATGGGGGACAAAGGAAGTGATACAGACACGTTGAAAGTCTCCTTCAAGTCCCTGGATATTGACATCACCTCCTGGGAAACCCTGGCCCATGATCGATCAACATGGCATACACTGATCCACCAAGGCTGCCAGACATCTGAGGACAGAAGAACAACCATAGCACAAGAGAAGCTAGCACTCCGCAAAGCCAGACCTGCAAATGCTGCAACAATGGTGCCCACACATGTCTACCCAACATGTGGCAGAACATTTCGTGCCCGTATAGGCCTTACCAGCCAACTGCGGACACATCGTGGACAGCCCACAACTTGATAGATGTCAAGGTCCTCTTCGAACACAATGAATGAACATCAGATAACTCTTTTGAGTTAATGGACCTGATTGCAATTTTAGTTTGAAATTCTGCCAAAATATAAAACATGACCAATACTTTTTCCTGAAAACCAATTCATCAAATTATTCCCTGCCATTCTATATAGCTGTTAAGAATCACCTTTTATTGTGTGTGTGTGTGTGTGTGTGTGTGTGTGTGTGTGTGTGTCTTTGAGTCAGTGTTGACTCCTGGCAACTGCCCCGACAAGTCCTGCCAATTTTCTGAGCAAATTTTTCAGTACACATTTGTCATTGCCTCCTTTCTAGGGTTGAGAGGGAGTGACTGGCCAAAGGTCACCTAGCTTGCTTTGTGCCTAAGGTGGGACTAAAACTCACAGTCCCACCACACCAAACATTTACCTTTTTTTCCTGGATAACTGGGCACACTTCCAAGCAAAATACTGAATGACATTCACCCATCATTTTAATTTTCTAAATATGTATCAGTGCTGTTAAGGAGTTATTGTGCTGTTAAGCACATACACAGCGAAATGTGTTGTAGTAATGGTGTTGCAGTTTGATATGAATGCTATTCAGTCAATAAACAGAATATCTTTAATATATACAAAATAGTTTTTACTTGAATAGTAGCAAAGTTAAATAGGAAGTCAAGTCATACACAGGTATTCAGTCAATGCAAAGTTTCTTCTTCTTGCCTATCTTTGTTTTAACTCCCAAACAAAGATTACAGCTATCACTTAATTCTATACTATCACAGATAGTTACTCTTCTCTTCACAGCAATTCCACACAGCCATAAAGTAATCTACGCATCAGTAAAGCAGCAGAGAGTCTTCAATCCGGAACACACCGTCAAACACCACTCACCACACTAAACCACACTAAGCCACCAACCACATTGAACCACCAACCACATTGAGCATGCTATCTTGCTTGCTTATATAGTAATCATCCACAATGCATTTAAAGCAATATATACATAACAATGATTTGTGGCTTAATCATATATTAACACACCCAATCGTTTGAACATGGTTCTAACAAGTGCTTCCATGTGGTCCAGAAGAAATTAGTGTGGAAATAATTCTTCCTCCTGTTCCTACCGCTCCTCTTCTTCCACTTCAAAAATTTAAGGGAGCTTCATGAGCATACACTGATAAGCATACACAGCTCCTCCAAATTAATTTTACTGTCTTTCTTCCGGTCTGCTGATTTTTTTTAATACTAAAAAAATAATAGATATCACAACAGAAATTGTGAATGCTTTAAAGAATTATGCCAGTGAGCTTCCTATAATGTTGCACTTATGAAAGAAAATTTTGCACATGAATGAAATAAATAGTTAAAATAATACGTACTACTCTTTCATATAGTTTTAAGTATAAAGCAACTAAGTGTTATACTAAAGTAGTTCTCATTCCTCCAAGATAGGAAAACAATATTCTATTTTTGGCCCTTCCTTACTATTCTAATGACACAGCTTGTTGTAAAAGAAACAATGAGAAAAGGAAGGGCTGTTTTCAGTTCCTCAAATAGTTTGAAGAAATTTGATGTAAATCATAAATGTATTTGTGTAATCCTGCCTCAAGACAAAACTCTGGAAAATTTCTTATAATTAGGCTTTTTTTTGTGCTATTCAAAAGTCCAGTTAAACAATGGAAGGTTATGAAGGAATCAAAAAAATGGCAAGATATTCTTTGAGAGCTCTTCCATCAATGATCAGTACCTTTTAAAGGTGAGAAGATGAAAGATGAAGGGAATTAGCTTGGAGCTTCTATAAAGGGGATTAAAAGAAGCAAAATACAGATGGCAGGTGTCCTCTAGTGGTTTCAGTTAAAATAGCTATCCTGAAAACATCACTTTGTGCAAAAAGTGGTCTTTAAAAATACTTAGGTACTATTAGTTAATTTAAAAAAAAGTTCTATGGTAGATTTTGTTTTACCTTTTAAAGTCAATATCAAATTGTTCACAATGAGGATCAGCTATAGGAGGCTACTGCCAAGATACCGTATTTTTCGGAGTATAAGACGCACCGGAGTATAAGACGCACCTTAGTTTTTGGGGAGGAAAATAGGGGAAAACAATCTGCCTACCAGGTATTCATCTGGCTAGCATCCTTAGTCTGGTCAGCTTCAGACATTATTTTATCCCCTGGTTAGGACTTAAAAAAACCTTCTTCTGTGAGAGTAACAATGAAAGAGCATGCAAGCCAGTAAGAGCTGGGAAGATCGTTAGCACCTAGTTAGGGCTAGAAAAAAACTTATTCGGAGCAGCTTCAGCACATTATTTTATCTCCTGGTTAGGACTTAAAAAAACCTTCTTCTGAGAGAATAACAATGAAAGAGCCTGCAAGCCAGTAAGAGCTGGGAAGATCGTTAGCACCTGGTTAGGGCTAGAAAAAGACTTCTTTGGAGCAAGTAGAGCAATGAAAAAAAAAACCTGCAAAGACTTAGGGCTGGAAAAACATTCTTCTGAGAGAGTAACAATGAAAGAGCCTGCAAGGTAAGAGCTGGGAAGATCTGTTAGCACCTAGTTAGGGCTGGAAAAAAAAGCCACATTCGAAGTATAAGACGCACCCAAATTTTCAGCCACTTTTAGGGAGGAAAAAGGTGTGTCTTATACTCAGAAAAATACGGTACCTGGCCTGCTGTTCCTCGTGGACCTAGATCTCTCAAAAATAACAGAAGTGCTGGCCTTGTTTTTGCCTGGGTTGGGAATTTTTTCCCCTCCTTTAAAGGCCAGAATCACCGAAAGGAAATATATCAAGATAAGAAGCTTTGAAGTGGCTGTCATATTTTCTTCCAACTTGCTTTTGGACCTAACTCAACATGGCAAAGTTATACTGAACGTAGGACGAAGACGTGTTTAGAGGAATGAAAATAATTGTGGTTACAAAGCATCCAGGACAGTGGGAAAAATAATTACCCTAGTTTTTCTTCTATGAATATTATGAAATCTTATTCCTACTTTTTTATAATTGTTATGTAATCAAATTTATCTAATATATTGAAGCTTTGTGAAGGTTGTCAGTCACCAGTTTCACAGCAAGCCCAGATTTGAAATGTAGGAAAGTACCTGTGCACTTTAAATTCACATACCAGACATTTTGGGCCCTATCTAGTTGTGTAGTGATAAATATTTGACTACGCACTCTGCTGGCTGCTGCCCTTCTACATCACTAGCTATCAAAGATTTGATTGTATGCTGGGCATCAGTGCTTAGCTATGCTCTCAGGCAACCCACAAAATTTCTGAAAATGTTAACAATCAGCTCTCACAAATTGGTACAAATAGGCTGCAGCCCTCCAGTGGGCATATCAATAGAATGTGTTTGAATATATCTCGGTTTTGATTGACAGTTGAAGCGCTTTACAGTTATAGCCCTTTATGCGATATGGCTTGAAAAGGAAGACAAAGTATTGTGAATATGGCATTGTTGACTGCTGAAAACTTATCTGTGAGCTCCTTCTCTATTGCAGCCCCAGTGCTCTCTGGAGCAGTATCCTCTCTAAGATGAGGACTGCAGCCTCTGTCTTAGGGTTTTGTTGGAAGAAAAATCCATCTGGTTCAGTTCCAATCCAGGAGAGAGGTGCTGGAAATAAAATAGAGGCTAGCTGCTTAGGAAAGTAGGCCCGTTTATTGATGAGCAGAACCACAGCATGCAGTTCTGGGAGAGCTGACAAAATGGCTGAATGAGTGGATGGATTTTTATAGAGTTTCTGAAATGCTGCTGGGGGTTGTGCAATGTAGTGAGTTCTGTGTCTTTTGTTATTTTGTCCTAAGGTCATGTCCTGTTCTTAGGATTTGGGTGGAGAAGGATGTAAATTTTAATCTCATTCTTGGAGGTGAAGGTGTTTTGTTTGTGAATAGGCTGACCCAGTCTTTCTTAATGGGTACAAAATATCCATCTCTAAAGACTTGAGGCTTCTGCTAGAGGCTGTTGGGGTTGCTTTCTGCTTCTGTTTTTTCTCCATTTCTCCTTTGGAAAAATATAATATTCTACCTCTTTTAATATTACCCAAAATATTTGATTCTCTGGGAGAGGGGACTTCCCACAATTTGAACATTAAAACCTGGCTTTGGTCCCAAGTCCGGCACGGATGTTTATTATTTAGATCCCGATTTTCTTTTCTTTTGATTTGTTGATTTTGTGTTTATTGGATTATTTTTGTCTGGGCTGTTTGATTTTATGCTACTTTCCCCCCTAGTTTTGTATACAACCCATTGGCATTCAGTGGCCAATAGTTTTACATACATACATACATACATACATACATACATACATACATACACACACACATACATAATGCTCTTTTTCCTATATTCACAGAATAAGTTTTCACAAGCCGCTCACTTTGGAAGAGTTATTGAGGAATTATGATCATTTTGAAACAGGATAGAACTTTTACAGAAGCTATGAACCAGGGCTAGGAAAAACAGAGGACTGACTTCATTCCTTAAAGCAATCAGTAGGAACTGCAGGAAAAGTAAAGCAGAGTAATAGAAGCTCCAGGAAGCATTGCCTTGAAGAAATGATAACTAGTTAAGACAGGAATTTGTCTTAGAATTTTTCTTTTTTGTTTGTGTGCTTTCTTTCTGTCTACATCCTACCATTTAGAGCGTATGTTGCAAATCTTGTACAAGCTTTCTTGCTTTGTTAACAATTTTTAAATTTGGGGGGGTTTGGAGAGAAAATAGAGTACCATATTTTTCGGACTATAAGACGCACCAGTGTATAAGATGCACCAAGATTTCAAAGAGGTAAGTAAGAAAAAAAGTTTTTGTGCTCCCCGGCCCCCAGGAGCACTCTGCAAGCCTCCCAAACCCTCTGCGTGTCCTGTCTTTTGCAAAAATGGGCCCGTTTTTTTCAAAAATGGGGGCGTTTTTGCCTTCCCCCAACCCCCAGGAGCACTCTGCAGGCCTCCCAAACCCTCTGCGCACCCCATTTTTTGCAAAACGGACCCATTTTTCACCAATTCTAAATGAAACTTGAGGTGGACCTGATCAGTCCTCCTGATTTGGCCTCTTTTAGATTTAATCAGCATTAAGGTATTGCCTGTAACATTTACTTTATATATAATATTTACCTTTTAAAGCAGATTTGTGTGTGTGTGAGAGAGAGCAAATTGGTGGGGGTTGTGTTTGGCTACAGAGAATCTCAATGGGGTTTATATAATTTGAAATCTGTTCATTTTAAATAAAGTAAGAAATGCAGATTAATATTGCTGGAAGTAGTAACAAAAGATAATTCCATAAGTTAAATGCATCAGAAATCAATTTACAATACATAAGATAAGGATATATGGTGCATTCAGAGAAATGCAATGCTAATGGATTTTAGAGTGATCCTCTTTCCCAAATCTTGGGGTTTTTAGTTGCAGTCTTAATTGGTGCATTTCTCAGTCTGGTTTATTGTGTGGTTTTCTGAAACATATGATCAGGAGTTATTTTGAAGGAAATCCTGTTTGTTTTATTCTTTTTTAATGGCCTATTTTAAGAAGCCTGAAGCAGGCAAGTGGCAAGAAAGTGTGTGCTCTTTTTCCCTTGGGGGGGGGTCTTATTAGATAAATAGATGTGCTTGGGTTCAGCAAGTACCTAGCCACGCCCACCTAGCCGGTATGGCCCCCCCAACAGTCTGAGGGACCATGAATTGGCCCCCCATTTAAAAAGTTTGAGGACCCCTGTTCTAAGGAGTCAAAAATTTTCATCCAAATCGGTGGGTCACAAAAACAAGCCTACTGTTGCTTCTAAGGATAAATAAGAAATAAATTCATAGTTCCTTAATATTTTATTGATAGACTGAGGAAACATTTTAGGCACAATACAGCAGAGAGGGTTTAAGATTCAAGGGGAAAATATTGCAAAAGTATTTTGTTTCTCTGTCTGTTCCTTCAAGGATTTTAATTTGCTGTCTTTAAATAGGTCAAAATTTCATGCTGCTATGAAAGTTATTTTGAGATTTATTAATGCAGATTAGGGAGCATACATCCCTTTAGTCATACATAAACAGAGTGTAAGCTGGTAGAAACCATGACCCACTAAATCACTTACAAAAACTGTCTCTGTGACAGTGCTTTTGAGTCATTTGTTTTAAAAAGGCATACTATATTTTGTATGCAAATATATAGATGACCATTAGATGTCAGCAAAAACTTAATGTTTTAGTGTTCTTCTAGTGCAGGGGTTTCCAACTGGGGATGCTCGCACCCCCTGGGGGTGCTCCACGATATTCCAGGGTTTAGAAGTTTCAAAATTATAGTGAATATACATAATTATATGCATATAATTATTTACTTTTGTAAAGGGTGTGAGAATACATCAAAAGTGTTCTAGGGGTCAGGGTATAGAAAAAGTTGGGAATCCCTGATCTAGTGGAAATCATGTAGATTTCTGCAGTCAAGCTATGGCATACTGAGTTCCATTGGCCTACTGCCTTTTTATGATTTAATAGTAATACAAGTTTACTCTACATGGAACAGACTGCTGCTTTCCCTTCTTTTTATCTTTCTGAAATCTCAGTATAACTAGTTCCTTATAGAAGTATATTAGTAGGGTGTACTCAACTAGGGTCTCCTCAGGCATCCCAGAATCACTGTTCCCAGAATTCCACATTCAGGCTCATTTTGAAGCTTATACCAGTGGTCCCCAACTTTTGCGGCTTGGCTGGGGAGAGGGGAACTGGGCCCTTATGCGAGTGGCAGGCTGGCGCAGATGTGCACAACTGTCCACTTGCCCATGCAAATTGAGCTGTGTGCATGTGCGTGTGTGCACGCACATGTGCTTCGGCCAGCCAGTCACATGGCCCAATTCCACATAGGCCATGGCCTGATAGTGGGCCACAGCCCAGGCATTGGGGACCCCTGATTTATACCATATGTGTCAATCTTGGTGGTTTCACTGTAGCAAACTAAATTTGCTGCTTTCTGAACCAGGTCTATCAAATGCTATTTTAAAAAGTCAAATGAAACTTCCATGTTCAAAGACAGGGCAATTCTGGTACAAGAAAGCCTTCATGCTGTGTATCACTCAGAAGAATCTAAACTAGAATTCTAGTCTGTATGGGACTTTGACAGAATTCATAATGGAAATATTCAATTTATATAAGGCTTTGTTCGTCAACTTGTCATCATCTAAATATATTAGAAACAAGCCCAACAATTTTTAATGTTTCACGTAACTAAAAATTCTGTAAATGATGCAAACCTTACCCTGGATTTTGTTTCTTTGCAATGAGAATATTAAAGTATTAATTTAAAAAAGTAAGTTATTTACATATACAGATTGAGCATATAGCAATAGCCTCAACATCACAAGAGATACTGCTCCCATTAAGGCAGTCTGGACCACCGAGGGGGGAGGGCGTATGAGTGGCAGGGGCACACACGTGCACAGCTCCATTTGTACAAATGGCGGGCACGCATACCCTCCACTCACGCAAATGGAGTTTTGTGTGTGAGCAGGGGGGGTTGCTTGTGCTCACACGCGAAGCTCCACTCGTGCGAGTGCCAGGCACTCACACAAGCGGCAGGCCCTTGCACTCGTGCACAAAGCTCCCCTTGTGCTCGCGGAGGGCGCTCATGCTTGAAGCTCCATTCACATGAATGGAGCTTTATGCGCGATTGCAAGTACCCTCCGCTCGTGCGAGTGGAGCTCCAACTCTCACACAGCCCAGTTAGGGACCCCTGACATAGGTTATTTGCCATTGACTTCTTCTGAAATATTTTTCTGATTTCCTAATGTAGCCAACAGAATTGGAATTCCTAGATAGTCTCCACATATGTAGCAACTAGGCCAACCTTCTTTACCTTTGTGGGATCTCCCTGCCCCAGCAGATACTGAGGACGCCACCTTTGAAAAATGCAGATTTGGTAATCCATTCAAGACAGGATTAAAACCCCAAGGAAGCCAGCATCTAGGATTAATTACATTTGTTAAACAAGATTAAAAATCCAAGGAAGCCAGCACTTTAGACTCATTGCCGGCTTTCGTGAGACAAACTAATTAAAATCAAATAATAAAATACACAAAACAAGTCTCCAAATTTAAAAAATGCTGTACAAAAAATTGTATAAAAATCCATGTACTGACCAAATCAGTTGGTCAGCTGCACCAGAAACATAAACGCTGGTGGTTCTGTTCATCATTAAACCATCTTTCTAACCAGCCTCCATGTTTCCAGTGTCTCTCCCAGCTTGGAACTGAACCAGATGGATATTTCTTCCAACAGCTTTCAAATTAGCCATGTGGGCTGTATATATTTTAAGTATGGCACCAAAATGTGCAATGATGGCATTTCAATAGTGTTTTTTGCTAGAAGCCAACCTTTTCTTCCTGTTGAAGAGAAGCATTGTTCATTTGAGCACAATTCAGTTCAAGGTTCTGTATGGAGATTAAGTTCAGCTGGATGTATTTGCCTTTCATAGAAACAGATTATACAGTGTATGCCATTAAATCTCATTGCTTTATTGCAAAAAAACAAAAAACCCCAAAGGGCAGTTCACTTACATAGCCACTAGAAGTCCTTCTAGCACAGCTAGCATTATTGTTAATAAAGACATCCTTATTATCTCCCTTTTTGCTTGCAGCTAATTAATGTGGAAATTAAATTTTTAAAAATTGGATCAGTTTTCAGATCCTGAGTCCATTCTGCCAGGAGATAACAGAGGATTTATTTCAAAGGTTAATGTAAGTAATGTTTCTGATTTGAAAACCTCCCTCACTATGTTGATTCTCTGTAAAGGCAGATAGTGTAATTCATGCTACATTTTACTTTAAAAACCAAGCTAACTAAGCATATCTATCTCTTTCTAAAAGAAATGCATTTTGACTTCCACTTTTGGAACATATTAGAGACTTCCATATAAGCCACAAAATAGCAATCCTTGAGGTTGGTGGTTTTTTTTTAAACTCTTTAGAAGAGACCCACAATGTAACATTGGTATATGTTACATTAAAAACATAACATCCACCTGGCCTTTCCAATAATTAACTACAAAGGTCTCAGCTTGAGAGCGCCTTTGCTTTGGGTGGAAAGGGGATTAAAAACACAATTGTAGTTAGTGCAGGTTTGATTCAATTCAGCTATTATCACTACTGAAATCCTTGTACCACCCAGTAAATCAAAAGATATGGGCTCTTGATTTCTAGGGCTCACAATCTGAATTAGGACACATGAAGTCCTTGTACTCCAAAATAGGGATTTTAACCCACAAACCCTCCATTGATTCTTAAATATAGATATAGATATTTAAGAATTCTTAAATTCTTAAATATAGAGTGGTATTTTAAACTAATGAAATACCAGTATATATATATATTAAAATATATACTATGTATTACTTTAAATAAATTGAAAAGTTCTTAGTGGCATTCAACCCTCTCTCCCAACAAATATTCTTTGGATCCATTTAGTGCTAATTCATTATAGAATTTGTAAAAACATTTATAAATTAGACTTCAAACAATGCACAGACTTTGCATTTTACTTTGAAAATTGAAAAATGCAAACATCAGATGAGCTCTGACTTGGGATCACTGTAGGCTTTTCAACCTCATGAACTTTACAATGTGTAGACTTCCAGAATCCCACCAGAAATTCTGGGATTTTGTTGTCCATACATCTTAAAGTTTATGACGTTGAGAAACACTGCAGTAGATACAGGGGTAGGTTCCACTTACCTTCCCTACTGATTTGCATCATGACGGAGGTCGTGTCCCATCACGTCACGCAAAACACCCGGAAATGACCCTCTGTGCATGCGCAGAAGCCTTTGCACATGCACAGAGGTTTTTTTTTTGCAAACCGCATCAACCAGAGGACAGGTTCGGAAGCGTGGACCGCCGGTCATCACTGCCGGTTCGGCAAGATGCGGTAAATTTCTGCTACCAGTTCTAAAGAACTGGTCCGAACCGACAGAAACCAACCACTGAGTAGACAGAGAGGAAAATGTAAGCTCTACGGAGATAAGTCCTTTACTGAGGTTTCTGGTTGAATGGGCTCTAAGGGGTGATTTTTTTTTCTCAGTGAAAGCATCAACTGTAAAATGGATTAAAAATGTCCTCTTTAATGTCTCCAGTGCATATATACACTTCAGTGAAGCAGAAGAGAGCTAAATCTCCACTAAAATTTGTCTTGAAAATTCTTGGCACTTTCTTTCATGCAAGAAACTTCTGTTTTTCTACTTTATTCTTAATATCTTAACGTGTTCTTATTCTGAATTCTCTAGACAATCTTTTTGTGCTTGAGAATTGGAGGGGTGGTGGGCTTGTTGTTGATATTGTTTTGTACTATTTTGTGTTTCCCTTCATTGCATTATTCTGGTGTTTCCCTGTCTTCTTACAGTTCATAATTTGAAAACAATCTGCAATGTGGAAATAGTTGCCTCACAATATATTCTTTTCAGATTTAATGGAAATATGGGAAGGTACATACTATAAAGCAATGGTGAAATCCAATTTTTTTTACTACCGGTTCTGTGGGCATGGCTTGGTGGGCATGGTGTGGCTTGGTGGGCGTGGCAGGGGAAGGATACTGCAAAATCCCCATTCCCTCCCCACTCCTGGGGGAAGGATATTGCAAAATCTCCATTCCCACCCCACTCTGGGGCCAGCCAGAAGTGGTATTTTCCAGTTCTCCGAACTACTCAAAATTTCCGTTACCAGTTCTCCAAACTACTCAAAATTTCCACTGCTGGTTCTCCAAACTACTCAAACTACTCCACTTACCAGTTCTCCAGAACCTGTCAGAACCTGCTGGATTTCACCCCTGCGAAAAGGGCAATAAATGAAAGACAGCACACAGATATTGTTCTCCCCCACTCTTTTTTTTTTACAAAACAATCACAATCAAGTTCTCTTTTAATGGATTGAATGACAACTGGTAGAAAAGGATGGAGTTTTATTTCTTCATGTCTCAAATACAGTTAGTTTGCATATACTGTAGTTTGGCCCAGTTAGTTTGCATATACTGCAGTTTGATATCTATGTTATATCAAACAAAAGATTTTAGGCATTTATTTGCAACTGCAGAGCCTAATTCTTCTATAACAGAAGCCAAAGGGCCATTTCATCTGCATTAGGATTGCAGTGTCCTCTTTCCAATGTATCTGGGGCATGTATGGGGAAAGGCTTGGGCTGCAAAAGTCATCATTCTAACTTCCTCTTTGCCTTTCACTGCCTTCCTTTCACTGTGGACACAGCTGACCATTTTTTATTTTTTAAAAAAGTGGTCTGGTCGGGGATGAGAAGAAAGTTTGCCACTGACTGAAATCAAAATTTCTCCTTTCAGGTTGGATCTCATTATGTTTTTGATGTGAAAATTTACGTTTCTCTATGCAGAATCTCATTTGCTCTCCTTGTATACAATGTATGGCTAATATATGAGGGATAGCATTTAATATATGTTCCTTCAAACCACCTGAAATTTAATATGAATCTTGTACCTCTATGTGTAGAGCAGGAAAGATGGAGAGATAATACTTTAAAGCAGTGTTTCTCAACCTTGGCAGTTTGAAGATGTGTGGACTTCAACTCCCAGAATTCCACAGCCAGCAACGCTGGCTGTGGAATTCTGGGAGTTGAAGTCCACACATCTTCAAACTGCCAAGGTTGAGAAACACTGCTTTAAAGCGTCAAATTATCAAGGCCTCAGTGTGCTCTTTTCTATGAGTTCTTCCACAGGATTTTTTTTTTTTAAATCTCTTACTGAAGTCATATTCCACCTTCGTCTTCTCATGGGCAAAATTATGAATCAAGAATAAAATCTACCCTGTGATGATTCTGGAGTAGAGTAGGTCAAAATATTTAGTTTAGAAGCCCAGATATTTGGGTTTCCACTGTCATCAGCCATGCCCGCATGCCAATGGGCAAGGGATTTTTAAAACTATGCTCCAAATTGCTTAGATGGAATCACACTCCAGAGTGATTCCATGCCTTTGAAACTATCAAATATCCCCTTTGAAGGTTAGATGTCTCATTGTCTTCTTTTTAGAGCAAGTAGTTGTTTATTTTATGCCAGGATCGTAGCATTGTGGTTTAATTGGACTGATCAGAAAGAAGATATTGTGCTTTTATTTAAGAAATATGGCACATTTATGAGTGGATGAATAAATGAATGAACAAGCAAATATTCTTTGTTTTCTATAGTTTGTTTATTATTGAAAGATGAAGTTTTTTCTTTCTTCTTTTTGTAGAGTTTCAAGTGGACTTTCATTTGGCCAAAAAATAAAGGCATCAACTTGCCACTTAAAAGATGATAGTTCAGCAAAAAAAAAGAGGATGCTCTTGATATCAGCTGCATCCATGAGGATATTTAGAACCTTCACTTATTCTTGTCTGGAAACCTTTCAGTTGTCTGCAGCTAACACATTTTAAAAAATCAACAAAAACAACAATAACAACTAATCAAAGAAAGGTGCATTCAGGAATATTCAACCTGAATATTTCTTTTCTTTTCAACCTGAAAAGAAAAGAAAAAGCTTGGAAACTGATTAAAATAATCATGCTTGATCATTTCAATAAATACATGTAGAACATAGAGAAAAAGAGAGATCAATCTACAATTACCATATTTTTCGGAGTATAAGACGCACCGAAGTATAAGACGCACCTTAGTTTTGGGGGAGGAAAACAAGGAAAAAAGGCCTCTGCCTCCCAACAATTTGCCAAACAGCAAACAGCACAGATGATATACACTGTTTGCTGTGTATTTCTGTGCATGTGTGCCTGACCCATAGAAATAGCAAAGAATTGGAGAAATGTACATTATGGCAGTATATTAATCCCAGAAAGTTTTCTTAAATGCAATCACACTAACTCCTCCCAATTATTTAAATAGATCTACTCCAAACATGACTAAGTCAGGGTTTCTCAGCTGGCTTATTTTAATACTAATACTTAATACTAATACTTAATACTAAAACAAGACATTTCAGATTATACTTTTACAGATCTTTAAAATTGATGTGGCTTTCTGGAAGTATTCTCTGCTATTTAAAAGAAGATACAATAGCACTGGGCCTCTTCAGAGCAAGCATTTATTTTAAAAAGCTTCTTCATTTTGTTAAGTTGTCTAGAACAATAATAAAGCAGTCTTTAAAAAATAAGTCTAATAATTTGAACACTCTACAAACATTAACAAAATAACATATTAACAGAATCTGCCTCTACCTAAGATAGAACTCACAACCTCCTGATTGTGAGGCACGAGCTCTACCTCTAGGCCATAGCAGCTATAGCTTACCTCTTTGCAATTTCAGCAGTCTAACATTGCCAGCAGTTTATCTCCCAGCAATTTGTCTCATTACAGCCACCGTAGTTAGTTTCATTTTACCACGTGGCTTGCAAGCCTCAGTCAGCTGTAGGTCGGAAGGCAGATAATCTCTTCTTGTGCCCTGTTTGCTGCAAAGAGGTAAATTCCTGGCAGGCAGAGGCCAAAGGGTGGGGGTGGCTGGGTGGGGCTACATTCGGTGTATAAGATGCACCCAAGTTTTCACCCTCTTTTTGAGGGTAAAAAGGTGCGTCTTATACTCCGAAATATACAGTACTACATATCCGCAAGCAAATCTAACCCCAACCCCCAGAATTCCATGGATCTTTATCTAATTCCAAGCAGATGCTAACCATTTCCTGTGCATAGCAATACATCAATTTAACTGATTTAATTGGACCTTTATGTGTAGACCTGGTTTTTCACGCCTGACAATATAGTACCACAAATCTTTAGTACATCTGTGATTATTCTAGATCAGAAATGTCTAAACAGATGTTATAAAATCACATCTATCTAATCTATATTTAAAACAGAAGTAATGCAGATGAATAGTGAAGCAGGGAAGTTACCTACTTTCTTTTAAAAAGTACAGATCTATTTGAGAGCATCATTTGACTGTCCAAATCAAATCTGATTTTAAAAAAAACCGAAGAGAGGAAAACAGATCATCCAGTCACAGTGCTATATTTCTATTTAAACAACATCATTTCCTCCCTGAAGTTGTACAATAAACTTAAATCATTTGCAACTATATTGTGGAATAATTTGTCCTGGGAACTGCTGGAGATTCCTTCTCTGAATGTCTTTTGCTGAAGAGATTTCTATTTTGTCTACAGAATAAGCAATCTTGAAATAAAGTTAGAATACAGTAGAATAATGCTGAAATATTCAGCAGCTTGCCACCTGCAGAGGACAAGGGTTTGTTTGTTTTTGCAATGTTTCCCCAACTTTGTCAAACAGCTGCTCTCAACTTTTCCTTTCAGGATTTGGGGATATTGTGAAGAGTTGGGAGATATTAGGGGACTTCTGTGGAAGAAATAGTGGACTGAAGACTGCTCCACAAAAAGCAGACCTGATAATTGAGGCTAGGAACAATGAAGTGGTGATTAACTGAGTTCCTCAACCCTCTCTGGAGAAAGTGAGGACATGAGATTGCCCATATTGTGCTTCATACAGTTTACTCCTCGTGAGAGTGCTAGGCAATGGACTCCAGAAGGTGGAAAAACCAGAAGATGAGAGAATTTGCTGTTCTTCCACCAAACTCAGTCAGACCATTCAAAAGATACTAAGGTCACGCTTCCTTTCCTAATGACCTAATTGCCTATTAACTGCTTTAAATAAATGAGTCGCCTTCAAAATGACACAGCTGGAAGCACTAGGTGAATGCTTTCAATCCTTATTATAAGAAAGTGAAACTATCTTTATAAGTTTTACAAATTCAGAATAAACAGCAAAAAGCAAGGCAAGGTTTGGACTATAGAAAGTTTTAAAATGATTAAGGTTCAGAAACATTGAAATATTTGCTTTTGAATATTAAGACATTGGAATTAATTTTAAAGAATAAATGCATTTTTGTGTACAGGAAAATCATTTTCAATATTGGAGACTTAACAAGATAAGCAACTTATAATGGTGTTCAGAGATATTGTCGAGGAATCACAATGCGACTTCAATAATGTCAGTTATGTCATGTGTTTTTATGAGCATCCTGTTCCCAGAAGAAGCAATTACCCAAGAAGATGCTGTTACAGAAAATGGTGTGGAATAAAACTTATTTGATATAATTATGGAGCATAATGTGAACAAGAATTTATTACTGGATATAGCAAAAAAAAAATTGACGAGGCTCTAAAAATTAAGAAAGAAATAAAATTGTGAATTCAATACTGTAGTTGGAATAATTTCTTCCTAATGGACTTATAAAGGAGACCTGTTAAATTATTCAAAAATTGTTTTGAAGAAATTTGGGAAAAGGGTTAATAATCATTCAAATAGATTAAAGAGCAAAACAATTTTATGTAAAAGGAAGGAATATAAAGTTGGCTTCTTTGATCAAGGTTAAAATGGAATGTGTTGTTATTTTGGGAGGTTTTTTCTGAACTTGCTGACATTTGAACTGGAAATGAAATTGCATATTGGATTTGTTCACAGTTAAGAGTTCAGATATGGAATGATGAGTTTTATATGTGCTAATTGAGGTGATCATTTTAGGGTTCCATTTGGACTTTTTGCTAATACCTCAGTATGATACTTTTATTTTTGTCTTTTTCTTTTGTATTATTTTTTACTATTCTAGTTAAATCTTTAATAAAAATATTATTTTAAAAAAAACTTGGGAGATACTAGGATCCAAATAGGGATGTCTGTCAGAGGTGGGTTGCTCCCGGTTCAGACCGGTTCTATAGACCAGTAGTAAACCGGTGGTGACGTCATGGAGCCAATTCTGTCGGTGCTGGTCCGTGGCCTCAGTCATCTTGTTTTTGGTTTCTGCTCATGCGCAGAAGCTGGTTTTTGATGGTTTTTTTGCTGGTTTTTTGCTTTTGCGCATGCTGAGTTTTTGGCACTGTGCATGCGCAAGCACGCATGCAAAGCATGCGTGTGCCCATGCGGCGCGCAATGTGTGCACAGCCACACAGTGTGGGAGGAAGCAAACCGGCAGCGAGTTAAGTTAGAACCCATCCCTGGTGTCTGTGGAGTATGGTCAACCAATGGATAGACCAGAGGTCTTCAAACTTGGCAACTTTAAGACTTGTGGACTTCAACTCCCAGAATTCTCCAGCCAGCTATGGTGGAGCTATGCTGGCTGGAGAATTCTGGGAGTTGAAGTCCACAAGTCTTAAAGTTGCCAAGTTTGAAGACCTCTGGGATAGACCTTCAATCATATTATCACAACTACCATCTTGCTTCTTTTTTACCACCACCCCTACAGACACTAATGGCTTGAATTTATTTTTATTTTTTTGTATAATGCCATGGAAAATTAAATGATGATTCAGGGTGGGTTCCTCCTGGTTCAGACCGGATCGCCCGAACCGGTAGCGACCCGCTGGTGATGTCACAGAAATGGATCAGCTGGTGTCGGTCTGTGGGCGCTGCCATCTTTGTTTTGGATTTTTTTGCGAATTTTCTACTGTTTTGAAGGTTTTTCCTGTTCTGCTGCTTGTAAAAGGGCCCTCCTGCCTGCCCCCGGGTTTATACCGACCTTTATTCCTTCGCCCGAAGCACAGCTGATCAGCTCCTCAGCTGTGTTTCGGGCTGATTCCAGCTACTGAGCATGCGCGGAAGCCAAATCGCATGAGGGGACGCAGTAGAGAGGGTGCGCGTACAAAACGTCGTGATGCAAACCGGTGGCAAAGGTAAGTGGAGCCCACCCCTGTGGTGGTTGCTTCAGATGAAGAGATCTTAGTAACCGCACTTAAAAGATACTACATAGTTCTTTCACCTTTTGTCCTTAATAAAACTTTTTTTTAAATAAGAAAAAATGAAGCACTTGAGTGTAGGAGATTTACATATGGAAGAGGTAATTCTCTGACACATCCCCCATAAAACTCATAAATAACCCAAAAAGCCTCATCTGGAAAAACCTCCTTTTAGATTTGCATCCATGGAAGACTTTTAAGTATACTTGTTTGACATGGCCAATCCAATTGTGCCAACAAGGAAAAAAAAAGTGTGGAATAGATAACCTGTGTGAGAACTTCACATGCAAAATGCACAAACTGGCCATCCACCTAAAGCTTTCCTCTTAATGACTGCAATTAAAAGAAGAAAAAGCAATATTGTCATTAGAATCTCAAACTTTAATTAGTTGAGGTTTGATATAAATCAGTTACAAAACTGCTTAAAAAAAATAGAACGGTAAGGGTAAATTGTAATCAATAGCCAGAGAAGTCAGTCAGATTTACTTCTCCATAGACATATATGGAATTGCAATTGGAAATCATTTGCTGTAATTGGCACCATTAACACATTACTTAAAAGTGCTGGCAACAGGCAATAAGGTAGCTCATAAAAGTTTATGTGATACTAAATGTGTAAACTGTCACAAACACTCCTTGTTATTGTTCATTTCCTTTCAACAGACTAACACAGCTACCTCCCCTGGAGTCATTTTAGTCTGGTTCTGTTTTATTATTGTTCCTTTTTCATTATGCAATACTACTGAGGGATAAATACGGGAACAAAGAACAGGATGTAGAACTCAAACCCTCTGAGGCCTGGACTTTTTAACAGCTTAAGAAATGTATGTCTCTCACTTTCAGAATTGAAACACATTTTCTCCAGCCCACCCTTCCACCCCCACCCCCCACAAAAGCATTCTTTGCTCTCCATCTCCCTTCCAGCTTGTGTAAATCATACAGGCTTGGAATTGCCTTTGGAAAATCAACAAGAGGGCTATTTCAGAACACGAGAAGAGGTTGCTGAAAAACGAAGGATATCCCTGGGTTCGATCATCAAGGGGGATGAGGCCTCTTTGTTAAGACCATCCATTTTTGGGATTCTAAGATATAATTTACACACAAGCAGTTTGGGGCACAAGGATTCAAGGCAGCAAACAACCTCATTTTTAATAGGCCAAGAATTAAAGTAGCAGATGAGACAAGTTAGGTGATTAATCTCAACGGAGGTCTTTAATCTGGTTCCTGTCAAATATTTGCAGGAGGTTGGGATATGCACAGGCCAAAGCAGAAGCAGTGGATTTATTTTTTCACTCCTACAACAGGGATGCTAAAAAAAAAGGCATCTGAAGGTCTTGACCACCAAAGAGGATTTTAATTGGGTTTTTTTTTTATCCTCCAAGACTATTTCCCTCCCTCTCTCTTTTCCCCATGACTGATTATTCTGTGTCATCTATCTCTGGCTTTAATTGCACTCTGTTTGTTTTTAATTATCTTGACTGAAATCTCCTTGCCCAATAAAAAGGCAATCACAGCCATGTTGGTCCCAAGGAAAAAATATACAAAACTGGCTAATGGGGTCCGTTTTATTAGGACTATAAAATGTCACAAAAGTTTTATAACCTTTCAGGTCATTCAGAATAAAGGAAAAATCAAACAAATATATTTCATGTCAACCATCCTTATAATATAATACCACTAAAGTAATGTGAATCCAAGCCTGGAGATGCTAATGACAAAATTGTGCCTTGGTGCCAGATCTAACTAAACTCTTCTGCTGGTGAAGAAGGGTAGAGTCCTTCGGGAGTTGGGCGGCATATAAGAATAACAAAATAAATAAATAAATAAATAGATGTGAGTCAAGCACAGGAGAGATACACCAACAGGCAGAGTTCATGATCCGGAAGCCTGGTGGTGCTTCAAACACCTTAATTCCTTTCCTTTCTTAGGCTCGCTCTTGTAGGCTCATTTATCTTCTGTCTCTCTCAGAGTTAAGACAGGCTGCCTGGATATGGAAGGAAAAAGAATGAGAGCTGTGGAGCCAGATCATGGGAAGAGAATAGTTGGAAAAAGTGAGCTCCTTGTGAATGCCTCTAAAGGAATTTTGGCCAAGCATCTCCTATCTTGGTACAAATTTCTTTTGTGTCCTATCTGCATTACACAGTAACTATCTGTAGGTTCCTCACATTATAACTTAAGCTCTGTTAAGTTATTGTTAACTGGAGAAAATAAGCCCTTTCTCTATAACTTTCCACCAATGTTACTCCAAGGACATCTCATGCGGGGAGTCATGCATTCCCACAGGAACTTCTTATTGGTCCACCATGATTCCAATTTTATGAAGGGTATTATTGTTTGGAGATCACACATGTGTGCAAAAGTCCAGATGATGGACACAGGTGATAGTAAAGGAAACAATCCCAAAGAATTCATATGTCCCAATCTTTGCATTACATATGTTCACATAGTGATTAATATAATAAGCCCACAGGTGTTATTCAGCCGGTTCACACCGGTTTGCGCGAACCACTAGCGAAAATTTGGCCAAGGTCACTGAACCAATAGCAACTGCTGGCTGACCACGTCCCCGAACCAGCCGCCCGCTCGGACACTCATCCTGCCACATGCATCCACAGAAATGCCTCCTCCTGCCTACACACAGGTAAGCATTCGCACTAGCCTAACCCTCCCTGCCGGGCCAGCGTCTCCCGAAGCCGCCGCCGTTGCAGCCGTGGCGGGGAGGGCAGGCAGCCCGGCAAGCTTCGTAGCCACGTGGCTATGAAGCTTGCCCTCTCCACACCTGCCAGCATCTCCTGAAGCTGCCACAGTTGCAGGCATGGCGGGGACGGGGGGCAGCCCGGCAAGCTTCACAGCTGCATGGCTACAAAGCTTGCCAGGCTGCCCCCTGTCCCTGCCTGGCAGAGTCTCCCAAAGCTGCTGCTGTTGCAGCTGTGGTGGGGATGGGGGGCAGCCCAGCAAGCTGGCAGCCGCTTCCTGTGCCTCCCATGCTCTTCCCTCTGCTGCTCGGCCTCCTCGATGCGCGGAGGCAGGAGCTGTGGGCGGCGAGCAGCAGAACGAGTAAGCCAGTGATCTGCCGGCTGCCTCTAATCTGCAGTTTACTCATGAGCAGTTTACTAGTGAGCATGGTGCTCACAAGTAAACTGCAAATTAGAGGCAGCTGGCAGATCGCATCGCTGGCTTACTCGCTCTGCTGCTCTCCACCCGCAGCTTGCAGGGAGCGAAAGAAACCACTGCCTCCTGCCTCCACTCATCAAGGAGGCTGAGCAGCAGTGGGAAGAGCACGGGTGTCAGGTTCCAAAATGAAAAGAGAAAAAAAAGAAAGGAACACAAACAAACACAAACCTGTCTGCTTTACTTCTTTCCTGGCACTCACTGACAATCTCAAAGAGAAACTCTTGTTAGGGCTGCTCACCTGTGCTCCCCATCACCTTAAATTCATTAATCTCCACCCCCCCACACACACACATGTCCCTCCCCCGTGGTCTGGAAATGAGCTGTGCTACTCCATAAGCCAGTCTCCATCTTCAGCTTGCAGTTCTTAAAGGAGAATCACTTATTGCATTAGTGTCCAAGCTGCTCAAAGACCAGTGCAGCCTCTCCCCACTGAATGGCAGCTCCCAGACAGCCAGTATGCAGGAGCTGACATGTGGCCCCCTCTACTACTGAGTCGATATCTGCAACGAAAAGAACACAGTGACTCTAGAGTTGTTGGGACGTAGTTTCCCCAGGCTTACTAGGATGTTTTCTATAAAACCTAATGACAAGCCTGGGGGCTCGTACGTCCCTTTCTGACACCCACGAGGCTTCCGAGAGGGGATACCCCTTCCACAAAATAAGGTACTGCACTTTCCCCCTGCACCACCTGGCATCAAGTATTTTGTCCACCTCATAGTATCACTCCCCGTCCACCATGAATGGCGGGGGTGGCATAGGGGTTGGGTCCCTGAAAGGGGATGAGTGAGCAGGGCGCAGGAGGCTGCAGTGGAAAACAGGGTGTGTTTTCCCCAACAAACAAGGCAGTTGAAGCTGCACCGAAACTGGGTTGATCACCCTCATCACTGGGAAAGGGCCAATGTACTTAGGACCCAGCTTCTTACTTGGGAGGCATAGGTTTAAGTATTTAGTGGATAAGAATACCAGTTGGCCCATATAAAAAGGAGCCTGCGTCCTCCGGGTTTTATCGGCTTGCCGCTTATACCTATCGGCAGCTAGCTGTAAAGCTATTTTGATGGGTTTCCACAACTGCTGCATTCGGGCCATCCACTCCCCTACACTCGGATCGCTGTCCATGGTATTTTGAGGACACTCGGGTATTGGCACGAACTCCTGTCCAGTAGCCACCTTGAACAGGGTGAAGTCGGTACTAGCGTGTACTGTGTTGTTGTACGCCACCTCTGCGAATGGGAGTAGGTTGGCCCAATCCGTTCATTGATGGTTTACATAACAACGCAGGTACCTTTCTATCATCGAGTTGGCTCTCTCAACTGCCCCATTGGTGGCTGGATGGAATGCAGAGCTCAATCCCTGTTTTGATCCCATCCTTCCCAAGAATTTGCTCCAGAATTTGGTGGTAAACTGAACTCCCTGTCCGATATTATCCTCTGTGGAATACCATGGAGGCAGTAGATGTGTACAATGAACAACTTTGCTAACTTTTTAGCTGACGCTAGTCCGGGGCAGGCAACGAAGTGTGCCTGCTTAGAGAATAGATCGATAACCGTCCATATGATGGTATTTCCCTGACTCTCCGGCAAATCCACAATGAAGTCCATGGCTATTTGTTGCCAGGGTTGGGTCGGCTCTGCCACTGACTGTAAAAGACCAGGATGTTTTTTGTGGTGCTGTTTTTGATAGGTTGGACTGTTTTTTCTCTTTGTGTAAAGACAGATGCAAAAAATGAGTTAAGTAGCTCTGCTTTCTCCCTGTTGCGTGTCACCTTCTTGCCACTTTCTCCCAGCAATGGACCAATTGTTTCCTTGACTTTTTTTGTTTTTAATATGTTAGAAGAAGCTTTTTTTGTTATTTTTTACTTTTATTGCAAGCTTTTCTTCATTGTGAGCCTTAGCTTTCCTTACTTCATCTTTACAGGCTCGGGCTATTTGCTGATATTCTGCCTTAGTTATTTCCCCCTCTTTCCACTTTTTATACTTGTCCTTTTTGTCTTTCAATTTGTCAGACAGTTCTTTATTCAGCCATGCTGGTTTCTTTTGAGAGCTATTATTTTTCTTCTTCATTGGTATTGTGCTAGACTGGGCTTTTATAATTTCACTTTTCAAAATTTCCCAAGCTTCCTGAGTTGTTTTCCCCTTGAGGATTTTTGTCCATGGAATCCTTCCCAAGCTCTCTCTAAGTTTATTGAAATTAAATTGAATTTAATTAGAATATGCCTTATGCCCAGTCCTGCTAGGTATACTTCAAAAGGGCCAGAAGTAAATTGGGGCACATTATTAGACACCAGAACATCTGGGATACTGTGAGTGGCAAACAAAGTCTGTAATATCTTGATGACTGCATCAGAGGGGGTGGAGGACATCAGCTTCACCTCTACCCACTTAGAGTAAGCATCCACCCCCATGAAGAACATTTGACCCTGCACTGGGCCAGCCAGGTCTATGTGAAGGTGAGATCAAGGCCCTCTTGGTGTGTCCCATTCAGAGGGGCTTGCTTTAGGTGGGTTTGCTCTTGTTTCTTGACACATCTGACACCCAGACACCCATTCGATAATGTCCTAATCTAAGTTTGGCCACCATACATAGCTCCTGGCCAGAGCTTTCATCCTCACTATACCCGGGTGGCCATCATGTAAGGTAGACAGGATGTGGTTTCATAAAGTAGAAGGAATAACAACTCTATGCCCCCAGAGCAAACAGCCTTTCATTGTGGATAGTCCATTTTGCCTTGTCTGGAATGGTTGGAACAGCGTACCCCCAGAGTCTAAAGGCCAGCCTCTCCTGACCCAGTCCAAAACCTGAGAAAGGACATGTTTGGCCTTAATTAATCCACTGCTGATAGAATGTTTGGTAGTTCTTCAATCATCAGCACAGAGTTAACAGGAGCTGGATCTTCCACTGGAATAGCTAGAGGCATCTACTCAAGTCATCTGCGTGTGCGAGATGTTTTCCTGGCCTGTACTCAAGGGCGTAGTTATAGGCAGCTAGAAATTCAGTCCACCTGGTCATCCTTGGGGACATAATTTGAGGGGACTGCCTGTTTGCAGAGAGAATCCCCAGCAATGGTTTGTAGTCTGTGACCAAAGTGAAATGGTGGCCATATAGGCATTCATGGAACCTTTTTACTCCAGTTACCAGGGCTAAAGCCTCCTTATCTATTTACCCATAGTTTCTTTCTGTCTGGGACATGGTGCGAGAGAAAAAAGCGATGGGTGCCTCCCTTCCTGAAGGCAATCTGTGACTAAGGATGGCTCCTATGCCAAACAGAGATGCATCACATGTTAAAACCAATGGCATCTTGTCACTATATTGTAAAAGGAGACTGTCGGATGTGAGCAGTTGTTTTATAGCCTGAAATGTGGTAGCTTCTCGTGAGTCCCACAGCCAAGGTCTCTTTGAATCTAAAAGCCTATGTAAAGGTTCGGCTACAGAAGCCTTGTGGGGCAAAAAAACACTGTAAAAGTTAATGAAACCCTGAAGAATCTATCCTGTAGCCCAAGAACTCGACTTCTTTTACACCTAGTTTGCATTTTTCTAATTTAAGAGAGAGTCCAGAATGCTTGAATCTCTCCAGTACCATCCTTAAATGTGCTTTCAATTGATAGATATCAGCAGCAGACACCAAAATATCATCGAAATAAGGAACTACTCCAGGAATACCCTGGAGCAGTCGTTCAATTAAACACTGAAATATACCAGGGGCAATAGTAACTGCAAATTGGAGCCTGTGGCATTTAAATGCCCCCCCCCTATGAGTGATGATAGTTTGGACCTCTGCTGTGGCTTCGTCAACAGGAATCTGTTGGTAGGCCTGAGTTAGGTCCAATTTTGCGAAAATCTTGCCCTGGCCTAGGGAATGGAGGAGGTGCTGAACCTCGGGAGTAGGGCGGCATAGAAGAACAAATAATAAATAAATAAATAAATAAATAAATAAATAAATAAATAAATAAATAAATAAATAAATAAACAAACAAACAAACAAACAAACAAACAAACAAACAAACAAACAAACAAACAAACAAACAAACAAATAAATAAACCACAGGTATGGGGTAAGTGGAATTTTGGAGGGCCTTATTGAGTGTGCCTTTGTAGTCAGCACATATCCTGACTGACCCATCTGACTTAATGGGAGTGACTGTTTCCCATCTCAAGTGGTCAACTGCCTCAAGGATGCCCTGACTTATTAGTTTATCCAAGGCAGCATCTACTTTCTTTCTCAGGGCAAAGGGGATTCGTCTATATTTCATACGAATGGGAGCAACCCGGGGATCCAAATTAAAGGAAAGGGGCTTCCCAGTGTACTTATCCAGGACAGAGGTGAAGACCGTGTTGAACTCCCTGATGAGATCAGACAGGATCGGTTCTTGTATTTGATGGATTCCAGAAATAGAGAAGCCCAGGGAATGGAAACATTCAAGGCCTAAAAGGCTAGGCAGTGGGTCTTCTACAATAATGAGGGGAAGGTGACCAGATAAATTTCCATATCGAATATGGAAGGGGTAGGTACCTAATATAGGAATGATTCTACCCTGGTAATCTCTTAATTTAGTAGGGGCAGGTTAAAGTTTAGACTTGGTAAATTGGGGAAACAATTTCTTTATAGCCTGCCAAGATATAAGAGACATGGAGGAACCAGTATATACTTCCATTTTACATGGAGATCCCTTCAAAAGTATAGTAATAAATATTTTTTTCTTGCTATTGCTTATTGCATTTTCAATTATGCTTTCAGGGGGATATCTGTCATTGTTAATAGTATAGCATTCATCTCTCCTGTGTTCAAATTTGAAGGGTGGTTTTTTTTAAAAAAATTTAAGGGTCTAGCTAGTGGCCTTGTATTTGGCTGTGGAGCTCTGCATACCCTTGCCAGATGGCCCATTCATCCACATCTCAGGCAGTCTGCATTTCTGAACTTGCAAGCAGCTCTCAGGTGCGGTCCCCCACAGCTCAAGCAGGTGTTTCATGTTGTCTGTTTTGCCTTGTTGTATTTTCTCTGTTCCTGAAGTCTGAGGCTATGTACATCTTCTTCGATTCCCTAAGTAATGTCCCCTATTTTGTCTGCTGTTTTGTCTGCTGGACAGCCTCCATTTTGGCGGGAAAAATTGAAAATGTTGTTTGCTGAATCTCTGAGGCAGACCTGTTTGAAAGTTTTTCTGCTCATGCCTCCTCTAAGGCTACTTGTAGTGGAAGTATTGTTTTTGTAAGTAGGTGGCATTGTAATCTTAAGTCTCTGATGCCGCACACAAGCCTGTCTCTCAGGGCATTATCTAAGTGTTCAAATTCACAGTAAAGGGCAGCTGCCCAGAGTGAAGACATGTATTGGTTAATAGTTTCCCCTTCTTTTTTGGTTTCTGTGATAAAAGGCATGTCTTCTAGCTATCACAGATGGAACAGGGGAATAATGGTTCCTAACGTTCTCTGAGATAACATCCCAGGGCACAGTATGTACTTTCTGAGGACCCAAAAGATTTTTTGCAGTTTCGAATACCCCATTTCCACAGTTAGAGAGGAAAAGGGCTTTTTTCCTGTCATTAGAAATGCTAGAGAGTTCATTAGTCATTAGGAAGAATTTGAATTTTTCTAAATAAGTGTCCCAAGATTCAGCTGCAGGATTGTAAGCGGCAAAAATGGGTAAGGCTGCCATTCTCCACAGAAGGGGATTTTTGTAGTGACTTCATCTCTTTACAGTGACAGCTCAGTTCCGTGTCTTATAGCCTCATTTGTTTGGGGATAAAAATCCCAACCTTCATCGCTAGTTGATATGTCTTAGAAGACATACAAACTGAGGCAGACATGTTCGAAAGGCTAACAAGTTTATTCAGCTCAAGGTAAATGCTAACAGTGAAAGCGCTAGCCTGTCAGCTTATTTTTATTTATTTTATTTGTCAAAACGTGTACAAGGTATGGTATAAACATAAACAAAAGCAAAGTAGGTATAGGTAAATTTGGACAATAGGACAGTAGGACAGGGACGGTAGGCATGATGGTGCACTTATGCACGGCTCTTACAGACCTCTTAGGGTGAGGTCGACTGTAGACAGTCTAAGCTTAAAATTTTTGGGGTTTGGGGAAGAAACCACAGAGTCAGGTAGTGCATTCCAGGCATTGATCACTCTGTTGCTGAAGTCGTATTTTCTGCAGTTGAGTTTCAAGCGGTTTACATTGAGTTTGAATCTATTGTGTGCACGTGTGTTGTTGCGGTTGAAGCTGAAGTATTCATTGACAGGTAGGACATTGTGGCAGATGATTTTATGAACTACATTTAGATCAAATCAAAGGCGACGTATCTCTAAGTTGTCTAAGCCCAAACTTTCAAGTCTGTTGGCATAAGGTATTCTGTTGCGAGCAGAGGAGTGGAGGACTCTTCTTGTGAAATATTTCTGGACTCTCTCAATTGTATTAATGTCTGATATAAAGTGCGGGTTCCAGACAGGTGAGCTGTATTCAAGGATTGGTCTGGCAAATGTTTTGTATGCTCTGGTTAGCAGTGTAATATTGCCAGAGAAGAAGCTACGCAAGATTAGATTAACAACTCTTAGCGCCTTTTTGGCAATGTTGTTACAGTGAGCTCTGGCATTTAGGTCATTAGATATGAGTACTCCAAGGCCCTTAACAGAGTGAGGGTCGTCTACAAGGTCGTGTCCTCCAAGTTTGTATTTTGTGTTCAGATTCTTTTTGCCAATGTGTAAGACAGAGCATTTGTTGGTTGAGATTTGAAGTTAGCGCGGCATGCTCAGGCTAACAGAGAGCAGCAAAGTCAGTACCCTTGACAGCTCCTTATATAGTTGTGCCAGAATGGCTACGACCAATCAGCTTGCAGCAGCAGCCGGAGTCAGCTACAAACCTGAGGGAAGCCTGGACACAGCAATTTCCATTAAATTTCTGGAAATGTGATTGTTATTTGAGTCCAAAACCAGCGTTCTGCTTTTCTTTAAAACTAGTGTATATTTTATTTCCTATTAGAAATGTGTGTAGCTCTCTGCAGTATTAACAGTTCTTGCAAATGTCAGTGTTGTGCTCATAAACTCATACTTGGACCTTAATAATTAAACAAAAGTCATACAGTATTACATATTACACAAAAATAGCAAAGATCTTACATTGTGATGGGAATGATATATAAACATTTGTTGCAACGATTCCTAGAACTTCTGGCTGGGATCCAGAGATTTCACAATAAACCTTGACATATGCAACGAGGCTTCTGGGGTTCTTTTCAGATAGAAAGTTGCCATAAAGTGATTCCCAAGACTCAGACAGATGATAATGCCAGGATTACTGTCCCCAATATTATAGATATGGGTCAACTGAGGTACAGAGAAAAATGTGTTTGCCTAATCCTCCCGCTGAGCTCACAATGAGTAGAGATCAAAGCACAGGACTTTTGGTTTTTGAATGTGGCTCTGAAAACACAATGAGAGCTTCCCTCTGAGTTCAGGAGTTCTCCCAGGAAATGTGGAGGAGATTTCAGCTTCAACCAACATACCACAAAACCCAAGATTAATAGAGATAGTGTCCTCTTAAAAACCCTTTTCATTTTACTTATAGCTTTCCTCCCCACCCTCAGGACAAGACATAGTCTTTCCAGTTGCAAAGGTTAGGTAAATTGTATCACTATGATTTTATGAGTTTGTTGAAATGAAACTGCGAAAGCCAGGCTTTCTGTATGTTAGCTTTTACACACAGGTCCCTTGGGAAGAAGACGATAAAAAAAGGGATTTTACCATCTTCAACATCAGCCAGTTTTGTAGGCTTCAAAGCTATGCTGCTTCTGCAATGGCCCCCATTTTGGTGAACAGATCTTCAGGGAAGTGGATTGCAAGTTAAAATGGAAGTGATAATTGTTCACTGCTGATTTTTTTCTGTAACAGTTGTAGTACGTAATCTTTCCTGTTTGGGAAGTAATTTAGTTCTACAAGCCATGCTGTGATTCTGTTTAATAAAGAGCGATATAAAAATAGGATGAAGATGACATCTCTGTCTATTCTATTACATTACCTGAAATATTAATCAAGCTCGATTCCTTTGTTGATAATGATTAGAATCTATTAAGACTATAAAAGCTTATATGCATACATATTGCTACAGATCACGTAGTTGTATACTGCTTAATAACTAATGTCACACAGATTAGATCAGGGCTGTCAAACTCCCGGCCCATGGGCCAGATGCAACATGCGCTGGGCACACCCACGCCCGGTTTAACGAAGGGGGGGAAAGTCCCGATACGTCATGTGATGCTGCCGTAACGACGTGAGTTTGACACCCCTGGATTAGATGAGAGAGAGAGAGAGAGAGAGAGAGAGAGAGAGAGAGAGAGAGAGAGAGAGAGAGAATAGGTGTTATGTTGTTCCTTACAACAGAAACCATTTTTTAAATTTATTGATAATACTCCTGTAACAAATATGTACAATCTTACTGCAATTCTCCTTCCAATGGAATCTCAAAACTGCAAACTACATTTTCATTGCAAGTCTTTTAGGAAATTGACAATATTTTAATGTGCTCTTTACAAGCATTCTAAAAGCATTCTTATAAAAAGATAAGATCAACACTAACTTTTAAAACAAACATGGCTGTAGAAAATTCTTTTTATCAGAGGGTTATAAATAGACACAATAAAATGCAGTCAAGGAAGGTGTTTTGCATATGAATGATCTTGGGCCTTTTCATTCAATAATGCATACTTTTCAATTAGTCAGCTAGTCCAAGCAGTCGCTGACTCAAAGGCGCATACACACACACACACACACACACACACACACACACACACACACACACGTTTTATAAAACCAAAACCAAAGAACAAATACTAAAGCAAAAGCAAAGCAATTCAATTTCTGAAAGAAAATGAACATGCAGTATGCCCAATGGGTCCAGAAGAGATAAAGCTGTATGCCATGATTGTTTGCTTTCTCCCTGCCTCAATCAACACCAGGGGTCTCTAACCTGGGCAACTTTAAGCCTGTCGGACTTCAACTCCCAGAATTCCCCAGCCAGTTGGCTGGGGAATTCTGGGAGTTGAAGTCCGACAGGCTTAAAGTTGCCCAGGTTGGAGACCCCTGATCTACACCATAGTGAAACTTAGATGGAGTAGTTCCTGAAGGATCTGGGCACTAAAAGTGGCTTTAAACTTTACTAGCCAAGATCAGCTTTTGAATTGCACTAGGAGCTGATGCAGGTGTTAAAAACATGGAAGCAATATGTTCCACTTACCTGATTAAGTCAGGCAGTAGCCAAACAGAATCAGTTTTTGTTTCTCAACGGATATGCCATTGCACAAAACATATATGAATCCAAATGAGATACCAGAGCTTGTGTAACGCGGATGAGAGTATTACTATGTAAGAAAGGCTGCAATTAGAAGAATAGCCTACTTGGGGAAATGTATTTTACACATAGAGACTTTTGAGACTCATACAAGAGATTTAGTAGCGCACACAGATTGTAAACTTGGAAACTGCAGCTTCATTGAGAACAGCTAAATTTCACTCCTAGATTAGATGCTCCACCTACACATAAATAGATTTTCAATTCTCCAAGTTACATTCAACTATTCTGTTTTGTTACTTATGAAAGAAAACATATTTAAACAGGTGTGGTTCAGTAATGCCCAGATTGTCTTTTCAAAATGAAAAACCTTCAACAATGCATTAAGCAATAAACACTATATGACATCAATTTTCAAGGCTTTTGTTTCCCATTTGAACATGTTTGACTTTCTCACCTGGAAACTTTCAAGTGTTCAAGGTTGGCAGAGTAAGATCCATAAAATTGTTCATATTTTAAAAACATTTTAAAAAGAACGATTGTTGAAATGGCAGACTTCCATGGGAAGGTTTCCATGGGCAGCCTTGTAGCATCAGATGGCTTCTGTATTTTAGCCTGTTTTCCTCTGAGAAGGATGGCAAATGCACTGAGTAAGACTGCAGTACAGTGAAAAGCAGGCTTTAGGGCACTCTTTTGGACAAGACAAAGGGTAAGATGGCACTCACTTGGCATTCCCTTCCAACCAAAACTGGTTGGATTGAGAGGTGTGCTCTAGCATACTTGGCAAGATAGGAAGCCAAGGTAGTATATGTGGCATAATATATACATAGTTGTATACAATAGTAATGTAGAATGGTTACTGATTGCTCTTGACCTGCTAACATCTACTATGTTTTCAGATCAGTCTGAATTATGGCAGTGCTTGCTCTTCAAAGACAAAATTTATGCCATCTACATCCCACAAAGTACAGAAGAAGAAAAAATTAATTGAAAAAGGGTAATGGGTGTGATCTATATGTGAAAGAAGAACTTGATTTATTAAATATGAAGAAAAGTCAAGGTATTGACTAGGACAGGGGTAGGCAAACTATGGTTCTTTGAGGACCTGTGGACTTCAACTCCCAGAATTCCTGAGCCAGCCATGCATGCATGGCTAGCTCAGGAATTCTGGGAGTTGAAGTCTACAGGTCCTCAAAGAACCATAGTTTGCCCACCCCTGGACTAGGAGGTTATAGAATGATTATTATTCTAGTATGGAAATAATATATTTCACTACAGGATTGAAACAACATATTTGGCCATTATTAAAAAAAAATCCCAGATATTTAGTACAAACAAAAGAAAAGAAAAGAGAATCCTGATAAATTTGTCAATTGTCCCAGGAGAGGTTATCTAACAGATTCCTATATATGGTGCCAATTTGAAATTCCATACCAAGCTGCATTTTCTATCTCTGAAAATTACAACAGTAGCCAAATATTGGAGACACGAGTCTCTCATTCTAACCCAATTCAACTCCCACAGAAAGAATCATTTGAGATTCGCTGAGCCAGTGGTTACCAAGGTCAGATTTATCAACAATGTTTCAAAGGGAATAAATAAGGCAAGGAAGAAAGATGTATTAACTTGTGCGCAGATAAAGAAATAGCTGCAAACTGCTGCCAATAATTACCAGCTGATAATCAGACATCAAACAAAATGTATTTTGATTCCTTTAGTTTTGCTTTCAAGGATTCAGACAGGAAAATGATTGGCACTCCTATTGCATATGGTATCCTAACTCAGCACTGACCCAATATACACCTGGAATAGAAGCAGATCCTCTCTCCCCCTGCTCATTTTCTCACCATATTTTAGTGCTCTCATAGTTCTCATAGTCCTTATTTGCAGATGTTCCAGGTTATCTGACTCTTCCTTTAATAATCATGCCCAGATACAGAAGTATAATATGGTGTGCATTGTGTGTTGGTCTGACTATATAATGGAAATATTCTTTCCGGTACACATTAGGTCGAAGCACTTTCACAATCTATTAAGGAAGTTATGCAGTTAAAAAATGAAATGAAATTAGTCTGGCAAGACATGTTATGCTGACTTCTAATCATTATATTACTTTGAAGGTGCAACCTGATCCAGTTCTGCTCCAGTCTCTGCTGACACTACAGTTTATTCTGACATATTGCATTTTATCATAGCATTAATTCTTTTCTTTCAATTAAACCTTGGGCATGGTTTTAAAATTCTGAGGAAAACTAAACACTTATCCCAAGTATCCTGGCATTCAGAATCCATATTAATCATCTGATGGGTTAATGATAGAAAGTCACTACAATCCGCAGCCATGCAAGTCTTGTCAGAATTAAGCCGAAACCAGAATTTCCTGATCCTGATCAGCACAGCTTCTAGGCACTGGGAAACCACTTGGCCAGCCCAAAAGTCAAGATGTACAACTGAGTATCATCACTGTATTTATAATATTTAACCTCCTGCTAATGTATGACCTCATCCAGTGGCTTTTGATACCAGTAGTTGCAGGTAGATCTTAAATAGTAGCAGGTAAAGCATCAACCCCACTCCCCCCAAAAACACCAACTGGAACCGGCCTTGGAGAAAGAGAGATTGGGTAATGTCTAGGCAGGCAGGGAGAAGGTCTCAAGCAGACAATTAGTCTTGAATCCTTGCATAACCACAAGAGCTCCAGAATTAACCCTGCCTAATCTCCATAGAGAATTATTCATCTCTTCCCAAGAGAAGGCAAGCACTTTGTGGAGATTTCTGTACAACAGGCAGAAAATAATAAACTAGTTATCTTGAATTCTACATGTATGGATCTGATGAGATTCTGATCCATTGAGGGACACTGAGGGCCCTCCATTCAAACCACCTCAACCAGTCCAAAAGAATGCTGTAATCAGTGGTATCAAAAGCCATTGAGAGATCAAGGAAGGAATCGCATTCTGAGTCTGCCAAGGGTCATCAACAAGTATGATCAATGCCATCTCAGTTGCTATATCCCAGGCTGAACCTGATAGCCATGGGTCCAAATACTTTGTTTGCCCCATGGGTCTTTGGAATGGTAACTCTACTACCTTCTCAGTTCAAAAAAGAAGGTTGCAGTCTGGGTGAAATCTGAATGAATTATCCCCTCCCATAAAGAGGCATTTATTACTTTTGAACCCAGTCACATGTCATTGTCTGGGAGGCTAATATCAACTATGAGAGACATGGATATAATCAGGGGTGAAATGCTACCAGTTCAGACCGGTTCGGGCATACCAGTAGCGGCCGCCACCAGTGGTTCACCGAACTGGTAGTGATGGCTGGATGGCCACGCCCCCAAACCGATCCTCTGGTCGCTGCTCGCTCACCCTGCAAGCGGATGTCCTGGGGCTGCACATTCACTCTGGCCCTATCTCGGTCAGCCTGATGTCATGCTGGAGCACCAGCAGTCCAATGTGGTGCGCATGTGCAGCAGCCCTGGAAGTTGGGACATCCGCTTGCCATCCCAGAGCACTGCCACTGCAGCAGCAGAAGGTAAGGCCAATGCTGGTGGTGGTGGGGAGGAAGACCCGTTGTGCTTGTCCGACTGCTGCCCACTTGCCTTCCCCTCTGCCTCCGCCGCTGCCGCCACTCTCAGCCTGATAGCAGTAGCAGCAGAAGGTAAGGCCAACGCTGGCAGGGGGGAGGAAGAACCGATGCACTTGTCCGACTGCCACCCGCTTGCCTTCCCCTCCACCTCTGGTCCTGCTCCCTGCATCCAGCCCATGATGGGGGATGCGCCGCTTGGGAGAGCCAGTGGCATCAGCAGAGCTTGCTTGGGGAGAGTCCAAGCAGGCTCTCTGCCATCCCGGAACTGTGCTGTGCTGGGGATTTTTCCTGCGTGGCCATAGTGCCGGCACTAGCAGTGGTGGCAGAACTTGCTTGGGAGAGCCCAAGCAAGCTCTCTGCCATCCTGGAACTGTGCCATGCTGGAAAACTGCTGGCCGCGGTGCAATTCCAGGATGTCGGAGAGCCCAGGCAAGCTCTGCCCCTACCGCCGCTGCCGCCGCTGCTGCCAGGTGCATCCATGCAGGAGAACTCCCCAGGAAGGGCTCCATCTATGTGCCATACTAGGTGTGTGTGTGTGAGAGAGGGGGGGGAGAAAGAAAGAGGAAAGGAGAAAGAGAGACAAGAAAGAAAGAAAGAAAGAAAGAAAGAAAGAAAGAAAGAAAGAAAGAGAGAGAGAGAGAGAGAGAGAGAGAAAGAGAGAAAGAAAAAAAGAGGAAGGGGGAGAGAGACAAGAAAGAAAGAAAGAAAAAGAAAAAGAGAAAGAGAGAAAAAAGAGAAAGGGGGAGAGAGAGAGAGACAAGAACGAAAGAAAGAAAAAGTGAAAGAGAGAAAGAGAGAAAGAGAGAAAGAGAGAAAGAGAGAAAGAGAGAAAGAGAAAGAGAAAGAGAAAGAGAAAGAGAAAGAAAGAGGAAGGGAGAGAGAGAGAGAGAGAAAGAAAGAAAGAAAGAAAGAAAGAAAGAAAGAAAGAAAGAAAGAAAGAAAGAAAGAAAGAAAGAAAGAAAGAAAACTTATGACCACAATTGAGCCCAAAATTTTGGTTGCTAAGCAAGAGCGTTGTTAAGTGAGTTTCACCACATTTTACAAGTTGGCCACACCTACACCCATCCACCAAGCACGCCCAATGAGTCACCTGACCACCAAGCCACACCCACAAAATAAGTCACCTGAAGCCACACTCACCTGACCTCCAAGCCACATCCACAAAATAAGGCATGCCCACAGAACCGGTAGGGAAAATTTTTAGATTTCACCACTTGATCTAACATACAAGTGGCAGAACTCAATCTCTGTAATTGGCTGTGAGAAAAACTTTGAGAAACAGGAAGAAGAATTGCAGACAACAGAAATCTGAATCCAAAGCAGGAATGGGGAGGGAGAAGCATCAGGTTATTTGCGAGACCGCCTGCTACCACATACATTCCAACGACCGGTAAGAGCCCACAGAGTTGGACTCCTCCAGGTCCCATCAGCTAAACAATGTAGGCTGGCAGGCCCGCGGGGGAGGGCCTTCTCTGTGGCGGCCCTGGCTCTCTGGAATCAACTACCTCCCGAGATCCGTACTACCCCCACCTTGCTGGCCTTCCGGAAAGCTACCAAGACCTGGCTGTTCCGACAGGCTTGGGACCATTGATCTCCGATGTCAACAGTTGAGGTCGGCCCATGGCTGTGGTATGATTGAAATTTTTTAACATGTTTTAATCTATGCTTTTTAAAATTTTAATCTTTTTATATTTATGTTTTATTTATGTTTCTACATGTTGTGAGCTGCCCAGAGTCCTCCGGGAGTTGGGCGGCATAGAAATATAATAAAATAAAATAAATAAAAATAAATTTCAGAATTGAGCCTCTAGTTTGCTGGAATATAAAGGTTGGAATAAACCAATCTTTGTGTTTGTGACCTTTGCAAGCTTGTAAAGCTAAGGAAAGTGGAAGTAAGATCATAAGCACAATTGTGGTTTTACTTACCAATTGCTTTGCTTAGTAACCTAGTTGTTGCTCTCAATTATGGTTTCTAAACCATAGGATTACCTATATGCCATACTTTCCAAATGTGCTGTGCAAAATGCCAATTTATTCTCCTTTTCACAACAACTTTGAATAAATAATCCTATTAAATACTGCATGTAAAGTAGCCCTTAGAATATTATAAAATATATTTTAAAGGTGTAACAATTGCTGGGAGATGATACATAGATGATATATAGATAAATAGTAATAGAAAGATATGATAGTCAGATTTATTGCATTCAGAAATATTTAATATATTTGAGTATTCTGTCTACTGTTTTTACCAGAAGGGATTTGAAGAACTTTAATTTTATCCACAATTCATTTGCCTGAAGTCCCAGTCATGTTGATACAATGCATGAAAGCAAAAAGATAATGATGTTTATTTTAATAATGGAATTGTTGCCTCACCCATTTCACACATGAATTTCTCATACTCCAGGGCAAATTTTTACAAAAAATTGGCATGAAATGAAAGCTGTCTGTCACTGATTGCGCTACCAAATGATGCTTTTGCTTTCCATGTTTGAAATTTCTCCAAACACAGAGTTATTTCTTTTTACTCACAGAGTAAATTTTTTCTAACTGGGCATCAGTAATTTGAAAATGCACAGAAATAAATTGATTGAAGATATATTTTAAAGCAGAGGTCTTCAAACCTGACAACTTTAAGACTTGTGGACTTCAACTCCCAGAATTCTCCAGCTGGAGAATTCTGGGAGTTGAACTCCACAAGTCTTAAAGTTGCCAAGTTTGAAGACCTCAAAGTGTTTATATATTAAGAAAAAAAAACCTTTTTCCAGCATCATGAAGCATATATTTTTCATAATTACTTCACTGTGGAGACTTATGTAGTAGCCTGGGATGTTTATGTGAGAAGCACAACTGAGTTAAGTGCTGTGAGGCGGTTGGAAAAATACTTTCTGGGCCTATTATCCTGGTTGTCTCCTCTTTCATCAAATAAACACTTTTCAGTACTTTTACTTTCCACCCTTTTCCTATTTGTCTTACCACCAGCTGGCCATTTTTTATTTGTTTGTTTGTTTGTTGGATTTTAGCCTGCCTTTATTATTTACTTTATAGTTTTCTCAAGATGGTGATAATACTCCTTCGTCTTCCTATTTCCCCTTGATAACAAACCTGAGAGAAAGTGACTGACCCAAAGTCACCCAGCTGGTTTTTATGCCTAATGCAGGACTAGAATTCACAGACTCCTGGTTTCTAGCCTGGTGCCTTAATCACCAGACCAAATTGACTGTAGTTCTACTATGACCTATCTACAGAGGGGGTTACATTGGATTTCTATATCCTGGAATTGCATTTCATTATCTGGTCTGTTGTCCATTGTACTTTCCCCATTTACCATATTTTTCTTAATTCAAAAAGTTTTATTAGTACAAAGTACAAGCATTTTTCTCTTTTCTCCCCCCCCTTTCCCCCTACCCCCAACCCTCCCCCCTCCCCCTCCTCCCCATCCCTTCCCCTCCCTGGACTTCCCAGAACATACACAGGGTATAATATAGTTTACACAAATGCAAAACTAAAATATGCTAACAAATTATTAACTTCCAAATATCAAAAACTCTTAACTCCTTATACAGTAAATTAAACAAAAAATTAAGTTGAAATATGTCCTTCCTCATCTATTTTAGTCCATTCATCTTCTCCTTTATCAGGAATATCATTTAAATAATCTTTAACATGTTCTAAAATTTTTGCCCTTTACAATATTAATTTTAAATAAGTCTTCCTCTTACAGTTTTATGCCACCAACACCTGGCAGCAATTATTAAATTCCAAACCAACTTAACCAAATCTAAAAATATTTAACAACATCACATTCATTTGATCTCTATTACATTAGATTACAACCTATACTTATTTCCACCTCTAATATAATTTTAATCTTATTCTCTACCAATTTAATCTCTATTACATTAACTATCTTCTATTCTTATTCCCCAAACTGTAAAATTAATTTAATCTTATTATTTAAACCAATTTAATCTCTATTACATTACTTTACCTTCTATAATTATTCCCCATAAGTAATCTTGTAATCTAATTTCTGTAAACTTAAACAGCCTCATATATACATTTAAACTTTATTCTTATTTCTTTTACATTATCCTACTATTAGTAAAACGTCAATTCTCAATTCTTCTCCCCTTAAATATTTCTTTAAGTTGGCATCTGAAGATATGTTTATCCATTCTTGCTTCATTTGGAGAAGTTGAGGACTGAAATTGGTAATTTGAATCTTCTTCGCTTTCAACCTTTACTTCACTAATCTGTCTTAAATCCTTTGTATCTTCTTGACTTTTCAGAGTTCCTTTCTGTTGTGAAAACCACCAGTATTCCTCTCCCTCTTCTTTAATTTCCTCATATCTTTTGTCTTCTTCACTTTCAATCTTTACCTCTTTAATTTGTCTTGGGTCCTTTGGTTCTTCTTGACTTTTCAGGATTCCTTTCTGTTCCTCATTTCTTTTGTCTTCTGGTGACTTTGGTCTCTCAACCTTTAACACGTTGGCAAAAAAATCTTTTGCTTCACAGATCGTAATAAGTCTGTATCTTTTCCCCCTAAAGGTAACAGATAGTCCAGCCGGGATTTCCCATTTATATCGTATCTGTTGCTTTTTTAATTCTGCCACCAGAAAAGTATAACCTTTACATGCTTTTAATATTTTTGGAGGAATTTCCTTAAACGTCAGAACCTCTTGTTCTTCGACCTTAAGATTGTTTTTATAAGTCGCCTGTAAGATTCGATTTCGTAGTGTCCTTGTGGTAAAATATACTACAATGTCTCTTGGTAAATGATTTTTTCTGGCAAACCAAGAATTAGCCCGGAATACTTTTTCAATCTGCCATTCCAATTCAACTTTTCTTTCCCCCAAGAGCTTCACCAATGCATCCAGGATCTTTTCCTTTAAATTTTCTTTATTATTTTCTTTTGCCCCCCGTAGCCGTAAGGCAAATTCCATGTCTTTATATTGAAACATCATTAATTCTGCCTCAGTTCCATCAATTTTATTCTGGATCTCAGTTACTTTTTCAACCAAAGTCCCAGTAGACTGTTTAATTTGAGTCACGTCCTGTCCCAATAAGTCCATATTAACTGCCAAGGCTTTAAATACAGATTCCACATTGTCTCTGGTTTGTTGAGTCTGAGAAACAAACTCCTCTGAGACAGCTTGTATTTTTTCATTAATTTCATTAATTTTTCCATTAATTTCAGTAATTTTTTTGTTAACTACTAAAACAATTTCTTTCTGCATATCTTTCATAATTTGCTGCCATTTTTCCAATGTAAGAGGCTGTGTTGGGGGGGCAAAGTCATGCAAATTAACAATATTTGTGGGAAGATTTTCAATTTTTCCTATTCCTTTAAAAGAAGCATTCTTTGCCAGTTTTAAAGACATCTTCAATTTGTATTAATTCTGTATAGCCAAAAAACAAAGTTCATCCAAGAAGAGAGCAAAAAACAAGAGGAGTTCTCACCAACATCTGTTAACAATCAGAACTCTCATTAGCTTCAGTAGCTTTCGCTTTCTCCACGCCTTTCAAATTCCAAGCGCCATCTTTAGCTACTTTGTTGCTTCCCAAATAATCCAAAAAGCAACACCGGAGTTAGGTAAAAATACTTGCTTTTAGATTCTCCTGGTATGTTCCGTCTGCTGCATTGTTTAGAGTAATAAAGTAGTAAAACCATTTGCTACCAGCAGAGATGGTCGTGGCTTCTTGCTCCACTAAAAGTTAGCAGAGGCATTCCAGGTCCGGAGCTGTGACAGGCTTCAAGGGAGCCCTCGCCCTTCGCACCCCAGAGCTTCTTCTGGGGTGTTAGGGGGGGCTCTACCTCTGCCCATCTGCTCTTCTCCCCTCCCCTCCTAATGCAGGACTAGAATTCACAGACTCCTGGTTTCTAGCCTGGTGCCTTAATCACCAGACCAAATTGACCGTAGTTCTACTATGACCTATCTACAGAGGGGGTTACATTGGATTTCTATATCCTGGAATTGCATTTCATTATCTGGTCTGTTGTCCATTGTACTTTCCCCATTTACCATATTTTTCAGAGTATAAGATGCTCTGGCGTATAAGACGAACCTTAGTTTTTGGGGAGGAAAATAAGAAAAAAAAATTCTGCCTCTGCCTACCAGCATCCATCGGTATTCATCTGGCTAGTGTCCTTGCAGCAAATAACAAACAGCCAGGTCAGCTTCAGCACATTATTGTAGCCTGATTCAGCACAAGCAGCTGATTGGCAGGTGGATCAGCCTCTCAGAATACCCCCAATCAGCTGTTCCAGGCTGCAGGGATTGCCACAGACCATCGCCGCCTCCGTGCCTCTCATATTTGGCCTCTGTGCCTCATGTTTTTGGCCTCTGTGCCTCGCGTTTTCAGCCTCCAAACACTCCGGTTCAGACCCGTTCAAGGCTGCAGAGATCGCCAAAGCACATTGCCACCAATCGCCGCCTCTGTGCATCGTGTTTTCAGCCTGTGCTGTGCATCACGTTTTTGGTTTCCCCACGCCCCATTTTTGGCCTCTGCACGTCGCATTTTCAGGTGGTTCCAGGCAGCGGGGATCAGCAGTGGGTGATCCCCGCTGCCTGGAACCACCCGAAAATGCGACATGCAGAGGCTGAAAATGCGATGCACAGAGGCCGAAAAAATGATGCACAGAGGCAGAGATGGGCAGCAATGTGCTCTGGCAATTCCCGCAGCCTTGAACGGGTCTGAAACGGAGTGTTTGGAGGCTGAAAACGTGAGTCACAGAGGCCAAAAACGTGAGGTATGGAGGCGGCAATGGTCTGTGGCAATCCCTGCAGCCTGGAACAGGTCTAAAACGCGATACGCAGAGGCCGAAAATGGCCAAAGGGTGGGGGCTGGTGGGTGGGCGGGGCTACATTCGGTGTATAAGATGCACCCAGATATTCACCCTCTTTTAAGGGGGGGGGAAGTGTATCTTATACTCCGAAAAATATGGTAATTGCTTGCCTTTGCTGGATCAAATAAGAAAATCTAACCCCAAGAAATTTGCTGACTGAGCTAATTTTGATGTTCCACAATATTACTGACCTCTCTTCCCCATTGATCCAGTTAAGCATATTATAGGAGCAGGGCCACAGTGGGTGGGAGAGGCAATAAGACTGAATCAATGGGCATTGGTTGCAGCAGACTAGAATTTAGTTGAAAGCTACAGAAAATGTTAATAGTGAGAGTAAGTTGTCAAAAGAACCAATTGTTTAGGGTAGAGAATTATATAACTTTTTCGGGTTAAACACAAAACTAAATCCTTGAGCTGTGTGTCCAAGACAATGAGGAAATCGGCGATTTTAAAAAACATTCATTTAATTTTAAATTATAGGTAGTCCTCACTTAATGACAGTAATTGGGACCAGCAATCCTATCGCTAGAACATAGAATAATAGAGTTGGAAAGGACCTTGAAGGCCTTCTAGTTATTTATTTTATTTTATTTATTTATTTTGTCAAGTACGTATTGGTAATATACATAGATATAACATTGTTTATATACATAAGATGGGTACTGATAGGAGGGAACATTAGGACAGGGACGGTAGGCACACTGGTGCGCTTATGCACGCCCCTTACTGACCTCTTAGGAATCGGGTGAGGTCAACTGCCTGCTTGTACAGGAGACTCTATACCCGTGGTGGCGAACCTATGGCACGCGTGCCACAGGTGGCACGCGGAGCCATAGCGGAGGGCACGCGAGCGTTGCCCACCGGCAAACCGGAAGTGCGGAAAAACGCACTTCCGGTTTGCCGGTGAGCTGTTTTTTGCACTCTGGAGGGTTCAGGGAAGCTCCCTGAAGCCCCGGAATGCAAAAAAAACGACGAAACGGACAAACCGGAAGTGCATTTTTCCGAACTTCCGGTTTGCCCGTTTTGTCGTTTTTTACCGTCCCAGGCTCCGGTAAGGCCTTTGCGCGGGGGTGGGTGGGTGTGCGCATGCGCAGGGGGCAGCATGGGTGTTGTTGTGTGCATGCGTGGGGGGGGGAAGGAATGGGTGTGGGGATGCAAGCTTGCGCTAGCGCGCGCACCCCCCCTTTTTGGCACGCGAACCAAAAAAGGTTCGCCATCACTGCCCTATACCATTTCAGATAAATGGGTGTCTAGTCTCTTTTTGAAAGCCTCCAATGATGGAGCACCCACAACTTCTGAAGGCAACTGTTCCATTGGTTGATTGCTCTCACTGTTAGGAAATGTCTCCTTAGTTCTAGGTTGCTTCTCTCCTCGGTTAGTTTCCATCCATTGTTTCTAGCCTTTTGGTGCTAATTAATGCTATCATAAAGCGAGACATTGTGTAACTGTGCCAACATGCAACAGCAGCTATGGCAGTTCTGGTTGCTGTTGTTAAGTGAATCCCACACAGTCATAGGGTCCAGTGGTCATGTGATCACCATTTGCAACCTCTTGCTGGCTTCCCCATTAACTTTGCATGTTGAAAGTTAGTAGTGAAGGTGGCAAATGGCGATCACATGATGGCAAGATTCTGTGACTGTCATAATTGCAAGCTGGTTGCCAAATGTCTAAATCATGATTACATTATTGTAGGGAAACTGCTACAGCTGCAATTACAAGGACTGGTTATAAGTGTCCTAATTCAGTACCATCATAACTTTGCAGGGTCACTGAATGAAATGTTATTAAGTAAGGACCAATTGTTATTAAATACAACTGAAACAATTACTCTCAAGTATCTAAGCTTGGATACCTTCTTCCATATTAAAATGCAATTTGTCAGCAAGTTTGAGTCTCTTCAAGCCATTTTCCCCTTTCCCTGTCAAGACAGAACAACTTTTGCCAGATATTTTCCTCCAAACCACTTTCAATGTGATGATATTACCAAGGAAAAAGCAGACTTAAAGGGCTTTACCAAGCTCACAAACACATATAGAAATCTTGAGTGAACAATTCCTGAGACTGAGGAACAGAGAACCCATGTTAATGTGAAAAAAGAAGAAGAAAGAAAGAAACAGAAGAAGAAGAAAGAACTGCAATATTACTGATAGTGCTGATGTTGATTTAGGAACAATTTCTTCCTACTCTGGTTTGGCTCTAAGTTGAGTTACCAAGTATCATGAGAGATATGTGGAGACAGAAGAATGGTAGACAAGTGGCAGTAAAAAAAAATGGAGGGAATAACCATAGTGCTGCTATTCAAGGCAAAAAGAAAACAGAAATGAATGTGCAAAAATGAAGTAACTGTGATAAAAGCTCACACTTTGGTTTTCATTTGGAAAGCCTTCAGTTTCTCTCTTATTCTTGCTTGTTTAAATTTATCTGACTACTATTCTTGGCAATGATTTTGTCTAAGTAGCTGCCAAGTCTGTGTCAAGGAGTGGAAGTTAACTTCTCTTTGCTCCTGTCCTCTATCTAGCTAAAGCAGTGATTCTCAATTATTTTCTGTTATGCCCCCCCCCCAGGAAGAAGTAAACATTTCGCGCACCCCCAACTCTCCGATCTGGGCCCCAATGGAATTTTAGTGTTAATATTTATTATTTTACTTATTATAAGCTGCAAGCAAACTATTGGCTGGGGAAGGCTGCTCTACCCACTTACCTGGGAGTAAGTCACACTGAACTTCAGTGGAACCTGTTTTTGGTTAGGCAGGCATACGCTACCATGGTTAGGGCCCTCTTTTGACACGGGGCCAGGCCAGCTTAATCAAGCCGATGTTTTGGGGTCACCGGCCTGGCCCATAAGTGCCGCCTCTGCTGGGCACTCACAGCGAATGGTGTGGAAGGAGGCTTTAGGGTGCCGTTCAAAGCTTTTGCTCAGCTGCAGAGGATGCTCCTCCTTGTCCAGCAGCAGGTTCGCCACGCCGTTCATGGCTACCGCGGCGCCCGCCAAGAACAACAAGAACCCACGCAGCCACCTCGCCCTGCCTTGGCCGCCTTCTCTTCCGGGCTTGGAGCAGCGTGCAACTGGGAAAACATTCCCCGTCCGGTGGAATCAATTGAGAGGGACCACACATGTTCCCCGGGGTCACATGCACTCTCCCTGGCATTGCTCTGTGCCCCCGGGGGGTGCCCCACTATTTGAGAAACACTGAGCTAAAGTATTGGTGTGAATGTTTTTGTAATGCAACTTTTTCATGAGCAGAGTTCCACTTCTTAGAAATGCTTCATTATTTCTCACTGTACATATTTTGTAATATATATTTATGCAAATTAATGTACATCTAAGTATTTTTGGGTGCGATGGATCACTTCTATTTGAGTTAATATAAAGTTCAAAAACACAAAGTATACCTTGAATGCTAGGACATGTTAGAATTATATTTATGTATATCATTTTTATGCTTTCATTACTCAATAAATTCAAAATCAGAGAAACTTCTTTATCTAATGAATTTTATACTTCGAACTGGCTTTCAAAGACAAAACAAGAAAAAGAATCAAAATGACACAACTGAATTGTGATAATGTACACAAATAATCCTTCATATCAATAACCTAGGAGAAAGTATAAACTGCATAAACTGCTTCAGGGTTCCCCAGGCCATAATGGTGAATACGGAGTGGTGTCTAGCTCCATGCCGCATGGGAGTCCTTCAATGGCACGGTGATATGAAATTTCTCCCCTTGCCCGGTGTCGGAGTGGTCTACAGTGGTATGGTAGATTCCCCTGGCATCATGAGGGTTTTGGTCATCTCTTTGCCTGCCCCATTGTCCCCTTGGACAGTTCTGACTTTGTCCCCCTGGTCCCATAGGTGGTCTGGGCAGGAATGGGGCAGGCTGGTATAGGGATGGTTGCGTGGCTCTGCAAGCCTCTGCTATGTGGCTCCGCTTTTGGCAGTGGTGGTAAATGGCTTCTTTGAATTTGCAGGCTGCCCTGGTATGATCCCCTAGGCAGCCGGAACACCTTGGCTGCCTTTGTTCAAAGTCTCTGGGGCTCACCCGTCGTCCTTGTTGGATGCGGTGCACATGGTCATCCTCCTCTGATTCCTCCGCTGCATCCGGGACCTCAGTCATCCAGTCGGTCTGGCGATGGGTGCGATGGATTCTGCTGGTTCTCCGGATGTCGGCTGCAGAGTTGTCTGATGATTCAGCAGCTCTTGCTTCTTCGACCACATCTTTAAAAGTTGCTCCCCTCTGGATCAGCAATTTCTTCTGCAGGTTGAGGTCCCTCATACCTAAAATAATCCTGTCCTTCATCATCTCCTCCAGATTTATGAACTCGCACTTGGATGCGATTTCCCAGAGTTTAGCCACAAAGTTGTTGATGGATTCGCCTTCGTGTTGGCGCCGATGGTAAAACTCATTTCTGCTGACCATTGGAGGGGCCGAAGGCTCATAGTGTTCTTATAGCTTGGCTTGTAGGGTTGTCCAAGAGATGGACTCGATGTCCGTTGGTGCCACCAGGGTCTGTACCATCTTGTATGTTTGTGGCCCACAATAGGTGAGGAAGAGAGCCCTCTTCCTGTTGTCCGGTAGATCCTGGAAGTTGTTTGCCTCCAGGAACATGCGGAAACGAGACATATAGGTTCACCATTCTTCTGTCTTTGGATCGAAGAAGGCTGGAGCTGGAGATGTTTGTGTAGTCATCCTCTAGTTTGGCCGGGGCAGGTCAGTGCTTGCTTCTAAGATGGCCACAGATGCCATGAGGTGCCTTTGTCCTGTAGTCTTCTTCAACCACCTTCGTCGCCAGTGTTAGGTTCACGTGTAAATGAAGAGGCGAGTCACAGGAACAGTTCAGCACCTTTATTGTCTATTAGCTAGAACTAATACTGACTGCCGGCAGGTTGCAGGGAAGCCGCTTTTAAGGGCTTCCCTGAAACCTGCTAGCCACTGACAGCAGTTTATTTCTCCCACTGCTGGATTAGCCAATCAGCGGTGGCTATGCAGATTCGTACTCCATACCTCAGTATGTAACAGGTGCAATTGTCTTGTTAAATGAAATTATGCATACATAATAAGGAATCCTTGGATTGATGCTTGGGGTGTGTTGGTTAGGGATATGAATGAACATGTATGTTTGCAGGCAGATAATGCATATTATTGCTTGATGACTCAACTATTTTCACACCAATTTAGATTGTGTGTGTGTGAGTGGGGGTGATATGGGCTTTTATGTTATGATTTTTTAATGTTGCAAGCTGCTCAGAATCACCTATGTGAGAGTTGGGCATCCATATAAATGATAAACAAACAAATAAATAAGTACACACATAAATACATAAGTATGTAGTCTAATGGAACAAGGAGTAGAGATCAGAAAATTAATGTGTCCAAGATCAATTTAGGAGCTGGAAAAATTGAACAAATGTTTGGAAATTATACATAAATGGCTAAAAGAGAAAGAGATAAATCCAATTTTGTATTTGGCTGGAATGCAAAAGATAGGAAAATTGATGGAGAATTTTAAACATACACAAGCGATCATAGTGAGATAAAGATAGTATGTGATCTGTTTTGAGAAATGAATGTTTGGTGAAAGAAGCAAAATAGCTGTTAATTACAATGTGCTTCTGTCCACATTGTTGTATGGAAGTGAATGTTGGGTATGTCAGGAAAAATATACAGTGAATGAAAGCTGAATGCTGTGGGAATGGGGTATTCAAAAATATGTATGGTCAAACAAGAAGAGACATGCAGAAGACTGTGGGTGCTGAATGATTGAAGACTTAATACAAACATAAGTAATCAGTAAAAAAGAAGTAGATTGAGATAGTTTGGTCAATAAAAGAGAATGAATGAAGATCAAATCACAAAACAAATAATGAAGGAAGAGTGAATGAGCAGGAGATTAAAAGTCATGGTTGAATGGAGCTGGTTAAAATCCTCATGAAGAGGGAGCTAAGAAATATAAACAATAAAAATGGATATGAAATGGATCATAGCTGTAATGGGTGCAAGGATGGTTTGCAATAATAGAAAGATATAAACGCTACAGTGAATGTTGTGGTATAAACTAGATTTAGCTACATTTCTTTTTTATTTTTGTCTTATGCCTTTAATTTCTGTATTTTTATAAGCCTTCACTTGTTTCTTTGAAATCTTTTTTACAATTAATTCCGTTATTATTCCAAGTCAATAATTTATCTTCAATTATTATATAATTTAATATTATATAATTATAGAAAAACCACAATACAGGAACCACATACAAGCTATAAAATAAAACAAAAAACAGAAAAGGTGGAAACTATGCGAGCCACATATTAGCCAGATGTCGAACAGATTTTTCCTAAGGAAAAACAATAAACACTTATGATTGATTCTGTAACATTTGAAAAAAATCATAAAATCTATGCCGCATACTGACACATTTTTTAAATTAATGCTTAAAAATGTCTTTTCAAAAAAATATTTTTTGTAGTTTATTATTTCTTATTCAATTTCTGTCCTCTGCATTTTTCCTATAAAGGAATACCAATGAGGGTATGTATACAGAGATCTGAGTCTTGGTAGCAATCCACAATTTAAATAGGCAGCAAATCAATGACGTACTTGTATTTGATACTGTAGTTTAGATTGTTCGTTTTTAAAATAAATCTTCTCCATTTAGAATTCTTTATTGGCCAAGCGTGATTGGACACACAAGGAATTTGTCTCTGGTGCATAAGCTTTCAGTGTAACTACAAACATACAGTGTGCATATAGTGTACATACAAACAACAAAGTGTATATACTTTGTATATCAGTATATATACATAGGTTTTCAGTGTACATATGAACAACAAAGTGATAAATCATAATTATAGACCATAAGATACAATAATATAACATGTAGCCCTCATCCAAATGTTCATGATCCCTTGTTTTCCCTCCAGTTTTCCAAGTGTATCAGCTATTTGACAGTAGAACCAAAGAGGTGGTATGCTCCCCTTCATTGTGTTGAAGCAATGGCACAACTGTTATCTGGTGGGGTTACTTTTAATTGGATTCCTTCACTGAGCGGGGCCTGGACTTGGTTGTCTAAATGGTTCTTCCTTCTGTTTAAATCTAAGACTACACTGCGAAATTTGGGAAAAGTGATGGTAAGATCCTGGGACTATTTTTAACTGAGAAAACATTGCACACTGGAGTTTTAAAGCAGTACTATACATGGTTTTTTTCTCTTCAACCTTTAGCCCAGTCCTCCAGTAGTAAAGGTAAAGGTAAGGTTCCCTTTACACATATGTGCTAGTCGTTCCCGATTCTATGGGGTGGTGCTCATCTCCATTACAAAGCCGAAGAGCCAGTGTTGTCCGAAGACGTCTCCATGGTCATGTAGTCAGCATGACTAAATGCCAAAGGCGCACGGAACGCTGTTACCTTCCCACCAAAGTGGTCCCTATTTTTCTACTTGCATTTTTTACATGCTTTCGAACTGCTAGGTTGGCAGAAGCTGTGACAAGTAATGGGAGCTCACTCCGTTACGCGGCACTAGGGATTCAAACTGCCAAACTGCTGACCTTTCTGATCGACAAGCTCAGCGTCTTAGCCACTGAGCCACCGTGTCCCCCTATTATCTCCAGTATTATTATCCATATTATTATCTTATATTATTATCTTATATTAATATATTATATTATTAGTATTATATCCAGTATTATTATCTCCAGTATTAAGAAATTCTTGGAGTCTTACACTTTGCTGGCATGCTACTGGTTGACTGCCTTGCCTCCAGCAGGCGTCTGAAGTAAAATTAAGAAAAAGAAGAGAAAAGTGGAATCCCCAGTCAAGGACAGATAGCTAATACATAAAATAAGCCAATGAATTAGTAATGTGTGAAAGCAAAATGACAGAACATCCTGCTGGGTCATTAAAAAAAACCAACTGAGAACAAGATATAGTCATTAAGATATATTAAGCAACCATAAATGTTTTAAGGAAGCTGTGTCACTGCAGGCAGTTCTCAGGCTCTCTCATCTGCATTCTTTCATTGGTGATCTCATATTTCTTCCTTCTATTCCTACATGTCATATTCAGTCATATGTCAAAAAAGGATAAATTATGCAAAATTGCAAAAAATAGCTCACTGGTCAATAACGTTTATTCTGAACATGTCTGTTGCACAGAAAATCACTATCTTTTTACACAAAAGTAGTCTGCTAATGAATAAACCAAAGTATCTGCCTGCAGAATTCTGAGGAAGGTGCTCAGGAAATCCTATCCAAGTGAAACAATTGGAGGAAGTTGACACAGGCATTAAGATGTTTAACAAGAGAAGTAGGAGGAGGCAGGAACCACTACCTGGTATGATGTAAGTGGGGATGGAGAATTTAAAGCAAGAACACAATTGAATCAAGGAATTTTCACTTACTTTAATAGTCACAATTCAGAGCAGAATAAATGTGGCAGGAAGACGGGAAAGAAAATCAATATCTTGTATTAATTGAAATCAATGCCTCCCTGCTTAAAATTTGCAGGTTTACTTAAGATGATGCATTTTCTTTCTTCCATCATGTCTTTGGGGGGGGGGAGAGAATGGGATGCTCCCCTGGGACAGAGATACCACGATATCCATAGATAACTCAACACCTAAGCTGCTTCTTTCCTGTCTGGGAAATCAAAGCAAGGCGTGTCTTGATAAGGTAAACTGAGGAAAGACTGATCTAGTAAGTGGTCTCTTTGGAGTCATTAGACAAAATCCAGAGGAAATGAGAGGAAACTAAATACTGTTAAACCCCACTAAAATCAATAGGATTAATTTACTCAGACAAACACTAAAAGTTCCAGCTATTTCAGGGACCTTAGACTTATTTTATTTCCTTTAGACAGTATCCTTTGACAGTCTGTTGTCTAATAGCATACCAGTCCAATGGCAGCCTCCCCCAACCTGGGAAAATCTTATATTTAGCTTTCTGCCTAAAATTCACAGTGAAAGGCATAATGGAGTTCTGTGAAGTGTATGCCACACATCTGCAGGATACCTGGCTTGAGATGGCAAGTATAAGTTTTTGAACAGCATATTATGGCACTTCTGGCCCAAGAATTGATGCATTCAGCTAGGTCTGTGATGGAGAACCAATGGCACGTGTGCTGGAAGTGGCACACAGAGCTATCTCTCCAGGCACGCGAACCGTTGCCCATTGCTCTTTCGGGGTCTGGCATGCTGGCCAGCTGGTCTTCACGTGCGTGGGAGCACCGGAAACTTGAAAACCAGCCGCCCGATGCACATGCGCACCGGCCACCTGGTCTTTCAGTTTCTGGCATGTATGCGTACGTGAAGACCAGCGTGTATGCGTACGTGACGACCAGCTAGCTAGTGCGCATGTGCACGCCGGAAACTGGAAGATCACTCAGTGCCGAAAAGGTTCGCCAACACTGAACTAGGTGCTACCCATCAATGAGCAAGATCAATGGTGATGGATGGGATGGAAGTAATACTTCAAAATCTTCTAGAACAGTGTTTCTCAAAATTGGCAAATTTAAGAAGCATGGACTTCAATTACCAGACAGCATAGCTGAAAGGAAAATTTTGAGAGTTGAAGTCCGACTCTTAAAGTTGCCAAGGTTGAGAATAGAACAAGAGAAGAAACAGAATCCTTCCAGTTTTACATCTATTTTAGCCTATATGGCCATCTGTAGATGTTGTCAGCTGTACTTATTATCCCATAGAAGGGACTGAAAAGGATATTTCAATTTCTATTTAAGAACTTACTTGGGTAACATTATCAATTAGTCAGAACAACTTGAATTTGCTACACATTGTCAGAAAGTCACAAAAGGAAACCTTGAGAAGGCAATATATTTGTGTGGTTAATCAAGCTGATAGGAAGGAAGCCAGACTGCCTGTCACATCTTTGCAAGAGAGAAAGAAAAAGAAGCAACTGGGCTAATAACTTTAGAAGCAGTTTATGAGGGAACAAGGCAAAAAAGAAATGAAATGAGCTCTTTTAAACCACGTTCTCTGATTGTGTCTAATGCTGAAGATACTTAGGATTTTATTGCAGTGTTCCATCCTAGTGCCTTAAATTGCTTTATTTATAGGCTGCAAAGGACTCAAAGTGTGAGTATAAATATACATGAAAACTTAGTGTTTTCATGTATATTTATATATACAATAGTATTTTCAAATATATTTAGGTCAAGATATTATTGACTTCTTCACTTGGTGCATTGTTTGTAGCATCTAGGAATGTTACAGAAAACATTTTAAAAGAAACGAGTTTACATTTAAAGAAAGCAAGATCATTTTCAAAACAACATTCTCCACAGAGAATATCTCATTGGCCTGTCTGGTTTTACTCAAAGAAGTAAAAAGTCCTTAAAAAGTTTGAAAGTGAACAAAATAAAATAAAATACATACTTCCTTTACTCTAATAAGTACAATAGGATAAATTACAAAATAAGAAATTGTTTTTCAAGATTCCTATCTTGAAAAATAGATATCTTTGAGATATCTTTGAGTTAAGTACCCTGATGAATAAATGACTGGCACTGCAATCTTATCCCTATCTTTCTTTCATGACCTTAGTGAGGTTTACTGCCAGATAAATATACCACTTCAAGTCTAAATGATGGATGTCTCTTCCCTTCTGACATGAAGGCATGCAAGGCTGATAGTAATATCAGACTACTTTAGACCTTTAGATTTGAACAATCTTTTAAAATTTTCTGATTATGACTCTTTAAGGGGGGATATGGAAAGAACCCCTCAGCACTATATTGAAAACTAATTATCCCTACAATTGACTGCTTTCAAGTAAAATGTAGCTATGAATTAAGCATTAAGCAAAATAAATGCTTAATGCTTATAGGACCAAGGGGTGGAGGGCACCACAACAGATTTTCCCCAAGTGATCATGCCATTAACTCTTTCACTTCCCTACTCCAGTAATTCTTTTTGTAATTGTCTTATTTGTCATGTTCATCTGTAATCTGCATTGCTAAAAATGTTTTATTTGGCATGGTGAGTGATTAAATTTTAAAAAGTTTAATTTGAAGGCTTTGTTTCTATCTCATGGCATGAGATTTTCACTTGAGGGACACCACTGTTGGGCTCTTCTTAGTGTACTAGTTGGCCTTAATCTGGTCCTGGTAAGGTGCCATACATGCTTATAATCAGGGTACAAGAAACACAACACCATAGGTCCAATCTATAATGCACATAAAGCTCCCATGTTTGTGTTGAACACATTATTTAATGGAATATACATGCATGCATCATGCATACATACATACATACACATACACCAATTACTGTATTAACTTTTCATATGACTTGTGATGTCATAAATTCAGAGCTTATGAATGCTTAAAGGTGGGTTTTTAATCAATCCTTTTGTCAAATTTATGCTTAGTGTCTGTACCAATAGGACTATAGGAATAATCCTTCAGGATCAGGCAAATTTCCCATCTGGTCCACAATTCTGTGGTTAACCAGATGCATGAAGTCCACAACTATGAGCAGAAGAGTGATACTATTCACTGTTGCTCCCTACTAACTGGTGCTTCTTGTGATTCCAAAAGTAGTAAGTAGCACCAGAACAAGTAGCTATTAATAGCTATGCACTCCATGAATTTGTCTTGTCTCTTGCTAAATCTTCCTAATTAATAGCCATCACCAGACATAAAGAAATCCCACACGTTATGTATTGTGCAAAAAATACTTCATTGATTATTAATACAGTTTTTGTATACTCCATAAATAGTTTCAATAGATATTCCCCAAAGTCCTGACTTCTCTGCATTTTTTCTCATAACCATCACATTTTCTCCAAGCTAAGGGCATATAGGATTGATCATTATGAATAGTTCTATGGAACTGCTCCAATACTAATCAAATCAGGCTTCTTTAAGCATGACATTATGCCGGATCCTTGCGATGTACCTAAATCTAATTGAGATTGTCAGTAAACTATTTGAGATACAGTATGCTACTGAAGAAAAGCAGATGCTGTGTCTGATAAAATTAAGCTACCTTTTGTTCTTTCAGAGTAAGAAATCCAGGCTATCTGAGCAACTGCCTCACCCCAATGGGACCCCAATGGGACCCTGTCTCACCCCAATGTTGCTGCGGAACCTAGTTTGTCACAGTCAGCCAGATGTTCAGATTGGATTTGGTATTTTTGTCCAACTATTTGCATTTGGGTGGCATAGCCTTTTGACATAATCTTAATTTAAATAGTTTTTGAACAGCACTGTATTCTTCCACCTTTAGCAAGGGTTTCCTTTAAGTCTTTCTTGCTTTTAGCCATCACAGTCGTATCATCTTCATCATCTCTGAGGTTCCTGATTATTTTCCGCAGCATTTTTAATTCCAATTCCTCTTTCTGCTAATCCGGAAATTCTCAAGATATATTTTGTAACAAAGTTAAATAAACCAGGTAACAATGTACTCCTTCCTTAACATGGAACACTTTGGAAGAGGGATTACAACAATTTGTCTGTATAATGTAATTTGTGCTGAAAAATAAAAGATGCTGGTGTGAAGCTTTAAAAAACAAAACTCCAAATACCGGTACTCAATTTAAGAATGTGGCCAAAATGGACCATAACCAGCAAGCGCAGCTGCCAGCAGTCTTTGAAGATGAGAAGTCTGAGCTACCATCCCCTCTACCATCCCCTCCCCTCCCAGGGCAGGGGCTCACTATGCTGAGAGGAAAGCATAGTATATAAAGCATAGTACTCTGTATAAGACTCCTTGCAAGAAAAGAGCCTAGGCCAGTGATGGCGAACCTATGGCATGGGTGCCACAGGTGGCACGTGGAGCCATATCTGAGGGCATGTGAGGCGTTGCCCTATGTCAGCTCCAGCGCGCATGTGCGCGCTAGTCAGCTGATTTTCAGCCTTCTTTTCGGCTGTTTTCGCTCTCCCCAGGCTTCAGGAAAGCCTCCTGAACCCTGGGGACGGCGAAAAATGGCCCAACAATTATAGTATCCTCTTCCTCAAAAACATGAAACAAAATTCTCTGTCAGGAACTAATAGAATTATGTGAAATAATGTTTCTTTGTCTCTTAATGTCCTAGTGTTTATGTTGCCATAATATCTATCATTCTTTGTCCATTATCCTTGGACGTGTGGCCTAGATGAAACCATTAATCTATTAGTAACAATATTGGCATTGCTTCTCTAAGCTCGATTGTTTGTTACAGCAGTGAGATGAGTAAAATTTAGGGAGCTGGAAAATAGTCCCAAAAAAGTTAAATGTATGTCGTGATATCTAGTGATATGTGGAATGTAATCTAGGTCACCAATAGCAACTTGAGCAACAGCCAGCATGTTAATGATTTTGCATAGCTCCATTAACCTCCCTGCTAGGCAAGGAGTACAAGGGCACCAAGCATAAATCTCTTGTGAGCTGCTTTTGATGTGGACATCAAAATCTCATACACAGAGTTAAAATCCATAGGAAAAAAGTCACACTTTGCTTTCAACCTGACAAGTGATACTCCCCAAGCAAGATCAGTTTTACTCCTTTTCTGTGGTTGTCTTGGTCCAGCTGAAAGAAACTTCTCATCTGCATCTTCATTCATTACATCCCCCAGCCATATTGGTTTGCAGGTTCACATCTGTATTTTATCTTCTTTATTACAGAAGATGAATACAGAAGCAAAGGATGTTATTTGCGTTCTCTGCAACCTCCATATCCTTTTGTTTACTCCCTAAATATCTAAGACAGAAGTAGGTTTATAATTGGCTTTCAGCTTAAAAAAATCCCAGCCCTTCCATGGGTAGGAGGTGCAGCACATCATATTCCATCTCTGGCATATGGTCATCCTTGTTTCTGGAATTACTGGACCATCATACCAATTAAGTCTGCATCAAAACTAGTGTGTCCCCTTTCATCAATCGCACAGCGTTCTTTTCTTCCTTAATTAGTCCTTCTTCTTTTTTTGCTCTCCATATTCAGTCTATCATACAGTATATCCCCTTTTCCTGCTCATAGTTGTGAAACTTAGGCCCATCCTCTCTTCCCCCTTGATGCTTAATGAACATGTTCAGCCCTCTTTCCTCTTTGCTCTGGCATTGTCATCCTGCAACACTGCAATCTGTATCTTTTCAATTTATGCAGAGGGTCGCTATTTCCGTTGTTATTGTTGCTACCTGAACATATTTGAAAAATGTTCGTTAGTATAATGTGATAGTTTCCCCACTTGTTTAAACAGTGGCAGAAGGAGTGTGCAAATGTCTTGACTTTTATTGCATATTCATTTCTCCAGATTGTCTGCAATCTTCCTGGCTTCCTCTATTTTTATTAAACATATAATTATCCTTACATCAGGCTTTTTATTCAGTTTAGGAAATGATGTGTAACGTAAACCAACAATAGCACTCTCTGGTCCATCCATCCATCCATCCCTCCATCAACTCCAAAACACCTCCAAGAGAAATGTATAATAATTTCTCAAGAATCCCAGGATTAGGGAAGAAAAATTAAAGGGAAGAAATCTTCAGAGGATTTGCAAGGCAGTTTTGGGTAGTAATTAGCACTAATTAGGTCATCAACATCACTTCCCTATATCTATGCGATCTTTTTCCTTCAGCTCTTATAATGAAGTTTTAAGGATTGAAGCTAATTTAGTGATGATGCTTTCACAGACACTCTTGGGATTTCTCTCACTTATTCCTCTGCCTCATTTCTCTTGATAATTCTTCTGTGCTCTCCTTCTCTTGTCCTATAATTGAACTCTCTGCTTTGCACACTGATTCTCTCTTCTTCCAACCTGACGCTCCCTCTCTGCCAACCAGGAAATGGCAGCGTCTTAATCCTCCTTTTCTTTTTCTTTTTGCCTTTTTTTTTAAAAAAGAAGACTTTGTGTGCACTCCAGAACAAAGTTATGAGAGGCCAGCATTTCTTTTCCATAAATGAAAAATAACATGACACTGCATTTGGGAACTCTAGACCAGGGGTCCTCAAACTTGGCAACTTTAAGAGTTGTGGACTTCAACTCCCAGAATTCTCTGGGAATTCTGGGAGTTGAAGTCCACAAGTCTTAAAGTTGCCAAGTTTGAAGACCTCTGCGTCTAGACTGTGGGTTTTCAATTTTCTCCTTGTGGTGCCATTTAAGTAATGGCAGTGTGAACTGTTACACAGGTTTTATGTCTAGTGAAGAGTGCAGAGAAAGTTACCAGACATGCTTAGAAAAGCATTTTGCATTCCATCACTGACACCTGAGTTTGCAAGCATTATAGGTGTCAACATTTTTAAGAAAACTGTCTAATCTGAATCAGTTTCATTGGATGCTGCCTGAAGGATGAAGAGATGTGACTTTTTCCATCTGCTTGATGGATTTAACACTTAACCAATTACTAAGGCAATACAGGATAGTCTTCAGGAAGATTTTTCCTGCCTCTAGAATGAGACACGTATGAATTCTTATTTAAGGAAAAAGTCCTTAAATAGTGAAAATGTCATTTTGTTCAAAGCCCTTACAATATTTTTATTATTTATTTATTTATGTTATTTATGTTATTTATTTATTTATTTAAGAGCCGAGGTGGCACAGCGGTTAGAGGCAGTACTGCAGGTCACTTTAGCTGACTGTGATCCGCAGGTCAGCGGTTCAAATCTCACCGGCTCAAGGTTGACTCAGCCTTCCATCCTTCCGAGGTAGGTAAAATGAGGACACAGATTGTTGGGGGCAATATAAATATACATTGCTTACTGGTGTAAACTGCTTAGAGAGTGCTTGCACTGTGAGGCGGTATATAAATCTCACAAAATAAATAAATAAATAAATGTTGTTGTTATTCACGAAGTCATGTCCCACCCATCGTGACCCCATGGACAATGTTCCTCCAGGCCTTCCTGTTCTCTACCATCCTCTGGAGTCCATTTAAGCTCACACCTACTGCTTCAGTGACTCCATCCAGCCACTTCATTTTCTGTCGTCCCCTTTTTCTTTTGCCCTCAAACTTTCCAAGCATTAGGCTCTTCTCCAGTGAGTCCTTCCTTCTCATTAGGTGGCCAAAGTATTTGAGTTTCATCTTCAGGATCTGGTCTTCTAAAGAGCAGTCAGGGTTGATCTCCTCTAGGACTGACTGGTTGATCGCCTTGCAATCCAAGGGACTCGCAGGAATCTTCTCCAGCACCATAGTTTAAAGGCCTCAATTCTTTGGCACTCAACCTTTCTTATGGTCCAACTTTCACAGCCATACATTGCAACTGGGAAAACCATAGCCTTGACTATACCCACTTTTATTGGCAGAGTGATGTCTCTTGACTAAAGGAAATTAAAAGAGTGCAAAGCAAAGCAAATTAATTAAAATGATAAACTTTCTGTAGCTTCAAAGAGGACAAAATTTGTGGTCTCTCATTGTAAATATGTGACTTAAAAATTAAACGTGGTTTTTGAGTTGTTCAAATCATTGACAAACACATATTTTCCTAAAGCCTCAGAAGGAATGATTGTGTGTCTCCCTCCCTACTCATGAATAGAGCTACTTATTAGCCCACAGGGGAATCTAAACAATGACCCAGTGTTGCATTAATGGGGGGCTGTCCAAACTAAACATGCATTGGCATATGCGGAATCTGCTTTTACAAAAAAGAGCTAATATTTTATGTCTTGGCCTTTTCCCCCTCCACAGTTTTCTCCAAAGAATATTTGAGATCTTCCTCCCACTCTAAAATCAGCAGCATGGGTATTGCTGGTCCTAGCACTGCTTGCTGATAGACGTTTGTTTGTTTGATATATTTTACTTGTCCATACAACCCTTACAAGCCTCCTTTAAGGCTCAAGGTGAAGGACAGGAGTTTTCTCTATCAATTTCCTTTAATTAAGTTATCAGTGCAAAATAGAAGAATGCTCTGGAAGCACATGGAGTTGATTTTACTTTATCTCCATCTCTACTAAGGTCAATTTGCTTTTCAATTGCTGAGGCAAGGAAGATAACACCCACACCTGTGCAATACTTAAATCTTGTGCTTTTTAAGCCATGTCTTAAATGAAAAATAAAATCCTTTTAATTTGATAAGTTTGTTTTTTAAATGTTAGTGGCCCAGAATCTTAAGAACTAGGCTTCAATAAAGTTTTGCAGGAAAATAAGTAATTTCATCAATCATTGGATTCTATATACATTCTCAGAACTCTGATCAAATCACCATCCTCAGGCCAAGAAGTGCTTCAGTGAATTAGCTATAGGTAGAATATATACATATAAAGGACAATTGAGTTATTCAGGCATCTTTATTATTGTCAAGATAGTTGGCCCCATTTGAAGATCAGCATTATACTCTTCTGACTAACAAGGTCAAAGATTATCCATCTACTCTCTCTTCTTCCCTAGAGGTTCCATCAAAAAAGCTACTTTTTATTGTCTTATTACATTGAAATACTTAGCTCTCCCTTTTAGGTTGCATTATACTGTATATTAGAAGATAAATGAAAATTAGGAGTCATACAATATATTTGACAAACTGGCTGGAAAAAACACACAGACATACACATATTCCCAATTCTGCCTTCAAGAAGTAGAAATGGGTTTACTTGTTGTCTATTGTTCATGGCAAAACTTCAGAAGTTTCATATCACTTAGAAATCAGAAGTCCACAAAGATTTGTAGAAGAGAATAATATATGAGAAACAGAGGTGTTGGTCGCCGCAGAACGGAAGAAGCCGGTGGCGTTCGCGGCGCGGGGCTTCCCCCGCCCGCTTTCCCCTGCCCGCCTGGACGCCGCCATTTGCGTTCTTTTGCCCTCTGCGCAAGCAGAACGCTTTGCGCATGTGCAGAGGGCAAAAGAACACAAATGGCGGCGTCTAGGCTGGTGGGGGAAAGCGGGTGGGGGAAGCCCCTGCCGCGAACGCCACCGGCTTCTTTGGTTCTGCGGCAACCAACAGGTAAGAACGTACCGGCAGGAACCCACCTCTGATGAGAAACCTCATTCAGCCGTAACAATGATGTGAACTCTTCCTTTGACTACTGGTGCTTTGATATTACTACAGAGCAAGGCTCATGTAATGATGACACTTTGCATGCTCAGGTGACATGAAAGCTGATCTTGTTTCTTGCTTGCCAACAAAAAACAGATCAACCATCCCAACAAGCTTGTTTTCTGCCAGTAATTGTCCATTAATTGTTGACAACAAATGCTTGTCCTGCTGTTGGCCTGTCTTTTTGCCAGCAAGGAATATTTAAAGGAATTGTATTTATGCTTGGATTCCTCCCACCCCCTAATTTGGAAAACAGGTTGTGTCAATTGACTTCACTCTATGGGATGCTGATGCCCATATAAGACAAAATTCCCACATACTGAATTAAACTTGTTAACTTTTTACTTGGATACATTTGATGTATTAATGTTAAATCACCAGGAATTTTAATCAGAGGCACTCTCAGACAAGTGCCTTTTCTTTTCAATCCTTTTGCAGAGACCGTATAAAACAGACAAGAGATTTATCCTTCTGTTACCAGAATATAGAAGGCAGAAATCCAACATTTTCAAATGGCAAAAGAGGAATGCAAGCAATCGTAAGCAACAAGGTTCAGCAAATAATACTACAGGTAACATTAATTCTAAAGGATGGAGCAGGTGAACATCCAGGAATACAGTACGGTAGTAGTAGACATAGTATAAACCCACTATTCTTACTCAGCTGTGATAACTATTTAGCTATATCATGAGACTGATAAATCTTTATGATTTTACTAAATGTAATTTTTAAAACTGTTTGTGGATATTAAATTGTTAAAATAATATACATCATATACAGATAAGAATACTGCCATCATTTTGCTTGTTATTATTAAGTTTGGCTTCTATGCCACAAATTTCCTTTCTTAAATGAACTATTGCTCTATTATAAGATCAAGCATATTATTGTTACCTTCTGATCTCTGCCTTACAATTAATTTTATTACACTTTTATTCATGGACTCCAATTCTAGACAATAACCATGTCAAGTGTAAAAGCTGAAATATGGTCTGCATGAATGAAACTTTTGCTTTTATCGCCATATTCCTAGTTATAGTAAATTTAATATAACCCAGAATATTTGTTCTCAGAATTTCCAAGTTTATTGGAATTATTTTCCAGAGTAAATGGGCCTCAACTGAAATCCTGAAGACACTTATCAAGCAGGAAATGACAGTGCAATTTCTATTAAATTAAACACATGCAGGATTGCCTTTATAATTGGTTTACACAGGGCTTAGTAGATAATTTTTTTAAAGCATCACATTAAACTATTTGTTACACCAGCAATATTCTTCTTACCTTCCTTTGATATTATTTTCATTTTAAGCTTAAGTTCATCTGCTTCATAATTTCTAGGTTTCTCTTTGTTACTGAAATTTGTTTTACAATTTCATGGCAGTTTTTTATTCCCAGTCTAAAAGAAGCTTCTTTCTCAGTGTGGTTTAGATTTTTAAAATTGCTTTATGTGGACATTTTGGACATTAGTTATAATCATGTGGTGACACTGGAAAAGTTTTCTTTGTGAGATAGCCATCCAAAGGGATGGAAGAAACAGGTAAGTAATATGAGTCATGCCTGATTTTATAACTTTTTTTTGCCACGTTTGTTAAACAAATTGCTGCAGTTGTTAAGTGAATGATATAGTCATTAAGTGAATCCAACTTCCTTCTCGACTTTGCTTGTTGGAAGCCTGCCTGGAAAGTTACAAATGGCAATCATACGATCCTGGAATGCTACAACTGTTGTAAACACATATTGGTTGCCAAGCACATGAATTTGACCATGGGGATATTGTGATGTTGTAAGTGGGAGGACTGATTATAACTTTTTTCAGAGTTGTAATTTCAGTTGCTAAATGAATGATTATAAATTGAGGATTACCTGTATTGGTCTGTCTCTCCATAACTTGTTTCCTGATATGTGTTCAGAACTGGACCTTCAGCTAACAATTACAATTACGCCTTGTGCACCAATTGCGACCCTATTTGGAGAAGGAGGCACTTCTCACAGTCACTCACGCCCTTATCACCTCACGGCTGGATTACTGCAATGCGCTCTACATGGGGCTACCCTTGAAGAGTGTCCGGTGACTGCAGTTGGTGCAAAATACAGCTGCGCGAGCTGTGGTGGGTGTACCCAGATACACCCACGTAACACCGATCCTCCGCCAGCTGCATTGGCTGCCCATTAGTCTCCGGATCCAATTTAAGGTGTTGGTTTTAACTTTTAAAGCCCTACATGGCTCAGGGCCAGGTTACCTTCGGGACTGCATCCTGCCGCATACCTCCCTACGACCGGTCAGGGCCCACAGAGTCGGCCTCCTCCAGGTCCCATCGACCAAGCAATGTTGGTTGGCGGGGCTGAGGGGGAGAGCCTTCTCTGTGGGAGCTCCCTCCCTGTGGAACCAGCTTCCCCCAGAGGTCAGGACCATCCCCACCCTGCTGGCCTTCTGTAAAGCAATAAAAACTTGGCTCTTCCGGCAGGCGGGGTGAAAGTGAGACCAACTAGGCTAGATATGGCTCTCCCCCCTTGATTATGAATGTAAGACACTCTTTTTAATTTTTGTAGTTTGTAGTTTTTAATTACTGTACTTTTTATACTGTGGATTCTGATATGTTGTGAGCCGCCCAGAGTCCCCCGGGAGTTGGGCGGCATAGAAATCCATTTAAATAAATAAATAAATAAATAAATAAATTTCATTGGAATGGAATGGGACTGTTCTCCTCCTCCGCTCTGCCGCGCCTGTTTTGTCCCCAGCCTTCCACCCCCAAACAATCCGGCGCTGCCTTTTCTCCTTGCCCCCTTCGCCTAATGGGCCAAAAAGCCAGTTTACCCCGGGCTTTTGGGCGCACGGGACACTTTGCCCCCAGCCAATCAGAGGAGCAAGAATTCCACCCCCTTGGAAGCAGCCTTTTTAGGAGAAGGAACGGGGGACTAGCCTTCCCTCTCTTGCTTAAAAGAGACACGTTTGGAGGTGCTCCCAATGAAAGAAACTGGAAGGGGGATGAGTTCTTTGGGGTGGACTCAATGAGGATTCCCTCTCTTGCTTAAAGCAGACATGTTTGGAGGTGCTCCCAACAAAAGAAAGTGGAAGGGGAAAGAGTTCTTTGGGGTGGACTCAATGAGGATTCCCTCTCTTGCTTAAAGCAGACACGTTTGGAGGTGCTCCCAACGAAAGAAAGTGGAAGTGGGATGAGTTCTTTGGAGGGAACCAATCGGGAACAATGGAGGCGGTATATTTTCCCCTTCATTGTGTGTGTATGAACGCAGATCGCGTTTGGAGAGGGCTTCCGTTTTTCGCCCCACATTTTCGCCCCCTGGTCCAGGTTCCTGGTTCCTGTCATGAATTCCCTTGAGCCAGGCGAGCCCGGTGTTTTCTGATGTTTCTCTCTCTCTCTCTCTCTCTCTCTCTCTCTCTCTCTCTCTCTCTCTCTCTCTCTCTCTCTCTCTCTCTCTCTCCCTCTCCCTCTCTCTCTCTCTCTCTCTCTCTCTCCCCTCCCTCCCTCCCTCCCTCCCTCCTTCATCCTCTCTCATTCTCTCTGTTCCTCGCACTCCCTAGTCCTCTCTCTCTCCCATTCCCTCTGTCTCATATTCTCTCTCTCATAGGAAGGGAGGGAGGGAGGGAGGGAGGGAGGGGCAGCAAAAGAGAGATATTGAATCAAATAAAAAAAACTAAAGCTCCTGGTAACGCTGATTTAGGTATAGTGAGAATCACAGCTGGCACAACTGCATGTTTTCCCATCGGGAAACACCGGGGTTTGCGAGGGATGGTCGCCTGGCTCAAGGGAATTCATGACAGGAACCAGGAACCTGGACCGCAGGGATAAAAAATGTAGGGCGAAAAACAGAATCCCTCTCTTACAAATGCGTTCATACACACACAATGAAGGGGAAAATATACGGCCTCCATTGTTCCTGACTGGTTCCCCCCAAAGAACTCATCCCACTTCCACTTTCTTTGTTGGAAGCACCTCCAAATGTGTCTGCTTTAAGCAAGAGAGGGCATCCTAATTGAGTCCACCCCAAAGAACTCTTTCCCCTTCCACTTTCTTTCGTTGGGAGCACCTCCAAACGTGTCTGCTTTAAGCAAGAGAGGGAATCCTCATTGAATCCACCCCAAAGCACTCTTCCCCCTTCCAATTTCTTTCATTGGGAGCACCTCCAAACGTGTCTCTTTTAAGCAAGAGAGGGAAGCCTAGTCCCCTGTTCCTTCTCCTAAAAAGGCTGCTTCCAAGGGGGTGGGATTCTTGCTCCTCTGATTGGCTGGGGGCAAAGTGTCCCGTGCGCCCAAAAGCCCAGGGTGAACTGGCTTTTTGGCCCATTAGGCGAAGGGGCCAAGGAGAAAAGGCAGCGCCGGATTGTTTGGGGCGGAAGGCTGGGGGACAAAACAGGCGCGGCAGAGCGGAGGAGGCAAACAGTCATAGACCCCATTGGAATGTTTTATAATGCAACTGTATATTAAGACTGTAGCTAAAACTATTAAGGTTATAGTAAACAGCAGTATTATATGGCCTGAAAAGTGGAAAACAGGAATGGAATCTTTTTTAAAACAACAACAACAACCAAAAAAATAATGTATAACAGATGCCTTCGGCCTTCCCCTGAATTTAATTAAAAGTGCAGATACATTTAATTTTTTAAAGAAAATAATTTATCCTGGGGAAAGAGCTAAACACCATTGTTTACTGTCGATGTAAACATACCATAGAAATTTATACATTTATTCATTTAACAAAATACTGTATCCAAAAAATGGCATGAAATGTCTGATAAAACATTAAGCAGCAGCATAGTATTTAAGCCAATACTTAGCTTCGAATAGATGTATTTATGGCCTTATTTGAAATAAAACTTTTAAAGAGATTCAATATGCTCGACAACATTTCCATTTGTTATAATGAAAGCTTCACATAAGAAAGCACAACACTAATTGCCTTTATATGAAATCGAGCACTAGAACTGAATATTCTACAATTGTACCAAAAGACAACACAGATTTGCAGAAAGGAAAAACACTAAAGGGAAGACCAACCTGCATTTGTATGATTTTTATATTTAGTAGATGACTTTACATTTCATGTATAGAAGCAGATGCAAAGCACACATAATTCAGCATTGCAATCTTTAAAACTGAACTGAACTGAAATAATACTAACTAATTACGCTTATTACTTTTCTTTAGGACTTAATCGCTGCTATTCCATGCTACAGTGTGCCAGTATGCCTCTGAATATACTTGGGAAAGTTGATGGATACCAATTAATGTGTATGAAAATGCACTTTAGAGAAGCTAGGAAAAGAAACAGTTACAATATAAACCTGTTAGGGAATATTTCTTCTTTCCCTTTTCTCTGTAGTAATAAAAATATAACAGTTTATATGGGAAAGCAAAGTTGAATCCTATAGAAGGTGAGAATTAGCCTTCTATTTTTCATTCAAATGCCCTCTAAACATCTCAAAACATGCATTTCTCATAAATGTTGCAAAGGTCTTATTCCTGGATGCTTGCAGCCCGCAGACCACCAGTTAAACAGAGATAAGATCCCATGAGGCTTATTTCAAAATTTGTGTATTATAAAGTTAGCCTGTGGTTTTTGTATAATATGTATCAACAGATTTTTGTACAAGGTTGGTACTGTACCAACAAAACCACTGCACTTTTGACCTATTTATTTGTCCAAGAGAATCAGTTAATTTACTGGAGAGTTGATTTGAGAAGTCTTCCTTAATTTGGATATTCATTTGTGTGTGTGTGTGTGTGTGTGTGTGTGTGTGTGTGTGTGTGTGTGTGTTTGTGTGTTTGTGTATTTGTGTATTTGTGTATTTGTGTATTTGTGTATTTGTGTATTTGTGTATTTGTTAGAACCAGCAGTTCGGCAGTTCGACTCTCACCAAGCTCAAGGTTGACTCAGCCTTCCATCCTTCCGAGGTTGGTAAAATGAGGACCCAGATTGTTGGGGGCAATATGCTGACTCCCTAAACCACTTAGAAAGAGCTGTAAAGCACTGTAGAGTGGTACATAAGTCTAAGTGCTATTGCTATCTTAGTTAAAACACTAAAAATAAATATAAGCTGATAAATCTTTGTCTCCCCTTGCCTGATTTTAGTAATATGCAATAACATTTAATAGGATCCTAAGTGCTCTTTTTCATCCGAGCATGGAATCTAATATCATGTGATGTTTCTTTTTTACTAGGGTTTCCTGCATCCCCTCAAAATCTGCTCTCGTAGCCAGAATTGTTTGGGAGAGCAATCAATTCTGAATCAAGCATTCTGAAGGTGCATAAGGAAATGCAGCTAGTGTTCCTTCGTCAGATTCAGAACATAGAGAACCCCAATTGTATTGCAGTAACTAACACTGGTGAACATTTGGAACTTCACAGGAAATTTTTGAGAAAGTTGGTAGGGTTTTTGTGAATCTTCTTGACAAAACAAAAAAAAGGGGGGGGGGGAATTGAGAAATGTTATTACTATTCTCCCTACCAGAAACAGACCAAATGCAAGAATATAAAGCAACTCAAAATCAATTGCTTTTAAATTAGCAAAAATTCAATTGGAATTCTCAATGTGTACCTAAACTCTATTTAATCTGAACACCTGCACTAAAAAGCAGTCTTTCAATATATAATTTCATGCATTGTGCAACTGAAATTTGAGTCTTTAAATTTCAAGTGTTTTACTAGCCAGAAGCAAGGTTATGGCCAAGAAGATGTCTCCCTTAACTGCTTGGGGAATAGAGAAATGGTAATTACAATGTCAAATAACAGCCTCTGGTTGCATTACCGCATTCACAAGGATGACCATTCCTTAACAAAAACCACTAATGCTGCTCAAAATAATGCAACTGCAATAATGCTATTTGACCCTCGTCTAGAAGGTCACTGCGTAAGTATAATATATTGTTCTAAACAACAAAGTTATGATCTTTATTGATAACTATCATTGAAAATTAGGAGAATCAGAGTTTAGCTTCTATCCATAAAACCCCCATGTTCACTTTTGTCATCTCCAAAGGCGATTATGTCAGATAATAGATAGTAGAAAAGATCCTGCAGATATTCACTTATCTAGAGTTAAAAACTTTTGGTGGGTGGAGGGCAAATGAAGCAACTTAGCACAAGGCAGTTTTCTATAATTATAATGTAACATTTAAAAGTGAGGAACATTGGCTGCCCCTACGGTTTTACCCCAGTGTGATGTTACAGTCCTTTAACTTAACCATTAGGAAGCAAAGTAAGTTTACTTACCAAAAACCCAACTCAGCAGTAGTTTCCAGAATCAATATGAAACATCTAAACAGCAAACTTAGAGGAAAGAACAGTCTAACCAAAGGAACAGCCAAATTTAAAAACAAAAAAACCTATTCATGCCCAGAAAGAAAACACCATAGAATCTATAAGTATTTAGCACAGTACGATAGTTTTTAAAATATGACACCCTAGAACTTTTCATTTTATAAAGAATAAATACCTCTTCTCGGCCTTAGGAAAACACTGATGACCCTTGCTGAGTATATTACTGACAAATATTTTCTGATTCATTATCAGAAGGTAATGCCTGCAGTTACCCAGTTCAAAAGAAAATAGTCTTGTTCATGCTGCTATTAACGCTGCTATTTGAAATTACATCACCAACTTAATTTTTGTGGAGCTCAGTTAGGACCATATCTCAGTTAGTCTCCTCTAGAAAAGTATAATTTAAATTCCTGAAGCTTGCGTTTTAGAATCCTTAGGAAAAGTTTTTCCAAGTCCACATGGATTCAACTTAAATCTATCCAGGTGGTAATAATCCTTTCTCTGTCCTTCGGTTAGTGTATATGTAAAAATAGAACTCTGTATAAAACTCTGAACTAGAAGCTCAATTACAAATATGTTCTAATTGCCCAGTATATAGTCCTTCCTTCCTCTTGAAAAAATGAAATTGAAATTGAAATGGACAGTTCTCTCATAACTAGTTCTAGTTCTCTTTTATTTCAAAAAGTGTTGTTCAAGGATACCTTACCAATTTGCTAGGCAGGGGAACTCCAATCATAGACAGGTAAGAAAATCTTTGCTTCAGAAAACAAACTGGTTTCTCTCATTTACTTGTTCCTGACATCCATCCAGAAGCAAATCAGTAGAAAAAATGGAAGAGTGCTTAAGTAGCCTTCCCTGGATCCAGCAGAATTAAAGAACTTTTGTCCAGTCTCCAACCTTCCCTTTGTGGGAAAGGTTGTAGAGAAAGTGGTGGCACTTCAACTCCTATGGTCATTGGATGAAACAGATTATCTGGACCCTTGTCAATCTGGCTTCAGACCTGGCTATAGCACAGAAACTGCTTTGGTCACGCTGATGGATGATCTCTGGCGAGCCCGAGATAGGGATCATTCCTCGGTCTTGGTGCTACTTGACCTCTCAGCGGCTTTTAATACCATTGACCATGGTATCCTTCTGGGACTACTAAGGGAGCTAGGGTTGGGAGGCACCGTGCTGTGGTGGTTTTCCTCCTATCTCTCTGGTTGTTCACAGTCGGTGTTGGCAGGAGGACAGAGGTCGACACCTAGACTCCTTGTTTGCGGGGTGCCTCAGGGCTCAGTCTTCTCTCCCCTCGTATTTAATATCTACATGAAACCACTGGGTGAGAGCATCCGACGATTTGGGGTGAGGTATCAGCAATATGTTGATGATACCCAGTTGTATATTTCCAGCCCATGTCAGTTCAGTGAAGCAGTGGATGTGATGTGCCGGTGCCTGGAAGCTATGAGGGTCTGGATGGGTGTCAACAAGCTCAGACTTAACCCAGACAAGACCGAGTGGCTATGGGTATTGCCTCCTAAAGAATGTATCGACTGTCCATCCTTGGCTCTAAGGGGGGAGAAATTGTCCCCTCAGAATGGGTTAGCAATTTGGGTGTCCTCCTAGACCCACAGCTAAGATTAGATCAACATCTAACAGCTGTGGCTGGGGGAACCTTTGCACAGGTTCACCTGGTGCACCAATTGCGACCCTACTTGGATTGGGAGGCTCTCCTCACAGTCATTCATGCCCTTATCATCTCACGGTTGGATTATTACAATGCACTCTACATGGGGCTATCCCTGAGACTACAATTAGTCCAAAATGCAGCTGCGCAAGTGGTTGTGGGTGCACCTAGGTACACCTACATTAGACCAATCCTCCGCGAGCTGCACTGGCTTCCTATTGGTCTCTGGGCTCAATTCAAGGTATTGGTTATCACCTTTAAAGCTCTATATGGCTCAGGGCCAGGTTACCTTCGAGACCGCCTTCTACCTCATAGTTCCCAGCGACCGGTAAGATCCCACAGAGTTGATCTCCTCCAGGTCCCGTCAGCTAAACAGTTTCGGCTGGCGGGCCCGCGGGGAAGGACCTTCTCTGTGGCTGCCCCGGCTCTCTGGAACCAACTACCCCCCTGAGATCCGGACTGCCTCCACTCTATCGGCCTTCCAGAAAGCATTGAAGACCTGGCTTTTCCAGCATGCTTGGGGCTGCTGATCTCGCAATTTACAAGGTCCCGCCTTGAATGATTCGTATGCATGTGATTTTTAACTGTTTTTTAATCTTTTATGATGTTTTTAAATGTATTTTCTATATTCTGTTGTAAGCCGCCCAGAGTCCTTCGGGAGTTGGGTGACATAGAAATACAATAAATTAAATTAAATTAAATTAATGATGCCAGGTAACCATGCAGAAACCTGCCTTTTTGAAGAGTCCCAAATGGCTCCCCCACCTGGCATCTCTTACTTGCAATTCAGCTGCAGCTCTTAACTCCTTTACCCTAGAAAAACCATTAGGTTGGTAGGAATGTTCCTTCAACATTTTCTCCCACAACTCTCCCTGGTTGCAACATTACATTTTATAGAACTATTTTTTTTAACAAGGGGATTCCCAGAAATCCCCAACATTCCCAGCCAAATGCCCTTTAGCACTGGGATTATAACACCCATCATGGGTGAATCATGATACAATACAGCTGTTAAAGACATTATTTTTCCAATCTCGTTCTCTCCTCTAGCTATACATCTGGGACATGGAAGCAGATATAGATCTTTTTACAGATATATAGATAGATTCATGTTTGAATTCTGCATCTGAACATATAATGTTGTAATGAATTGCCAGTAAAAATATGTTTTTTTAAATAATCTTTATTAATTATATAAAAAAGACAACAAACATCCAAACAAACATAAAAACATGTATAAACATATGTAAGAATAGGTAAGAAATATCTTTGAGTATAGAAAACATTGAACATTGAACATACATGTCAACCATCTCGTCGACGCTATCCTTTAACAGCCTAGTGATACAAAAACATGTTTAATCTTTATAGTTATTATTTACATCATTATCTTTCTTATATCTTCCAATATTTTCCTTATTCTTTTCTCTTGTTATATTGTGTTCAATCTATTATCATTACAATAAAACAATTTTCCCTTTTTCAACAATGGTTCTTTTGTTCAGCTTGATTAATATTTTATAATCTTGTAAAATTGTATACATTCCGATATTTTGTTCCGGTCTTTGCAAAAAAGTAGACATTTGTTATTATTTATACTGTCTAAGATCATGACTCATAGTGTGTCTAGGATCATGACACATAATTATAGCAATTTTTGATATTTATTTTGGTTAAGCCAGTTATACCACCTGTCCCAAGTTTTATAGAATTCAGAGTCATCTTTGTCTGCATTTCCAGTGACATCCTACTAAGTTCTGCGCATTCAAATACTTTATTAATGAGATTTAACGTAGTTGGGATTTTTTCGGTTTTCCAAGTCTGCGCATATATAATTCTTGCGGCTGTTGTAATGTGTAAAATTATATATCTGTCTTCATTCGTCATTTTTTCCCTGAAGATACCTAATAGGAAAAGCTCCGGCTTTAGGGGAATCGTTTTTGAGATTATTTGTTCAAGGCAGTTTTTGATCTTAATCCAAAAGTTTTTCGCTTTGGGGCAGGTCCACCATAGATGGTAGTATGTTCCTATACCTTCTTTACACTTCCAGCACTTTGGGGAAAGTTTCGGGAACATTTTTGCCAGTCGTGCTGGGGGAAGGTGCCACCGGTAAAACATTTTGTATATGTTTTCTTTGTATGGTATCGCCAGTGTTAGTTTATAATTTATAGACCAAATTTTTTCCCATTCGTTTAAATTAATTGAATAACCAAAGTTTTGTGTCCACGCAATCATTGAGCCTTTTACCACCTCTTCGAATAAGTTATATTGGAGTAGGAAATTATATAATTTGGAAATCATTTTTTGGTCCTTGCCCATTAATATTCTATCTAAGTCACATTTTTTTTGAAATCCGTATTTTATTTTATCTTTATTGTATTTTGATTTGACCTGTAAATAGTGCCACCAGTCAAGGTCTATTCCTTTTTCTTTAAGTTCTTGTTTTGAGAACATCTCATTGTATTCATCTAGGAGTTGTTGATATGTTATAATCTTATTTACGTCTAAAAGGTTCGGGTATATAATTGCTTCAGTTGGTGATATCCATTTTGGAACACTTCTATAATGGTCCTTCCTTATTGTTAACCATGTGTCTAATAGATTCTTTCTTATATAATGTCGGCGGAAATATGTATGTGTTTTATAGGTGTCCCCCCATAAGAAGGCGTGCCAACCTATCTGCAAATCGAAACCCTCTAGAGTTAATATCCTTCTATTTTTGAGTGTAATCCATTCCCTCATCCAATTGAGTGTAGCGGATTGGTGGTATAGCTCCCAGTTAGGGAGACCAAATCCTCCTCTCCTCCTATGGTCTTGAAGAAGTTTCAGTTTGATCCTCGCTTTTCTTTTGGCCCATATGAATTTGTGTATCATTTTATTTAAATTTGAAAAAACTGTTTTGTTCAACTTTATTGGAATTACCTGGAATAGGAATAAGATCTTGGGTAAGATGTTCATTTTGATTGTCGCAATTTTACCCATAAATGATAATTGAAGTTTTGACCATCCGTCAAGGTCCTTACTAATTTTCTGTATTAGTTTTATATAATTATCCTCCTTTAATGAACTACATCTTGCGGTGAGCCATATCCCAAGATATTTAACTCTTTTAACTATTTTCATGCCTAATAAATTTTCCAATTTGGTATTTTGTTTTGGTGTCATGTTTTTAGTTATTATTTTTGTTTTTTCCTTATTAATTTTTAGGCCTGCCGCCTTTCCAAATTTTTCAATTTCTTTGATTAGAGTCGGGCCGGTGTCTAGAGGTTCTTCAATTATAAATGTCATATCGTCAGCGAAGGCTTGAAGTTTGAATTCCTCCTTCCTGATTTTTAGACCTTTTATCTCTTGCATGCTTCTTACTTTCCTCAGTAGGCTTTCTAATGCTAATATGAAAATTAATGGGGCTAACGGGCATCCTTGACGTACTCCTTTTTTAATATCAATTTTCTCTGTGATATCGTTATTTACTATTATTTTTGCTGTTTGGGTACTATATATAGCTCTGATCAACCCTATAAATTTTTCGCCAAATTTCATTTTTTCTAGTTGCATAATAAAAAATTGCCAGTAAAGGTTGTCGAACGCTTTTTGGGCGTCGACAAAGATAAGCGCTAGTTGTTTATCTATGTGTATATCGTAGTATTCTAGTATATTGAGTATTATTCTGGTATTGTTCCTTATCTGTCTGTGGGGTAAAAAACCGTTTTGATCTGAATGGATAATCCGATTTAAAATTTTTTTGAATCGTTCAGCCATTATTGATGCGAGTATCTTGTAATCCGTATTTAGTAATGAAATCGGTCTATAATTTTTAATGTTTTGTTTGCTCAAATATTCCTTCGGTATCAGAGTTAAATATGCTTCTTTCCAGGACTCGGGTAGTTCCCCTTTTTCCATTGTTTCATTAAATAAGTCTAACATTACTAGTTCTAATGAGCTTTGTAGATTTTTGTATATTTCGAATGGGATACCGTCCGGACCTGGTGATTTATTGTTCTTTTGTTTACCGATGGCATTTCTTAATTCTATTAGAGTAATCTTGTCATTTAGCATATTCCTGTCCTCCTCCAGCACGATTGGCAAATTGCTTTCATTGAGATATTCTTTAATTGCTTCGTCTTTTGGGTCTTCCTGTTTGTAAAGGTCGGTATAAAAGGTTTGAATTATATTTTTTTTCTCAGTGATTCTAGTATGTACTTCCCCATTTTGGTCCTGAAGAGCATCAATTGTTCTATCTGCTTTTTCTTTTGCAAGTTTATAAGCGAGCCATCTTCCTGGTTTGTTGGCTGATTCGAAATAGTTTTGTTTTGCTAATTTAAGTTTCCTGGCCAATTGCTCTTGCGTTATCAAGTTTATTTTATGTCTGGTTATATTTAGGTCCTCTAATGTTTTAGCATCTTTGGGGTCTTCTTGCAATGTTTTCTCTAATTTGTGCAATTTAGTTGTTAATGTATTTAATTTGTTATTTCTCTCTTTATTACGTTTGGCCAAGTAAGCTATAGACAGCCCCCTTATGTATGCCTTCGTTGTATCCCATAGAGTTCTTAGGGAAGTCTGTTCTTTAGTGTTAATCTGAAAAAAGATATCTAATTCTTTCTGCATCATTTTAATATAATCTTTTTCCTTTGTTATTGTTTGGTTTAAGGTCCATCTTACTCTTATTTTACTATTTGGCTCTTTCCATTTTATCCATAAAGGATTGTGGTCGACCCAGGCGTTTGGAAGAATTTCAGACTCAGCCAAATCGTTTAAGAATTCCCCATTTGCCCAGGCCATATCAATCCTCGACCATGATTTGTGTGGAAATGAAAAGAAGGTATAGTGCCTGCTGTCTGGATTTTGGTATCGCCAACTGTCTTTTAAATTAAATTCTGTTGCCAATTGATCAAATGATGCCGGTAGTACTCTTCTTGCTTTTTTCTTATTGGTACCTTTGTAGTCCTTTTTCCTATCCACGACTGCATTGAAATCGCCTATTATCAATAATTTCTCCCACTGTATTTCTAGTAATTTTTTATGTAAGCTGGAGAAAAAGGCTGATTGATTTATATTTGGGGCATATATAACCACTATCGTTACAGATTTGCTTCCATTTTTTGTTTGTATTATCAGTGTTCTACCGTCCTCATCTGAATATAGTAGTTTTGGATTCAACCATGCTTTTGTATATATTGCTATTCCACGCTTCTTATGTGTAGATAATGCTGTGAATAGTTTCCCTAACTTTGGGAATTCCAAAATCTGATGTTGTTCTTTTTTAATGTGTGTTTCTTGTAGACAGATAATGTCTGCATTTTGATTTAGTAGTTTGTGGAAATTTTTTTTCCTTTTTGTGGGCGAGTTTAGTCCATTTATGTTCAGGGATAGCAGATTTACTGTCTGTTCAGTTAGTGGTTTCCCTTGGTTTTGCTCTCTTTGCCTTGGCCTGTGCTCTCGTTGTCGCACCATCTCTACCATAATTAACTACCACCGTCCTCACACTTTCTTCTTTTTGCAGTAAATTTTCTTCTGAACTTATCTCCTCCAAACTCTCCCTTTCCCCCTCTGCCTTTGTTTCATGTTCCTCTACTACTTTAATATACTGCTCGTAAAAGTCTCTGGCATCTTCTATTGTTGTGAGTTTATGTTTTTTATCCAGTAGGGTTATTAGCATTCCTTCAGGTAATAGCCACCTGAAGGATATCCTATGTCTATTCAGTTTGGTGGATAAGAATTGATAGGGCCGCCTTTTTTCCCTTACACGTCTTGGTATTTGTCTAAGTACTAGTATCTCTTTACCGTTATGTGTGACTGTATTTTCTTTCGATAGGTTATAAATTTCATCTCTAACTATTCTTTTGGTAAATCTAATATGTACTTCTTTCGGTAGTCTGTTCTTTCGGGCATAGCTCGTATTCAGTCTATATATTTCATCCATATCCATTATTGTTTCCTGTAGTGTTCTATTTGTCATACTAGCAATTATTTGCGCCATGACCTCCGGCAAGTTCTCATCTTTACTTTCAGTAACATTTTGAAATCTAAGAAAGAAGGCCGATTTTTCAAGCTCTAGATTTAAAATTGCCTCTTCGAGATCCCTGTTTATTATATCTGTTTTATTCTCTGCAACTTGAAGTCTAAGTTCAATCCTCTCATTATGTTCCTCTATTTTTTTTATTCTCTGTACATTGTTTGCCAGTTCTCCTTGAATTAGGTTGGTAGGAATGTTCCTTCAACATTTTCTCCCACAACTCTCCCTGGTTGCAACATTACATTTTATAGAACTATTTTTTTTAACAAGGGGATTCCCAGAAATCCCCAACATTCCCAGCCAAATGCCCTTTAGCACTGGGATTATAACACCCATCATGGGTGAATCATGATACAATACAGCTGTTAAAGACATTATTTTTCCAATCTCGTTCTCTCCTCTAGCTATACATCTGGGACATGGAAGCAGATATAGATCTTTTTACAGATATATAGATAGATTCATGTTTGAATTCTGCATCTGAACATATAATGTTGTAATGAATTGCCAGTAAAAATATGTTTTATGTATGCATGTATTTATTTATTTTTACATCTGAATTCCAACAAGAAGAGCGCAGCAATGTATTGCAGGTTATAACATTACAAATACAACTTGTCTTAAATAGTGTGATACACTGGCGTGTGAAAATATAATGGAAGTGATTGAGAAGAAGTATATTTGCAATGCAGCAAATATAGGTTGGTGTTATAATCCTTACCCAGAAATTAATAATAGACATAAAAAAGACTTATTTTACTCTTAACTTCCACTTCATTTGGGATCACCTAGTCCTGGCCATATTTGGTCTATTGGAAGTTGCTGAATGCACCAATGGGTCACCTGTGGAAACCAAAGCAGAATGAATGTATTTCAAATGGATGTGTAAGCAAAACAAACCAGCAAAGAAAAGGTATGTTCATTGCTCCCTTCTAAAAATAGATATTAAAGTAAAGGCATGGGTTTCTTTTTCAAAAAGTGTCCTAGCAACAAGAAGGAATATTATAGTGCATAGTAATTCTAGGAATGTGGGGAGAGTTGTGCCTCTTCTAAACCAGTTAAATGATAAACACTAGCAGTAAAGAAATGAGTGAAGGGAATTTTTTGCTTCTCTTAAGCCAGAGAAAGAAATCCACACAGGGTCAGGTTTAAAGACCTTTGGACAGATTCCATTAAGAACCATTTCAACCTGTTCTAATCATCTTAAAATGAATAAAAATATCAATTTTAAGCCTTTGCCTGTGATGTTTGGCATAACTACAAATGTTAATTTTCCCACACAGATTTTTAAAATGTGTTTGATTCCAAAAAAGGGACTTCAGAAAATAGGCCAAGTGTATCATAGATGTATTCCCTTCATTGCTTTTGTTTCTCATAAAACCTTAGGCTGGCTTGTTTATTATGAAGAGAATCTGTATATAACTTGCATAACCTGTATTTCCATTTATTTTTCAAGCTACAGGGTATGGTTGCAGTGTTTTATATGCCCGGAGGATAAATTGGGGGGAAAAACCACTTTTGAAAAATATTTCTAGTATACTTCTCAGAAAAATGAGAATAAGTCACTTTTAAAAGAGAAATGAATAATCCAGTAATGGTAATCCTCTACTGACAACCATTCGTTTAGTAACTGTTCAAAGTTATAATGGCACTGAAAAATGAAACTAATGACTGTTTTTCACAATCATGACTGTGGCAGCAACCCCACGGTCACATGATCAAAATTCAATCGGTTCATATTTATTATGGTTGAGCATCCTGAGGTCATGTGATCACCTTTTGCGATCTTCTGACAAGCAAAGTCCAGGGGGAAATGAGATCCACTTAACAATCCTGTTACTAACTTAACAATTGCATTGATTCACTTAACAACTGTCTCACTTAGTAACAGAAATTGTGGTCCTCAATTGTGGTCCTAAGTTGGGGACTACCTGTATGCCATTTATATATTCTCATTACATCATTTGGATTGGAACAGAGATTGAATCTGAGATCTTTGAGATCCAGAGTGGTTCCAGTATTTTCCCAAAGTTGTAATGAAAAGAATTGTCATTGAAGTTGGGCGGGGTGTCTTTCCGTTCCAGCTCTTGGTGAACCGATGGGGTGAAATTTGTTGCACAGATCCCCGTACAAAGGTACTCTACTGGGCCCACTGATTTCAACATGGTATCAGTTACAGTTAAGTTGCTGTTATCGGCCGAATTACAAGGAGAACAAGAGGAAGAGGAATTCAACCACCTTCTACTTCAGGGGTCCTCGGGTCGCGGTCCACCTCCAGGCATTGAGCCATTCAGAACTGGGCCACAGAAGTGCCACCACTCGTGCAAATGGAGCTGCACGCACGCACTTGCCAGCCACTCACATGAAACCGTTCCCTCTCCCCCTCGCCGGTGCACAAAACAGAAAAGATTGTGGAACTCTGCCCTAGATTATGTTGATATCAATTTAGCATATGTAAGCAGTTTTACAAGTAGCTGATAATGGGAGGAATATGGAACTCCATCGTAATTGGCATCAGAGCCCTTGTGTGATGTCTTCTTCCTTATCCACTGTCCAATGACTATGCTTGTTTATAATGATGCACAATGACAATGGCTTTTCTGTATATGGCATGTACCAAAAATGTTGATCTACACTTTCCAAAATTTCAGGTTAAAGTGGCTTTGTTCTCCTTTTGTCTTTTCCCCTCACAATAAATAAATATATTTATTATTTAAAAAAAAGAAAAAGAAAAAGAAAAGAAAAGAATTGTCATCTCCTCTCTGCATGCATTCAGGTGTAAATGCAGAGAAAGGCCTTCTCCCAGATCTTGTTGCTGAAGCGAAGCCAAGCTTGAAATAGAAAATCCATTAAACTCAGGGAAACTTACTTCTGCGTGGACTTGCATTTTTTTGTAGATAAAATGCTATGTGATAGCAACAAAGAACAAGGTGAGGCATTCTTGATAATTTCCCCCCTTTTATTTATAGAACCAGCTCTTGGTTTTGTTGATTTCAAGTGTGCATTGAAGTGGTTTGAAATTACCTGCACAGTCTTATTAGTTTAAACCATCTCAGACACAAATCTTGGCATCTCTACAGATTTTGCATGCAGTTTAATCAAGATGCTCTTTAGTGAAAGCAAGCAAGTAGAATCCCAACAATAAGAAGACGCTGATATATTCTGATCTAATCTACCCTAATAGACATCTAGCTGGGAGGTGCAGCATCACAGCAGAACACACAGCAGAATCCAGTGTAAGATATTTGATGTACATCAAATATTTTCCTTCTCAAGGAAGAAAAAAATCCTTGAATGTATTGCAAGGCAATGGTTTTTATTTACCCCTTTACTTTCATATACTATTTTTCTCTGTGTTCATTTTTTTTAAAATGAAGTAAATAAAAAGGGATTATGGAAATAATTTTAAATCTTTTAAAGAAAATGAAAGAAGTGTCTCTCTACTCCCCCCTCCAATGCAGAACCATAGTTTAAAGTACAAACTTCCAATCCAATTTCTGACCTTAGTTTGACTTTCTAATCCATCAAGAACTGGGCATTATTAGATAAAATTTCTAATCTAATCTAAAATTTGTAACTAGCCACCTAAGGCAGAAGTTGCTTACTTGAGGTTTCATGGCTAGAAGGGACTCCTGGCTTCCCCACTTCTGAGAAATAAAACATAACAAAACAGGAAACATTTTGTGATATCCTAAAATAGGCATAAATCGAATGAGGAAAGTGTTTTGATTATGATTATGTGCCATTAATTCATTGTCAATTTCTAATGATCACATAGAGAGGCTTTTTCCATGACAAGCTATCTCTTCTTTCAAATCTCCCAGCATTGCATTCATTGCCATTGTAACCGAGTCCATTCACCTTGTTACTGCTACTCCGCTTCTTCTCTTTTCTTCCACCTTTCCCAGCATTACAGTATTCTTCAGAGAAGTCTTTGCATAAGGCAGAGGTCTTCAAACTTGGCAACTTTAAGACTTGTGGACTTTAACTCCCAGAATTCTCCAACCAGAGAATTTAAACTTGAAGTCCACAAGTCTTAAAGTTGCCAAGTTTGAAGACCTCTGGCATAAGGTCTCCAAAATGAAAAGTGCTAGTCTTATCCATATTAATGTTTAACTCTGTCCACTTTTACTGTCATATCAGTCATGCGGTCCTTAGATTTTACAGATGTCCTCAGCCAGTTCAAAATGTTCACCATTGATTTAAGAGAAATAGGATGCTATTTTCTTTTCTGAAACCCCATTTCGCCTAGTCCTACTAACTTCTCTCTTTGTTGTTATTTCTTATTGTTCAGTTAGATAATGGGAAATTAGAAAGCCATTCACAGCATGGTTTAACAACACTGTAGAATCATCTTACTACAATGCCTTCTAACCTATTATCTGTCATATGGCCACTCCGAAGCCCCACAGTGGCCCTAACTGCAATAGCTTTTCTTTGATATGCATCCCAGCTACTTCTATTTACAGATAGATCAGCAAAATATTTATGGATTGGTCTGATTACCTTTTAAGATTATATAACTAACAATATAACTTGATTGGCATATGCCATAAAATTAATAATATATTGGAATAAGTTATTCAATTCATTTGTATGGGAGCAGAATTAATAGCTGGAAGTGAATCCCCTCCAATTAAAAAAAATCCTATAAGAGAAAAGTCTAGCTGTCTAATACATTTTGTGAACATAATATGTGCTTATGAGCATAATGACTATATTTTCCAGGTTCAGAGCATGAGCAATCCGTAAGACTTCACTTTAATCTATTTCTTTGCATCAGATGTTTTAAATCACTGGAACTTTAGTATTTCCCATTTTACTTGCCATAAGATCATAAGAATCAGGATGCAAAGGACTGTCACGTAGTGAATATTGTCAGTTGTATGTCTATGCAGGGTGATGCATCTCTATCCTAATATTATGGTACATTCCAATACAAGCAGGACACGTGATGTGATCTTCTGCGCATGTGTGCATTCCTGATACTCCATTATTCTCTTCTGTCTTTGATTCTGACCGGAGCGGTCACGATTTATTAGCAAGATGTAACTATTCATGATTTATTGTTTTTGTACTGAAATAAATATTTTCTATTAGACTTTAATCTCAGCTTTATTTCTAAGTGTCTGAATTCCAAGAAAAGATCCACATCGCCTCTATGAGATTTATTCTCACCTTTAACAAGGACCCTGCGCTTCAGTCCACTGGTCTTGCTCACAGCATTTTTTCCAGCAGCACTGAAAGGCAAAAAAATTTGGAATGGTCTAATTTACAGATGGTTATTAAAATGCATATATGAAGAACTGAAACAAAGGACAGTACTTCAACACATTTAGTAACACCAGGACATAAAAATTATCTTTTTTGGAATGACTGGGGAGATGGGAGTGGGAGGCACTGTTTTACGGTGGTTCTCCTCCTACCTCTCTGACAGGACGCAGTCGGTGTTGACAGGAGGACAGAGGTCGGCCCCTAGGCCCCTGGTTTGCGGGGTGCCACAGGGCTCGGTCCTCTCGCCCATCCTGTTTAACATTTACATGAAACCGCTGGGTGAGATCATCCGACGACATGGGGTGAGGTATCAGCAGTATGCTGACGATACCCAGTTGTACATCTCCACCCTGTGTCAATTCAGTGAAGCAGTTGATGTAATGTGCCGCTGCCTGGACGATGTGAGGGTCTGGATGGGAGTGAACAGACTCAGGCTCAACCCAGACAAGACTGAGTGGCTCTGGATATTGCCTCCCAAGGACTATGTCGACTGTCCCTCCTTGGTTCTTGGGGGAGAAAAATTGACTCCCTCAGAACAGGTTCGCAATTTGGGTGTCCTCCTAGACCCACAGCTAAAATTGGATCAACATCTTTCAGCTGTGGCTAGGGGGACCTTTGCACAGATCCGTCTCGTGCACCAATTGCGACCCTACTTGGAGAGGGAGGCTTTGCTCACAGTCACTCATGCCCTTGTCACCTCACGGCTAGACTACTGTAACGGGCTCTTCATGGGGCTACCCTTGAAGAGCATCCGGAGACTGCAATTGGTACAGAATGCAGCTGCGCGAGCCGTAGAGGGTGTACCGAGATACACCCACGTAACACCTATCCTCCGCCAGCTGCATTGGTTGCCAATTAGTCTCCGGTTGCAATTCAAGGTGTTGGTTTTGACCTTTAAAGCCCTACATGGCTCAGGGCCAGGTTACCTGCGGGACCGCATCCTACCACATACCTCCCTAAGACCGGTTAGGTCCCACAGAGAGGGCCTCCTCCGGGTCCCATCGGCCAAACAATGTCAGTTGGCGGGACCGCGGGGGAGGGCCTTCTCTGTGGGAGCCCCGTCCCTCTGGAACCAACTTCCACCAGAGATCCGGACCATCCCCACCCTGCTGGCCTTCTGTAAAGCCGTAAAAACATGGCTCTTCCGGCAGATGGGGTGAATAGGATAATCAGATTCCCCCCTGAATGTTGCGTTTATAATGTTCTTTTTTAATTATATCTTTAATTATATTTTTAACTTAAATTATGATCATTGTTTTTAAAATGTACGTTTCTTATTCATGTTGTACGCCGCCCTGAGTCCCACGGGATTGGGCGGCCTATAAGAGCATCTAAATAAATAAATAAATAAATAAATAATAAAATATTGAACCATGAACCAAAATCTTGGAATTTTCTGATTCAGTTATTTAATTTTCCCAAGAATGTTAGGGAAAGCCCCTGTCAGAAAGTAGTAGTGTAAATCAGTGTGAAAATATGGTAGCACATTAATGAATAAGAAAAATAAAAGATTGCAATAGCATTCCAAGATAAATTCTAAATAAAAAATAAGGCTTGTTTTGTTGTTTAATTTTTTTAGTACAAATTTGTTCATTTTCTATACAATAAACTATACTTACTTTCTGAGGAATGTATTGCGAATACTAAATTCAATTTAGCATCTCCATTTTCTAAATTCTAGTAAACCTATTTAATGTTCTGTTGTGTATCACTTTACAGACTTTCATAGCAATAACTTATGCAAATAATTATTAATGAGAAATTAGATGACAGTTGCAGTCGAACAGATGCATGTAAACAAGCATTTATGAACACTCCATTGAAGTTATCAAAACTTGGTATGGAACTCCGAAAATAGAAAGACAGAAAGCACAAATAAAATGATATCAATGTATTTACTCTGATATTATAAACCAGTCCTAAATATTGCCCCCCCAAAAAAGGCTTGATCCAAGATAAGGATAATCTGCCTTTGTTCAGACCTTAAGGAATTGTCAATAGTGGTACCATTAAGAAATTTTAGACCTTGGGATTAAGGAGTATTAATCCTATAAGAACCCGTATGTTTGACTTGATATGTCAGTCAAAGCTTTGATGCTTGGCCTGTTTGCTGATAATCTGATCACTTGGAAATTTCCTAATCTCCAGGAATCTGACTATTGTCCTGAAGTAGTTTTTAGTTTCATGACTAGTTGTCAGTTATTGTAGACTGCATTGGATTATATGAAAAATAGTCTATCTTGTTTTATTTAAGAGATAAATTCAGCTGTTAAACTGTACAATCTCTTGAAATAGTTTCAACTCATATACAGTCAACAATGAGATTTATAGTTAAATCTGAGTCTTCACATTACAAGTCCAATGCATTAATCACTTCACTATATTAGTTTATGCCACTTCCTATAACCCATATTAATGAATGTTGAAATAGCCCTGAGAACTCATAATGAGATTGTCACGATGTGGATATTGCCAGTTGTGCACCTGTACTATTTCTAGGTTTACTGTATTTTCTAATCAAGCAGACATGTGATATGTTTTATTGTGCATGTGTGCATTCCAGGAGTTTTGTCTCCTCCTACCTTCTTCTCCTGAAGCCTCGCCCGAGGCAGACGTGAATTCTTAGCTGAGAAAATGTAGCTTATTTAAGGTTTGTATTCTTTTTTTACTTTTATACTAAAATAAACATTTTGTTAATTAGAATTGAATCCCGGTTTTATTTTCTAAGTACGAATGACTTCAAGGAAGCAAGATCCTACTTCACCTCTTTGATAGGAAAATTCCTATCCATCAGAGATCCTCTATGATTGATGAGTTTGTATAGGAATGAGAGACAGTTTGGTGCATTTTTTTAACTACTGCACCAGAACCTGGGGTATGGTAAGTTCTACATTCTGGTAGAGAGAAGTTCCATGAGGATGGGCTCCAGCACAAGTCCAAAAGTTAAACCTGTGGTCCCAGTGGCCAACCCAGATTGGAACCTGCAACATAATAGACTAGACTAGACTAGACTAGACTAGACTAGACTAGACTAGACTAGACTAGACTAGACTAGACTAGACTAGACTAGAATAGAATAGAATAGAATAGAATAGAATAGAATTTTATTGGCCAAGTGTGATTGGACACACAAGGAATTTGTCTTGGTGCATATGCTCTCAGTGTACATAAAAGAAAAGATACTGTACGTTCATCAAGAATCATAAGGTACAACACTTAATGATAGCCCGGGTACAAATAAGCAATCAAATCATATTAGGAACCAGTCAATATAAATACGTAAGGATACAAGCAACAAAGTTACAGTCATACAGTCATTAGTGGGAGGAGATGGGTGATAGGAATGATGAGAAGATTAATAGTAGTGCAGACTTAGTAAATAGTTTGACAGTGTTGAGAGAGGGAATTATTTGTTTAGCAGAATGGTGGCGTTCGGGGAAAAACTGTTCTTGTGTCTAGTTGTTCTGGTGTGCAGTGCTCTATAGCGTCGTTTTGAGGGTAGGAGTTGAAACAGTTTATGTCCAGGATGTGAGGGGTCTATAAATATTTTCAGAGCCCTCTTTTTGACTTGTGCAGTATACAGGTCTTCAATGGAAGATAGGTTGGTAGCAATTGGTTTTTCTGCAGTTCTAATTATCCTCTGAAGTCTGTGTCTGTCTTGTTGGGTTGCAAAACCAAACCAGACAGTTATAGAGGTGCAGATGACAGACTCAATAATTCCTCTGTAGAACTGAATCAGCAGCTCCTTGGGCAGTTTGAGATTTCTGAGTTGGCGCAGAAAGAGCATTCTTTGTTGTGCTTTTTTGATGACATTTTTGATGTTGGTATCCATTTTAGATCTTGCGATATGGTAGAACCTAAAAATTTGAAGGTCTCTACTGTTGATACTGTGTTGTCTAGTATTGTAAGAGGTGGAAGTATGGGAGGGTTTCTCCTAAAGTCTACTACCATTTCTATGGTTTTGAGTGTGTTCAGTTCCAGATTGTTCCGGTCGCACCACGAGGCTAGTTGTTCAACCTCCCGTCTGTATGTGGATTTCATTATTGTCCTGGGACACGTATATTTGCCTTCATTCATATATTTGCCTTCATTCGTTCTTTCTTGTCACAGGTATGAGCCAGTCATACTTCCTCAGCCCTAGGAAGAAGGCAACGGCAAGTCACTTCAGAACATATTGCCGAAAAAAGTACATGGACTAGCCCAAGCAATCGGCAGGATTGGTTTGATGGCACAAAAATAAATACAACTACAGCATTAAATGCAGATTTGAAAGATAGAAGGGAATAAGAGGAATCATCTATCCTGGTATATTTCACAGTTCAAATGTCTGGCCCAAATTTGCAGGTGCAAGCTAGAAGGTAATGGGTGGGGGTGGAGGGGGGAGGGTGTGTGTGGCCTTCAATCACAGTATATTTCTGGGACACCTGCAAAGGCTGGGAATTGGGGAGGAGGATGACGCTATGGGTTTCCACTCCTACCTGTGTGGATTGTTTCAATCCATGGCAGTGGCAGGAGAAAGATTAATGTTCTTGAATGCTCTGGAGGTCATCAGTTAAGGCTGAGATCAGGTCATGCTGGATCCTGTGGAAGATATAATAAAAGTCCTGACTTAGTCCCTGTCAGCACTTGATGAGCACTTGAATTTATATACTAGGGCTTTTCTTAGATTATTATATAAGAATCAATGCAACACATTCCACCAGTTGTATAAAATTTATCTTTGCTTCACAAAAGTTGCTGCACTATGCTATGCTATCTCTCACTTTCTTTTGAATTCTGTGCTTGAGTCCCACTTTTATGAATCATTTTAAAGTTTCTTTCATAAAACTAATATAATATAATAAACTGGCATCTTCCTTTGATTATGTGGTAAATGGTAATAATAAAGGCCAGTTTAAATGCTGCAGATGGTGACACGTAGCTGTGACTCATAGAAGCTGTGTGAAATTCACATGAGTAATTATTTCCTTCCAGCAAATATACTAGACCCATACTGTCTTTTAGGGCAACTACTTAAGAACAATTTCCACTCCTCCAAACTTTAATAAACTTATATGAGTTTCTACTCTGGGAGGATATATACCAGTCTGTTCTTTACTTTTTTAATCAATTAATTCCAGGCTTCCTGAGTGAGCACATTTCCTAAAGAGGCAAAAGATCAGCTTATAATTATGACAGACTATGCTGAGTAATTCTATAGAAAGTTTCTTAATGTTTCTTGTGAATTTTTAGTTAAAGTTTTGCAATATTTGAATCCATTTGGGCTGTTAGAGAGGATGGCGTGACAGATAATTAGCTAGCATAATCTTTAAAAATGGCATATTTTAGTGAGCAATGCTTCCTAATATTGCATGAACTGTTTTTATTGTGTATCTTTATTTTTTCTGATTGCAAAAGCAAAATTGTTATTTGGAATATGCGTGCCAAAAAACTCTGACAACCCAATTTAGTGGGGTTTTCACAAGTGGCAGTAAAAATGTTCTCTACCTCAACAGACAAAACTGTAGATGAATTAAGTGCAGAACTGTGTCCCATTTACTTTAACTCAGCTCACATGCAGATATAAGTGAGTAAAAGATTGTAGCATTAATGGAAGGCACTATTCCCCTTGTTCTTTAAGCTATGGTGAAATCCAATGGTCCATTATTAATGCACTTTTCTCTTCTAGTATATCTAGCCTGTTATTTTTTTAATGATAAAATATTAAAGTTTTGCATATATTCAGAGAGAGTTGATCTTTTAACTAAGTCATAGAATTTGAAATCAGATCCATTATTGAAAACTAACTAAAATCAAATATAGGACTGAAAGGTGTGGGGGAGGCAAATATGTTTAAAATGTTCCTATATTTCATATTGGAATATGAAGGAGTTGGGCGGCATACAAATCTATTAAATAAAAATAAATTAAATAAAAAATATTGCAGGGGAACAGCTTCTGGCTCTGAATCTGGTAGCCAATTCTTGCTGCCACCACTTGCTTTCCTGGGAGATGCCTTCATCCAGAACCTTGTCCCCCAACCTCACATGAGAGACATGGTGTCCCAGTGCAGGGGTGGGTTCTAACTTACCTTGCTGCCAGTTCGCTTCCTCCTGCGCCACGTGGCTGCGCCTCATGGGCACAATGTCAAAAATTCCATTTTTTTAGAAAAAAGCCAAAAACAAGATGGTGACACATGCGCAATGCTAGAAACTCAGCTTCTGCGCATGCTCAGAAGGAAAAAATTCAGAAAAATTTTAAAAAAATCCCTCCCCAAAAAAAATTCAAAAGAAATTTTTAAAAAAAGATGGCGGCGTCCACGGACCAGCACCCACAGAACCGGTTCCATGATGTCACCGTGACAGCACCAGCGGTTTGCTACCAATTCTATAGAACCAGTGAGAACCGGGAGGAACCCACCTCTGTCCCAGTGCCTATGTACCTTACTGGCAAGTAAAAAGAAAGAAAAAACTGATAAAAGGAAATACGCTCGATAGAACCTGCCCCAGCCCACTCGAATTAAGGTGTGTGGTAAGGAAATGAGATCTTTCTCGCCCTTTTTTTTTCAAGGACATAGACCAGTATCACAAGCAATTTATAAAATATCATTTTATTTTATTTTTTAAAGGAAAAGAGAGAATGTTAAGAAACACTTAAACTTAGTGTTGCTGTGTTCTTATTTTTGTGTGGGTTTTGTTTCATACTGCATTACGTTGCTCCTCAAACCACAGAGAGCATGATAGAATAGCCTGCAACAGGGAAAATAACCAAAAAAGATAAGGTTCTAAGCAGATCTCATGAAGCAAACTTGTAACAAAGAAATACTTATTTGCACAAAACACACAGGGAAAAAGCTTGTACATAAAAATGATAACATATAAATCTTTGACTGAAAAAAAATATTATACTTAACCCTGTTCCTAGATTTTTCTTATTCTTATAGAGCCCTTGCAATGGATCACTTTTGTACCCATTTGTTACATGAAAAATCTTTATTTCTGGGCTTCCGGTAGGGAATGGTGGATTGACATCCCACAAACCACAGATTACAAAAGGCATCACATCCAAAAGGCAGCTAGATATTGAATCCAGACTGCCGAAATGTCTCTCCAGATGAAGGACGAAGTAATTCTGAGATTACCCATATGCCACTCTGGACAGCTGTTTGTGGTGAATAAATGGCAGAAACTGACATTTTTGCAGTCACTTGCAATCAACTGAGAGTCATGGAATGCATGAATCTCTGAGCTGTTAATGTAGTCTTTTTGGGGGACTCAATGTTTGACCAAACCGCATCTTTTTAAACATTTTGGAGGGTTTTTTTTATTTTTACTGTTGATTAAAAATGAAAAAAACTTGACAATTGCAAGTCCCCCTCCCGGCCCACCAGGTGGGATGGATTTATTTATTTATTTGTTTGTTTGTTTGTTTATATATCTTGCCTTTATAATTTTCAAAAATTACTTTAGGAGTCAAAACATATTATTTTTTTTCAATCCATATAGAAAGAAAGACATTTATATGCCTACAGAACTTTTGTAATATACAGCCAATTAGTGACTATAGTGTTGATTTTAGAAAGTACTTTTAAATGGATTAAGGGTCGTGAGGAATCTGAATTAAAGCAAGACATTGAAGTTAATTAAAAGGATCCTCTCTCATGGGAAGAATTTCTTTATATTATAAACTGATAACAAGACCTTGAGGTTTGGATACTAGAAGCACCAGGCTACTTTAAAGCAGATGTTTGGCACTTGGGTTCAAGCTGTTCTTGAGCTATTTAACTCTATAATTGTGGTGGAATATAGTCTGAATTCCCAAGAGGAAGAGGCTGCATTCTAGAGCCAGGGAAGCATGGAAAGTTTGGTTGGGAGAAAGAGAGTTTAAATGGCTCCTTCCTACAAATTCTCAGATATATATCTACAGTGACACAAATAATTGCCTTAGTTTGGCAAGATTTCTCTGTACTTGAGAAGCAGTAAATGATACTATTCAGAACTAACTACATGTGTCTTTCTGGATTCCGGGGAGCCTAATAATAATGGAACTAAAAGGTGCTATTGGAGAGGAAAAAGCCTCATTAAATAAAATCAAAATGAATTTTAAGATGGATTAAAAACTGCAAGTCATTAGAAAAAGATGGGAATAATACCAGATTTACAAATGAAATTGGATTATGTTTTACAAATTTATAAATATGCACAAATAATAAACCAAAAGAATGATGTGGATTATTTTTATATTTTAGGTTTTTGAATTATTACTTGCTCAGTATAATTCTTCATAAAATTATTGCAAAAAGGCAGGGGAAATTGTTTTTTGTACATTATAATTTTAGTAAGAGATTGGGCAATAATCTTAGTTCTCTCTTCCTCGCTCCACTTTAGCAGACAACATCTTCATACTCTTCCCCTGAGTTCTGACCACAGTTTTCAAAAGGAATTTTTTTTCCTCTATAACAAACTAAGAAAGGATTGGATCATCTGCTTTTGAGAGTGAAGCTGAGTAGCATGCAACTGTACCTTGTGCAGATGTAGATTCCATATCTGAGATGAGTGAATGTGAGTTTAGTGTGTTGGAGCTTATCTCACAAAAATCACTGGGTAGGACATGGAACTCTTATACACCAGTCCAACTGTTGAATATATATATATAGGTGTGTGTGTGTGTGTGTGTGTGTGTGTGGGTGTGTGTGGGTGTGTTTGTGTGTTTGTGTGTGTTTGTGTTTGTGTGTTTGTGTGTTTACATGTGATTAGCCTGAATCAATCCACTTCTGGTGGAAGACTATTTTATTGAAGATTATGGATATAATCCACCATGCTGGCCTAGTGCAAATAGGTAGATAGACATTTTTGATTTTCCTGTCTAGGACTCAGGAGTGAATGACTGGCAGAAATGTTGTGCCTATAAGGGAGAAATAGAATTCGTAGTTTCCCAGTTTCTAATCTGGTGTCTTTAATTCCTGCACCAAACTGGTGTATGTGCACGCATATGTGCAGACACACCCACCAAGTCATCCATGCACACACCCCTTCACTGATTCCTTCTTTGTAGGGATATTAGCGAGATTTTGAAATCCTTTAATATTATTTCCTGGCTATTTTTACTTTGAAAAAAGTAATGACATTAGGTGAATGTACCTTTCTCCTTATTAAACAAAATTACTCAGCTGGAATGTTGAGTGCTTAATACATCCCAGATTCCCATAAACTCAGCTCTCAATGAATTTTCTAAATATTCCAGATTTGAGGTTCATTTGATGACTCTAAAGTTCCCTATAAATGACAAATGAATCTGTAATGAATAACAGTATAATTATACCAGCTGTAGAAATAAAATTTCAAATGTATTCTTTAGAAAAAGTACTGAAACAGTAGCTTTCCCAAGTGGCAAGCATATTTGTCATATACGTCATACTATCAAGTACAATTCTATATAGTCAACAGTGTAAGTTAAGTCAGTCAGAGGAAATCACTAGCAAGTGGAATCTGCGGCCAGGAGGACTTTTCCATAGTTGCAACTGATGTGCTAGTTGCAACCTCACTTGGAACAAGATGCACTGAAGATAGTCACTCATGCACTTGTTGCTTTAATTTGCTCTATATGGGGCTGCCCATGAAGACCACCCAGAAACTACAAATAGTTCAGAATGCTTAGCAGATGCTAAGTGGTTTGTCTTGGTACTGCCACATTGCACAACGATTGGGCAAGCTGTAGTAGCTATCAGTGGGTTGCTGACTGCAATTCAAAGTGCTGGTCGTTGACTATAAAGCCTGAAATCAGAGATTCTATCTTTCTTTTGGGCTGTTGAGCTACAAGCTACATTAGTCAAAGCAAAGTTTGGGGCATGGAAGAAATAGTAAGGGGTTCTAGGAGCTTTGGAAGATGAAAAGGCAAAGTCTTGCATGCTGTAATTGGGGGGACTTTATTGCCTTCTTCCAGTGACAGAAACACTGCTGTTCCAAGGTAATGTTGATTACACCAAATAGATGTGGAACCCTCACTTGGCAATATTCTGCATCCAAGCAAATTCATGTATACAGTATGCCATCAAGACAATGTTCCACTAGATGAGTTAGTCTATTTATTTAGAAACTTAAATGGCTGCCTTTTATGAGACGATTTTAAGTGGCTCACAATAATAAAGAAAGAAAGAATACATAAACCAACCAAGAGTCACACATCACAGACACAGTGTCACAACATTATATAATCTCCCTGTGCTTTCATATTTGCTGGACTCACCCAAGTTCGTTGTAAGTGCACATCTTCATTCCATCTTAATTTCAGTTGATATTATTTATATGAGGTTCCATAATAGAAGACATTTTGCCAACAAACCTTGATCTAGAGTGAATGTTATGATGTTTTATACAGAACACTTTTAAATTATTAATAAAGCTATATTTGTTGATTCACCTAGCAGCAGTAATTGGAATTTTCTGCACATCTGAAAATATTGCCCCCCTAATTAAGCACTGTGAAAATTGTGCTGGTTTGGTAGTTTGAAGCCTGGTTAAATTTATTGTGAGAGTAGTAGTTTATATGGTTAATTTAATTTTGATGTTGCCCATCTCCCCTACCAAGTGAAATTGGATATTGTTGACATGAGAATGACAATGTTCCGAAGTATTAGGTATCCAGTGTCCAGAAGATTTGGGTATAAAACTTGGGCTGCTTAAAGCTGTGTTGGGAAGTGTGCCAATAGTCAACATGAACCTTTTTCCTTTCTGGACAGCAGGGTCCATGGGATGGAGAGAAGGCCCATGCTACAAAGTGGAAGAGGAGTGATTTCTGAGTAAACAACGTCTCACAAGCAACATCAATGGGGAAGTCAGCAGCAGGAGGTTGGAGGTCACACCTTTTTTTAGCCTGTTTCTTTGATTAAGTAAGGAAATATTTCTGAGCTACCTGAGTAAACAGTGACCCAATGGTTGCCTAACAGTTCATAATTATGAATGCATACACCACAAATCAACTTTTATGATGTTCATGAAAGCATTGCACAGCTTGTTGGCTCAATGAAGGAGAATGTCGGCTGATATTTTAAGCCAGATCATCCTGCAATTACTACTATATTGAGCACTAGCTGATACCCGTGCTTCGCTACGAAACTATGTGATGGGGCTTGATAAATTGACACTTAAAGCTTGAAAATTAATGAGTAGTTAAAAAAGGGATTGTATTATTTTGTTAGAGATGGTAAGCTAAGTTTCTGTTACAGAGGATGGAGGATGACCAGGCTGTCAGGTGAACTGACTCTGGAGCATGCCACATAGAACTGGCCATGGGAGAAAAAGGCAGCTTCCCTTACTTGTGTTTTCCTAATCGCATCTGTAAATCTTTTCCTGTGTTTTTTTGCCTCTTTTCCCTTTAACTGGTGTTACAGTAGAAGGAACAGATTCGTCTGAACTGAGGAGGAAAATAAGGGGGGATGTAAATCTGTCTCTGCCTACCAGCATCCATTGGTATTCATCTGGCTAGCGTCCTATTAGTGTGTGAGAGAGTTAAGGGGTGTTTGGAAACTCAAACAGTATTTGCTGTGTGAGCAAGAAGGAGACAGGAAGGGGTCTGTGCGTGGCTTAGCTCAACTGTTCTGTAGTAAAGCTGCTTGCTGCTGTGAAAGCAAAAGCGAAACTGAAACTCCTCTGCTTGTGTTTTGCATTTGGATCAGATTTCTTTTCAGGTGGGGAGGGGGCAGTAGAACTCAGAGCTTGTTAATAATAATGTAAGAAATACTCATGCTCTGATGGTCATTTTGAAAAATCCTTTCTTAGTGAGCACCTAGAAGCCAAGAAGACCATATATGGCAAATTTCAAGTTTGTAGGTTTTACGGTTCTGGAGATTTCGTGATTAATGTGTGAGTTGTTTTCACTTTTATATATACAGTATGTGTATATATATATATATATATATATATATATATATATATATATATATATATATACATACACACAGTATATATATATATATATATATATATATATATATATATATATATATATATATATATATATATATATAACACTTTTTTGCTGATAAATGAATATATATATATATATATATATATATATATATATATATATATATATATATATATATATATATATAATATTTGTATTTGACTTTTAAATTTCTCTTATTTCTGATTTACCTACAAATTCAATTTAGACAGATTTAGGAATGGATCTCATTTATAATCCAGGGATTATCTGCAATGTTTATTTGACACAATGTTTGATGCCATTGGAGTTCAATGGTTCTGAGAACCCTACCTCTCCCATTCCTGCTCTTAGTTACAAGATTAAACATTCAAAATATTTAAAATAGAAATATTTAAATATTTCTATATTTATAGAATGATCTAAGATGGTGATGGTGAACCTATGGCATACGTGCCACCATCGCCCCAGGTCAGATCTCCATGGTGTTTCTTTCGTAAGCTTCTGTTTCCCTGCAAACAACGAAACAGAAGCTCATAAAAGAAAAAGATCTTACCTCTTGCCGCACTGCTGGAATTATGATGCCCCGCCTCCCACCAGCCAGCTGGTCTTTTGGTCTTTGCTGTGCATGCGTGCATGTCCGTGTGTGCACCTTTCAGTTTGGGCATGCGCACACACGCAGTTTGGGCACTCAGTGTCTAAAAGTTTCGCCATCACTGATCTAAGATTTCTTAATGAACAAGAAATAAAAATATGAACATGTTTGAGTCTATAATTATATTTCTGACACAGGTTTGTTTATACAGTATATTGGCTTTATCTCCTAATTTTCTGTTCAAATGAGCACTCAGAATTTAAAAGCACAATACAAAAATCATAAAGTGAACTCTATATTCTGATGGTGGACCACCAAAACATACTACTGAAAATATGTGCTCACTTCCACTCTTTTTATAATTGAGAATACCTTTCATTTATGAGGGCATTTGTTGTGTAATTATGCGATCAATTATTGCCTTTTTATATTGTTAAAATATTATTGCTTCTTTGTGCTTTCTAATACTTTTATTTTTTGTGTCTATGCTTCAATAATATTGTTATTTTATAAGGAACTCTGGAACTCTGTTAAGATAAACTATTTTAAAATCATACATTAATATTGCATTGCCATGTTTAGTTTTACTGCTAATTCATTAGAACTTTTGACTTATGAAATGTTGTCTTTGTTACTCATGAGGGATAACCTTAACCCAATGGATTAACCAGATGTACATGTCAAATCGTAAACTGGAGTTTCATATGCAGTTAAAACAGTTAAAACAGTTTGAGGGACCAGAAAAGAGTATTTACCCTCTTCAGAGGTGGGTTCCTCCCAGTTCGGACCGGTTCACCCTAACTGGTAGCGACCCGCTGGTGATGTCACGATGATATCACAGGACCCGTTCGGTTGGTGCTGGTCCGTGGTCTCTTTTGGGGGGGATTTTTTTGGATTTTTTAAAAGATTTTTTTTTTAGGAATTTTTTTCCTGGTTTGTTTTTCTTCTGCACATGCGCAGAAGCTGAGTTTCCGGCACTGTGCATGCGGTTGCCATCTTGTTTTTGGCTTTTTTTGGGGGGGGTGTTTTTGATTTTTTGCCACTGCGCATGTGTGCGCGTGCAAAGCGTGCATGTCCATGAAGCACCCCCACGCAGCGCAGGAGGAAGAGAACTGGCAGCAAGGTAAGTTAGAACCCACCCCTGCCCTGCTTGTAAGAGAGACATGTACAAATCTGCAGCCCTCCAAACATTAAAGCTACAACTCATACTTCTCCTCAGACTGGCTCTTTTGGATGGGAACATCCAGCAATACCTGAAGGGTTGGAGATTGTCTACCTTTAGTTTGAATTCCAATGTCTTCTACTTTCAGCAGAAAGCACTTAGTAAATTTCTGAGCATTATATTATTTAATTTTCATTTAATTGTTTTTCTAAAAAGAATGTGATGGATTTGTTAATTACCTTTTTAATGAAGCAACTCAGATCTGAAATCAACAGAGCTTTCATTGCAAAAAGAGTCTTCAATTTTGGCTGCTTACTTTCTTCACTTGCGTCATAATAACCTGTGGATAGCTTCACATAGCTGTGAAGAGAATAATCTTTTTATAATTTTCATGAGTCTGGGCCTAAGCTAAAGAGTATAATAAAATTATTTACTTCAGGCAAACATTTCATTTAAAGAGTGTGGTCCTCCCTTCCCAACAATAATGCAGAACATTTCATTATCTATCCAATCTTCTGTAACACATTATGCATGAATGTAAAAACTCATAATAATTCCTCCAGTAAGCAATCTGCTAATCAAATATAGCAAAAAAGGTGTTGGCAGTGGACATATGTAGGAGGTACTCTTAACTGTTTTTCCAAAGTAGACATGTATATTATAATTAAAAGAAGAAAGTCTTTACAGATGGCAAAAATAAATCCTTTGAAATGAGTCTATGATTCTATCAGCCTCAAGGTCAGAGCCTGAAGGGAAAATCCATAGTTTGCACACTGCAAATATTTTTTATGATTACATTAGGCCACCTGATCCTCCAAGTAGTTTCCTGGCACAGGTCCCGGAAGAGGCTGTGGAGGGAATTGGAATATTATTTTCAATTCTGTATCATGGAAAGAATGGCACAAACATGATGGAAGCTTTATTTTAAAGTGAAAAGACTTGTATTGTCCACCATGAAAGTCATTCTTATAATTGGCCAATATCTGAGAAATATCTTACCTTCTCTAAAAGCTTACAGATTAATTTTTCATTGATATGTTTGATATCTACAACCAAGTCAGCTTTTTCTGTAGATGGTCCCATATTACAGGACAAATTGGCAATAGCAATAGCAATAGCATTTAGACTTACCGGTATATACTGCTTCATAGTGCTTTACAGCCCTCTCTAAGCGGTTTACAGAGTTCAGCATATTGCCCCCAACAATCTGGGTCCTCATTTTACCCACCTCGGAAGGATGGAAGGCTGAGTCAACCTTGAGCCTGGTGAGATTTGAACAGTTGAACTGCTGAACTAGCAGTAGCCTGCAGTGCTGCATTTAACCACTGCACCATCTCGGCTCTATTACCACATCAAATGAAACAAACACCCACCTTATTACGATATAGGATGGAGTTCAAAACTTACTTATTTTCATATGCGTTTTATGCTACTGTTTAGCTTTTGTATTATGCTTGGTTGCATAGTTAGCCAGATGTTAATACTGGATTTGACATTTTTATCCACCTATTGAATCCTTCCCAAGGACTTGGGATAGGCAGATGTGGATGCCTATGAGGATTGATTGATTGATTGATTGATTGATTTTGTCAAGTAGGTGTTGGTAATATACATAGATGTAACATTGTTTATATACATAAGATGGGTACTGCAAGAGGGAACATTAGGACAGGGATGGTAGGCACGCTGGTGCACTTATGCACACCCCTTACTGACCTCTTAGGAATCGGGTGAGGTCAACAGTGGACAGTCTTAGGGTAAAGTTTTGGGGGTTTGGTGACGAAACCACAGAGTCAGGTAGTGAGTTCCAGGCATTTACCACTCTGTTGCTAAAGTCATATTTTCTACAGTCAAGTTTGGAGCGGTTCACTTTGAGTTTGTATCTGTTGTGTGCTCGTGTATTGTTGTGGTTGAAGCTGAAGTAGTCATTGACAGGAAGGACGTTGTATTGGGTAATTTTATGAGCTATGCTTAGGTTGTGCCGAAGGCGACGTAGTTCTAAGCTTTCTAAGCCTAGGATTTCAAGTCTGGTTGCGTAAGGTATTCTGTTGCGAGTAGAGGAGTGGAGGACTCTTCTCGTAAAGTATCTCTGGACACTTTCTAATGTATTTATGTCTGATATGCGGTGTGGGTTCCGTCACAGGATGTAAGCTGTTCCAAGTAAAGCTCAAGTGGGGCTCCATTGGTTTTGGGATTGTACCCAAGGTGCCTATTATATTGGAACCACTTTTGCTTTCTTTTGCCATAGATGTCCTATTTCTATTTGTAGTTCTTTGTCTCTTGTTATCTTCTTTATATCTTTCTCTTCTCTTCTGCTGTCTCCAGGTACTACCATGTCCACCATCCAGACTTTTTTTGTCTTTCTTATTGATAATTGTTAATTCTGGGGTATTATGTGGCAGATGCCTGTCATGTTATTATTACAGCTTGTCACATAGTCATCCAGATGTTCATGCTGGATTTGGCATTTTTGTCCACGTATTGAGTCCTTCTCAAGCACTTGGGATGGTAGATGTGGATGTTTGCTGGTGTTCAAGGTATCATCAAATGATGTAAGCTATTATTATGGTTCGTTGCACAGCCAGCCAGATATTCAGACTGGATTTGGCATTTTTGTTTATCTATTGGGTCCTTACCAAGAACTGAGATAGGCAGATCTGAATGTTTGATGGTATTACAGATATTGTCAAAGGATGTAAGCTGTTCCAAGTAAAGCTGCCTTTTACAATTGACTGATGGTGAATTTGTCAATGGTGATGATGTCCAAGTGGTGCTCCAGATGTTTTGGGATTACACCCAATGTGCCCATTACTATTAGTACTATCTTTGCTGGCTTTTGCCACATTTGTTATTTTTCTATTTGTAGGTCTTTGTATTTTGTTATCTCCTCCAGTTACTTCTCTTCTGCTGTCTGTAGGTACTGTCATGCCCACTATTAAGATTTTTCTGTATTTCTTATTGATAACTGTTAAGCTGGGGTGTTATGTGACAGGTGCCTGTCTTTTTGAATTCTAAAGCCCTGGAGCAATTTAGCTTCTTTATTTTCTATGACTTTCTCTATTTTATGGTCTCACCAGTTCTTGCTTGCAGTCAAATGATATTTCTTGCAGATCTTCCAGTGCACTACTGTTACTACTTTGTCATGCCATTGCTTGCAGTCAGTCTGGGCAATCTACTTGCAGCAGCTAACCAGGTGGTCTACTGTTTCTTCAGCTTCTTTGCAGAGACAGCATGTGCTATCTGTTGCTGTCTTCTCAATTCTGGCTTTGTATGCATCTGTTCTAAAATTTTGGTCTTGTGCAGCCTGAATTAATCCCTCTGTCTCTTTCTTCAACTTTCCTACTCTTTTTTTCTGGTCTTCCTGTCCAAGGCCCTTAGTTCTGCTTGATTCCAGTAGTGTATCTAATGACTGGACAAGGTATTGATTGCCTTGGTGGTATTTCCTCCACTGAGTTTGGATTTTGAGATCTTCTTCACTCTCTTGAGGCATTCATTTCTAACCTTTTTCTTTACATCATTGTGCTTGGTGTTGTCAGCTTGACGGATGCTCAGGTAGTTGTAGCGATTGTCTTCATCCAAATTCTTGATACTATTTCCATAGGGCATCTTGATTCTGTCAGTTTTCACTATTTTCCCTTGTTTCATGGCAAACATGGTACATTTGTCCAGTCCAAACTCCATTGCAATAGCTTGGCTGTAGATACGGACAGTGTTGTTGTTATTGTTGTCATGGTGGTGGTAGGGGTGGTTTTTATCCTTATTTTCATTTTTAAAATATTTTTTACTGTACATTAGAAGCTACCCAGAACTGGTAAAACAGTAGCTATCTCTTTACTTTCCCCCCATCAAATGACCATCTTTTTCTGGCCATCCTCTTTCCATTAATGAATTTACTTTATTCACAAATCATCAATCAGGAGTATGAAGTTTGCACAAAAGGACTTTGCATGCAGGTAGTATTTTATTATATGTCCAGTCTTTCCCAATTCCCATATGGAAATAAAGGCAATATTGTTTTTGATAGTAGAGTTTTTAATCTATCTAAGGCAAATTCTGCCTCTTTTTGTTCTCTTTTTCAATTTTAAGATCATCTCCTCTCATAGTATTACACTTTTTAAATTGTTTGTGAACTGCCCAGAATAATATATTTGAGATGAATTGAATTTATAAAGAAATAAATGATTGTTTGGAAATAGGTTCTATACACCAACTTTCGTGTAAATGCCTTAGAACAATTGAGGCACCAATGGAGAGGAAAAGGAAGAAACAACTATAAAGATGCTAATATTTGATGGTATTCATGGCATTTGTAACTGACAGTTAAAAAAATGAGAATGAAAGAGACTTCCAGTCTGCAAAGGCTTTTCAAAGAAAATCACAATAAACATTTGATACTAAAATATTTCTTGGTGTTTCAATGCAAAAAAAGAAGACAAGTGAAACTTTGATTTTAAATTAAAACCAGGTTTATGGAATGCTGAATTCCACAATAAGGCAAATATATGGGGAATCTTAGCACATTCTCTAACAGGGACATACAGTCTTTCATTGTCCAATCAGGCAAACATCAATGAATAATCTGTTGGATCATTATGCAATACTGCTAAAACACATAACAATCTTTCTACTACTTTTGTTACAAATCATGCTATAACAATTGTTTAATAAACAAAGGGTTTTTAGAACATTGGAAACTAAAGTTTATGATCACATTGACTTGTGAACCATATTTGTTTATATGAAAAGAACATTGCTTAACTTTTAAAGTGCCATACAACTCTATTTTTTCTTGCAAAATAGTAACTTGTAAATATATGAAGCTAGCTTTATGACTTATAAATCATTTGTATGATGATTATTTATATTATTTATTCATAAATACGATGTACCTCCTTCTCTTTGAAGGACGCTTTAAATGGAGTCAGGACCATTCACGTTCAGGAGTTTCTAATAGGGGTGTTTGTTCCATCCTGCCCTGAAACTGAAATTTCATCTTCAAAAATTGGGAGACTATGAGTTCTAGTTCTACCTTAGGCATGAAGCCAGTTGGATGACTTTGAACTAGTCACATCCTCTCAGCCCTAAAAACATGGCAATGGTAAACCACTTCCACTTCCACCTCTCCAACTTCCATCCCCCAAAATACAAGAACATGTCTCGGCAGTCACTAGGAATGACTCAAAATATCAGAGTCAATGGATAGACCAAATAAATATATCTGGAAATATACATTATGGAAAAATTATGCTCCTAAACTGCAACAGCCGTTATACGATGTTCTGATTCATGCCATAAGTAGATATTAAAAAAGCACAAGAATCAGCAGAGGAAAGAACCAAAGAAACAACAGCAAGATGATAGGCGCATGAACAAATGGAAATGATAAGAAAAGGTAAAAGCAAATTTCAGGAAATAAAGTCCTGAAAGGATATGAGGAGGTGGTGTAAACAAGTGGTCTTCATGGTATGAGGCCAGGAGAGACAGCAGCAAAGTGATGGCAGTGACAACTGTGTGGGGAAGCAAAAGGCCATGTGGGGCATTTTCAGAAGAACGAGACCCAAGCAGAGTCAGCAGCAGTTGCAAGCACAGAAGAAAAGAAAGAATAAACTACATTAAAACAATGATTTCAAAAGTCACCCTTAAAGAAGGTGGCAGTCATGGCTAGGAGAGCTAGGGCAGCTAGGAGAACCTTTGCACAACTTGATGTTGTGGGCCAGTAGCGGCCTTTCCTGGATTGGCTCAGTCATTCAAGCCCTGTTCATCCCATGTCTGAACTATTGCAATGCATGCTAAATGGGGCTTCCTTGAACAACATTCAGAAGCTTCAGGTGGTGCAGAGTGCACAGGATAGGTTGTTCTTAGCCCATGTTACATCACTGCTCTGCGAGGTGCACTGGTTGCTGGTTTGCTACTGGAGAAAATTCAAGGTGTTGGCTGTAACCTCTAAAGCCTGCATGGCATGAGTCCAGGTTACTTGAGGAACTGTCTCATCCCAATGGGACCGGCCCATCCCACCCCACCCACGCCAGCAGAGAAGGCATGCCATGGCTCCTGCCCTCTGGAACATCTTACTCCCTGCGATGAGATTGGCTCCCATCTTTCTGAGCTTCCACGAGAGCCTGAAGACATGGCTCTGCCAGACAGGTTGGGGCCCTAACACAGGAGCAGCACACTGGAGGTAGTTGATGATTTAAGAGGCAATCCCACCTCCCACCCCCACTCCACTCATCCTTCTTCCTCATCCTTCCTCCCTCCCTGTCTTTTAGGAGCCAAGGTGGCTCAGTGGTTAAATGCAGCTACTGCAGGCTACTCCAGCTGACTGCTAGTTCAGCAGTTCAGCTGTTCAAATCTCACCAGGCTCAAGGCTGACTCAGCCTTCCATCCTTCTGAGGTTGGTAAAATGAGGACCCAGATTGTTGGGGGCAATATGCTGAACTCTGTAAACTGCTTAGAGAGGGCTGTAAAGCACTATGAAGCGGTATATAATTCTAAGTGCTATTGCTATTGCTATTTTAACTATTTTTTTTTATTATATTTTTTTATTATAATTCCATTTTTATCATTTTAGAAATAGTTATCTTATGATTTTAATACTTTTAATGCTGTAAGCTACCCAGAGTCACCAATAAATAAATAAACAAAATAAAAAAATAAAAAATAAAAAAATAAAAATAAAAAAAATAAAAAATAAAAAAATAATAAAAAATAAAAAATAAAAAAATAATTTGAACTAATACTTTGAGGAAAATATTAGGTATCACAACATAAGCATTATAAGTTGGGTATTGTATCATAAAATAAGCATAAATCTGTATTCATTAGTTTTTGCAAACTATTTATAGACATAAGGTCAGGGAGCTCGAAAAATAGACAAAATGTAAAGTTAACATAGAATATTTGGCTGATGTGTCTGCTAAATCCTTGAACAATACAAAGAAGAATAGACAATTGTGCCCTAAGAAAAGGACAGGCAACCTCTCATGCCTGGGCAGGGCTCTGTGGTAAAAGTCATCTCTCTTTGTGTGCTGCATGAAGTCAGAGGCAGAAACGGGTGTATAGAAAGAAGAAAGTGTCAAAAAAAAGGTATGTCAGAAAACAAAAAATAACAGGGAAAAAGAATCAAAACTCTTGTCCAACCTACTGTTATAAGGAAATATCCTTCTAGGTTCAGTTCCAAGTGGGGAAAAAGACACTGGATTCATGAAGGTTGCTTGGAAGGAAGGTTTAATGGTGGACAGGAGCACATGGCTTGAGCCCCTGTACAGAAAAGGTAGCTTACATGGTTCCAGGTGTGGTGAAGAGAAAAAAAGAGGAAGAGATATGCTGAGTTCCTGGTTTTTATAGTGTAAGTTGGGTCCCACCTCTTAGATTTCCTTTTCCTGTATAGAAATGTATCCCATTGGCTCTCAGACCCCCCCAGGGGCATGCTGGGGTGGCTCTTGGCTTTTGTCTAATCCAGCTTTGGCTGAATGAAAGGGCCTTGGGCAAATCCTATTGTGGTTTTATCATGCAGAAGACTTTCAGCCAGGTGAGAGGAATGTGTGAGCTGGGCCCAGTCCTTAATAGCCCATTTGCAAGGCGTGGGAGTTTTCCAAAAGGAGTCTTGTCTGTTTAAAAAGCATGTTTCCAGATGTGTTCCACAGAATATCTTCTACCTTTTAATATCTCCTAGGATATCTCATTTCCTAGGAGAGGGGTGGGTGCTAACTTCCTACAATCCCTCATTTTTTTTTCAAAACATGTGAGTGCAACACATGTTTTGACACAAGCTTCAAATTGATCAGGTCAGGGAGATTTTATGGGTGCTTTCAATTTTCTCTGATGCAGAGGGGAAGACGTTGAAAGAGGCAGTTGAAAGAGGCAGCAGAAGGATTCCTTCAGTGGCTCCCAAAAGGAGAGCTTTCAACCATGATGGTCAATGGCCAGGGCAAAAGTTTACAGTATCCAATTTTCCATGCCAATTATGTTCAGATGTTTGATAACACTTTCGATGAGCTCCCAGACAGGTTTCAAGCAAGCACAGGCCCCACAATATTCCCACAGCCATGGTTTACCTTGAAATCACAGGCTGCCCATTTCCAAGGGATCGTTCTTGAATCTGCCCTAGCTCTTACTTTAGTGCATCTAGGATTTGTGAGTCCAAATTGAAGTTAGCCAGTGTGCAATCTAGACTTTTCCTTTTTTTTTTTAGAATGAGCCCTGGGACTCTTACTCCTGAGACCACCAGTGCAAAATACCCTGCTTTACTGGGCAGCAGTCAGGCCTTGGGTTTTCAAAGATCCTTTCTGCTAGCTCTTCAAGTGGGGAAATTGCCTGAGGGGACCTGTCCCCTTCCCCCATGGAATTAGCAGGGAGATATGACTGCCTGGGCTTTAATGCCACAAAGCAGGAGTCAAAACAACAACAACAACAAAAACCAGCAAGCTAAAAGCAGCTTTGGGTGGAGGTAGGTGAAAAAGGGATAACCTCAGTCTAATTCTGAATGGCGTGTCTCTGTGTGTTTGTGTATGCAGCTACAAATTTACCTCCCACTAGACAGAAATCTAAAGTGTACAGAACTCACTGTGGCAACCACTCCCAATACAATTCTTACATGAGTACATTAAACTGATTACAATATAGATGAGACAAGAAAGAGAAACGTTACAATGAATTTCAGTGAATGAAGCAAGGAAAAAAAGAAAACAAAGGAAAAACGTTACAATGAATTTCTGTGACTGAAGCAAAGAAAGAAAGAAAAACTTTACAATGAATTTCTGTGACTGAAGCAAAGAAAGAAAACTTTACAATGAAGTTCCCCCCTCCCCCCTAGTCTTTTCAGCTGTCTTCTGGGGATTGAAAATAGATGTTTGGTCTTTATTTGTCCATCTCAGGGTCCTTTCATTCATGTCTGCTGGGTGGCCTTAGGTTTTGGTGGTAAGGCTGGTCAGTCAGGCTTGGAAAGATCTGCTCCACTCTGGTTGCTGTGATGACTAGAGGACTAGATGCAAACCCAATTCTGGCTCAAATGGATAGAATGTCTTTAGTGGAGGCAGTGTCTGAGCCCATTTGCTCTGCTTCCATAGGCTTCAGGATCATGTGTGCAGGGCTGAAAGACATAAGAACAGGGTCCCTTCCCCCTTTTGCTGGTAATTCTACCACGAGAGGCATTGTAAAAGGATTAGAGATTTGGGGGGGGGGGGTAGATAGCTTGTAGGCAGGGTTTGAGGAAAACAAACAACACATCAGTATCACAGTTAAATCAATTATAACAAAATGGAGGCATCACCGGGGGAAAAAATGAACAGACATTTCCATCTTAACAGAGAATTGGCATCCATTAAACATCACAGAAGAGCAATATTAAAACTGTTTGCATGTACATACAGTAAATGTGAGAATGGAATTTTCCTGTAAATTAACTTAAAACATTGTCCCTTAAATTTTGGCTTTTCTTAAAAACACAGAGAGGAATAGGAAAATTGAACTCTGTTCCTTGTCCCAGACCAGGTTGGCCAGTCCTAACTGGGCAAAGACATTTTCCTTTCTTTTCAGTGCTTTTAATTTTTTTCTAACAATTTGAAATTCATATCTCTAGGAAACAGAGATATTTTACAGTTGCAATTACCTCGAGTGCGCACAAGACAAGACAAAGACGTACACATACACAAAAACATGGACCAAGAGGATGACAGGACATACACACAAGTCCTTCCTGCCATAAATTTCAGTTAAATAACGGAAGGCACAAATCTTAACAAACAAACCACGTGGTTACATATAAGAGAGAGAGAAGAAAAGAGAGAGAGAAGAAACAACAAACACCTCAACATTTTTCCTTTTCTGTTTTCTTAAGTACCTTTATTTAGCCAAATTGGCTGTTTTGTTTTGTTTTGTTTCTCTGTGTCATCCCTCAGCAAAGCCCATTTTCTACACAAGTTTCCTGCTTTTACTTTTGCACATTCCTGTCATACAGATATATTCCTGGCGTCCCAGGTTCCAAGCCCACACAAAGGTCTCTGCCACCCTCGAACTAGAGCTTCCCATGATCCTTTAAATGTAAGGTTCACTTTGGCTTAGCTAGTGGCGCGCTCAACAGTTTCAGAGACTAAAAAAACTCTGGGAAGGACTTCCGATTCCCTCGTAGAAGTAAGGCCCCCTTCCTGTAGGGAATCTCTCTAGGTTTATCAGATCCAAAAAGGGGATCTGCGAGGACTAGCCGCCCCTGTACAGCTAGTACTAGGACCTCCACACTCACGGGCTTCACATTTAGAACTGAAAAATTCTGGGGTTTGCTTTTGGGATGTGCACATAAAAACAACAACAACAACAACAAAATTTGCTTTCCCACCCTTCAATCACACACACACACACACACACAGAGACATTCTTCCTCCTTCCCTAACAGAAGGTCCTGTGCTCTGTAAACGCTAAACAGAACTTACACAAATCAAAACAGAGAAAGAGAAGACATTGACACATAGGCTGGTAGATGAGAAAGAAACTCTATACTACCAAATGAGGATAAACAAAAATAATTCAATATTATGAAAAGCTGTATGAGCAAGGAGTTTCAGAAAATAAAATTAAAGAATATTTGAAAAAAAATGGAATTGCCTAAAGTACCAGAAAAGGACAAAAACTATTAAATGAATGAATATCAATGATGGAATTATCAGAAGCAGATCAAGAGACAAAAGAACAACCAAACACCAGGACCAGGTGGGCCAGTGGCAGAATTTTACAAAGATTTTACATAATGAGGTATTGATTGATGTAAAGGTACCACATTCCTGAATGGGAGCAAATATTACTTTGATTCCAAAATAAGATTCAGATTTAATGCAGATAAAATTTAATGCAGATGATATAGGCCCATCTCTTCACTGAATGCTGACTATAAAATATATACTTCAATAATGGCAGCAAACTAAAAGGTTCCTAAATGAATTTATACATTCAGCTCTCTTAAGCTTTTTCTAAGAGACAGATTAAAAACAAAATGAGAATGATTTTAAATACATTAAAAAAAGGCACAAGAAAAGGATGCTATTCATTTTGATACTGGAAGTGCTAAATATAAATATTATGGCAGACACAGAAATTAAAGGCATGGAAACTTTGAAAACTAATTTTGCACCAAGTGAGAAATAAAATATGTTAATAACCAACCTTACTGACAATTTTGTTGTCCAAAAGGTAGAGAAGAGAACTAGAGGAGATAATTAAGTCCATACTTGACTTAATACTTACAAACAAAGAAGAAGTTGTAGAAGGATTTGAAACTGCATCATTAACATAACAAAAACAATTGAACACAATTGAACACACTAAAGTCTTAGATTTTAAAATAAAGCTGACCTTAATAAACTCAAGAGAAACTTGAGAAAGATTCCTTGGATGAAAGTCCTAAAGGAAAGAAGCAACTCAAGAAGCTTTGTAAACTCTGAAAAAACTTGATTATAAAAGCCAATTGCACAAAAGCAATCAGGAAAAAAAAACCAGAAATCCAAGAAACCAGCATGGCTGCACAAAGACCTCACTGACAAATTGAATGAATGAAGGACAGATACAAAAATGGAAACAGGGACACATAACTAAAGCAGAATATCAGCAGATAGCAAGAATCTGTAAAGAAAAATCAGGAAACAAAAGCCTTGAATGAACAACAACTTGCAACAAAGGTGAAAGATAATATAAAAGATTCTTCCAATACATAAAAAAACAAGAAAAAAAATCAAGGAAACAATTGGACCACTAAGGAGAGAAGGCAACACAGAGAAAGCCATGAGTTGCTTAACTCATTCTTTGCATGTCTTCTTGCAAAAAAGAAATGCAACCCAACTAACCAGAAATATAACTGGAAAGGAAAAATAAAACAGACTGTAAACTAAAGTTAAAATAAGCAAAAACAGTAAGAGAACACCAGGTCCCAGAGTCCTAAAGGAGCTGGTAAATGAAATCTCAGAACCACTGCACATCTTTTTTAAAAAAAATCTTGGGACACGGGGACCACCTGAGAAACTGGGAAAAAGCTAATGTGGTTCCCATCTTCAAAAAGAAAGAAAAAAAAACAACTAGACTGAGCCCTATCTAATGCAAAGAAAAGTAAAATCCTACCCCTAGGTAAGGAAAACCAAAAATATAGATAACTATTATAAATTGGTGCAACAAATTAAAACAGATTTGGAGAAGTGGAAAAGAACCACCATAAAATGAGTATCCTGCAATGGCTAGCAGACAAAACAGGGCTGGGGGGGGAAGGGGGGGAGAAGGGGGGGAAGGAAATATCAAAGGATTTAGGGAGATACATTAACTTGGTTAAACAAAAAGCATGATTATTTTTTCCCTAAAATGATTTGTACCCAGACAACACACTATTCAATTGAAATTGGAATTTACATATGCCATAAAGTATAATTAAAAGCAAAAATTACCCCCCACACACATACACACATGCAAACACACATTTCCCAGTTTTCTATGGTTTAAAGTAAAATTTAGAGGTAGGTACTCACCTTCTTTCCAAGCAGCCCTTGAATTGAAACTCAAAAAACCCCTTTAAAACCAAATTTCCAATGGCCCAGGTCAAATAAATTTATTTAGGCCTGGATCACTGGAGAGGTTAGCTTGGAAATCATCTGGCTCGCCAATTGTTATAAGGAAATATCCTTCTAGGTTCAGTTCCAAGTGGGGAAAAAGACACTGGATTCATGAAGGTTGCTTGGAAGGAAGGTTTAATGGTGGACAGGAGCACATGGCTTGAGCCCCTGTACAGAAAAGGTAGCTTACATGGTTCCAGGTGTGGTGAAGAGAAAAAAAGAGGAAGAGATATGCTGAGTTCCTGGTTTTTATAGTGTAAGTTGGGTCCCACCTCTTAGATTTCCTTTTCCTGTATAGAAATGTATCCCATTGGCTCTCAGACCCCCCAGGGGCATGCTGGGGTGGCTCTTGGCTTTTGTCTAATCCAGCTTTGGCTGAATGAAAGGGCCTTGGGCAAATCCTATTGTGGTTTTATCATGCAGAAGACTTTCAGCCAGGTGAGAGGAATGTGTGAGCTGGGCCCAGTCCTTAATAGCCCATTTGCAAGGCGTGGGAGTTTTCCAAGAGGAGTCTTGTCTGTTTAAAAAGCATGTTTCCAGATGTGTTCCACAGAATATCTTCTACCTTTTAATATCTCCTAGGGTATCTCATTTCCTAGGAGAGGGGTGGGTGCTAACTTCCTACACTACAACAAGTGGCTTCTGGTCTCACCTTCAGTTCCTTGCCGCATTCCCCTTTTATCAAGGGGCATGTAGCCCTTTTCCCCTCTCCAGGGAATATACCTCCACCATTAATTAACAGATCTCTTGTAAACACCATATATTTAATTAAGTCATGATTGGAAAAGGGAAGGAGAAAGAAGATGTATCAGAAGAAAAGCACTGGGAAACAAGGAAATAAAGCAAATAAAGCAGTCAGTCACTGGGGCAGGAGCATTTCATATGGAACTTTGGCCATTATATCTGGAGCATCAGCTATTACAATAATTAAATGTGAATCGTCTCCCATGAGCCATTTCAAAGGCCCGGTTCTATGGAAATTGAACAAAATTTTATTTATTTATTTATTTATTTATTTATTTATTTATTTATTTATTTATTTATTTATTTATTTATTTATTTATTTATTTATTTATTTATTTATTTATTTATTTATTTATTTATTTATTTACCGCCTCACAGTGCAAGCACTCTCTAAGCAGTTTACACCAGTAAGCAATGTATATTTATATTGCCCCCAACAATCTGGGTCCTCATTTTACCTACCTCGGAAGGATGGAAGGCTGAGTCAACCTTGAGCCGGTGAGATTTGAACCGCTGACCTGCAGATCACAGTCAGCTAAAGTGGCCTGCAGTACTGCCTCTAACCGCTGCGCCACCTCGGTTAAAAAAATGGAACAATTGACACATTTTTCCCTACATGTTTATATATATTTCCAAATTCTCTGCAAATAAATGCAAAAGGAAAGCTTTAGCCTTTTCCATCTTTGACCTGTCTCTCAGCTTTGATCTCTTACCACCTAAGAGATGAAATACAATTAAAATAAAGTAAAAATAAATATAGTAAAAATAAATATAGTATTCAAAATAGTACATGCTGGGGGGGGAGGGAAATAATTCCAAATGAACTTACCTGTGGACTTTTCCACAACAAATTATGGAGAAAGGAATGACAGAAGTCAGACCATTGAAGACTGACTTTTTGAAGTACGTGTGAGACGTACTTAAAGCTTTTGAAATAGCCTTTGATTATGGTTTAGCTATATTATTTAAAACCTTTTCATTAAAATACCCATTAAAGAGCTCAAGGTCAAGGTTAACATCTGAACAGGTTGATTGTGTTGTTTTAAAGACAAGCTATAAAAAGAGGCTGCAAACCACTGGAGAGATGATTATAAGATGAAAGTTTAATTTCACACATACATCTTAATGAAAGCAATACCCCACATTTCCCTTTGAAAAAAAAATTAAAACAAATTTTATTCTTCTATTTTCATTCTTATTCTGGACTGAATAAGAACGATTTAAAAAAAAATCCTGAACAAATTTTTCACACAGCTCTAATATAAGCTTTTGTTAGAATAGCCATCTACAGCAGCAGTAGCCATTTTAGTTACTCATCTATTTTGGTCCAAATTGAGATTTTGGCACTTACGGCATCTTTAAAACTTTGAACGGTCTGCCAGGCACCTGGAGTCTTGAAGGAGCACTTCTCCCAATACCAGTCAGCTTTTATTAAGTGATTTCATTAGAGGCCTGATGGATGCCAACAAAACCCTTGGCTTTTGTGATGTCCAAATGAGACATGTCTTGCCTATAGACAAAATGTGTTTCTAGTTAGACTGCAGAACAGAGCTTTAAAATGAATATACCACCACAAACAAAGAGGAAATATCATTTAGAAAATATATTATTTTCTTATTTATAGAACTATGTAATTTTACAAGCTGTTACAGTTGTATTATAATATTACAGAGTCTTTATAATCTAATTGCTCTCAGATGCCAGTACATTGCATGGTACCAAATGACTGGTCACCCATGGAGGCTAAAATCTGTCTCTCACCAAATCTTTTCAGACAGGATTGTTGTGGCCTTTAAACAGCCTGTCATCAAACTCAATTTGATAAAAAAAGTGTCATTTGTCCAAGATGAGCAACCTTAAATATGCAATATGGATTTAAAAATAAAATAAAATTGAAAGGAAAAAAGTACACTATTATAAAACCTTTGAGAAGTAGTGTGTAATGGTGTAACATTTTTCCCATGTGTGCACACACATGCATGTGCTTAGCTGCCTGCACTGATTCCTACATACATAACTCCCTAAGGCTTCCCCTCTCAATTCCTAGACTTGAAACTTGACACAATTGGGAGAGAGGTCTGTTCATAGGTGGCTACTATCACTTTACAGGGAAAAATTTCCTCTGTTGGCCAACTTTGCTGATTAATATTGTAGAAACTAGCATACATAACGATGTATTTATTTAATTGTTGCATTCTAAAAGACTCATAGTAAAGCAAAATTCCAGTAAACAATCAATAAAAAAGCTTAAGAGTGGCACAAAGAGCCATGGAAAGATACATGCTCAGCATTGCAAGACATTGCAAGAAAGACCTGCACATGGATTAGAGGATAAACAAAAGTATACAATATCACCAAGAGAGTAAAATTATTGAAATGGAAATGAGCTGGTCACATAGCAAGAAGAACTGATGGCAGGGGGACCAAGGCAGTCATAGAGTAGATACCATTTAGAATAGAATAGAGCTGGAAGGGACCTTGGAGGTCTTCTAGTCCAGCCCTCTGTTCAAGCAGGAGACCATCTCAGACAAGTGACTGTCCAGTCTCTTCTTTAAAAAACCCAGTCATGGAGCACCCATAATTTTTGGAGGCAAGCTGTCCCACTGGTTAATTGTCCTCACTGTTAGGAAGTTTCTCCTTAATTCCAAGTTGCTTATCTCTTTGATTAGTTTCCAACCATTATTTCTTGTCCTGTCCTCTGGTGCTTTGGAGAATAATTTGACCCCATCTTCTTTGTGGCAGCCCCTCAAATACTATAATACTGCTATCATGTCATCCCCTAATTCTTCTTTTCTTTAGACTAGCCAGATTTCTTTAGATATATTTAGACACAGATATATTTCTGTAATTTCTTTAGACTAGCCAGACCCAAAACCTCAGCTTGATAAAAAGTGTCCACAAAAGACACCTAAAACAAGATGGATTAACAATCTCAGCAAGTATTGAGGGGCCCAATTGGCAAAAGAAAGTTCAGGACTGTATTGGTGGAAACATGAGGAAGAGGCCTTCATCCTGCAGAGTTTAGACCAGTGGTTCCCAAAGGGGGCGGTACCGCCCCCCAGGGGGCGGTGGGAACCCTTAGGGGGGCGGTGAGAGGTAAGGGTGGCGACAGGGGGGCAGTGAGAGGGTCCAGGGGGGCGGTAGGTGGTTCGCCGGTCCTGTCCCCATGCTGCCACCCATGTCCACCCAATCGCCCGCTGCCGCTTTTCCCACCACTCTTTTCCCGGCGGGGACTGAGCGGGCCGCGAGACGGGCATCTTACTGGACTTTTAACAGCTCCGTGTGTCTGTCATCTGGTCTCTTTGCACTGGTCTCCAACCTTGGCAACTTTAAGACTTGTGGACTTCAACTCCCAGCAAAGCTGGCTGAGGAATTCTGGGAGTTGAAGTCCACAAGTCTTAAAGTTGCCAAGGTTGGAGACCCCTGGAAAGCTTGCAAAATACAGAAACTCTTCTCGCGAGGATGAGCAATTAACAACTCGCAGCGAGAAGAGTTTCTGTATTTTGCAAGCTTTTTTCCCTAGAGACTAGCCAACAGAAACACGGAGCTGTTAAACCTGCAAGACACGGGATTGGGGGGGTGCGGGCAGGGGCTGGGTTGGGGGTTGGGTTGGGGGGGGCGGGAGGAGGAGGAGGAGGAGGGAGACCTTGTGGGGAAATCTCAGCTGCCTCTTTTCCGCTCCTTGGGCCAAGAGGCACCGCGGCCGGAAAGTCGGTCCAGAAAGAGGGCAGCCATGGTGGGGGAGGTCGGGAACAGTTGCCCGCCAGAGTTTCTGCTGCCTTCGCCTGCCTCCCTTTCCTTTCCTTTCCTTTCCTTTCCTTCCTTTCCTTTCCTTTCCTTTCCTTTCCTTTCCTTTCCTTTCCTTTCCTTTCCTTTCCTTTCCTTTCCTTTCCTTTCCTTCCTTCCTTCCTTCCTTCCTTCCTTCCTTCCTTCCTTCCTTCCTCCTTCCATTTCCTTCCCTCTCATTCCTTCCTTTTCTTTCTCTTTCCTTTCCTTTCCTTCCTTTCTTCCCTCCCTCCCTCTATTTTTCTCTCCCAAACAACCCCAAGTTAAATCCTCCCATTGGCCATTGTGTGTACATGTGTGTCTCATCTTCTAAAAATCATAGCTCCCCACCCCAAACACCCAATACCATCCCCTTCTCCATCCCACTGATGATCCCAGGTGCCCAGCCTCCTGCGCCCCCCCCGCAACCTCTCCGCATGCCCGTCTCACAATGTGGCCTTCGGCCTCGCCTCCTCTGCCCACCTAACACACTGCTCTCGTTCGTCCCTGCGATGCCATCTTCCCCTGCCCCCGGATGGATAGCAATTTAGGCAGGCATGACACACCACCAGGTGAGGAGGGGGCTTTCTAGCTGTGCCTGCTGGGTACAGGAGTCCCCCCCTCCACCCGGCCTCTGTGCCAAGGAAGGCAATTCGGAGGGTGCCAGCGCTTCCCACGGGGGAGGGGGTGTATTTCCAGGAAGCCCCTTGAATGTGCCAGTGTGGGGGGATGGGGAGAAGACCCTCCCCCATGTGCATCTGTCCCACCCACCCCCTCCATTGGCCACTTCTGCAGTTTTCTTTCCTTTCCAGGCTCTGTTTGGTCATCCAGTTGAGCCAGCCTTGGCGAGGAACCAAAATGGCTTGTGTGTTTGTTTGTTTGTTTTTGCAACCAAATACAAACCATGTTTGGAGGAACCGGTTTCAAAACCTCCCAGTTTCCCAAACCTGGACGTTTTCGGCCACGCACGCGCACACACACACTCACACACACACACACAGTGGCTCAATGTGGGATAGATTTCCCACCCACCTCCAGCCCCTCTTTTCAAACACGCCCCTCTTCCTCGCAGACAGAAGCACATTTTAAATTGCCATAGGAAGAGCCCAGAGGAGGCAATGTAGTCCCGTGGTGTGTGCGATACACACACACACACACACACACACACACACACATAGAGAGAGAGAGAAAATAAGGAAAGAAAAAGGAAGGAAGGAAAGGAAGAAAGAAAGAAAGAAAAGAAAGAAAGAAAGAAAGAAAGAAAGAAAGAAAGAAAGAAAGAAAGAAAGAAAGAAAGAAAGAAAGAAAGAAAGAAAGATGGTAGGTAGGAAGGAAGGAAGACAGAAAGAAAGAAAAAGATGGTAGGAAGGAAGGAAGACAGACAGAAAAAGAAAGGAGGGAGAGAAGGGAAGGGAGGGATGTAGCAAAGAAAAAGGAAAGAAAGAAAGAAAAAGAAAGAAAGAAAGATGGTAGGTAGGAATGTAGACAGAAAGAAAGAAAAAGATGGTAGGAAGGAAGGAAGACAGTCAAAAAGAAAAGAGGGAAGGGAAGGGAGGGAAGAAGGAAAGAAAAAGGAAAGAGGGAGGGGGAGGGAGGGAGGGAGGAAGGAAGACAGAAAGAAAGAAAAAGAAAGAAAGAAGGGGAAGGGAGGAAAGAAAGAAAGAAAGAGAAAAAGAAAGGAAGAAAGAAAGAAAAAGAAGAAAGAAAGAAAGAAAGAAAGAAAGAAAGAAAGAAAGAAAGAAAGAAAGAAAGAAAGAAAGAAAGAAAGAAAGAAAGAAAGAATTATGACCACAATTGAGCATAACATTTTGGTTGCTAAGCAAGAGCGTTGTTAAGTGAGTTTCACCACATTTTACAAGTTGGCCATGCCCACCTGGTCACCTGACCACTAAGCCACGCCCACCTGAGGGGGTGGGGTGGGGGGCGGTGAGGATGAGTTTGTAGCACCAAGGGGGCGGTGGACTGAAAAAGTTTGGGAACCACTGGTTTAGACAATGGTTAAAATGATGATGAATGTAACTAAACAGATACAGTAACTCTGTAACAAACCCATCCTAAGATACTACCATCAGTTAGCTCAGCCCAAAAACTGATGGAATAGGATTCCCTATTTACTTGCTTTCAGAATGCAAGGAAGGTTAGAACTTCATGGACATAGAGAGAGGGGGGAGCTACTAGTGAAAATTGCCTCTTGTCTATCCCTCCTACCTTTACCCGCTTCCTATCTCTGAAATAGGAGGATGTTCTTACCAGGATCTCTCTAGATGTTGTTGTTGTTGTTGGTGGTGGTGGTGGTGGTGGTGTGTGCGTGTGTGTGTGTGTGTGTGTGTGTGTGTGTGTGTGTGTAGGAGAGAGAGAGGGGGGGAGAGAGAATTTACGGATGAAGTGAAATGCTATAGCTCAGTGATGGCGAATCTATGGCATGTGTGCCAGAAGTGTGCCTCTCTGCTGGCACGTGCGCCATCGCCCCAGGTCAGATCTCCATGGCATTTCTTTCGTGAATTTCTATTTCCCTGCAAACGACAAAACAGAAGCTCACAAAAGAAAATGATTATCTTACCTCTTGCTGCGCTGTCAATGTTGGGATGCTCTGCCTCCCGCCGGCCAGTTGGGCTTCGGGTCTTCATGTCCACGCGTGCATGTCCACGCATGGGTGCATTAGCGTGCATGCACGCAGCTTTCAGTTTGGGCATGCACGCATGCGCAGTTTGGGCACTCGGTGCTGTAGTTCGCCATCACTGCTGTAGCCTATGCCCTAAAATGTGACTCATAGCAAGAAGTAGGTTTTTTCTTTTTAAGAAAAAAAGATGAATTTGTTTAAATATAATTGTTATTAGTTAAACTGAATTAATGTTTAATGCAGTCTCCTTCTACTGTATGTCAACACATTTTAGAGTAGCTTTTACAGTGTCACAGGTTATTTTCCTTTATCATTTATAATGCCATATTTAGAAAGATTTGGTATGTCAAGAAGACATTAACTTGAATGTTATGTTGAGATTATGTTCCTTCTAACAGATGCTAGAATCATGGAGCATATATAGGAGAGGATGGTTGCATTGATCCAACACTTTTCCACAAATGCTTGGCAACAGTGTGTAATTCTAGCAGACAATGCTGATTTCTATACATTTATGCACATGGGGATACAAGGCTATATTGAGAATCTCAATGACAATTCTGACAAAATCTTTGTGCAAAATTGGGCTCATTTTGGGGCAAACGAAAATCTTTTAGTTCTTGTGTAGAAAAATAAAGTGAAATGCAAATATTTAATTGAAATTAATTTTAAAACTTGTAAAGTTTTAAAGGATCCGTGGTGGCACAGTGGTTAAAATAAAATATTGCAGGCTAATTCTGTCAACTGCCAGCAGTTCGATTCTCACCGGCTCAAGGTTGACTCAGCCTTCCATCCTTCCGAGGTCGGTAAAATGAGGACCCAGATGATTGGGGGAAATATGCTGACTCTGTAAATCACTTAGAGGGGGCTGTAAAGCAGTATGAAACAGTAAATAAGTCTAAGTGCTATTGCTATTGCTAAATGTGAGAGACTGAAAAGTGACGATCTGCAGAAGTTTATGCTTAGGAAATCATGCAGTTACAAAACAAGGAAATATGATATTCATGTTTCTAATAAAATTATATTTGGAATACAATGCAGTTCTTGGCATGTAAGAAAAAGAAAACAACAAACAAATCTGAAGGAGTTCAGAAAATGTACAAAAACATATTTGTCTTGCTTGAGGCAGAACTGATTTTTGAAAGTAGATTTAAAAATATAGTTTGTTCAAAAGTTGGTTACAGGAGGATACAAAAAGATTAAGGGTTGGCTTAGGACAGCAGATTGTTTTGCATGTTCGGATTAAGAGAGTTTGTTGTGCAGATACAAACTGAGTTCCATTACAAAAAAAACCCCTCTAGCAATATAAGGAAATCAATTTAAAAACTCGTTTAAGTTGACGATTTTGATAGAAGTATAGACAGTAATTGGGGAAGTAAGAAGCTGTCTAGACACCAGAGAACAATAAAAATGATTAGAAGGGAAAGAAAGAAAAGTCATTGTGCCTACCTAGGTTCCTTTTAAGCTGCGCGGCTGCGGGGCTGCGGGGCTGCGTGGCTGCGCAGCAGCGCATGTGATAAGAAAATGCCACGCAGCAGTTTCCAACTGCCGCCTGGTGTTTTCTTATGTCAGAGGGAACATTGATCACCAGCCGATCGGGGTGGGTGGGGGGTGGGGGAAAGGAGCCTTCAACAGAGAGAGGCGGAGACTTTAACTCTTGCCTCCCCAGGCAGGCTCCGCTGCTAGGGAGAGGAGAACGAGATCAAAGGCTGCTGCCCACCAGCTTACTCTTCATCCAGGAAGGCCGGTTCGGTCCCCCCAGAAAAGAAAACGCCGCACAGCAGTTTCCAACTGCAGCGCAGTGATTTTCAATGTTAGAGGGAACATTGGCGCCTACTTTAAGGAGTTCAAAATGTCAGGCAGAGAGTAACCTGAAGTTCTTGACTAAAATACCAGGGTGAAGTATTTTCCCCTGCTACTCACTACTTCCTATTATCTTCTTCAGTCAGCATATTTCTGTGTTTATTTGATTTTATTTTGCTTATTAATTTGTTTTTCATGAAAACCTCTAAGTGGGGCAGACCCAAGATTGAAATAACAACTCAAAGAACCAGGAGGATGTACAGTAGATTGCACTGAAAAGTAAAGTTGTCCTCTGCTATCCTTGCAGTCTACTACTACCTCTTTCTGAACAGAAGTCCTTTTGTGTTTGGGACAAATGTGAAAAGCAGGATTAATGAACATTAAATTCAGTAATAAAAGCAGAAGAAAATGGTACCAGATAGTATGGTTTGTGGCCTACAATGGCTTCACCTGTCTCTAAGGGAATCTCAGCATGTTCAGCTATCAAAGATGGCCAGGCCAAAAGGGAATGTGAATCTAGTTCCTGAATGGGTCACAGATTGTTTGGAGTGTCAACATCCTGGCAACCAGCAGCCATCTTGGCACCCGATTTTCCCTTTCCTGTATATGTGCTAAGCAAGACGCTCTTAATGTATTGTGAAATTCCTCTCATAGATGCTCTAGCAAAGCTGACATGGTTTTATGTAACTTTCAATATCTTTTAATATTCACTTTCTGATTCATCTTAGGAAAAAACTTTACTCTATTAGTTGATAGTTTAATGTATTGTGTTTTACTGAGTTTCTTAGTGTTCTTTTATCTAAATTACATATTTCCTACTTACTATTAGTAAAGGACAGTTCATAAATATGCCTAATAATAAATAAACTAATGTTATCAAATCAAATCAAACCTTTATTGTCAATGCACAACATGTGTAAAATGAAATTGAATGAGCCTCCCTTGGTGCAGCCCTCCCCCCAAAAAAGAACACAGAATACATCTCAATAACTCAATAAATAAAAGAAAAAGAAATCCCTAAACCCAAGAATAGGATAGGATAGGATAGGATAGGATAGAATAGAATAGAATAGAATAGAATAGAATAGAATAGAATAGAATAGAATAGAATAGAATAGAATAGAATTGAATTCTTTATTGGCCAAGTGTGATTGGACACACAAGGAATTTGTCTTTGGTGCATATGCTCTCAGTGTATATACTGTAAAAGAAAATATACATTTGTCAAGAATCATGAGGTACAACACTTAATGATTGTCATAGGGTACAAATAAGCAATCTGGAAAAAATCAATATTGATATAAATCGTAAGGATACAAGCAACAAGTTACAGTCATACAGTCATAAGTGGGAGGAGATGGGTGATAGGAACGATGAGAAAAACTAATTGTAATAGTAATGCAGCCTTAGTGAATAGTTTGACAGTGGTGAGGGAATTATTTGTTTAGCAGAGTGATGGTGTTCGGGGAAAAAAACTGTTCTTGTGTCTAGTTGTCTTTGTGTACATTGCTCTATAGCAGTGATGGCGAACCTTTTTTTGCTCGGGTGCCAAAAGGACGCGCACACTCGCAATGGCGCGATGGCGCGTGCCCACACCCATAATGCAATGCCCCCCTCGTGCATGCGCACACAACCCCCCTGCACTGCCCCTGCATTTCCGAACTTCCAGTTGGCCTGTTGGGCCGTTTTTTGCCATCCACAGGTTCCGGAGGCTTTCCTGAAGCCTGGGGAGGATGAAAATCAGCCCAACGGGTGAAAACGGCCTCCCCCCTTGCCCTCCAGAAGGGCAAAAATCAGCTGGCCAGCGCGCACATGCGCGCTGGAGTTGACATAGGGCAAAGCCTCGCGTGCCCTCAGATATAGCTCCGCGTGCCACCTGTGGCACCCGTGCCATAGGTTCGCCATCACTGCTCTATAGCGTCATTTGAGGGTAGGAGTTGAAACAATTTATGTCCAGGATGCGAGGGGTCAGTAAATATTTTCATGGCCCTCTTTTTGACTTGTGCAGTATACAGATCCTCAATGGAAGGCAGGTTGGCAGTAATTGTTTTTTCTGCAGTTCTGATTATCCTCTGAAGTCTGTGTCTGTCTTGTTGGGTTGCAGAACCAAACCAGAAAGTTATAGAGGTTCAGATGACAGAGTCAATGATTCCTCTGTAGAACTAGTAATAACTAGCACACCATATACGTTTATAACATTATATGACACCGGTATAAACATGTTGCATGTTACGCTGACCCTGCGAGTCTATCATATTAAACCTGATTGTGGTGTTATGTTGCGTTTAGAAGTCTTACGGCCCATGGATAAATACTTTTTCAGCCTATTCAGCCTATTATATTATTTATAATATCCAATGTTATAACAAAATGTTCTTGATAGCTTATGCTTTTCAGTAGCATTTTAAAAGATTTTCCACTATTAGAGGTATTTTGCCTGTCACAAAGTTTTCTTCAGAGAAAGTGCCTTCTTCTATTTCCTGAAAGTGAAATATACTTGCATACATTTTGGAATGCTGGTCTTCTTGATGTATGGGAGATCAAACAACAGATCTTAAAAAGAAACACAGCACACAAGGGAGGCAGATTACTTTTTCTTTGTAATGCATTTACATTTTGTTATTCAGCTGTTCAATACCAAGGCTATACTTGTCTCTGTCAAAATACCATTTGTCCCAGAATCTCCTGTGAAGCGTTTACCTAGATAAATATTTTTCTTCAACTAATGATCTTGTTAGGTACTGACTGCTCTGTGAATAATGATTTTGATACCTAATGGAGTAACAACTCATTTGTATTTCTCCATACTGATTCTTTTTAGATTTTCATATAATAAAAATGAAGAAGTTCTACTGCAATTCTGCCTCACTGCTTAAGCCGTTATCTAAACAGTAATTAAATCTGGTAAAGAGTAACTTATGCTAAGCTAAAACTAAACCCATCATACGATAGTGTACAATTATCCGTGAACATTGCCATTATGTTTGTGTAGACTATTGGAATGTCAGAGAAATAATCTGGTTATATTAGATGATATTCATTGGATGACATTCTTGGCTGTCAACCTTTGTACAGTAGAGAATTTCCACTACATGCTAATGGCAAAGAATGCTCTTTTGAATTAACACAAAATTAATGCCAGATATAGAAAACCTGCATTTCTTTTATCAGTTGTCAATCAGTCTGACAGGTATTGTTTTAGAGATTATTTCAAAGAAGAGAATTTGATTTAATGATCTCTCTATTGATCTGCAGCATTCGTGAGTTTCAATTTCATTTGACGAAATCATGATGGAATTCCTCCTATTGGGCTTTTTAATAATGCTCCTATTACTACAAAGGAGGAATCTGATTCTTAAGATTGTGGGAGAATTTCTCCATCTAATTTCTCTAGTCATAAATTTAATTAAGAGTATTAAAAGACCATTTGTATTTATTTTGGGTTGATTTTTATTTAATGTCTACTCAAAGGTAAATTCAAGTGAGTTTACTAAGATTGGCATTTAATACTAGAACACAATGATGATGTTTGTCCATCGTGTTCGAAGAGGACCTTGGCATCTGGAGAGGAGGATGTCAAGACTTGTGCGTGAATTGGATTAAAGTGAGGGAGAGGTGCGCGTAGTCAGCCTTACTCTCTCTTCCTAGATTCCATCTTACTCCAAATAGCAGGACAAGAGTCAAGACAGTTGGAGATGGGCTGGGCGCAGTGGTTGACCAGGGCGTCTTTCGTGTCTTGCCGTGCTCTTAGCGTACCACATCACTTGCAGAGACTGCCTTCATGACCGTTGACCTATTCTAGTAGGTTTCATCCACTCAGTCCGCCGGAATCTGTCTTCACATGCTTGGGATATACAAGTCCCTATCTCACTGAAGGTCGATGACCCAACGGCTACTCTCAACCTGGTTTGGCCAGCCTGTCGAAGCTGTTGCCCGGGGTGTGGCCGCTGCGCATGCTACAGCTGCTAGGAGCCACAGGTGAGAGCTGGGTGACAGGTGGGGACCAAAGGTGAATGAGCTGCCCTAAAAGCTGCCCTAAAATGAGCTGCTGTAAAAGGACATGACATGCCCCTACACCAGAGGTGCTACCCCTCCCTGAACACCCCATACCAGCCTTAGCTAAGCTTTTTTACTTTAATATAACATCAGATAAATTATATTTATAATTTCCTCTTGCTGCAATATTGTTTTTATCATTTTAAGAGATTTCAAACATGTTTCACATTGAGATTATATCCTTCCATTTGTTGACATGTAGTAGGAAAATAATCAGCATTCAGTTATTCATATGATAGAAAAATCTCCTTGTTTACCTGATTTCTTCTCTAGACTTCTTCTAAGCCTTCTCTAGTCTTCTATTTGGTACAACATGAAATCTAATTTACAGTCATAATATTCAATGGTTGCATTATATGTTCATTGCAGCCTTCAGGAGTGTTCCTATATTGAGATAGCAGGGAAAATACCATCACATACTACAGTGCAGTAAGATTAAAGGGTGCATACCTGATGTAATTTTCCTTTCTCAGGAACCCTTAAAGATATGAAAATATAATTATGGTTTCAGGAGAACAAAAATAGCTCTGCTCTCTCATTACTGTTTTCTTGAAACTGACATTTAGAGATTGCTGCACTAATCCAAAAGCAACACTGAGTCCTTAAGACCAATAGATATTGATACTCTAGTCCTACATGAATTTTCTCAATCTCCTTTGAAAGTCATCCAAGTTCTGACCCCTTTTTTAAGAATGGAAAGAAAATTTGTATTTGTGCATTTTTCTTTGTGTCATGCATGATTTCAGACAGCTTGATCATTCCCTAACACGTAACTTTTTCCCAAGGTAAAAAATCCCAAATATTATAATATCTTCTTGTAAGAAACTCTTTCTAGCTGCCTAGTCATTTGGGTTGACCTCTTCTGCACTTTGTTTAGCTGAACTGTACCAATTTTAAATTGATAACAATATTCCACATGTGAACATCAGATTTTTATAACAGTATAAACACTCCTGGTGATTGAATCTTATTTTCTTTTTTTTAAATGATATTTCATTTTTGAGAAAGATAAAAAGTAAATAAAAATGACAAACTTGAAAAAAGATTTTAAACCCCCCCACAAAACACAAAGTAAAAACCCCAAGATATTTACAAGCTTCATAGAATTAGATTTTTAAAAATCAGTATTTCATTAATTAGTTTTAAATAACTGAATTTATTATAGTATTTAAATAAAAACCTTCACATCATTGTTAAAATATAAGTAATATATAAATGGTAGTAGCAGTAATCAGCAAAATGTAAATCATAAAATGAATGTAGGAGTTAAATTGCTATCTAAGCATGTTAACATTTATTTGCATTTAACAGGTTACAATATTAAGATATTATGTAAGAAAACCCAAATTTTAGATGTGGCACAAGTCACATCTTATAAATAACAATGAACTATATGGAACTATAAACCACAAATGATTTCCAGTGTCACTTTGGACACTGAGATGGTAAGCATATAAATTTAATAAATAAATGTATTGAGTTAAATTCTGGGACAGAATTCTGTGCACATCAAGCTGTACAACTTAAATAACCATTCCTTTACAGAAGAAATTGTATGTACTTTTTAATACAAGTGTAGCATGTTCTTGCAGCAGTTGGCATTAATCCCTTTATTAATTATTGCTAGCATTGAATTTTTTTTCACAGCTGCAACATACTAAATTAACATCTTCATTATAACTCCATCTTTCTTTCTTTTCTTTTTTTTTTGGCTAGTTACCTGGCAAATTGAGGCATCTAGTACTTGTTAAGATTATCCTATAATTATTATTGTGGTCCTGATTCACGTAAAGACAGTGATGATTATATTTCACTGCTTTATTCTCCCTTCTAACTTGTTCCACTACTTTCACTTAGATTTAATCCTTACTTATTTTAGCTGGATCACAAGGAACTTGTCTTTTTTTCACTGGCATGCTTTCAATAAACAAGCTATACTAACAAACCAAACTACAGCTAAATGGGTTTGATTCTTAATTTGTTCACATTATGCTAGCTACCACAGATTTTTTTTAAAAAAAAGGAACAGCAAATGATTTCATTTTTTTTTAGTCACCACATTTCTCCCCCCCCCCCCCAGTTGGAATAAGAAAAGGAAGAGGTTCCACTTTAGCTTTCAACCTGAATGGGTGGTAACTTCCTCATCTACTCTTTATCTGGAGACTAAAGCAAGTATGTCATTGCCTTATTTCCTTCCTGCTGTGAAGAAGGATCTGAGGTCATTCCTTAGACAGGAACATTTCTAGTCACAGAATGCTACCATTTTTCCAGCCCATATTCAAACTTTTCTGAACAGCTCCTCTGCCAAAGTACATAATTTGGTAGCCAACTGAATGTAAATAAATGTATGCTTTTTTAAAAATAAAAGATGGTATCACAATAGTACATACATGTCTTCTGCAATGGAATGTTCTCTAATGCATTGAGTCTATGAATCCCAGAATTCTATGCTGCTGACCCTATTGGGAGTTGGTTATTCCAACTATAGACTAGCGGAGACTGAATTAGGATATACAGAAAGAAGCATGCAGATCTGCCATAATCTTGAACAAATGAATGTGGGGAAATTAGGAAAGGAAATTCTCCTGTGGTACACCTATCAAAACTTAAAGTAATTTACCATATACTTAGAATATACTGTACAACATACGTCAATGCAGTAATACAGTATTGGATATTAAAAAGCTTGTTAAAATTCTCATTTCAAATATGTGGAGAGACTGGTAAATAAATCAGGAAGCACTAATTGATAATACCTGAACCAGTATTTGCATGTATGGTTTCTGTATTTGTACTATAAATATAACACCTTTGCAATGGTGTACACTTACACTTCAAAAGGCAAGTAGCGATTTGATTCATTATAGAGAAATTATGTATGAACATGAGGACTTCTTCCTCTGAGCAAACTTTGCTGCAACTTTCATTTTTACAAAAATGATTGACTCTAGTTAACTGAAGATTTTAATTTGCTTCCCCCATTTTAAAAAAGAACATAATACCATCCTGGAACAAAAATCTAAAATTGCCTATAATAATTTTAAGTAAATTTAAAATAACTTTAAATCATAGTTGGTCTTTGTAAATGTAGCATAATGATCAACTAAAATGGTTTTAGATCTGATTTGAAATGTTATCTTCCTTTTCCAGTTCCAAAAAATAAAAATAAAATCATTAGAATCATTAAGAACATGTGTGATTTGTAGCTTTGACATTGTCAGCTATGAAAATAATTCCTGAAACTCAAAATGTGTGGAACTCATGTAATGGTAGACAGGACAATATCCCTTTATATTATATACCTTTAGTGTGGCTCAGCTTTTATATATGAAGCATGTGGGCAAAAGGGGAAGGCTATATATAAAACAAGCAAGACCGTTTGTAGAGCTATAGGTCATTTTTCTGCATTAACACATTATTGTGCTAGTTGGCATTATCATTGGGCAGCATGAAGCAACTAGTTCAGTTGGCAGAGACTGGGCAGGAAGAAAGAAATAGGGACAGCTAAGGTTAACCTATTTGACTTTTTTAAAAACAGGGTGCTGTTACATGATGTATTGTTTAGAAGATACAATATGTTTTTTATGTTTGCATTTATGTCCTGCCTGAGAGCTCAACATGGAGGCTCCTCATTTTCTCTTCATATCAACCCCATAAAGGAGGCTCTACTGAGACAGAATGATTAACCCCATATCACTAAGCTACATGATCAAGTGAGAACTTGAATCTGGGTCTTCTAGTTCAGAATTATGCTTTCATATCTACAAGCAAACAGGCCTTTATTTTTATTCCTAAACATATTTCTATGCAACACATAAGAAACAGGCTGTAATATGTATGCATAGTGTTGTTCTCAGAAGTTCTGGTCCCTTTGCCCAACGCTTGTACAGATAGTAATCATACTGCATGGAAGTACTGGTAACAACATGGAGAGAGAGACAGAGAGAGAGACAGAGAGGGAGGGAGGGAGGGAGGGAGGGAGGGAGGAAGGAAGGAAGGAAGGAAGGAAGGAAGGAAGGAAGGAAGGAAGGAAGGAAGGAAACCCCCACATTGATGGCCCCCAGTGATAGCAGGAGTTGAGAAACCCTTCTTGCCATCCCATTTTCACAAGGTATATCTAGAATTAGGATCTCCCACCGTTTTTGTTTTCCTAATTAGCAGCAGCAGGGGGTAGGGGAGGTCATTTTCATTAGAATAAGAGAGAGCTTCCTGCCCTCTGAGTGGGTGCCATATTGCTTATTCTCAGATCCCCCCTACCAAGCTGCTAATTAGTAAAACAAAAAGTCTGTTCTACCCAGTCTGTTCCTCAGAAATGTGTGAATTATATCACTAGGTGCATACAGAGATGAAAATTAAAAGAAAATATTGGTTGAAACTCCAGGGGCTGTATGTGAGTTTTGACATTTAGAAGGGGAAAAATAAATAAATGCACCATCTTTATTTCTTTAAGACGTTTGTCAAAGAGTCATCACAAATAAATGCCAGGAGGACAGACAATGACCTGGTATAAATGATTAATTTTTTCCCACACAAGCATTCAGAGAAATGTTACTACTATTTAGTCAACATCAACACTCAAATAAATGTTTGGTGCAACAAATGGAACCCTAATCTTTAGTAGATACAGTACCTAAGTATTACCTGTGCTACTGTGCACTAGAGATTTTGATTCAAAGACTTTTTTATTTATTTATTTTGTCAAGTACGTGTTGGTAATATACATAGATGTAACATTGTTTATATACATAAGATTGGTACTGAAAGAGGGAACATTAGGACAGGGATGGTAGGCACGCTGGTGCACTTATGCACGCCCCTTACTGACCTCTTAGGAATCAGGTGAGATCAACAGTGGACAGTCTTAGGGTAAAGTTTTGGGGGTTTGGTGATGAAACCACAGAGTCAGGTAGTGAGTTCCAGGCATTGATCACTCTGTTGCTGAAGTCGTATTTTCTACTGTCAAGTTTGGAGCGGTTCACTTTGAGTTTGTATCTGTTATGTGCTCATGTATTGTTGTGATTGAAGCTGAAGTAGTCATTGACAGGAAGGATGTTGTAGCAGATAATTTTATGAGCTATGCTTAGGTCGTGCCGAAGGCGACGTAGTTCTAAGTTTTCTAAGCCTAGGATTTCAAGTCTGGTTGCGTAAGGTATTCTGTTGCGAGTAGATGAGTGGAGGACTCTTCTTGTAAAGTATCTCTGGACACTTTCTAATGTATTTATGTCCGATATGCGGTGTGGGTTCCAGAAAGATGAACTGTATTTGAGGATTGGTCCGGTGAATGTTTTGTATGCTCTGGTTAGTAGTGTGATATTACCGGAGAAGAAGCTATGTAAGATTAGGTTAACAACTCTTGAAGCCTTTTTGGTGATGTTGTTGCAGTGGGCTTTGGCACTTAGGTCATTTGATATGAATATTCCAAGGTCTTTGACAGAATGAGGGTCGTCTTGTCTATTCAGCTTGTATTTAGTGTTCTGATTTTTTTTGCTAATGTGTAGGACAGAGCATTTGTTGGTTGAGATTTGGAGTTGCCAGATGTTTGACCATTCTGACACAAAGTCAAGGTCTTTGGGGGGAGGGAAGCAGTGTTGTCGGTGGTGTTGAAGAGTTTTACATCATCGGCGAAGAGAACGCAGTCGCTAGTAATGTGATCGCAAAGGTCATTTATATAGAGTATGAAGAGTGTGGGTCCTAGTACGCTGCCTTGGGGTACACCGCTGTTAACAGGAACGGGATTTGATAGGGCACTCCCTATTTTGACCACTTGTTGTCTGTTTGACAGGAACGCAGTTATCCAGTCATGTAAGGGTCCAGAGATGCCGTAGGATTTCAGTTTCAGAAGTAGTTTATCGTGAACCACTGAGTCAAAGGCTTTACAGAAGTCTATGTAAACTGTGTCTATTGTTTTGCCCTGGTCAAGTTTTGTGGTCCATATATTTTTGAAGTGTAGTAGTTGTAGATTGCAGGATAGTTTTTCCTGAAACCAAATTGTTTGTTAGAAAGTAGGTTGTTAGTTTCTAGGTGGAGGGTAATGGATTGGTTTATGATTGATTCCATGACTCTGCATGTGACACAGCATAGAGAGATTGGTTGGTAGTTTTCTACTAGACTGGGATCTCCCTTTTTGAAGATGGGGATGACCATGGCTTGAAGACTTTGAACTATTTCAAAGTCTTCAAGGCTAAGAACAAATAAATTTCTGTAAGAAATCTAAAGAATTAGTTATAAAAATTTCCCTTTCTCATATAGTTTGGAAGACTAAACCAACTTTTCAGCCAAAAATGTAGATATGGTTGAAATGCAGTTTCATCATCTTTACTGGCAAGGCTATAAAGAGTGATGGGAATTGGCATTTAACAATGTCTGGGAGGGCATATATTTACCATCTATGCAGTCAGAAGCAAGTATCCACGTGATTTGAAATCTCTATGAGCACGAAAAAGAATAACATTTTAAAAATCTGTTTTAAAAAAAATGTTTTAAGTGAAGTAAACAAAGCTAGTAAAAAATGGAAAATATCTAGAATTTTAAAAAATGAAAAATAAAGAACAAAAACCCTGGAATCTATACATGAATAGGTATGCAAACTGTGATTTGAAGGGAAAACTTTTAAATAAGTTATATTCTACTGTTAGTCAGAAGGACATTTGTACAGATATATATTATCTTGGGGAAAAAGTTGTTGATATATCAAATAAATGGTGATACGTACTATATAAACCTGTACTTATTCCCCAAGAATATTTTTGTCCCACTCTTCTAAATTCAAGGATTTAGAATTCAATGGACTTCACTTTTACAGAAATTTGCAATAACGAAGAGTAACTTCAAGAACTGATTAAATTTCAGACATAACATCATCATAACATCTTAGGAAAAACAGACAATGAGCCAAAAACAGGAAACATTGTTAAAGATAATTGGGAAAAATAACAGAATAACAGAGTTGGAAGGGACATGGGCGGCCTTCTAGTCTAACCCCCTGATAAAGCAGAAAACCCTATACCATTTCAGACAAATATTTGAATAATACCACAGTATTGTCCACAAGCTTATTCCTAGCTTAAATGGTGTGAAATGTTCTGCAGTTTGACTCCCTTCAGTGTTCATAGTTTACCATTCTTGACAAAGGATGACCATGTGAATTATACTGAACAGTGACCTCACATTGTTATCCTTATCTTATTTTAGATATGTAGAAGGTCAGCAAACTTCGAGATATCTTTTAGTTATGCATTATGAAAAGCTCTGCTTTGAAGTCAAGGCATCTTCAATTCATTTTGAGACACCTGAGGATTGTAGTATTTCAGGTTTCTAAAGGTTCAGGTTTGACATATACAATGTTGCCTATTTTCAATTTTTTCCATACTAGACAAAATTTTGTTTTTCACCCTAATTTCATTTTGACAATTATTACGAATGAAAGCCAGTTTTTATGCAAGAATGCAATCTGCCTTCTTCAGTTGAGTAGTAAAGTTGCTAAAAAAAGTAGTCTGGAAAAAAGGCATTTGTGTATATCAATAATATAGAGACATATAATTCTGAAAAATCAGAATTTCAGAATTCCGAAAAGGAACCTCAAGAATATTTCTTTTGATCCATAGAGCAATTATTTCTTCAGTCTTTTTAATAATTTATGGATTAACAGTTAGTTCCTAATGTCAAACCCAGATTATATAAAACCGGTTACCTATAAAGCAAACATTTAATTTGAAGGATGATATTTTCATCTCAAAATGGGTCTAAAATTTATAATTTATTGATAATCCTTAATTTCTTTTATTAAAAAAACCAATGGCATCTATCTCTGGCACGATTGGCAAAAAATGTTCCCGGGTATGTCAGCAAAATGTTGGAACAAGGAACAAGGGACATACTATCATCTTTGGTGGACATGCCCAAAAGTAAAAGAATACTGGAATAAACTCAAAAATTGGTTGGAAGAAATTGTGCAACAAGAGATCGAGATGAAGCCCAGGATTATTCTTATTGGGAATTATAAGAGGAAAGATAAAAAGAAAAAGAAAACAGATACATAACATTCCACATAACAACTGTGGCCAGAATAGTTTACGCTCAAAGTTGGAAGTCAGACAGTGTCCCCATAAGCATGATGATAGTGAGAAAAAATTTAGAATGTGCTGAAATGAGTAAATTAATGATGGAATTGCATGATAAAGAGGAAACTGAGTTCTATGAAATATGGGATAAATGGTACAAGTGATTAGAATGAAATAAAAAATTCAAAATATTGTTATAAAGTAGGAATGTTAATAAGGAAACGCAAAGGGTCTTTTCTTCTTTTTCTTGCTTTGTGATGTAAATAAATATACATATATGTATATATAAAAATATAAGAAACAGAAATTGAAAATACAAAGGGAGTTTCAAATATACAGTATCTATTATAGAGAAATATAAGGAAATAGAGATAGTTTATATAAGATAATGGTAGAAATACAGGAAAAATTAAATAATAGCGAAATTGTAAACAAAAAGCTGTAAAAGTGGTTAGCTTACTTTTTCTATGTTTGTTTTGTTATATGTTTTTGTATGTTTTTTTATATGTTGTTTTTAAAGAGAAAAACCAAATAAAGATTTAATTTAAAAAGAAAAAGATACCTAAGCAGATATTAAATAGTTATCAAATTGTCATTGTATCTTGCGTTGAACTGAGAAATGGATTATATGACCTCAGGTATCTTCCAACACATTCTATGGTTGTTCACATTCCCAAAAAAGACATTCAGTCCAAAAACATTTAATGTGATATATTTATATCATATTTATAATATGCTATATATATTATAAAAAGTAAGTGTATATTTTAAAATTTCATCTTCAATCTCACCACTGACAACCGTAAGAACAAACATGTTGCTGTGTGTTCTTGTTTGCTTAAAGCCTTTTTATAGGTATGAAACTGATGCGATGCAAATACTCAGCTCTATGGGCCTTTCAAATCCAGCACTGCTTTTCTAAATATTTTATGCTTACAATATATTTTGATAAATGATGAGTCAGGTTTTCTTACAGCACTTATACTTAACTTGACCCTGTAATGTGTTAGTTTGATAGAATCTAAAATGTTCCATATGGAACATTTTTCAGATACACAGAGGGAGAGAGGGAGATACAAAATGTGAACACACAAATAGAAGAAAGAAAACAAATTAGGCAATTTACCTAGCAGCTTTGATGAAAAGTAAGATAACTAGAGGTTAAGCCCTCCATCCATCTATTTACTAGACAACAACAATAGGCTACAAATGCCATACATAGGTCTACTTAGGTTTCATCTCACTCTCTCTTCCAACTTTGGTAACCTGTTGTGCCCGTAGTGTTATCTGTAACCTTTATCTAGAGTCTTCAGATGTTCTAGTCTTACCTACAAAGGGTCATCCAGTACAAGTCCTATTTAAAAGTGAGAGGAGGAAAGTGAGAAAGAAAAGGTGGAGTAGGAGGAATACAGCTCATCTGGCTATAATTTTCAATAGGTGATCCTACCTAATTGGATAATGAATTATCTGTAAATGAACAAATAAACTCAGAGACTCCATAGTTCAACCATGACATGCATATATTCTCCTCTAATGGAGTATATATTTTATTTAAATTATAGTAATTATTTTTAGTATTATTGGAAGACCTAAAGGACAAGGATGTAGATCAGTTCTTCTAGAGAACATCTATCTTTATGGTCACTTACAGTCAACACCAATTTGATGGCACCTAAGCAATTATTTTTAATTTACACACAGGCATAAAATTAACATATGAAAAGGCTGTACAGATTTGTGTATTTGTTGTGATTTTGTTCATTAGGATGATAATTTTGGGGTGGAATACATCAATGCCTTTGCTCTTTTATTTAAGCACCTGATCTCCTCCCACAAAATAAAACTTATTATTAGGAATATTTCTGTTTCTCCTCAAGGATTGTGAAATGCATCAAAGCAGAAATCACATTTTTAATTACTGAAGATACAGAAATGTCTGCAAAAATTAAGATATGGAACTGAACAGATGGCAATTATGAAGGATAATGAAGAATACTGAGAGCCCTACTGAATGGTGTGTTGTCACAGTGCTATAGCTTCGAGTTAGTCAATTTGGAATAATTCTGTGATAAGATAAAAGCCCAACATGGTGCAAAACATAGGACAGTTGCAAAGGAAATAATATCTGCTTCAAACGGAGGAATCTATATTACATTTTTATCAGTGCATATGATTTTTCTGGATAATTTAAAATTAGCCTGAAAAAACCACACAGGTTTGCTGTCATGTAATCAAATATGCTTTTCGCCCTTCACTTGGTTCCTTTTAACAGCAGGAACAAGTAAAAAAAAAAGGGCATCCCCATTCATGTTTTCTGTATTGTATCCAGAAACAGATGATTTCTCTGGCTTACAGTACCTCCTGGCAGTCAGAATTAATGGATCACCTGTTTCATGATTTTTTTTTATTTTTTTTTATTTTTGGGGGTCAGGAAGCTCCATTGTTGAAACGTGGCTTCTACTTTTTGGATTTGTGGAGAATTCCAATCAAATTTTGCCGCTGTCAAATTGCCATGTGATTCATAATAAATTAAAGTTCTTAACTTTGCTAATCATATTAGTTGAAACTGGTTCTTCATTTCCCTCCTGGAAAGGTATACATTGATTCAAACAATTCCTTTGTTCTTTCTGCATTGCAGTTGCACAGCAGGACATCTTTGGCAGTTTCTGGTTTTGGTTTTGTGTTTTTTTTTTCCTCTGCTTTTCTTGGAAGCCAAGAATTACAAATTGACATCCAGTTCAATTGCTGAGTGAGCATGATGAAGGGATATGAAACATTGCTTTAGGATAGTATAAGTACAAGTAGGTGTATACTGTGTTATTCTTTTATTTATACTTGCATTTCCTCTCCCTTTTTTCATTTGATTCTCCTTTTCTCTTAATTTGTCCTGTTCATTAGTTTGCCTATTTATGTCTGATGCTTGGCATAAATTTTCTCCAAAAGTAGGATTTCCATATGATTATGGAATCACATATGATTATGGAAACACATATGATTATGTGTCAGAGTAACCTATTGCTCAGATCAGCATAAATTGTGCTATTTAATACATTTGCTAATCAGTTCCAGCAAGGCTTGTCAAACCCATCATCAAATGGATTTCTTGGATGTGAGACTAAAAGACATTTTAGAAGAATGTGAAGCATATTTTTACTGAATCCAGGGTAGAAAAAAATGCTGTTGGCTGACTAATCTAACACAATCCCCCAAATTGTCCTATCTCTGTGTATATTTTTGGGTTAATCTTTCTAATTAATTGACCAATAAAATTAAAAGCTTGTATTTCAGATTTTAATGGCATTTCAGTCAAACTGAAATACCTTTGTGGAAAATATTATTTTTATGCTATCAGAAGAGAGAAAAAGAAATGCTGAAACATTTAAATGCGCACCAGAAATATCAGTGCCATATGATCTAGATATCCTGACTATTCACTGCCTAGAGTTACTGTTGTGATATGGGCATCTGTTGCTATTATATGAATAAATAGATAAATCAATCAATCAATCAATCAATAATAAATTTAGAAATAAATTTGAACTAGATACATTTTCTGTTGAGATATTTATGCGAGCAAGATTCGAACAGCTTGACACAATGGTCAGATATGGGAGAGCCCATTCTATACCCTACAATGAGCGTCTCTGCATTTGCAGAGCAGCAGAGGTAGAAGACCTGGCTCACATCCTATTTGATTGTTGCTTGTATAAAGGGGTGAGAGACAGGTACCTTGGTCCATATACCAAACAAATGACCCATTGGGATCCCCAGATCAAAATAACTTACTTTATTTGTGGCCGGAACCTGAAAATAACATTTAACACAGCACAGTACTTAAACAAAGTGGTTCGGTTGGGACTGATTGGGGTAGATTGTAAGGGTGACACCGAAATATAATTTTATGTCATTTTATTCTATTTTATATATTTATGTATTAAATTATATTGTATCTTATCCTATAACTATTGTATTTTACCCTACTCCTATTTTAAATAGTTTGTATAGAATTTTTATTGGTGATATGTGTTTGAACCTTGTGCTTTGATAAGACCTATAGGCTAATCAATAAAGCTATAATCATAATAATAAATCAATTAATAATAAACTTAGAAATAAATTTGAACTAGATACATTTTCTGTCGACTTAGTTAAAATGATCAAACTATTCTGCTAGCTAGATAGTCACTAGCAGAAGATGGAGACATGACCAGATCCCACTATATTTCCCCTACAATTGGTATTTGAAGCCATGAGGGTAATTCTGATATAAAGGTAATACTGATTTTTAAAGACAAATATTCTGTTTTTAGAATTTATCTAGACTTTCAAATAATAATTTTTTCTAGACTTTGAATAATAATTAGAGTTTGCGGTAATGATTGTTACCCTTCAATCAACTGGTTTAGCCTAGTCCTATTGTTTTCTTCTATCTTATTTTTGCCTTCTACTTTCTCCATGCCATACATAATTTTAGATTCCCTTAGATGTCTTTCTCAATTGCCTCCTACTAGTCTTTCTCATAAGAAATGTATCTGATCCATCTGATCATTTTGGTTGACTTCTGCATTTTTTCCCAACTAGATTTGTCAAGTGCAACAATAGAACTGCCCAGAATTCTAAATGGGTACATATCATAGATTTATATAAGGAAATCAATAGGTTAGCAGTTTTAGAATATAATATGCTTTTTCACCAATGATGTACACCGAGAGTGCATGTCTTCATTGAATTAACCACTAATGTTTGCCTATTTTTTTCCTGATTAGTTTCAAACAACTTAGAAACTGTCAGGGAGAAAATGAAATTAGACATATTTTGCTCCAATTTGTAACACTTTATACTTACTTAATTTGAACTATATTTGCCATTTGATTGACCATTCACCCAGTTTCAAACTTTATGAACATATTTGTTTTTCACCACTCTTAGTAGCTTATCATTTGCAAACATGCCAGCCATTGTTTATTCTAAGCCAATATTATCTATGAATTAATTAAAAAAGAACCAGTCCCAGTTCACATCCTTGATGGACTCACTCCCCCCCCCCATTGAGAAAATTGTCCATTCATTCCTACCATTTGTTTTCTGATTTTTAACAACAAATGCCCACTGCTATTTTGTAGAAGCCTATTCAAGGGGAGGATGATTTGAGGGCATATTAAAGTATGAAATCAGTCCTGCTGAAGGCAAAAGATGGTAATCAGCCCTGAAGCATGGATAGCAGTCCAACAAAGGAAGATTACATTTGGATTATTGTTCTCTGTGACCCCAGGGTTTCACTTTATCAGTTGTACCTGCACACATCTCTGCCTCTTTAACAAACAGGAATACACACAGTTTTCTGTTACTATTTCAGGCATCATAAAAGACATCATATGTTTTTCTAATGAGAGGTCACCCCTAAATCATACCAGGGCCACTTTGAAACTGTTTCATTGCAGTTACATTCAGCTTTCTATATCATGACGCCCTCCCAGCTCAATGTGGCAGTTAGACATTTCTCTGAAATGATTTTTTTTATCCTGACCAAAGAGTGCTTTTAATCAAAGTTACTTCATCATGAGTATTTTCCCACATCAAACATTTAGTGGAAGAAGAGAGGTACTCTAATTCCAAAGAGGAAATGTAATTGTGGCTGTATTCAAACTCTCACAGCCCCCTTTCCCCATAATAAATAAACTTTAGACCTATGACTATGATTAATAGTGCATTAGTAGTCCATTTCCTCTTTTGTCTTGTGGGTTATGGAAGGGGCTCTTACTTGTGCTTATTTCTCAAGAATATGGTATCTGTCTTCAACTTTCCCTATGTACTATCTTACACATAATAGAACAGAATGGAATGGAACGGAACAGAATACTTCATTGGTCAAGAGTGATAGACACACAAGGAATTTGTCTTCAGTGCATAAGCTCTCAGTGTACATGCAAAACAAGAAAGTAATAATAATTATAATATCAACTAATAATAATCATAATATAAACATCTGCTTTAGATGGATGTTAATTTCCCAAATTTTACTTTCATTATTTTAGCTTCCAGTAATTAGCTCAATGGGCACTCTAACAGTTCTTTATGCACAGAAGAAAAGAATAATAATCACCAAATGGAAGTCAAAAGAGAATGCTTGAGATTCATGACTGCCACCGACCTCTGTAGAGGAGATGGGCCCATAGGTTGGTATGCGCCAAATGGTTTCTAGAGAGTGCTTGGGTAATTTCCTAGAAAGTTAGCAGATAGTTCCATGGTGGTACTTACTTGAGTTCCAGACTACCTGAAGCAGCAAATACAATGTACTTGCTATGGTTGTTCCTGAGTCCTTGGTGTGATGAATTCAGGGAAGTCCTGAATTAATAAGTTTAATAAGAGCTCTGGAAAAGAAAACACCTGGAATATATCTGGAGTAATGCTGAGAGAAGAAGAGTGAAGATGATTGGATGCAGGTATGAACCAAGATTTGAACCTACACTGTGTTAGTAAGAGGGGCAACACATCCTTGCCCATTACATCTGCAGTGTCAGGTAGCAGCATTATTTAAGGTGACCTCTTGCCTTTTGTACACTGGAAAAACCTGCTGACATTAAGGATCAAATTGCTCATCTCTGCACTCATTTAACTGCTGGGTGGATATGATCTTATGAAATGACAGAAGTTTATCCTGTGGGGCCATCTAACATTCTTATATGCCTCAAGAAGATCCTCTGTGGGATAAGCTGAGGCACCTGTAAATTAGAACCATACTTCTTCTGTCTGATATGTGCAGGCAGGAGGACACAATATCATGGGTATATAAAGCTGTTGAATGCTGCTGCCCATCAAAATATTCACAGCACACCCTTTCTTAAAAGTGATCACTCAACTCAGCTGCCCAGAACAATTAATTCACTCTTTTTAGGTAAGGTTGTTGAGATGGTGGTTGGGTTGTAACTGCGAAAATCCTGGGTGAAATAGATTAACTGGATCCCTTCCAGTCAGAGTTCAGGACTGGGTATGGGATGAAAAGCAAACTGGTTACTCTTGTGGGTGACCTGCAGCAGGACTGGATGAGCAATGGTGCAACCCTCCTTGACCTGTTAGATTTCAGGAGCATTCAATGCCACTATTGTTGTTTCTTTAACTGACTGTAAGAGTTAACATTAAAAAACAGTATTCTGTTTCCACTCTACCTGAATAGATGGTTCTACTTGATACTGATGGGGGTAGAGAGGTCAAGCCCATAATGGAGATGAATTGGGTGTCTGTTAGATGTTGAGATGCTCATTTGAGCATATCAAGGCTTGATTTTTCTTTTTATTTATCTTTAAGCAGAAATTGGAATAGAAGACCTTTTAAATAGAGAATAGATATCAAGTGAACCTATGTAGCTCACCAGTTTAGTACTTTAAAATCTCGTTGTGACATTTTTGTTCAAAAAAATGGTTACCTAAAAATTCAGTCAATTTGCACATTAAGTTCAGGTTGTCCTTTGAAATTATTAGCCTAGATTAATTTCCAAAACAGTTCACTCTTACATGCTTTCCCTCCCAGAATCTCTCCCCCTCTCTATCTATCTGTCTGACCCTACTTCCTTCCTTCCTTCCTTCCTTCCTTCCTTCCTTCCTTCCTTCCTTCCTTCCTTCCTTCCTTCCTTCCTTCCCTCCCTCCCTCCCTCCCTCCCTCCCTCCCTCCCTCCTCCTAAATAAAAATTATTTTCATGGAATGAAAAATCTATTTCAATTATACATTTTATAAAAATAGAGCCAAATCTTCATTCATTTAAGGTAATTCAGCCAAAGTAGGTTGGTTTCAGTGGGAGAAGAAAGCATATACTGGAGGCAGCAGTTTTATGCCCACCTCATTCTTTTTTGTTTACAGTAAACAAGATGGCCTGTGTGATAGGTGCCATCCACTTTGGAAAGATCAATCAGTTTACTTCTAAAAAATAATATACTGTGATATATTTGTTGGATTTTAAAGTGTCACAAAATATTCTTAAGATATTTAAGAACAAAATGTCCTCGACTTCAACTTATAAAAAAATAAAAATCAAATTGCTTTTCCACTCAGAATTCATTACTTTGTAAAATGAAAATTCCCTCAAGTTCAGCTTGATTCCTGATGACTGAGGGGCACACCCATACAGCTTTTCTGCCAACATGGTTACTGGAACAATAAACCTACTGAGTTCAAGACTGATCTTGAATGAAAGATGCAATATACTTTTGCCAGGGCAAATCATAGAAACAATATATTCTATGAATAATTGCAAGTTTCTTGCAGAGACACATTATTGTCTTTTATTATAGCGGAGTAAAAATATAAAAATCCCAGAGTACCATATATATATATTCTGGAAAAGATACACTTTCTTTCTCAAGAAGGTAAATAATATTTTACAATTATATTGTGCTAAAGCTTACAGCCAAATGTCCCACAACCTGATTCCTGCTCATCTTGGTTTAATAATTGTAGAAATGAGAAATAAAAATGGCCAGAATTCTTTTGGCAGCACTGTAAACCTATGTACAATGATCCATTCTGCTTTAGACTCCAGCTGTAATGGATTACCACCAGTACATGGCATATCAAGAGGCTACAGTAGGTCCCATGTGTTTTTTATAACTCTTTGCACATTCGTAAATGAACCCCTGATGAGGACATTTGAAGATGCACTACAGTATGTAGAAGTGATGGAAGATTTGACTCTGATGTTGTACAACCTTCAATGACCTTTGAAAGATATAAACCAGACAGGAAATCTTATACACGCTGTTCTTTATGTTTCAAGGCTACCGGGAGAGTTGGAAAACTGTGTGATGGAACTTGTGTGATGGAATGTACACAGTTGTACATTCATGGAAAGCAATATTTTAAGAATTCTTGTTTGCCAACATGCAGTTATAAACTAAATAAAAGTGAGGTAGTTAAAATACAACATATATTACACAATACATAAATAAAACTCTTTAACCTTCCACAAAATTACACTGTGTTACAAAGACCATATTTTGCTGAGAAGCAGCTGATAACACACTTTCATCACAAGAAAGGGTCTGAATAAATCTGTTTGATCTTTTTTACAACATTATTTAACTGAGTTTATGCTACAAAATTATTAATCTTTTAATCTTTTTGTAAATAAGGGTGACCTTTTGCCCCAACAGGCATAGCTTTGCCTCAGGGTCAGAGAAGATCATTATAGCTTAAGACTAGGTGAAGAGGCTAAGCACTTCTTTTCCATAAAAGCTATGTCCATCTCTTTATCTTAGAACATGCTTACTTGGTAGCAAGCTCCAATGAAAACAGGCATTTTAGTGAGAAGAGATAGATAGATAGATAGATAGATAGATAGATAGATAGATAGATAGATAGATAGATAGATAGATAGATAGATAGATAGATAGATAGATAGATAGTATATCAATTTAATTTCTTTAGAATTATTGTTTCGCAAAAATTGCCACTAGTAAAATAATAGATTAAGTTGTTCTTCTCACATATTTTTCTTGGTCCTCTTAGTAAGCTATTCTTAAAATAATGAGGTAATGAAAGGTACACTGTCATAGAACAGAACAGAACAGAACAGAATTCTTTATTGGCCAAGTGTGATTGAACACACAAGAAATTTGTCACATTTGCTCTCAGTGTGCAATTTAGTAAAGACAGTGTAAACTATCTTTACTAAAATTATCTTCTAATCCAATTTTAAGACAACTTAAATTGATGAGGTTTATGCAATTTGCACTTTTCCATATGAAATGATTTGGTTAGGTAACAACTCTTATGTGAACTTATGTGTTAGTTTTTAATTTAAACGATAATGCTAAGAGCTGGATACCAGAGCAGTACAGGCATGAGCAATACATGTGATTTTTTTAAAAAAAGATAAGGTCTTGGTTTTAATATGAAATCACAGGGCATCCCATGCAAAGTCATTATCTGATTCTATCATCTGCAATATGAGAATAGTAATCCTGACCTACATTATAGTGAAACTGGATACAGGTAGTCCTCGACTTAAGACAACAATTGAGGCCAAAATTTCCATTGCTAAGCAAAACAGTTCTTAAGTGAGTTTTGCCTATTTTGCAACTTTTCTTGCCACAGTTGTTAAGTGAGTCATTGCAGTTGTTACCGTATTTTTCGGAGTATAAGACGCACCTTTTTCCTCCCTAAAAGTGGCTGAAAATTTGGGTGTGTCTTATACTTCAAATGTAGCTTTTTTTCCAGCCCTAACTAGGTGCTAACAGATCTTCCCAGCTCTTACCTTGCAGGCTTTTTCATTGTTACTCTTTCCAAAGAATGTTTTTCCAGCCCTAAGTCTTTGCAGGGGGTTTTTCATTGCTCTACTTGCTCCAAATAAGTTTTTTTCTAGCCCTAACCAGGTGCTATCTATCTTCCCAGCTCTTACTGGCTTGCAGGTTCTTTCATTGTTATTCTCTCAGAAGAAGGTTTTTTAAAGGCCTAACCAGGGGATAAAATAATGTGCTGAAGCTGCTCCGAATAAGTTTTTTTCTAGCCCTAACCAGGTGCTAACGATCTTCCCAGCTCTTACTGGCTTGCATGCTCTTTCATTGTTACTCTCTCAGAAGAAGGTTTTTTTAAGTCCTAACCAGGAGATAAAATAATGTCCTGAAGCTGCTCCAAATAAGTTTTTTTCTAGCCCTAACCAGGTGCCTACGATCTTCCCAGCTCTGGCTTGCATGCTCTTTCATTGTTACTCTCTCAGAAGAAGGTTTTTTTAAGTCCTAACCAGGGGATAAAATAATGTGCTGAAGCTGACCAGACTAAGGACGCTAGCCAGATGAATACCTGGTAGGCAGATTGTTTTCCCCTATTTTCCTCCCCAAAAACTAAGGTGCATCTTATACTCCGGTGTGTCTTATACTCCGAAAAATACGGTAAGTTAAACACGGTTGTTAAGTGAATCTGGCTTCCCCATTGACTCTGTTAGTCAGAGGTTTGCAAAAGATGATCACATGACCCCAGGACACTGCAACCATCATAAATACCAGAGTCACAAATTCCATCTCTGACACCATAGGTAATGATTAAAAATTATGATTTATTGCTCAAAAATAAGCAATAGTTTATTCAGTGAATTTTTTTGTGCACAAACAGAAAACAACAAATCATACCATAGCTTAGCAAAATGTTTGAATTTGAATTACCATTCACATCTATTTTCAAAATCTGGTCCTGAGACTAATGACTAAAATGAGGTCATACAGTACACAATTCCCTCTACATTCCTATCATTTGACAATGCTAAAAAGCTCTTTACACTTTAATTATGATAGTCATCAGACAGAAGTAATATACTGTGGCCACTAAAAGGGTCACACAGCAACTGGCATGAAGCAAGGAGGACTCTTTTGCAGTTCTCCTATGCTGGATTATATGCCAGGAAGAGAATAGAGAGGAAGTTGTGTTATGTGAATTGAATTGCTCTTCTCAAGTTCTTTTAGGATTATTTTTCTTAGCCTGTAGAACAAATAGTACAATACACATTTTTTAAAAAATTCTTTTTTAGAAAGATGTCAAAGCTATTTCTTTTTCAACTAAATTATTTTCTCCGTAGACTTTACTGCTCTGGGTTTTGTTGCTCAAGATTTTTGAAGGAGAGAAAATAGGAAATTTTGGTTTTTGTTTAAAAGTGGGGAGTAATAATAAACAAATTTCCTTTAGCTTTTTCCTGCCAGTTTGTTGCCACAAGGATTACTGGCTCAAGAATAAAAGTTTTGTTTTGTTTTATTTATGATGCTTTATTTATGATCAAAGATTCTCCTGTAAAATAAAGGTCAAAAGTAATTGAAGTGCAATAATTATAGAGGGAAAAATTACCAATGCTAAGGCTAATGTGGTGCTATTGCATGAACTGAATTGCCTCTTAGAATGTGTATATACTATTAATAATCAAGATTTTCTAATAATTATCAGAAACATTTTAAGAGGTGGGGCCGATGACAGCTTTTTTGAAGGTAATCTGAAGCTAATTGTTTGTTTTAAATGAATTTGAAAATGGTTTTTTGTTTGAAATCTTGGAATTCATAGGTGATTCACATTTCCTGCTGTCCTTGCCCTGTTTACCTTTTCCATGAAACTATTATTGAAAGTTATTGAAACGTGGCAGACTTTTTTTAAAAAAAATCATAGAAGGATGTTGAATTTTATAAATAACTAGTAGCTGGATACCCGTGCTTTGCTATGAAACTATGTGATCAGGCTTGATAAATTGACAGTTAAAGCTTGAACATTAATGAGTAGTTACAATTGGCCTCTTCTCTCCCCTTCTCTCCCTCAGGCTTGTCTCACAGAAGCCTCTCCTCTCCCTTTCTTTCCCTCAGGCTTGCACCACGGAAGCCTCTCCTCTCCTATCCCCCTTCTCTCCCTCAGGCTGGCCCCACTGATCCTCTCCTATCCCCTTGTCTCCCTCAGGCTTGCCCCACAGAAGCCTCTATCCTATCCCCTTCTCTCCCTTTCAGGTGGGGAGGGGGAGTAGAACATCTAACTTGCTAGCATGGAGTAGAATGTCTAAACTCCCAGCCCGCAGGCTGGATGAGTCACACGCTGGCCACACCCACACCCACTGGCAGAGTTGAAACAGAGTTTTTTTCAGGTGAGGAGGGGGAGTAGAATGTCTAACTCCTTAGCATCAGTATATATTCTTATATACTGTATAAGAAATACTAATGATCTGATGGTCATTTTGAAAACTCCTTTCTTAGTGACCACCTAGAAGCCAAGAGGAACATACGTGCCAAGTTTCAAGTTTGTAGGCTTTACAGTTCTGGAGATTTCGTGATGATGCGTGAGTGGCATTTGGCTTATATATATATATATAGATTAGCAATAAATTGTAATAATATTATAAGCTATTGAAGTGTCTGTCCCACATCTCAATACTTTCTACTTATCCCAGATCATTTCATATTCAACCTACTGCAGAGTACATAAAATGCTGATAGGTGACAGATCTTTAAGTGTGGTGGAATACAACTTTCAGTTATATTTGGAACCTGCCAGATTAAGGAGGTCCACTATGAGACTCCATGGCATCTGCAATCTCTAGCAACTTCTAAACTCAGTGGAAGAAGAAATGGGTTGAGATGCTTACAATAAATAAATGAAGGTGTTTCAGTTGGATCAAGGCTGTGGATCCTTTTATTTTTCATGATGTTCAGACTGCATGGGGCATTGTGCCCCAAATGGGAGAAGTCAGAAATTCCTTTTTGTCTTCTTTTAATAACTAGAATCTTTGGACTTCCGCCTTCCTTATTCCTGTTCCACTTTTTGATCTTCCCCCAATCCAAATGAAATTAGGTCAAGGATTGAGAAAAGTCTCATGCCATAAATTCCCCATTCAAACCATACATCATTCTTAATTATTCAAGTAGAGAATTTTACATACTGATATGTAAAGAGGATATGCAAAGGAATAAAGCTAATACCTCACACTTCCACTACAATTGTTACCACTGTTTCCTCTAAGCTGCGCTGGTGCGCGGGCGCGCAGGCAACAACAAACTTCAGCGCAGCACTTTTCAAGTGCAGCGCACCACCCTGCAAGCACGCCCTGACCCAGCCTGCTTATGATCGCTCTACCTATTGAATGAATGTCAGCCTCTGAATGCTGTCTGGCTTTAAATCAAATGGGGTCTTAGTTCTGCGATGGGCGGTCTCCTAATGTGTATGTGTGTGTGTGTGTAGGGGGGGAGTATGAGAGAAAGAGGGAAGGAGGGAGAAGGAGGGTGTGTGTATGCGCGCGTGCGTGCTCGGGTGGTGGTGGGAGATTTTAAAAACTTCCGGCGTGAAGCTTCTAATCCAGCATGGAGCCATCCCCTGTGCCTCCTTTGCCCCCAGGTGCCCTGCGAACGGGCTGCCTCCCTCCCCTCAGCTAGCCTTCGCACCCCCGCTCCCCGCCCAAATGTTGTGGCTACTCTTCGTAAATCTCCAACCTTCACACCTCCAAACAGTAGTTAAATGTCTGGAGCGCCTGCATCTCCCTCTCTGGGACTCATCAAAAATAGAAGGGGAGGGGGAGGAGGAGAAGAAGAGGAGGAAGAAGAAGGCGAGGAAGAAGACGTTACCAACAGGCAACAGACTGCAAATTATGCAGACAGAAATTCTTGCCTATTGCCAGGTCATGACTCATGGTGCTTTCTTTCTCCTGGAGTCTGGGTGACCACCCCCCTCCTTCCCCTTCCCATTCAACCCGGTCTGGCCCCACCCCCGCTTTCCTTACTCCGGTCTCCCCAGTGTCTCTCTCCTCACCCCCCCTCAAACACCCAGCCTTGCAACTGCAAATAACTCAGTGATAAACTCAGTGTTCATTTTTTAATTTCGCTATGGCAGTCTGTCACAAACAATATTAAAACTTGAAAGCCTGTTTAACATTTCATTCATTAACTTAGGCAAGGCAAATTTGTAAATTCCAGCAGGTGAAATTGGAGTTTGTGCTCTGAAAAAGGCCCTAAATCTGCCTTTTCCCACATTCCTTATACCCTTATACCACTGTTGGTCAGCTTTTGATCCAGTTCTACAAGGACCCTTTACCTTCTTATGTTCATATGGACAAACGGAAAAACAATAAAGAGCCATCATGGCCCACAGAAAATAAGACCTCTTTGCACATTCCAGTTTTTAGCTTGGTGCTTTAAACCTCTACACCAAACTGATTTTATTGTTATAGGGGAAGGGAAGGGAAGGAAGAAAGGGAGGGAGGGAGGGAGGAAAGGGGAAGGGAAGAAGCAAGAAGGAAGGAGGGAGGGAGGAGGAAAGGGGAAGGGAAGGAAGAAGGGAGGAGGAAAGGGAAAGAAAAGGGAAGGAAGGGAGGAGGGAGGGAGGGAGGGAGGGAGGAGGAAAGGGAAAGGAAAGGGAAGGGAGGGAGGAGGGAGGGAGGGAGGAGGAAAGGGAAAGGGAAGGGAAGGCAGCAAGAAGGGAGGAGGAAAGGGAAAGGAAAGGGAAGGAAGGAAGAAAGGGAGGGAGGGAGGAAAGGGAAAGGAAAGGAAAGAAGCTTTTTCTCTAACATATTGAACATCACAACAGTGCGGGGTCCTTGGTGCTCTCTGAACTTGGTTGTTTTCTTACAGACTTTTCATTATCCAAACTAGGTAACATCATCAGTGCTAGTGGGAGTGATGATATCATATTATCTAGTTTGGGTAATGAAACATCTGCAAGAAAACAACCGAGCTCAGAGAGCACCAAGGACCCCTCATTTCAACTCTGAGCTACAAATATTCTCCTTTATTGTTACAGTAATATATTCTAAGAAAACCAGAAAGATGAAGATCTGGATGTCTGTTTTAGACCAGAGTGGAAGTTTGCATAACTGAATATTCCTTCACGTATAATATTCTCTTAAGACAGAAAACACTGATTTCGTTGTTGTTTTGGGTGACATCTGTGAAAAAAATTCATGCTCAGGCATGAAAAATGTGCCGCTCAGACCATATACTTTCCCGCTCACACCGAAAAAAAAATTAGAGGGAACATTGATTGTTACTATCCCAATTTCACCAAATTCTTGTACCCTCACATAGAAGGAGCTTTGCCTTGATAAAGATAGCAATAGCAATAGCACTTTACTTATATACCGCTTCATAGTGCTTTACAGCCCTCTCTAAGCGGTTTACAGAGTTCAGCATATTGCCCCCAACAATCTGGGTCCTCATTAAGCAATGTCCCTAGAAAGGTCATTTATGAATATGTTCAGATACTGAAATTGAATCTGCTGTAGAAGGTTAGATCTCATCTCCATTCTAACCATATTGAGTTAGAGGGTGAGTCAAAACATAATGCCATTTTCTTTAGGACAGGTATAATTACCAACACAGGAACATGTAGCATACATCAAAATGAAGCTGGTCCTCTATGGATCACATCCCTACTTCTCAACATAGTCACTGTTTCTCTCAATAGCAATGTTCCACCTTCGAATGAGTATCCCTGCCTCGTAAAATTTTGTTGACTGTTCTTTGAGCCACTTCTTCACTGCAGTTTTCACTTCCTCGTCACTGGAATAATGTTTGCCTCTCAAACCCTCTTTCATGGGGCCGAAGAAACCTGCATACATTGCTATAATCTAAAGTATTGTCCTCAAACACATTTTGTAATCGTCTGTGAATGTTCACAGGGGTTTCCCCCTCAGCAACAAGGAATTCAATCACTGCTCTTTGTTTTTGACGCAACTCTAAGGGGGCAGCCATTTTGAATTTTCCTTGCGAGTCTAAAAACCTGAAAAGTAAGAAACAAAATATTTCAGAACGTAAATGATATAATCATTTATAACTGGAAAAAATTTCAGGTATTTTTATCAAAAACTTCACCTGAAATAAAGAAAATGGCATTACTTTTTGACTCATCCTGGTATCTATATTGGTCTCAACAGGCAATTGTATTTCTTACTAGATGTTCAGTATTCTGAAGTGAATAAGGTTTGTGTTGTAACAATTTCTTTTAAAAGTTACTATATTCGAACAAAATTCAGTTTATGCTTAGTTTATGAATATATTTTTTTCATTTTGGATGCTTTATTGTCTTATGATCAAATATCGTCAGCCTAAAATGTAATGTTCATTCTGGTGACATCAGAATGCACTATCTTTCTCTTGAAGCTTTACCCAATGGGTCACAGGGTTTTCTCATCTTTTCTAAAAATAGATTGTATTTTCTCCCTGAAGTGTCTCTTTGTCAGCTTGTGTTGAACTGAGCACTAGAAGTCAAGATGAGAACAGAAACTAGATATAGCTGTAGGCTGTTTTTGTATGATTTCTATACAGAACAGGTTAATCTCCAATAAATAGCCACAGGATTGTTGAAAATAACCTTCCTTTATAATATAAGGCAAAGGGTTTACATGAACCCAAAAAGAAGGTATAATAATGGAGCTAAACAAAGCTAATGCCCCTTAATTCAAATTTGATTCCAATTGTGATGTAAATCTAGATGAATTAGTGTAGGGTAATTAGTATAGCTAGCCAAGATTAGGGTGATACAAGTATCCTTCTACTTGATTACAAAATACTGTAATCAGAACTTTTCAGGTATTGATTCAACCACTCTCTCCTAATTCTAATCTATTTATCTATAATAATTTTAGCTGTGTCTATGTGAATGTGAGCCTGATATCTCTCCATTTCTAATGTAACACACACTATGAGCTTAATCTTTTCTGCACCACAACCTTCAGATACTTGCCTCCCTTGCATAAACGGATTAGAAATAAAACCAGTTTATGAAATCCCTTTCTGAATTTCAAGTCCTTTCTTTGCCTTGGTCATGGTGATAACTTGATGTGCTGTCTGGAACATGCTTACAATGGCCTCTGATTGGTGGATTACCTAGCTTATTTATTCCTTCTGGACCAGTGAAAATTGTAAAAAAGAAGAAGAAGAAGAACTTTACCCACCCACTTTTTTTTAATCACTGAGCAAGAAGAGGAAAGTGGCAGAATTCTTATAAAGTTCAAAAACATAAACAAAATCCTTCATTTTTTTGGTTCCTGCAATGAATTGGGAGGGGGGGAGGAAAGCCACATACATTTTATCGTTGTTCCACTGTGGAAACTGTACAAAATAAGAAAAACAAAACAAAACTTGCAGTGAGGGGCAGTCACTAGGGATTTCAATGGAGAAGGCATTCACACCACAGTAGCCAACTGGAGTGGAAGAGATTGGTATAAGATATAATTTGTAAAACCGAACAGCCTGTCTTAAGCCAATGCAAGACAGAAAACACTATTTTTGATGCATAGCCAGAGAAGGAAGACAGAGTCAGCATGAGCTATAACTGAAGTGGATTGAGGATAAAGTCATGCATTCTGGTCTTCCAGTATTGGTAGATGGTCCATGTTCATGCCGGGGGAAACTGAACCGTGGATATGCTCCATATTGATTTAGAAATAGCTGTGGTCTAAATAGTTTTGGAAGGTTTCTCCCAAAATATGCCAGGTCAGTCTTTAAGATCTCTAGAGAATTTGCATGTGATGCTGAGATATTTTGGAATTCCTGCTTTTCAAGTTATGTGCTATACAGAGACATTATTGGAAGTTTCTACATTCAGTGTCTACTTAAAATGGCTTTGACCAGATCTTTTGTTCTGTTTGATATATTGGTTCCTGCTGATTTTAAATATTCTGTGTTTTAGTGTGGTTAAAAATGATTTGTAATATCATAAATTAATAATTCCATACTTTGGCATATTTATTTTATAAATTCTTAGTTTTAGATTTAAGTTACACCTCACACACAGATTCACTAGTGTAGTGATATTAGAAAACATTTGTCACTTAATACTAAGATCCCTTCTATGTTAACGAATGCCTCATATTTATTTATTTATTAGATTTATAACCTTTCCAAGCTCAAAGCAGTATACAGAGTACTCCCTCTTCCCATGGCATTCCTGTCAATGTTTGTGATAAGGCTGTTGTGGCAGGATAATATATTTGGAACACATTCAGTACTAAAAAGCACTCTAAATTTGGTTGTTTAAAGATCAGGATTTTTCTTTGGGCTTCTTCGGAATTATATTGAAATAATAGCACTTTACTTATATACCGCTTCATAGTGCCTTACAGCCCTCTCTAAGCGGTTTACAGAGTTCAGCATATTGCCCCCAACAATCTGGGTCCTCATTTTACCGACCTCGGAAGGATGGAAGGCTGAGTCAACCTTGAGCCTAGTGGGATTTGAACAGCTGAACTGCTAAACTAGCAGTCAGCCTGCAGTCACAGCATTTAACCACTGCACCACTTCAGCTCTTTATTTAAATAAATAAATAATCAATAATTTCTAAAATATAAACAGTATTCAGAATAGCCCTTTACCTAGTGAGCATAAATAAAGGGGGGGGGGACTTTATATTTATCATTGTAAATGAGATTTAAGAAAAAAAGACAGAATAAATCAATGCTATTGGGCTTTGAACTTTATTAAGTTCTATTAAGGTGATGCTGAAATACTGTGGAACAATTCTAAGAATCTATTTCAACCTATTTTAGTTCCAGTAACTTCAACAGGAATGATTAAGTATCACTCTTTCTTCCAGCCCTGATGTGGCAGAACTTTGTACTTCATTAAACAAAAAGAATGACAGGATAATGACACAGATTTAAACTGTGTGCAGAATTCAATTAGCTGTTCATTGTTTAAATGTCCTAAATGCGTCATTTAAGTATTTCTGAGAACAGAAATATAGACAGGTGATGTATAATGGGACAAAGATTACATGGATTGGCTGGGCATTAACACCTACCCCAGGCACTTCCTTATGGACATTCCTCAGGCCTCATATTAAATCAAGACCTGACATGGAGTGACACAACTCCTTGCTCACTTTATGCTTCTAACTTGTTGCACCTGAATTTAATCACTGAACACAGGTAATAACAGAAGAGCACAAAAACTCTCTGAGGTCATATAGCCTAAAAAATGTTTTTTAAAAAAGATCCTTTGCTTCTTTTGATAGAAATCAATGCCGCATTAGGAAAAATTTCCAGAGAGATAATATTTTCCAACGAATACAACAGAAAGACTTGCAATGATACCTAAAGAACTAATAAATTTATTGTTGCACAAGGTTGTTTTGTTTGTTCACTCCATTGCTATGCCACTAAATCAACTATTGACTCGTGGCAGTTTATTTTTTCACCAAAAAAATTCACCAACGGCAACTATCAAAAGTGAATAAAAATAAATACAAACAATAAATGCAAACAAAAATGTACAATATAAAAACCCATATTAAAAATATCATGAAAGTGAAAGTACAAATCACAGGAGAGGGTGGATACAAATGGTACCTCAACAATGGAGCCATCTGAATAAGGTCCCTGGCCACCTGGGAGACCCAGACATGACAATGTAGCAAAGACTTGAGGGTTTTTCAGAATACCAAAAGGGATATAGCGAGTCTAATTTTGGCTGGAAGAACATTCCATAAGGCAGGCACTGCAGCAGGAAAAGCACATCTCCTAGGATCATCAAATGAAGGTCCCTGGCCAATAGTACCTGCAACATGCCTACTCTGCCTGATCTAGTGTGTTAGATGTATAATAAGGAAGAGGTGGTCCCTCAGATAACCTGGCCTCACGCTATGAAGGGCATTAAAAGTTAAAACCAGCACCTTGAACTGAACCCAGAAGCAACCAATGTAGCTCACAGAGCAGAGTTCTACTCTAGAGGTGCATATACCTATCTGTCTACTGTCTACTGCAGAACTACTAGTCTACTGTCTACTGCATTTTTACAATAATAATCAACAATAAAACATTTATAATTTACCATCAGCATTTTAAATATCCATTATAAGACTATAATACAAATCCCTAGAGCAAACTTAATCAAATAACAAAAGCAATGCCTATCAAGTGTTGAATAAAGAGATAACATTTAGAAGTGGCTCAGATAATACCCCTTTAATTTATTGGTGTATAAAAATGTGGGGAGTGGGTATGGCACAATTAGACTTGAAATATTTTGTTATATCATCCAATCACAACAAAATAGTCTAAGTCTTCATGTGATATTTATTTTCTAATGGGGCTGACAGTAAGGCACTCTTTAGCTGAATTTGAACCACCCTCTCAACAACACTCTCTAAAAAGTGAAGGTTGATCCAAGGAGGCCTTGTTCAGGTGGGATCATACCAGGGGTGGGTTCTAACTTACCTCGCTGCTGGTTCACTTCCTGCCGTGCCACATGGCCCCGCCGCATGGGCGCGCATGTGCAGAACTGAAAAAATAAAATAAAAATAAAAAAGCCGAAAACAAGATGGCAAGTGCCAAAAATTCGGCTTCTGCACATGCTCAGAAGAAGAAAAAAACTGGGAAAAAAATTCAAGAAAAAGATGGCGGCATCCACGGACCGGCCGAACCGGTTCCATGACATCATCGTATCATCACCAGTGGGTTGCTACTGTTCAGGCGAACCAATCCGAAGTGGGAGGAACCCACCTCTGGATCATACCATAGCATCTTTCATTGCTGCCAGCAAAGGGGCATTAACAATTTCCTGGATTCAACCAATCATGTCTCCATCTGTTCTCCAAAGCTTGTGTGAATCATCAGTTGCACTAGGAAAAAATGCTATTTCAGTGAATGTTGTCCACAAAACTGATCTGAAAGCAGTTTGATTTAAAGTCTGATTCAATGTACTTAAACAGGAAGGAACCTTGCATAACATACCTATCCTACTTTCAAGCAATTTCAGGTGATACCTAGGAATATATTGTCCTTGGAAAGAAGTCATGGAAATGAAAGGTGTTGCTTAGTAAAAGATTATGCAAACTGAACACAGGTTAGAGTTCACCAGTTCACTTAAAAAGATTGCTGCTCCTATTAGATTTCTAAGAAAATCCTTTTGACCATAGAATTTCCCACAGAGGGCAGAAAGTAGGTTCCCTGTTTCTGTTTCAGACCAAGTTTAGCATAGATTCTTCTTTGTTGCACACACTGGAGTGGGATGAATATGTGCAGGAGAGATCATACATTTCAGCCATCACATCTTCCAAGATGGACTGAGAATTGTTTGAACTACAGAATTGTCTTCAGGGTCAGGGGTGTCAAACTGGTGGCCCGCAAGCTGGATGCATCAAGCACAGGCCACGTCCACCCCAGCTCCGCGAAGGCAAAAAACATTGCAGTACATGACGTGACATCAACATGACGCGCCGAGTTTGACACCAGTGGACTATATGAATCTCATTCAAATACATCATCAAAATGTTAATGGCTGTTAAGTGCCTTGTGTCAGCCTTCAAAAGCCAGGGATTTAAGGATCCCAGAGATCCCTGTAAATCTATGTCAAGAAGGACTGACAATTAGGATTGAAACAGATCCGGTGAAGTCACCTTGACCAACTCCTAGGCTTGTTACAAAATACTTCTAAGACAACACACACACACACTTTTTGCTTTTTGCTTTGGGTCGTCCCTGAAATACAAATGGGAAAAACTAACAAAGAAAGAAATCATGCTTTTCAAATAACATTCCAAATAGATAAAATATATTAAATAGATAAGTCAGTACTGGAACTGATAAAAACCAGGGGATGCTTCAGGAAGAATTAGTTACATTTTTGATATGCACAATACGAAAGGGTCAACTATTATGTTCATATAGAGAGAAAGCAAAGAAGGGCGAAGAGCAAAAAGTAAAGGTAATTTGATACTGAAGGCAAAGCAAAGGGATTACTTATCCAAGAAGCGAAGGTTAAAGAATTGTTGATTTAAAGATTTGTCAGAATCCAAATGAATAACGACTCCATTTTTTTCTGGTCTGAAACTGTTCCTCCCAGAGGTATGATTGCTTCCCATCATCTTCTTCTTCAGGAATGCATCTAAAACTAAGATGCTTTTGGGACCTGATTCTGGGTTCTGATTTTTTCATGTTGGTTTTGTACACTGCACACAGTTACATTGGGGCAGTTTATAAATGCTGCTAGACAAATAAATAATTTCTGCATGCCTTGAACTATTTTATTTTTGTTATTTAAATAATAAAATATTTAAATAGCAACTAGGGAAAATATGAGAGTAGTGATGATAAATAGAGAAAATTTTAAAACATGCTCTTTCACAAGCTTTGCTCTCAGCAATTGCCCCTTTCCCTTGGAGGAGCATTTTGATTCTAAGAAGGAAGATTCTGTTGATGCCAATGGAGGCTTGTCTTCAAATAGCAGGTGTTTTTTTAATTTTTTAAGATGAGATAACTTTCACTGCCAGGTAAAAGGTTGACTATTCTTTTTCACAAAATGTGATCCTGATCTTTATCAGCCCTCCAGGCCACATTACCATAGTACATTAATTATCAAAAATCTGCTATGAGAAAATATTTATTGCTGTATTTATACTGTCAAATAAAGGGAATTATATTAATATATTTAATATAATTATATTAAATTATATTAATGTTATGATAAACATATTGATTATAAAAGGGGACATTAGCAGAGCTAATGTGATACTCAGTGATACTCAAGGGTAGAGGGCTCATTTGAGTCCTCCTTCTCATTGTAGTCAATGTCTGTCTGTCTGTCTGTCTGTCTGTCTGTCTGTCTGTCTGTCTGTCCGACCATCCATCCATCCATCCATCCATCCATCCATCCATCCATCCATCCATCCATCCATCCATCCATTCATCTAGATCATCTACTGCAACACGCTCTACATGGGGCTACCCTTGAAGAGTATCCGGAGACTTCAGTTGGTGCAAAATGCGGCTGCGCGTGCTGTGGTGGGTGTGCCAAGGTACACCCACGTGACACCCATACTCCGCCAGCTGCATTGGTTGCCCATCGGTCTCCGGGTCCAATTCAAGGTGTTGATCACCATCTTTAAAGCCCTTCATGGCTTAGGACCAGGCTATCTCCGAGACCGCATTCTGCCTCACACTTCCCTTCGACCGGTTAGGGCCCACAGAGATGGCCTCCTCCAGGTCCCGTCGGCCAAGCAATGCCGGCTGGCGGGCCCTAGGGGGAGAGCCTTCTCTGTGGCGGGCCCCGCGCTCTGGAACCAATTCCCCCAGAGACCCGAACTATCCCCACTCTGCTGGCCTTCCGAAAAGCCGTTAAGACATGGCTTTTCCTGCAGGCTGGGGGTAGAGCCTAATCCACTCGAGCTCACCCCCAAGTATGTATGGTTGTTGGATGGTTGTTGGATGGTTTTAATATTGTGTTTTTTAAATTTTTATACTTGTTTTTAATATAATATTTACAGTTGGTTATTCTTGAATTTTCTCTGCTGTACGCCGCCCTGAGTCCCTCGGGAGTTGGGCGGCATATAAGAAAACCAAAATAAATAAATAAATAAATAAATAAATAAATAAATAAATAAATAAATAAATAAATAAATAAATAAATAAATAAATAAATAAATAAATAAATAAATAAATAAATAAATAAATAAATAAATAAATAAATAAATAGATCAAGTCATGGATGGTGGATGGATGGATGATAGATGGATGGATGGATGGATGGATGGATGGATGGATGGATGGATGGATGGATGGATGGATGGACGGTCGGACAGACAGACAGACAGACAGTCAGACAGACAGACAGACGAACAGGCAGACCAGACACTTCTGGTCCCAGTGACTGATCCAGATTGGATCCTGCAACATTATCCCGGAACATGTATACTTGCCTTCATTCGAAACAGAGATGTTATTTATGGCTAGTAATGTAGGTGATATAACAAGTGAAACATTAGAATAAATATTCTGTGATTTATAGTTTTCAATGAGTGAAGATAAAATTTCTGCTCAATAAAAGTATCATCACTGTTCTCCATACAGATGGAAAAGTAGCCAAAATGAATGACTAAGCTACAGGGATTTATCTCACATGCATGGGAGGAGGAGGTTTGCAAATTTCTGATTGAAAGCATTCAAGAGGTGATTCCGAACACAATTTTAAAAATGCAGTGCCACTGTATTCCAGGCAGGAATATGCAGGCCAGATTTCTGGTCTTCCACAGACCCCTGAGAGATTGAGTATGAGAATATGCACCATGTTTATTACTGCATATCTCCCAAAGGCAAAGCATCATGGGTATGTTTGCAAGTATATTAATTTCTATCAAAATTCGCATCATATTTTTGTGAATATTAATTCTTTTTGAACAACTTTAATGTGTGATTATCACATGGATATCCATTGGATTGTTGGCATTTAATATTCTTTTGGCTAATACTAGACCTAGAAGTCAAGAGGCAATGATTCCAGAATGCAGCACCATGATCCCCAACTGTTAGTCCCAGATAAATATGTTACATAAAAATCTATGCGGTACTAACAAGATTGATTCCATGGCCGAAGGACTATTAGTACCAGCAAGCTGTAGAGAATGATACTAGATACACAATAGGTTCATTCTTTTTGTGAAAAATATTTTTTTTCATAATAATTATTTTATTTTATAATACAAAAATTCCATTTTCAATTTAAACAATGTGTTGTCAGAGTGCTTATACATACATACATCAATATTATACTTTCAAATTTAATTATATTCATTTAATAATATTTTTAACCTTTTTAACATCTTCCATTTTAATATTAATCATACAGCCGTCAAATCAACCAAAAATGATTCTTTTTCCGTTTACTTTCTCATATTTATCATATTTTCCCCAGTTTTACAATCAAAACCATGCTTCCTTCTTTCCTCTTTCCTCTCCTCCTCTCCCTTCCTACTTCCCTCCTCTTCTCTTCTCCTTCTCCTTTTTCTCCTTCGCCATTTCCATCTCTTCCCTTTCTTTCCTTCTCTTCTTTTCCCTCTCTACCTCCTTCTTCCTTCATCCTTCTTCTTTTTTCGGCCTTTTCTCCTCTCTTCTACTTCCCTCCAATCCCCTTCACTCCTCCGTTCTCCCCAATGTTACTTTCAGTTATTTACCATCTACAATTTATTTCTTGATATATTACTAAAAACAAACATATTTTATATTATATTTTTATATTATATATATTATATATAATATTATGATATTAATTATCCTCATTTCTTTCAGTTTTATTTAATTTTATATTACTTCTTCTTTTTCCAATGTTCATCTTCTTTCTCCTCTTCTTCATAACTTTATTGTGAACAAGATGTTGCCCTGGTCTCTTCTTTTAATTTCAACCATAATTTTTCTTTTCCTTATTTTTTAACTTTACTCATTTTATTTTTATACAAACAATATCACTACAAGCCCTTAAATTCTCATCTCTTCCTGTGTTAACCACTGGTAGAAACCTTATAATCTGTATTTCTAATTTAGTATACACTATATACCGTATTTTTTGGAGTATAAGACGCACCGGAGTATAAGATGCACCTTAGTTTTTGGGGAGGAAAATAGGGGAAAACAATCTGCCAACCAGGTATTCATCTGGCTAGCATCCTTAGTCTGGTCAGCTTCAGCACATTATTTTATCCCCTGGTTAGGACTTAAAAAAAACCTTCTGAGAGAATAACAATGAAAGAGCCTGCAAGCCAGTAAGAGCTGGGAAGATCGTTAGCACCTGGTTAGGGCTAGAAAAAAACTTACTCGGAGCAAGTAGAGCAATGAAAAAAAACCCTGCAAAGACTTAGTGCTGGAAAAACATTCTTCTGAGAGAGTAACAATGAAAGAGCCTGCAAGCCGGTAAGAGCTGGGAAGATAGTTAGCACCTGGTTAGGGCTAGAAAAAAACTTATTCGGAGCAAGTAGAGCAATGGAAAAGAATTCTGCAAAGACTTAGGGCTGGAAAAACATTCTTTGGAGAGAGTAACAATGAAAAAGCCTGCAAGGTAAGAGCTGGGAAGATGTGTTAGCACCTAGTTAGGGCTGGAAAAAAAAGCTACATTCGAAGTATAAGACGCACCCAAATTTTCAGCCACTTTTAGGGAGGAAAAAGGTGCGTTTTATGGCTTACTTTTTAATGATGATTTATGATGTGATGAAGAACATAGATATTAGAAAAACTAAATCATCATTAAAAAGTAAGCCATATTACTAGTTTTCATCTTTCACATTTATATCTTTTTCTATATTTATATCTATATTTCATTTTTATTTCTAAATAATATTTCATTTTATTTCTAAACATTATGACCTTATATGCCAATCTTATTTGAAAACCACTTAAAATGATCAAACACAATTAATCACATTAATACAATTCGGTCAACTAGAATGTCTCTTCAACCTTTGTCTTTTGGTCTCTCAAAAATTCCATCTCTCATAACTTCTTCTCCCCCCTTCTGTTGGTTTCTTTCTTTTTCTTTCTTTCCGTTATTTCTGTCTCTATATTTTCTTTTCTTTTTAATTCTTTTTTTTACCTTTTAAGTATATTGTTTGATTAAGTTTCTTCCAACCTCTTAAGAACTTCCCACTATTACACCCTTTACTTTTTAGTTGATTTTTTTTGCTTTATTTATTTATTTATTTATTTATTTATTTATTTATTTATTTATTTATTTATTTATTTATTTATTTATTTATTTATTTATTTATTTATTTATTTATTTATTTATTTATTTGGTAGTTTTTCTATGCCGCCCTACTCCCTCAGGACTCAGGGCAGCGTACAACATTTTATAAAAACTCCAAACAAATCGTTAAAAAAGACAGTTTAAAAACAATTTAAAAAACCTATAAACAACATACATACATGGGGGAGACATCAGATATAAAGTCGTTTCAAAACCCCGCCTGCCGGAAGAGCCATGTTTTAATGGCTTTTCGGAAGGCCAGCAAGGTGGGGATGGTTCGGATCTCTGAGGGAAGTTGGTTCCAGAGAGCAGGGGCCCCTACAGAGAAGGCCCTCCCCCTCGGCCCCACCAGTCAGCACTGTTTGACTGACGGGACCTGGAGGAGACCCACTCTGTGGGACCTAACCGGTCGAAGGGAAGAATGAGGCAGAATGCAGTCCCAGAGATAGCCTGGTCCTAAGCCATGTAGGGCTTTAAAGATGATGATCAGCACCTTGAATTGTACTCGGAGACCAATGGGCAACCAATGCAGCTGGCGGAATATAGGTGTCATGTGGGTGTACCTTGAAACACCCACCACAGCACGCGCAGCTGCATTTTGCACCAGTTGAAGTCTCCGAATACTCTTCAAGGGCAGCCCCATGTAGAGCGCATTGCAGTAGTCCAATCGAGAGGTGACAAGGGCGTGAGTGACCGTGAGTAGAGCCTCCTTCTCCAAGTATGGTCGCAATTGGTGCACCAGGCGAACCTGTGCAAAGGCCCCCCTAGCCACAGCTGCAAGGTGTTGGTCTAATTTTAGCTGTGGATCTAGGAGGACTCCCAAATTGCGAACCCGTTCTGAGGGAGTTAATTTTTCTCCCTCAGGAACCAAGGAGGGACAGTCGATATAGTCCTTTGGAGGCAATATCCAGAGCCACTCAATCTTGTCTGAGTTGAGTCTGAGTCTGTTCCTCCCCATCCAGATCCTAACATCGTCCAGGCACTGGCACATATGTATTTTCCCCTGTCTATACCACTGTAAATCCCAGTGAAATCATTTATCTGTTTTTTGCTTTCTATTTTTTGTCCTTCTATGTTTTTTTCTTGGTTCTCCAACACTATATTTTCTACATATTTTGTATCATCCAACATCACTTCTAGTTTCTCATCACCAGTTTTAAAACTTCACGTATAGTTTTTGAGATCTCCATCAATTCTTCATATATTCACAGTTCCATTTTATCCATCTTACTGTCTTTAGGGTTTTACTATAATAACTTTCTTGATTCAAACTTAATGTCCATATGGTCTCTTTAAATTTTCATTTTCTAGTATCCAAATGTCCAGTTTTATTCTGCTCCTTTCCAAGTCGAAGCTTTATTATCTTCCACTAATGTTAAAGTCAAGACCAAATTATATAGTTCAAAGCAATCACTCTTTGAAGATTTTCACAGTTTCCAAAATATTTTTCTGTAAGCAAGGTCAATCCACAGCTGCACATCATTTTTCCTTTTTTTCTTTTTCCTCCTTTGTCTTCTACCAAATTATTATAATGTTCTCTTTCCACCAGCAGATGGCATCCTCAAATTCCCCATAGACATAGATCAGCTTTCTGCTAAAACTTCTCAAAATACTTTAAATCCAAATATAAAAGGTTTTCTTCTTACTCTTTATTCTCTTTTTTAATTATTCTCTTTATTTTCACCAAATCCAGTTGTAACAATCACAATCCTTTTGGGCTTTAAATATTATAATCTCCGATTTACAACTAGAGGAGAGGGGGCATGGCCAATGTCATGGCGACACGACGGTTTTTTTGGGGCTCCCAAAGAAACGTCAAATCTCAGCTGATTCGGGGTCTTTATTGACCTAAACTGTTCTGGAGGAACAGTGGATAAAGAGACACAAGCCAACACGAACAGGGAAAAGGCAATTTCGCTGGAGAGTCGACTGAAGCCTCAAAAACCAGCAGCTGAGGAAAGCAGCCATTGCAAGCTGCTACAAAGCCAGGGTGGCCACACCGAAAGAAGCAGGAAGAAGAAAATGTGGCTTGTCGAGGTGTGAAGATTGCTTTGATTTCAGTACTGTGCAGGAGTGGCGAGTGAAGAAGGTGATGACACCGGGTGAGTGATTGACCAATTTACAGATACAAGGAAACTTTAAAATGAGACTGTAAGAGAGCCTGGAGCGGAAATTAGCAGCTAATTGGCAACCGGGAGCACTACAAAGGAGGGGGGGGAATATAATTAAATATTGCTTAATAATTTAGGAAATCAGAGACAAGTTGAATATGCTAATGATTGGTTCAAGATTCAACCTGCCCATAGTCAGGAATTTATAGTCATATTTCAAAACAGAGTCATACTTCCAGATGGCAACCAGATAAATATAAATTTTATATAAAATGCAGATAAAAAAATCCATTACATATTTTGTTTGCGCTATCTAATAAATTATGTGTTTAGAAGATATTCATGGGAACACACATGTACAGATGCACATACTTACTAAATGTAGGCACCCATTATGTCAGTATTTATAGCTTTGTTCCTCCAAAAATTAGGGGTGGTTTTTGTTTTTATTATAGGTGGTATCAAACTTTTCAAAAATAAAAGAACTGCAGCTAAAGTTAGAGAGGATAGAAACAGTGTGTAAGCATAAATGATATTGGCCCTAATAAAACGAATAAAGCCTGAAATTCTGTCCCCAGGATAATTTTAGATATGCACATAACATTAGTCAAGTAACTATTTTTTAAGGCATGCCCAAGACATGAAGCTGGACGTGACATCAAGAAGTAAGAAAGAATAGTTCCTGCCATTGGGGCAAACATCCAGCGATGTTTCTCTTCACTGTGATTCCAAAATGGTGCAAACACAGACACTCACTCTCACACAAACAAAAAAACAAAGTAAATTCTATCTGCAATTATTTATTTATTTTATTTTATTTGGCAGTTTTTCTATGCCGCCCTACTCCCTCAGGACTGAGGGCGGCATACAACATTCTATAAAAACTCCAAACAAATCATTTAAAAAGGCAATTTAAAACAATTTAAAAAACATATAAATAACATACATACGTTTTGGATACATATGTTTTGGAAATATCTATGCTAATAGTACACTGAAACTGTGCTAAAATATTCATTTCTGACTATAGAAGTAGCTATACTTAGTTTTTGTTCTTTGGAACTATGACTATATATTTCCTTTACCAGTAAGTGCAGTAAGTGCAGCTAGCCAGTTCATTAGAGAGAGTGATTCAACAAGTATTAGGACCATGATGGCGAACCTATGGCACAGGTGCCCAAAGTGGCACGTGAAGCCATGTCGCCTGGCACGTGCATCACCCGTTCCTCTTCCGGGTTTCTGGTGCGCATGTGCATGCGACGATCAGCTGGCCTATGTGTGTATGGCAGTGTCGGAAACCGGAAGAGCTGGTTTTCCGGTGTAAGCATGCGTGCCAGCCATCTGATCAGTACATGCACATGCACGGCAGTAACCAGAAGACTTGCTCAAAGTACATTTTCCAGCGTGCGCATGCCCCCTGGGCAATCACTCTTCCTGGTTGCGGCCAGATGAGTGTGCGTGCATGCACCCGGAGCGTGCCTGGAGCGCATGCCTGAAGTGCTTTCTTTTTGGCACTCCGTGCAATGCGCGTGCACGCATGCTCCAAGGTTCGCCATCACTGTATTAGGAACTGGCTTTAATTTTTTTTTTTACAAATGTCATTAATTAGGCAGATATTGACCTATTACTGCATATTAGCTGATGCTTCTGTATTTGGTTTGTGATAATGGAAGGCTAGATAGTTGAAATACTTATTTCTGTGACTTATTTCCTACAGCTCACTTCCTATCTCAGTTAAGGTCTTTGTTTTTCCCATCACCAACTCATAACATTTTCATGCCACCAACTTGCCTGGTCATTGTTTAATTTTGTTGGTCTTGCTGGTTTTATTCTGTGTGATTTGGCTCCTTACATATTTTCTGTTCTCTAAGTCCTGAGTAGATGAAGGAAAGCACCATCTCATACATCAGTGACAAAGGAAAAAATTGTTGTCCTAAAAAAATTAAGGCCCTGCTGCATTTTTCCAGGACTATTGTGCTTTTAACAAAGAAGATTAAAAAAGGGAGGCAACCATGCAGCTACCTTTAATATGTGAAATTGCCATTGCAGTATGTTTAACAATCAAATTGTGTCTGATGAATGACAAAATGTTTATCTAACATTTTTTATCTAGTAAACAAACATTAAGGAATCTTATCAGTATAAGAAACATCATTTGTGGTATTGAAATGATGTGCTTCACGTCTGAAGCTTCACTGTGCTTCATTTCTGAATATCTCTCCACACAGAAAGAGAAGTTAGGGAGAAGTAAGAAAGTTAGGGAAAAGATCTTCCAGTGGCCTCAGTGAAAACAAAAAGAGGCCCTAGGAACAGAATCACCAGTTTGGAATTGTGCTGATAAGAGTTATCAGTTTTATGATAATGCAGAATTTACATTCATGTTTTTTTCCTGGTGACATGAGTGAATGACTGAAGTAGAAAGGTCTATTTTTAATTGTCCGTTCCTGTACTAGATCCAGGGTTTGCATAAAGTTGTGCATGGCACGGCTATAACCTGACTCTGCGGAAAATTACAATTAATTACCACTGACATCCACCTGACCCACCAGAACAGGAGGGCAGGGTATGTTACAGGTCCCCTCTATTAAGGAAGTCCACCTAGAAGAAGGGCCTTCTCCATGTTGGTTCCCTCCCAGTAGAACATCATCCCCATAAAGAGAAGTTTGATCCCCACCTTAATATTCTTTTGAAAGGCCCTGAAGACATGGTTTTGCCAGTGAGCCTGGAGACCCCAGGGTGATACAGAACCTATCAAGTTGTTTGTTTGATTGTTGTCACCGGGTTTTATGGATATGTATTTGGAGCTTTACTTTGTAAGCTACTTAGAATCACTGTGAGTTGGTTGGCCATATAATTTTTTTCTTAATAAATAAATACAATAAAAATTAAAAATATATGCAGACAGTCCTTGACTTATGACCATAATGGAAGCTGCCTATCATGGTCATAAGTCGTGATAGTGGTAAATCATGTCACCTACATGACTGGCCCAATTTTATGACCTTTTTTTGCAGAGGTCATTAAGTGAATGTCACCGTAGTTAAGCAAACCAATGGTTTGCCATGGGCTGTATTTTTGGCAATACCATTGTAAGCAATACCATGGACTGGGGTATCATTGCAAATGTCTGTAAACGCAGGCCAGTTGTCAAGTGTCCGACATGTGGTCAGATGACTAGTGGGGGGGTTGTTTGGTATTTTGGAACTGGGTTGCAATTATTTTGAACGGTGGCTAAGTGAATGGTCATAAGTCAAGAATTGCCTGAATTCTCGTGTGATGTTCCTATATGCACTCAGATGGCTCTATCCTCTTTGGACATATATTCCCTTGTGGAACAGCTCCATTCACATTGTCTCTCAGGCAATTCCACTAGCATAGTCTTCAGAGGGATAAATGATCCATTTGGGTTATTAAATTTCTATCCGATCCTTAATTAGTAAAACAAGAATATGGTATTGAGCTGTTCCAAAAGGATCAAGAATGTTTCCACAACAAAGAAGCCAAGACAATGGCAATGGAATCTCAAATCCATTCTATTGCTAGCTACATTTATTTCCATAATAAAATAGAGTAAAATCTTTCTCAAGTCCATCTCAAGTGCCAGTGGCACTTCATGAACCCATCCCACATTTTCTTGATGTCTCGTTTGCCACGGCTTTCTTCTTGGATATTTTTCAATGTCCTAATACAGTCAACATTCCTGAAATTCTTAGGTAAGACTCCATCCCAATACACCATGGGCAACTTTGCTAAGCTTCCAAGATTAGCTAGATGCATTGTGGGCTTTCCCCCACCTTTCTATAACGGAGACAGACCTCTTTCTTCTCTTCACCTTTCTTCTGAGACTTCCTTGTGATGTTGGCTTCCTCTCATCATCAGTTCTATAGGTGACACACTTTAAGGCGTCCTTCGCTATACCAGTATAAATTTGCATTTTCCCTTGGACAGTGTCCAAAGTTTGCCTTAAGGTGTGTAAAATGCTTGGAGGAAGGTCAGGTGACTCAAGTGACTGGGAACAGGGGCAGAAGAGGGTGGGGACAGCAAACTGCATGCGGCATAGTTTTCTGCCTACTCAGTGGTATGTGGATAGCAGTTCAACCCAGGCAGTGGAGAAAGGCTGGGACTCTTTTTTTTTTTTTCGCTCTCCCTGTTGGCATTTATATACTGCAATTGCCTGTCTGGTTCTGCTTGATTCCCTTCTCGCCTTTCCCCGGGCTCCTCCACCGCTCCACTTTCCCCGTCCCCTGACAAGGACTCACACAGAAGGCGTGTCCTCTCGGGGCGGTTGCTGCCGCTGCGGAAGGCAGCTTAAAGCTATAAAAGAAGTGGTCGGGTGCCGGCTTGAGCTGCATTTCCCGCCTCTGCTTCCCTCCGAAGGACTTGGAGCCAGTGCCGAATAGAGCAGCGGGAGCGCCGCCAGCGGTGCCCGGGGGCGAAGAGAAGGCCAGGGCACGGCAAAGCCATAGAGGGCGCTAGGCAAGTCTCAATGCGTGGTCTAGCTGCCTTTGCAACATGCTGGAACTACAGATCAGCTAAAAGGAGTTTGCACACCGCTGTTGGAGCTGGATTGCAGCGCTCTCTTTCCTTATGAAGAAGACACAAGTGAGTACCCAGTGAAGAAGTTTTGCGTCCCAGCGGGGACTTACTTAGCGGTGCTCCCGATGGTGGTGATGGTCTCTGGACAGGCTGATACAGGGCGGGTGGGCGGATGGGATGCGCGCTCCGCGGGGAAGGATGAAGGCGTCTAGTGTCCAGGCAAGTGGAAGTTTGGCGGGGGGGAAAGAGCGGGTTGTCTTCCATAAGAGCCGGACAGGAGAGATCACCTGCTGGCTGTTGGGTTGCCTTACAGCAACGAGGCTGCCGAGTTTCTTGCAGAAGCGCAGCTAACTTTTTCCCCCTCCTCTTGCGCGTGGATTTGCGTGGCGGAGCGTTGTAAGCCGCCTTGAACCAACCTCGCCCTTCTACTCAACGGGATCGTTCTGATTAGGGGGCAGGTAGGTAGAGGCGGGGGCATCCTGGTGACGACGGCTCACTCTATGGCAGAGGGGGAAAGCATTCTTAAGGCCATTGGGGCTGGTGGTCGTTGTCAAATCCCTCCTTTCCTGCCCTGTGACTACCTGGTCGTTTCCACCTGGCAGGATTCTAAATAACAAATAATACTTTACAGATAGGATGAATCGTGCAAATACTGGATCAGTAGGTAAACTGAAATTGCTCAACACCAGCTAGAACTAAGGGGGAGAAGTATTGCTTCTTTAATAATCATGCAAAGAGTGCCTGTTTGGGGTATACTTTCCTCTTTGCTTTTATCTTTAATTGACCCCACCTTTTTTCCATTCCATATCTGAACACGCTCCTTTCTCTACAAGCTGCATTTTGTGTCATAATTTCTTTCCACAAGGAGACTGGCTGTAGAGTAGGAGGGGAGTAGGAATTGAAAGACGATTGCCCAGAATGACAAGTAATTACTGACAAGAATGAGCTAAATGTGTTTGGGACCCTAGAAGAATGTTTAACCAGGCTCCCTTGCAATAGATAGATGATAAATAGATAGATAGATAATAGATAGATGGAATCTCCCAGTGTTGTTGCCTTGCCAGTTTTTACACAGCAGTGCCGCCTTCACCCCAGCCTTTAATCCCAGTGTTTTCCTAGCTACTTTCTTTGGTATCTCCTGCTGTCTTGGCTCATGTGCCATTTTGGGTCTTCCACGTGTAAGCAATGAAATGAAAGGATTCAAACAAGGAGACAGGTGGGATCTGCAACATTTATTCAGTGTCATTCAAACAGAAACAATGAAATTAGACTGTTTAATTGGAAAAGTTGTGAAACAGAAAGATCCTATATTTTGGGATCCGTGAAATGTACAGAAATATTAATATATCTTTCTCATAATTTGAGATCTTGCTACATCTGGAATTTTAAGATGTGATAGGTAGATTGAAAAACATCACATCAGAATCCTGAGGGGAGAAAATGCTTTGTGCAGTCAATATATATTTCATACAAATTATAGTAGTGGCAGTTGCTACTTAATTTTGCTTAGTTTGTGTATGCTAATGTCTGCTCAGAATGGAAAGTACGAGCTGGATTGGAGAAAATTCCGAAGTCTGTACTCTGTATGATGGAAAGGGTTTCTTAAAAAGGCAAAAGTGTTACTTAAAAAGGAGAGCAAGTAGAGTTCAGTTTGCAAGCTGTTGAGTTTCACCCTACAGTTCCATTTTGCACATGTAAATATGACTTTGAAAGTTACCAGTTGCATAGTAGATTACTGAAGCTGAGATACTGATTTTACTCTAAAAACTGATGCAGTAGTCTTTGGTGGGTTCAAGAGTTCTTTTCTGTGGCTTATGAATCACCTTCTGACCTACCAGCTTTCTTCTAGTCAGAATTCAGAGGTGTAATTGAACAGAGAACATTTTTTGGGAAAGAAAGATAGATAGTTGCAGACAAATTTCTCTGATCTTTCTGTATTGTGTTAGCTGATGGGGAAAAGGGTCAGGTTTAGGTGGGGGGAAATGTCAGGTTTCATAAGTTAAAATACAAGAAACCAAGATAATGGTTTATAAACAAGGTAACATTTCACATTTATGACAAGTGGAGACGAATCCTGTCAACAGTGCATTGTATTTCTCCTTGTTCTTTTCCTACGATGCCCTGTGAGTTGGGATTAAGCAAGCTTTCCTGCAGATCGTGCAGTGCGGGGTTTAAGTTATCATCAGGTTGTAAGTGCACTGGCTGATCTCAGGGCCTCTTCAGCCTCTGGGGGAATTAGTCACTGCTCCATGCTACCTTAGCCATTGTTTTGTACCTTTCAATCTGCTCCATTGTTCAGACTTCTGTGCTGCTGAAAGCTCTGGAGGAGGGCAGTAAGGGTGGAAAGAAGAGGGGGAAGCAAGTTGAATCTTTTCTGGTGCAGGAATTTTTCATTAGAATCGGTATTAGATATTGGAATTCAGATTTTTCTTCTGGAGTTTTGGTGTATTTACTCAGAAGCAAGTCCATCTATATTTCTTGCTTACTAGCACAAATTACGGCTATAGTAGCATACTATACTTATTATGCATACTTACTATGTGTTAATCCTTAGATTTAATCATTAGCAATGCATTAGATGACCTGATAGAAAAAATACTTATGTATGTAAATGTATTTTCAACTGGATATTTGAATGCAGTTAGAGATTATATAATTATCAACTATACATGAAAATATAAAATTCTGTGTTCTTTTATATTGGCCATTTAGAATTTGATCCTGCCCATTCTCATTTGGGATGATTGTGATGATGTAATCTTGTTGAAGGATTGTTCTGATGAGAGGATTTGCACAGTTGTATGCAACAGTAAATAAACACAAATATAAGAAACAAATCTGTGTAATTGTCGTACCAGGGAAGGATTTCAAAGTAATAATTTCTGTAAACATGCATTTAATTTTTTTTAAAAAAAGCAACCTGATTGATAGACATTTTTTCCGCTGTCAGTTACTGTAAAGGCAGTATTTCATAATATATTGGGAGAAGTACTTTTAAGAAGCATGGGGTTGATCGCAACAAGTTTGGAGATCACCAAGCAGACTCAGAAATTTGACCTGCTGGCTAGACATGCAAACTTTAGGAGACCTTAACAGTGGAAAAGAGCTAGAGGCAGAAAGAATACAGCTTTCTTTTGCTGAATGGGTACATTCATTGCCAGCAGTTATATGACCGTCAGGGCTTGTCTGGGAGGACAGTCCGAGTAATACAGCATTTTTGCTGTTGGAAGAGGCTTTTGGAAATAATGAAATAGATGGTGCACAAAATCCTGGGGGAAGCCAGCAATTTATGGAGGCATAATTGTATCCTAGTCTGAAAACATATGTTGCAAGAGGCCGGTATCCATTTAGCTTAGACTTAAAGCCATTCTAAGTAGGCTTTTGTGAAGCAGATATATATGAAGTTATTCTGTTGAAAAGAACTATGTTCCTATGCAACTCTAGGGTTGATATGCATGACTGATAAGCCTATATAAATGTCAATTCACAGGTTTATAATTAAGCATAGCCCTCATTTGTTAGAAACAGCAAACACAACAATCAAATTTACTAATCAGTGTTGCTAAGAGAGTATAGAAAATAAAATGAATGCATACAAAGAACGATTCAGGTGAAGGACTGGTAAAAGTTGCTTTAGAAATCAAAAGGGATGGGCTAAATTGAAAATATAAAGAATTTTAGTTTTATTTTTGTCTGAAGCTGATGTAAGAGAAGTCATCCTACTCTTAAATTTCATAAACCATGGTTTAGAACTGTTGGTTGCAGCCAATAAGTCTTGTTAATAGTATTATATCTGGATGTGTTTGCAGAACTCAGTTCAGATAAGTACTGTTGTTGCTATAAGCACTTAACTGTAGGACATGCAGCATAGCATCTATCTATCTATCTATCTATCTATCTATCTATCTATCTATCTATCTATCTATCTATCTATCTATCTATCTATCTATCTATCTATCTATCTTTTATTTTCCCCACCTTTATTATTATTTTTCTAAACAATTCAGGGCAATGGACATATCTTATACTCCTTTCTTCCTCCTATTTTCCCCACAACAACAACCTTGTGAAGTGAATTGGGCTGAGAGAAAGTGACTGGCCCCTATTTTAATATAGCATTTCCTGGGACATTTATCCCAAGAATCTTTGCATTGCCCACTTAAAGCTTGTTATGACTGGCTTTCATGACTAAGGCAAGATTAGAACTGAAGCTCTTCCACTTTCTAGCCTGGTGCCTTAACCACTAGGCCAAACTGGCTCTCAGTACTGATATATGTAAAGTGAAGTTTCCTTGGGATAAATGGATCTTTTGTTAAGAGTGGGGATTGACGAAGGGATTCCGTGTAAATTGGCACTTGCTTTACACATTGCTTCAAAACCGAGTCTATTTGCATGGACTGTATCTTTTATAACATCGAGAGTACTTAGTTTGGTATTTTTGGCACGCTACTCTTTAGTGTTTAAACCAAATATCAACCGTTTGGGTTGCTGAAAGACTTCAGCTTCCTGTGTTAACTAGTATGTACATGATTCAGCACTGTGATATGAAGTTATATATCTATAGTTCAAGCAGGTTATTTGGCAGTTGAAGTTGAATAACCTGGGATAACATGTAGTGAAGTCAAGAATTAAAAATGACATCCACGTCATATAAAGCATATCAATCCACTTCACCTATCTTCAGTTGTGTTTTGTGGGATGTTCCATATTGCTAGAGTGTGTTCTGCAATTTGCAAAATGCCAAACCAGTAAATTAAAAGGAACCTAATGAGAGATGGAATAAAGGTTATTTTAATAGGGAGTTTTATTCCCACACTTTTCTTCCTTGAACTCATCATGTCCTTTATTTATTAGTCTAATGATACTAATGATAATCTATTTTAATATAGCATTTCCTGGGACATTTATCCCAAAAATCTTTGCATTGCCCACTTAAAGCTTGTTAATAAGTGTAAATATTAATATGTTTAGATTAAAGAATGAAAATGAATCAAAGAGTTGCTGGATAAGGGGTGGTGATGGGCAGGAGATCTTCCCTGAATATATCATTCGAAAACTACAAGCATCCACAGGTCTTCATCCTCAAATTACTCATTCTGGCATTGATCCTTGGAGGTTATAGGATCTGCTTCTAAAAATTATTTGACATCTGTAGTCTGAGTTGCTTAAATATGTAGATAAAAATGTATTTCTAGTTTCTTATGGCATTGATAAAATGCACTGTGACTTGCAATATTTATAGTTACTCAGGAAATAATAATGATTTAAAATTAATTTATAAATAATTTGCTTTTAACTTCTGTTGAAGAATTTGTCTTTATTTCTGTTGATCTGGTAATTGTTTCTGTAGCTGGCAAATGCTCAGGAAATCCAGGCAAAGGATAGTTTGATATTATACCCTGAAATGCCATGCAGTGGAAAACAATAGAAGAAGGAAACTCTAGGAAAAAAGTGGGAGAGAGGCTTATTAGTACACACCTTGTGTTATGTAGTATATTAAGTGGAGACAAAGGAGACACCCCCCCCCAAATCCACAAAACAATACTGTTCTCTACTTATCTCCAGTGCTGACCATTGTGCAACCATAGGATTGATGAGCTAGACATGCACATTTTGCACTCCAGGGGAACTTAATGAAAAAGCCCTTCAGTTGCTAATCCCTGGATGGTAGATTAGATAGGCCTTTTTCTGATCTAATATACTTAATAAATTAAGTCTTTCACTTTACTTGGGTAAATATTTGAAATACAAACAGAAGAATGTAGATGGAACTATTGAGATTTGGCATTATAGGTAGCTCTTGACTTAAGATGTAATATAGAGCCTGCCCATCTACATAGTTGCAAGTTATGACAGTTGCAAAATGGACCACCATGTTACAAGACCCATTTTATGACCTTTTGCAGTAGTCATAAAGCAAATTTAAGCCGCAGCCATTAAGCAAATTCTTTATGGGCTATTTTTGTAGAAAAGCAGAAATAAACACAGAAAAAAAAGTTGTTAATTGTGGTTGTCTAACCGTGGGATGCTGTAAATGCAGGCCGGTTATCAAGCACCCAAAATGTGGTCATATGACTATGTGGAGGGGGCAGACTTCAGAATTGGGTCAAATGGTTATGAAGTGACCGGTCATACGTTGAAGACTACTTATATATGAGCAACAACAAAGACAAGGTAAAGTGTAATATTCATAGGAATTTCTAGAAATTTGTGACAAAATGTTTGTTTGTTTTAATATTTAGCAATTTCAGCATCTTTGAAGAAGAACATTTCTATATTGTTTGTTTGTTTGTTTGTTTGTTTAGAAAATATATACAACTGCCCAACTTAAGTGAATAATTCTAGGTGGTTAACAACAATACAGATTTAAATCTTTTGGGCAACAGATTTTCCTTTGAGCTTCCAGATATGCATTAGTAGTTTTTCTGAGTCTACATGACATAACATAAATTGCCAATTAACGTTGTCAAAAGCTTTCTGTGCATCTAAGAAAATCAACGCCATTGTGTAATGTATCATTTGTTCATCTAATTGTAAGGGTATCCTTTTCCAGAGTTTATATTTATAATTTCTTGTAGAGAGTTTGTACAGAAGAACAAGAAATAGAGAGAGTAGATGGGATACACTGGTTGAGTTCTCGCTTGCTTCCTTGGCGATTAGTTCTGAGAACTGAAATAGCTAGTCAGAAAAATATAACTTAGAGATTTTTGAAGAACTACTGATATTGAATAACCACACAAAAGTGACTATATACACTGTGTCTTGTTTCCAAGGCTATATTCAGCAGGGCATCCTCTTGATTAATTGCTCACAGTCTGTACTGGATGTACATGGGCAAAACAGATTTTCTGATTGCTTTCCAGTTCTGAATATTATCAAGAAAACTTTAATTATAGAAGCAGTTTTGAGCATTTATGCATTTGTAAACTTCTAGATGCTGATATGTGATCACACTCCACAACCTGCTGGCCTTCCGGAAAGCCATCAAAACATGGCTCTTCCTGCAGGCAGGGGTCTGAGACAAGTTTATATCCGAGATCTCCTCCTATATGTATGTTGTTGAACGTTTTTTAATTTTTAAATTTTTTTTAATTGTTTTTAAATTAATTTTATTGTTTAGTGTTCTCTTAAAATGTTGTACGCCGCCCTGAGTCCTTAGGGAGTAGAGCGGCATAGAAGAACCTAATAATAAATAAATAAATAAACCTGCTGCATTTGTCAATGAAAGAAGACAAAATAGTAGAGGTTTGATTGCCAGAATTGCAAAATGCCATGCGCACAGTGATCACAGAAGAAAGTATGCAGAGGCAGTAGGTTTCAGCAGCAACTGCTACCCTTTTGACAGATGCATTGTTCAGTACAAAGTACATAATACTGTACATAAACTATGAAGGTGCAGACAGAGAAGAGTTTAGCCAAGATACAGTATACTGCATATTAAAAGCATACTGAAATGTTCTGACAAACTGTTTTCTGAATTTGTCTGACATACATAGAAAGGAGGATTAAGAAATTAATAAATCTATTACTCTTTCTGCAAATTAAGCCTTTTTTAAAAAAAAAAGACTAACATACAAGATTTTCTGATCATCTGTTTTCTTAAACATGTAGATTGCAATATTGATAATGAATTGTCAAGTAGACAAATGTTTGTTCATTGTAATTTTCTAATGGTACCTATTTTGTCATCTATCTATTATATCTACCGGTATCTAGCTATCATGATCTAGCTAGCTAGCTAATCTCAAGAAAGAAAGTAAATACTTTGCTTTTTTTATCAAAATCCTTCCTCGCAGTTTAACCTGCTAAGCTGCTTCTTGCAATGTAAATAATACTATGGTACCTCCTAAGAATAGTTTAGGAGCTTATGCTTTAAAAATCCCTGAATATCTCTTTTTGTGCTATCTAGAATGTATTAGAAATTGTAAATTGCATTACATAGTGTGAAAACAGCAATTTCTTGTTAAAGTTTAATTTTGAAGTATAGGGAAGGGAACTGAGTATAGTAAAGATATGGTCCAATTTATCAAATGCAGTTCAAAAGAATTTAAAGGAAGCACAATAAGTAAACGAGGTTGAAATGAAAATAATGATAGGATTGTGTAAAAGAAGCATCTACCGAGAATATGGAAGGGTTTTCAGAATGCAAGCTTCCTTCTGTACTGTTTGTTTTCCCAAGAGAAGATCTTTAAGATCTGCAAATATGTTATTTCTGTCTTGACATTTGGTGTGTATCAGCAATAATTTAAGCATATTCATCATATTTGTATCCTTTTTCTTGAAGAATAGCAAAATGGTTCATAGCAGCTCTCTCCACAATAATTATCTTATATACTACCAATGATTATTTGGAAGCTTTTGTTAATATCATTGCAATGTCTGTCTATACTTCTGTTTGTTTTCCTTTCCATGTAATTTTCCTTTCAGTGCTAGTTATATGAGTAATTTTCTTATTGCAATACTCCCTTCAGGGTTATTTTTCATATAGTGTCTGTGGGCTATACTTTAGCTACCATAGCTCTACACTTCCTTTTATTCCCATGTGGATCCCACTACCTTCTTTGCCTTCTGTATAAATGTTTGCCCTCTGTCTGTCATCTGGAGGGCTGTTCATGGAAACACAGTGAGATAAAAACAGCTATTATATTCCTTGTAAACTTAAATGGCATGAAAAAGGAGTAAGGTGGCTGCACAGGCCTTGAATTGACAAATAGTTGGAACTTGGAGATCTCTGGACGGTGAGATTCTAGTTAGTCGGCAGTGAGATTCTAATTAACCATTGTAGAGTAAAATATCATTCATTTCTCTGGACTGTTTATACTCACAACCTCCTGCATGCATGTTTTGATCCAAAGAAAGTCAGTAGTAGGCAACTTCCTTCTCCTCGAGCAACACTCATATTTAGGGAGAAAGGGGTTTCTCTTTCAGCCAAATTGCCTGGCCACTGTCCAAGCTTCAGAGAAAAAAGTTATTGATCTCATCTTGTCCTTCTCCAAGGGGTCTCCTTTCACTTTAGAGCCAAATCTCTGGACCTGATGTGTGCTTGCTGTTCTGCAGTGGCTCTGATATCCCTTTGCCATTCTCCTTGAAGAGTAAACCAACTTCTACGGAATTAATGTTTTGTAGGACTAATAAATCAAATTCTTGGCAACAGTCCAGAATAATTTGACATTGCCTTCTTCCATAGTGGGTTTTCAATCTCATAGCCCAGACTACAGCACTAGGATTTCCAGATAGTCTCCCATCCAAGCTTTAGTGATGTTGGGCCGCTTAATTTTTCTGAGATTAGCAAGATCTCAGATAAATGCATCTGATAATGTATAGGTCTATATTCCTATCTCCTTTTTTTACTTATGGTTGCTGTTATTTGTTGTTCGATAGTGAGATGTTTGCTTGGGAGGCTGGCTATTATTTTATGATGATGTTAAACTGTCTAATTATTATAACTGTAATTAATGCTGATGATGTGTTAAAATAATTACATTAATTAGTTAGTCTTACAAGGAATGTTACAGGCAGAAATATATTCTTACTCATAATTTTAAAATTCTGCTATAGAAAGCTGTGATTTATATGTGCATGTATGTTTTTAATAGAACAAGGTTGACACCCAGAAAATAGAAAACAAGACAGCTCAATTAGATTGCCATAGCTTTCATTCATGAGCAACTAGCAATCAAAGTTAATAATGTTGCAATCTTAACAAAAAGCCATAAGGCAGCATAACTACTGAGCATACGGTATTTGGTTTATGCAAGCAGAAATTCAGAATTGCATAAGTTCATATACAGTATAATCATGAATAGCAGGGAGGGAGGAAAAATTCTTCTTCTTTTTTAAACCACAAGTTATGAATTACTGCAAGCTAATTTAATTAAATCCATTTGCAGTTTTATGCCTGAAACTTTTAATTTGCTTTTGACTTCAAAGTGCATAAGTGTATAGATTAGTGAAGCAATGCTAACACTAAATTTTCTTTTTTTAGTATTCTAAGAAAAAGATTTCTGCTGGCAAATGGCGTGTTATCATCTTATTGCATCAGAGGGCCTCATAACAGAACTTTTTAATGTTTCTTCATATTTAAACCACCAAACTTACCCTACTGGACTATTGGGCTCCCCTAGCCCACAGACAGACCTACTCACATTAATGCTCGTTTTGTGAAGTGTAATAGGCTGTTGGCTGGATTTGGGGTTGACTGTCTTTTAGGAGTTTGGACTTTTATTGGTGCAGAGTTTGGTGCAGTGCGGTATGTTTTGGGGTTACTGGTCTGATTATCTTTGAGGCTGATCTCTGGTTTTATTTACCATCTGACTTTGGGAGGTTGTACAAGAGAACCTGGAGTTGTGGAGAAGATTGGGGAGAGTCAGACTGACTGTGTTTGTCCTTCTTCCCTAGGTGAGAGCTGATTGTGTGTGTGTGTCAGAGGTGGGTTCCTCCCAGTTCTCACCGGTTCTATAGAACCTGTAGTAAACTGGTGGTGATGTCACGGAGCCGATTCTGTCGGTGCCAGTCCGTGGACGCCGCCATCTTTTTTGGGGCTTTTTTTGGATATTTTTTGCAGGTTTTTGCTTCTGCGCATGCGCAGAAGCCCAGTTTTTAGCACTGTGCATGCGCCGCCATCTTGTTTTTGGCTTTTTTTGCTATTTTTTGCTGGCTTTTGCTTCTGCGCATACGCGGCACAAGAAGAAGCGAACCGGCGGTGAGGTAAGTTAGAACCCACCCCTGGTGTGTGTGTGTGTGTGTGTGTGTGTGTGTGTGTGTGTGTGTGTGTGTGTGTGTGTGTGTGTGTGTGAATGTCTCATTGCCTGGTGGGTGAGAATGACCAGGGAGGATGGTGTTTGAGGGTTGTATGGATGTAGGGTGAATGTACAGGGGGATGAGGAGGTGTTTGATGTGATATCTCTGTTGTTGCGGTAAGGAAATGGTGGTGGCTTGAAGGCACTGAGAATAAATGCTATAGCACCTGTTGGGCGAACCTTATCCCTGCTTGTTCATTAGTTGAAAGGGGTTCCCCTTTCAGATCAATAAAAGAGTTTTGAGGATGGAGAATGGTATGGCTGGTGAGGAAGGCAATGTAGGGCAATGTATTTTGGTGGTGACAGATAATGGGAAATATGGCAGGAGACAAGGGTCATGCCCCTTGTGGGGAACACATCCTCAGTATTTAGTACTGGTCTCATGTTCCAGCCCTTGCATTCAACTCATTTACCTAGTCAGCAAATCTGTGGATACCTGAGTTTTAGGCTGTTTCTTTTAAATGCCAGTTCAGCCTGTTATAAGGCTTGCTTTAGTGCTGATCTGATTCTTGTGGAGAAGGCTGATCTGACTTATATCACCGAGACCTAGCTAGGTGCAACTGGTGGGTTCCTGTCTTGGAAATGTGCCCAGCTGGTTATAGAGTGTGACACCAACTTAGACTACAGAGACAGGAAGGGATCAGGCTGTTGTCACCAGAGAATCTCTGGTGGCTTTCCGGGGTATTGCTCCACGTGACCCTTTTTTAAAGTTGGGCTTGAGGGACCAGGTGAGATTGCAGTTGCTGTACCAACCTCCATACTGCATAGCAGCAGCTTCCCTGCCTGTGCTCCTGGTCCTTGCTACAGGGCTGGTGATGGAGTTCCTCAGACTCATAGTTTTGGGGAACTTCAATCTGCCATTCCAGGGGGTGGGGTTGGAGGTAGCTGTCTGAGAGTCAGGTTGTCCAGAGCCCAGAATGTGTAATTCAGGGGTTCCCTTGGACTTGCAACTCCTGCTGAAGGAGCAGGAGGGCCTTTGTGCAACTGTGGTTATGAATTAGCTACACCGTTTCCAGGACCAAAAAAGCACTCCTCACAATCATCCATGCCCTAGTCATCTCTCAACTTGACTACAGCAATGTGCTGTACATGGGACTGCCCTTGAAAAGTATTTGGAAGTTTCAATTGGTTCAACGTGTGGCAGCCCATAGGGTTTTGTACAGGTCTAGATTTGCACGTGTGTCACCTCACTTGCAGGAGCTGCATTGGTTGCCAATTTGCTTCTGGGGCCAATTTAAGCTATTGGTTGCTAGCTTTAAGATCCTACATGACTTGGGGCCGGATTAGTAGAAGGATTATTTTTCCCAATTATATCTACCCAATCCATCAGAATAGGGAAGTGTGTTATGTTATGGGTCCCCTCTATTAATGAGGTCCATCAAGTGCAGTGCTTCTCAATTATTTTCTGTTACGTCCCCCCCCCAGGAATATGGACCCCAATGGAATTTTAGTGTTAATATTTATTATTTTACTTATTATAAGCTGCAAGCAAACTATTGGCTGGGGAAGGCTGCTCTACCCACTTACCTGGGAGTAAATCACACTGAACTCAGTGGAGCCTGTTTTCAGTTAGGCAGGCATAGGCTACCGTGGTTAGGGTCCTCTTTTGACATGGGGCCAGGCCAGCTTAATCAAGCCGATGTTTTGGGGTCGCTGGCCTGGCCCATAAGCGCTGCCTCTGCCGGGCACTCACAGCGAATGATGTGGAAGGAGGCTTTAGGGTGCCGTTCGAAGCTTTCGCCCAGCTGCAGAGGATGTTCCTCCTTGTCCAGCAGCAGGTTTGCCACGCCGTTCATGGCTACAGGGGCGCCTGCCAAGAACAACAAGAACCCACGCATCCGCCACGTCCCGCCTGGCCACCTTCTCTTCCGGGCTCAGAGCAGCATGCAACTGGGAAAACACTCCCCATCCGGGGGAATTGATTGAGAGGGACCATGCATGTTCCCCGGGGTCACATGCACCCCCTGGCATCACTCCGCGCCCCCCCAGGGGGGGCGCTCCACTATTTGAGAAACACTGATCTAGTGGGACCAAGAAGCTGTTTCCATTATTGCTCCCTTCCTGTGGAATATCATCCCCCCAGAGATAAGATTGGCCTCCTTGATACTCTTTTGAAAGACCCTGAAGACATGGTTTTGCTAGTGGGCCTGCGGACACCAGGCTGATACAGAGCCCATCAAGTGGTTTGTTTGATTGTTGTCATGGGGGGGGGATTGGGTTTTGTATATGGGGTTTTACTTCTGTAAGATGATTGGAATCTCCATGAGTGAGTTGGGGGAAGTGATATAAATTTTCTTAATAAATAATAAATAAATCTGCTGCTGCAGTTCTAGACTTCAGTCAGTTTATTTTAAAATAAATGTAGTTCTACATATTAATAAAGGAAGAATGCCAACTTGATTTTAGTTCATCCTTCTGCCCCTTCCTGCATCTCCAAGGAGAGCCACAAAGAGTGATAATTTTGTATTGTGCTCAGCTGCTGAATTGCAACCTTTCCCTGTAATTCTACTGACTATATGTTGCCTACTATTACTCTTCTGAATTGATTTTACTCCTGGTGATTTCAAGGACATCCGTTCTGTCTCAACACATTGTTTCTAAAATATTAAAGTGTATTATGTGTGTGTTTCTGTATATGTGTCTCTCTCTGTGTATGTATGTGTGCTTCAGGAGCAAAAGACCAAGGCTACACTTTAAGTTCCAATTAAACTGATTTGTTATTCATGCCTATGGATCTAGTCAACTAACAGCATTATTTTGACAGTAGATAAGGGTTAACAGAATTCAAGAGGGGTTGGACTTGTGGCAATATAGAGACTCTAGACTGATTCCTTGTTTGACTCCGCCCCAGGCTTGCCACTCCTTCTGCTCCACCAACCCAACACACACACACATACACACACAAAACACCAAAGAATAAAATCTCAATATCAAACTGGGATTACAAATTGCCCTGCTCTAAAGGCTCATTTTAAGAGTTTTCCTAAATGACAGCAAAACCAGGCCCTGTGGATTTTAAAGAGCATGTATTATCCCACAGCACATGGGCAGCTTCAGAAAAGTGACATTTCCAAGAACTTCCAAGATAATACAATGTAAACTGTGCACTTAAAAATACAGTGGTACCTTGATAGTCAACTGCTTTGAAACTCATCAAATTTGGTACTCAACGTATTTTGATGTGAACATTTTGTCCCAGTATTCATCGGTTGTTGGGTACTCAATGCACAAGTTATAGCTTATCAGTGTTGGCTGCCTTGTGACTACACTATATTATTCCTTATAGGGAAAAATGTTTGGTACTCATTGTTTTTGGTACTCATTATGCCTCTCAGAACCAATTAACAATGAGTATCCAGGTACCACTGCAAAGTTTAAAAGGTTTGGGTAGCATATGAGCTATATGGAAGATGGCTTTAGAAATGGGACATAGCCTATCTTATTAATTTCAAAGGGCACTTCTGAATTTCCTCTATCTCTAACTGTGCAAAACTCGTATCTTTATTTCAGAGGACTTTCCATAATTGACAGGAATTGGAAAGAAAACAGACTAAAGCTAAAAAAATATCACCCACTGTGTCCGGATATTTCTATGAATGTGTCCTGTTATTAATAACCTGTTCCAAATCATGAATACAGTAAACTTGCCTTTTCCTTTTTATTATCATTCTCTTTGTCTACTATGGCACCATCCAGTGAGACGAAGAAAGTTCATTTTATTGTATTTTCTTACATCATGATATTAAATGAAATCTGGAATCCAATGTGGTAAACAAGACCTGGCAGCCTGGGGATTTTTTTTCCCTCTAACCATAATTCTTACGGTTTTAATTTATTTTAGGTTCCAAGGAAGCAGATGGAAAAAGCAACTGAAGCTAAAATTATTTTTCTTATAGCTAAGAAAATTTGAAAAACACTGCAATAATTGAAAGTACAAAGGAGAATACCCTGTTGCCCCCACTCCCTCTCCAAAAGGCCTGGTGTTATTAAAGCATCTATAGTGGAGATGCCCGTTATAGTCATGCGTTCAACATGTCTTGGTGGGGCTTTTCTTGATTTTTTTTATACTGCAACATACTTTTTCTGTACTGATATACATGGGGACCAAGGAAAGTGCCAGCCTTTTGCAAGGATTCTTTTTAAAAGCTGGCTACTAGTAAGGAGACTTTTTCCCAAGCACAGGCTACTTTGAAGTATAAAAGTCAGTTTCTCTCAGGCTTTATGTATAGCAGCTGTAAATTCAAAAAAATATTAAGAGTCTTTACATACCTCAGGAACAGAGATATTATATGATGTAGAAATCTTAAAATACAGCACAGTCATCAAATAGCACTCTGCTTAATCTGGTACTACCGGTACTTGCAAAACTAATTGTCTTATGACACATTGTGATAATCACTTTCATTCTTTCATTGCATTTCTCTTACCAGCGGTGGGTTGCTACTGGTACAGTACGGTTCTACAAACCAGTAGCGGCGGCGGGAGGCTCCGCCTGCTCGCCTGGACGCTTCTGTGCATGTGCAGAAGCGTCGCGTGAGCGAGCATGCATGCGAACCGGTAGCGATGGTATTTAGAACCCATCACGGGTTTGTGCTTAATTGTTTCCCATATTGCATAATATTTCAACTTGTAGCAACAGCAACTATCAAGAATCTTGTTTTGGGCCATTTTATATAATAGCGAAGTAATTTTGCCGCAGGTCCAAATTACTTCCAGACAAGACACTTGATATTTACAACAATTGGAAATTGCCACAAACCAAAGAAAACATAGTTAAAGCTATTAGACACAAACAGTCTCCAGTATGTTTTCCTCATGAAGTTGGTATTCTGCAACTTTTGTTCTGGACATTGGCGTTCCCTGAGTGCACATTGACTAAGCCCATGATGATCAGAAGCTTTTCTAAAGAGGGAGCCTGCAGAAAGAGTTAATTAAGTCAAGACTTGATGCTTTTCATGAGACACTTATGGGAATTATTTCATACTGAGAACAAAGTTATGTAAATGCCAACATTGTCTATGAACATTCCAAACATGATTCATAAATGAAGAAGCTGTACAGTTGTGTCACTGATTGTAATCTATATACGAAAAGGCTGTTGGTAAGATGAGGGAGAGACAGCACTCAAAAAGAAAACTATTTCTAGAAGAAAGAATACAACTTGTTAACTAGATAATTGAGCTTAATAAGGGGGTATCATACATTTTGACAGTAGATTAAACAAGTGTCCCAAAAGGCATAGAAAACATACATATGAACATAGCAAAATACCCCTAGTAATATAATAACATTTATAATGGGAATACTGTACTGCCTCTAAAAAAAATAAATGGGACATTTTATACACTTTTCATACCTGCAATTTTTCCAAACTACAAATTAACACATCTAATTTTATATGAAATGTTAATCATAAATAGCTTTTAGGGAACATCTCAGTTCTTGATAGATTGGGGGAGGGGGTAAAAACCCCAACTACAATTAGAGATAGATTAACAGAGTTGGAAGGGACCTTGCAGGTCATCTAGTCCAACCCCCTGACCAAGCAGGAGACCCTGCATCTGCCTCTACCTAGGATGGAACTCACAACCTCCTGATTGTGAGGCAAGAACTCCACCTCTAAGCCACAGCAGCTGGGATTGGTTGGATAAGCAATAGTCTGCACTGTGGACTACAGTTTTGAAACTTTGGTGACTAAATTCACTCTGCATGTTAAACAAAAACCAAATTGAAAACTTTATTCTTCACACATTGTGTGAGCCCAGATGCACACTACATTAAGCAAAGTTTCTAAACCTACTTCAGTGGAAAGGAGCTGAGATAGCGCAGTGGTTAAAAGCAGCATTGCGACCTTCAGCTGATTACTAGTTCAGCAGTTCAGCTGTTCAAATCTCACTAGGCTCAAGGTTGACTCAGCCTTCCATCCTTCCGAGGTGGGTAAAATGAGGACCCAGATTGTTGGGGGCAATATGCTGAATTCTGTAAACCGCTTAGAGAGTGCTGTAAAGCACTATGAAGCGGTATATAAGTAAAGTGCTATTGCTATTGCTAAATTCCCACACAGAACTGGATAAGTAATCCAGGTGGAATGACTGAGCAGATTGCATACCCTCTCCTTATTAATTGATCATTTATTGAGGACAGGATCACATGATGTCATTCTCTACCAATATGCCATTTACTGGGAAGGTTATTCATCTTTTTCTGCTATGCATCAGAAATACGTTTCTGCTTTGGATTATGTTTCATTTCATTATAGGTAAATATCTCTCTTCTGTTTGGTTATTATGCAGGGTGATCTCTGGTTGCTTTCATTTATTAAGTTTATTGATGGATCAGTAAAAACATGTCCTTAAAAAAAATGATCCAGGAGAGATAATTAAGCAGGGAAATCTACCCAGCAGGGCTTTGGTAATTGTAGTGCAAGCAAAAAAAAATCATGTAGCCAGAGTGGAGAAGCAGGTTGAAATCCGGAAAATGATTTTTTAAAAGCTATTTTCCAGCCAGTTTACACACAGGAGACAGGCTGCTGAAAGTTGCCATGTGGAAAAGTCTGTAATTAAAGATAAGAAAAGGCTGTTTTTATGGGAAGAGAAAGTAAATAATGGCTTGGTCCAGAGGTGGGTTCCTGCCTCTGATTGCCGGTGCGGCTAATAGCTGTTCTTCGGCGCAGAGCCGAAGACGCTGCTGCCGTTCGCGGATCCAGAGCCTTCCCCGGGCGCTTTCCCCGCCCGCATGGATGCCGCCAATTGCGTTCTTTTGCCCTCTGCGCATGCGGAACGCTTTGCGCATGCGCAGAGGGCAAAAGAACGCAATTGGCGGCATCCATGCGGGCAGGGAAAGCGCCCGGGGAAGGCTCTGGATCCGCGAATGGCAGCAGCGTCTTCGGCTCTGCGCCGAAGAACAGCTATTAGCCGCACCGGCAATCAGAGGCAGGATCCCACCTCTGGCTTGGTCCATGTCTTTCTCTTGCCTGTGAGGAGTTATGGAGGGATTTTATTAGTTGGATCTGTAATAACTGGGAATCTGCTGGACATCTGGTCAGCATTCCCATAAGAGGGAAGTGAATATTCCTTATGCTTGCACACATTGCTGAATATTATATTACTAGAAGCTGTAGTATTCTTTATTGGTGAGGAAGAAAAATATTTTGATAGAGGAATAACACTTTCCACTGGAGAGGTATGGTATGGAATGGAAAGGGAATAAATAGTTTTATCTAAAAATAATATCTTTTTATTTTATATGTGGATTAGGGAAGTGGGAGGTTTGGTATTGTGTATATCCTGTGGCAGTCTTACATAATGCATATACATACAAAGGTTAGTGTATGTACTGTTCCCAACCTTGGCAACTTGAAGATGTCTGGACTTCAACTCCCAGAATTCCCCAGCCAGCAAAGCTGGCTGGGGAATTCTGGGAGTTGAAGTCCAGACATCTTCAAGTTGCCAAGGTTGGGAAACACTGGTATAATAGGTCTGAAAAGCAATATGTTGGCAATGCACCCAGCCTGTTCTACACTCAGGCTTCTATTTCCGTTATATTCCAAATGGCTTTCATTATAACACCATTTCTTCCTGTATGTTCAAAATGTGAACAACCTGAGAATCAAGAAATATAGATTGAGTATTTTGTTCTGTTCTTTATTAGTATGTGAAATTTAAGTGTTCTTCTCCTTTAACTGTAACCTTTAGGTTTTTTCTGGTATCCAACCTATCTTATCATTTTTTTTAAGAATTCAAAACAACAGTATCTCCCACAGGAAGGATTCTTACAAATAATTTAAAAATATTATTTCGAATCCATCTGCACCGTTAGTCCATTTGTAACTTTCCAAAATCAACTTTTTAATATCCACCTTTTGCTGTTTATTCCAAAAGAAGATTCTTTAAATTCATTAAACTGCTATTTAAAACTTCTTTAAGAATTAAAGGAAATTTACCAAGAGCAGTAAAACCTGTCTTTCCAAATAGCTGAAAAGCAGTTAATAAGCAATTTCCAGAGGTGATTAGAGGTGATCAGTTCTAAAATAGCATCATAGGATCATAGAATTGGAAATGATCACACAGGTCATCTAGTGCAATTCCATGCTCAATGCAGGATCCACTAAGCACTCTGATAAATAACCATCCAACTTTTGTGTGAAGGCCTCTAGCGGAGAGCTCACCCACATCATGTACCACTGGACATCAGCTGATACATTCAGGAAATTACTCCTAATATCTATCCTGACCTTCATCTTCCTTTTAGTTTTACTTCATTGCTTCTGTTCCTGTACTCTGGGGCAGCAAAGAACAAGTCTTTTTTCTCTACTGGGTGACATTTTGTTACCCTACTTCCCCTTAGTCATCTTTTCTGTAGGCTAAACATATGCAAATCCTTTAACCCACAACTCGGTTGTGTCATTAGACATTTAAAGAGGAAAAGTAACTTTTATTGTCTTTGCAGTTCCCAGGTGAAGTGAGTAGAGCTGACAGGTTTCTGTGTGGCAGAAAGAAGCTGGGCATCATAATGTCACCTTGTGAGCTTGAACCTTTCATCCTGATATCGCACTTGTTATTGTATTTTCAGGGAATCCTAGAACAGCCCTTCTAGGTAAATATTTTACCAGATAAAGAAGTTCTCCTTTGCAATTAGTATAATTCATCTCCAGTTGCAAAGATCTCAGAAAAAGATGTTTTCATCTTTACATTATCACCCAATTCATGCTTCTGTTAATCCACTTCCACAATTGAGTTTGCAAGATTACATGGTTTATATCAGAATGTTGCTAATGTTAAGCAGTCCAGAAATATTTTTACCCCCAAGCAGAAAGGAAAGGAGAATGATGAAATGTATGTAACATGAATGCTTAAATACATGAAAAGGTAACTAATTATTCTCCATATTGGGTGGAGCTAGCCGCCAAGAATGGGTATTGGCACAGCCTTCCAGCCAATAGAGACTGAGTCTGGAAAAGTATAAATAGTGGCTCTAGGCCCTGGTTCCCCCTCTTTTGACTCAGTCTAGCCAACGACTTGTGCCTTTTTTCTATCGATTACTGCAAGTATATCTATTTTTTTCTCTATTCCACTAAATCTATATCTTTTTCTTTCCCTGTACGAGCCCCCCAGGCATTAATTTCTGTCATAATCACATGACCCTGGGTGAAGGCAGTCGGCCGCAAGTCTGACTGCCGCTCGCCCCTCCAGCCGAAGGCCCAGTGCAAACCTTTGATTTTTCTCTATCATTTTGATAATTTTAAAATCTTTGTAATTATCATCAACTAGACCGGCTGTGTGAGGGAGTGGGAAAGGGCCCCGCAGCGCCAAGGGGGCCGGCGGTGGCCTACCGCACGCCTGGGCATTAAGGCGAGGCCGGCACAAGGTGCCCAATATAGAGAGACCTGGACTGTCCAATTTTTGGCCGTTTTTTTCCTTTGGTGGCTGATCGCAAGGAGAGCCGAGGGGCCAGTCGACAGCTAAAGGGGCCTAAACTCCTTTGAGGTCTCTCTCTAGGTCGGCCGGACTCGCGCAAGCCGTCCGCACCGACAGCGAGCCTCCCGATCCCCAGCTGACTGACCAGAATAACTTCTAAGCTATCGGGAGAGCCGCAGGCCTCGCCCGTTACTCGGCCGGATTCGCGCAAGCCATCCGGACCGATAACGAGGCTTCTGTCATCCACTACTTGTCTGAAGCCTGTGGAGTGTGGCCGGATCGGCGCAAGCCATCTGCGTCCCCTCCCACCCTCCGAAAGCCAGCTGATCGATCGCGGGCTAGATTGGCGAAAGCGATCGACGCCCAGGCCCGACGGAGCTTCAAATCGCCGTCTGACAGCGTTCTCCGTGGCCGACTGACAGCTGGGAGCAGCAGAGACTGAAAGTGCCGCTTTCTGCTTTCGATGCTGACAGCGATCCAGGCAGTGCCCCCCCCACCTTCGTTGGAGCCTCTCGACCTTTACTTACCTCGCAGCTAAGTGCCTGGCCTCCACAAAGGCCTCTCCTACCCAAGCCGGCCGTTTCCTCTGTGACTCGTGGCCGGCGGCCATTTTGAATTCAAATTAGGCTAGGCGGCCATTTTAGGTGTGGGTTGGGCCCGGCAGCCATTTTGAGTGTGGAGTGTGGCAAGGCTTCTCTAAGCGGCCATTTTGAGTGTGTCCCTTTTTAAAAAACAAAAAAAAAAAACAAAAAAAAAACAAAAAACAAAAAAAGAAAAGTAAGAGATACTTTTAACTTGGAATTTATTTCTGACAAGCCTGCCCTCTCAGCATGACTGAGAGAAGTCATCGCTCTGGCAAGGCCAAGGCCAAGACACCAAGGCCGCAAACTGACCAGACTGAACCAGCCAGAGCGGCCTCAGCCGAGAGGGATCGGTCCCCCATCCGGCCTCACTCGCCTAGCCCTTCAATCAGGGACAGGGCCACTAGAGACAAGCAGGGTCCGCTGCCAACCGACAGGGGTGCCAATAGACAGGATAGGGAATCCTTAACCAGGCACCAACAACCACGGTTCCCTGATAACGTCTCCATTGACGATGCCAACCTTCACAGATCTAGGGCGGATGTCTGGGGCCCGAAGGGGACCCGCAAGGGGACAGCCCCAACTAAGAGCTCTGTCAAGGACCCTCTCCGGTCCAAGGCAGTACAGGACAGGATTGACATGGCGATTAGGCAGGGCATTGAGGCAGGCATCAGAGCTATGGCCGGAACGTCTAAACATCAGACAATTACGGCTAAGCCTCCACAAGACCAGCACATGGCGGATCTATCTTGCCCTGAGCCCGAGGAGGAGGAGGAGGACGAGGAAGATTCCTCTGATCCTCTGATTAACCTCCAAGATGACTCTGATCCTGAGGAGGAATTAGGTATCACCATTCCTGAGTTAGCCATGTCGGATGACGAGGACTTGGGCCCAGAACCTGCAGTCTCCTCTGCCCTTTTTCAGCCTGCTCTTTTCAGATCTTTATTACATAAGGCGAAAACCACGGCCAATTTAGTCACACCGTCCGGGGCTTCTGATCAGACTCCAGAACCTGACCCCATGTTTGAGCCCACGGCATCACAGACAGATGTGGTCCCGGCCCCAAAGCTTTTTGTGGAAGAGGTCCTGAAGCAGTGGCGGAACCCAACATCTGGGTCCCTTTCCAATGCAACTGATAAACGCTTTTATAACGTTGACTCTGCTTTGGCCCAACACCTTACAGTGCCACCCGTGGACAGTCCGGTCTTGACCCTATTCACCAACGGTCAGATGCCAGGGGAGCCAGAGGACCTTCTTCACCCAGAGGACCGAAGAGCAGAGGCGACTCTTCAGAGGACGCACCAGTCGGCCGCATGGGCGTTGCGAGCCTCTTCCACCGCTTCCTTCTTCTGTCGTACGACCATTAAGTGGCTCTACGCTCTCCAGGACCACCTGCCGCCATCTGATCTTCGGGCCCACCAGGACCTCAACAAGCTCCTGGCAGCGGCCCAATTTACATCTGACGCCACCTTACAATCTGCCCGCTTTGCGGCGAGGGCCATGGCGTCAGTGGTGGTGGCCCGGCGTCTAGCCTGGCTGCGCAGTTGGCAAACTGACGCAAAGTACAAATGGAAGCTAGCCTCTAGCCCCGTAGCAAGCCAGGCACTTTTTGGTGAGCCACTTAACCGCATACTAGTAGAAACAAAAGATAAGAAGAAGGTCCTTCCTTCTACTAGCCGTAAGGGTCCGTCCCGTTCCACCTCCTTCCCCAGGAGGAGCTTCCATGGGGCTTACCAGGGTAGCAGTAGATCCCAGGGGCCGTCCCAATCCAACTTCCAAGGGCAGACCCAAGGCCAATTCGGCTCCCGTCAGAGGCTCTCCTCTGACCGGCCGTTCCGGGGCAACCAGTTCAAACGGCCCTTTAAGGGGGCCGGTGGTCGCCCCTTCCGCCGGAATAAATAGTTCTCCGGCCGATCCTCCCATAGGGGGTCGTCTGGCTCTCTATGCCAGCCGATGTGAGGAAATCACCAATGACGCATGGGTTTGCCAAACCCTGAAGTCAGGTCTTTCTCTGGAGTTTCTCTCCACCACCCCCCCGAGGTTCTTTCTGCGATGCCCTCTATCTTCAAATCCACAAAAACGTGTTCTCATGAATCAGGCCATCCAGCACCTGTTGGACATTCGAGCCATCCATCAGGTGCCTGAGAACCAGCAAGGGCAGGGCTTCTACTCTATTTTGTTTGTAGTGCCCAAATCCTCGGGAGGGTGGAGAGCAATATTGGACCTTAAGCGCCTCAATAGGTACATAGTCCACAAGAAATTCAAAATGCACACCCTGCAGTCAATTCTGGCAAGTATTAGGAAGGGAGATCTACTGTCATCCATAGATCTCTCGGAGGCTTACCTCCACATCCCAATTCGGCCATCTCACCGACAGTACTTGCGGTTTTGCTATGCAGGGGTGCATTATGAATATGGGGCGCTCCCCTTTGGCCTGTCCTCAGCGCCGAGGGTTTTCACTAAGGTCTTGGCGGCCTTGACCGCTCACCTCAGGTCCATTCCCATCAGGATCCAGTGCTACCTGGACGATATTCTCATCTCCTCAGCCTCTCCTTCTCAGGCTGAGAGAGATGTTCAGGTAGTGCTTACCACCCTTGACCACCTTGGCTTCCTGGTCAATCGACCCAAGAGCCAGCTTATCCCATCTACCAGGATCGTCCATCTGGGGGCGATCATTGACTCCCTGGAGTGTAAGGTGTATCTGTCCCAGGAACGGAGAGACAGCCTATTGGATTTAACCCAGCAAGTTCTGAGGCAAAATTTAGTTCCGCTGAACCTGCTGTCGTCCCTCCTGGGCAAGATGATTTCAGCTATTCATATAGTCCCATGGGCACACCTACACTCCAGGGACCTTCAATGGCTCCTTCTCCCCTATCAACGTCAGGGTCGAGCAAACGCCCCTATGAAGGTAAGGCCTCAGGCCTCCGTCAGGGAGTCATTAAAATGGTGGACCACGTCTGCGATTCACAGGGGCACCTGTTTTCTCCCCCCACAACAGGTTGTTGTCACCACTGATGCTAGTCTGTCGGGGTGGGGGGCCCACGCAGACTCTCTGGTGGCTCAGGGTACATGGTCGCAGTCTGAGGCGACTCTCAGTATTAATATCTTAGAGTTAAGGGCAGTAACACTTGCTCTGCAACAGTTTCTCCCCCTTGTAGAGGGTTCACACGTACTGGTCCTAACGGATAATGTGGCCACCAAGGCACACATTAATAGGCAAGGGGGAACCATGTCTGGCCAGCTGATGACTGAGGCCATGCAACTAGGCCTCTGGGCTGAACGTCACCTGTTGTCACTTGAGGCTGAGCATATTTCAGGAGTAGATAATGACACGGCAGACTGGCTTAGCCGGAACCAAATAGATAATTCTGAATGGAGCCTGCATCCCACGCTATTCCACCAGCTAGTGGATCACTTTGGTCAGCCAGTGATAGACCTCTTTGCCAGCTGCCCAGGTTCATGTCCAGATACCATTCGCAGGGGGCGGACGGGACTGATGCCCTCCACTGTCGGTGGCCCCGAGGTTTGCTTTATGCCTTTCCTCCAATCCCCATCATTCCACAGGTCATCCGGAAATTGTTGGAGGAGCAAGCCGAGATGGTCCTTCTGGCGCCCAACTGGCCAAGGAGAGCTTGGTACGCCGACCTGGTCTCCCTGTCGATTTCCCCCCCATGGAGGATCCCTCCGACAGAGTGGTCGCTTGTGCAGGAGTCAGTGCAGCATCCAGAACCTCACTGGCTGCAACTGACCGCCTGGCACTTGAGCGGCTCACTCTGACGAGCCGCCGGGTCCCTGAGGACGTCTTGGAGGTCTTAATGGACTCCCGCAGGCCGTCCACACAGAGAATTTATGCTGCCTCCTGGAGAGCTTTCTGCTCCTGGTGCGCCAAGGAAGGACATTCCCCATTAGATCTGTCAATCATAAATGTATTGCAATTTCTCCGTCAGGGGCTGGCCAAGGGACTTTCCCCTAGCACTCTCAGACGTCAGGTAGCCGCCTTGTCTACGGTTCTATCCTGTCCGTCCCTGGGGACACTCTCAGCCCATCCCCTGATCTCCAGGTTCCTGAAGGGAGCTGTCAATCGATGCCCCCCAGTCATACACAGGTACCCCACCTGGGATTTGACCAAGGTGTTATCAGCACTCACAGGGGGTGTGTTTGAACCTTTGGACTCCATTCCTCTAGACTACCTGTCATACAAAGTGGTCTTCCTGGTAGCAGTTACTTCTGCCCGCCGCATTTCTGAACTGGCGGCCCTTTCTATCAGGAGTGACCTTTGCGTTTTTCACCAAGATAGGGTGGTCTTGCGATTGGACCCCACCTTTCTCCCAAAGGTGAACTCATATTTCCACCGGGCCCAGGAGATTGTATTACCCTCCTTTTACCCCACTCCGTCCTCTGACATTGAGAAGCAGTGGCACCTGCTGGACGTGAGGCGGGCACTGGACATTTACATTCAAAGGACCTCTGCCATTCGCAAAACCGAGGCCTTGTTTGTCTCTTTCCACAACAGCTCCTTGGGGAGGAAAGCTTCCTCCGTCATGGTGGGTCGGTGGATTCGCACTGTCATTACTGTTGCCTATGACCACCTTTCTCTACCACGACCCACCAGAATTACGGCCCATTCCACACGCAGTGCAGCCACCACTGCGGCCTGGAACACGAGGGCCTCCATCGAGGAGATTTGTCGAGCGGCCACTTGGGCTTCTCCCACGCCTTTTGTCCAGCACTACAGATTGGACGCTTTCGCCTCTCAGGAGGCTGACTTTGGGCGAAGAGTGCTGGAACAGGTAACTCTAGAGGGTGGTGGCCCCAGCCAGAATCAGGATGCCCTCCCTGGGGACTGAAGTACTTTGGTATGTCCCATTCTTGGCGGCTAGCTCCACCCAGGATGGAGAATGGGACGTTGTACTCACCTGAGACGTCCATTCTCGTCCGGTGGAGCTAGCCGCCAAGTCCCTCCCTGTGTTTTTTCTGGCTGGACGATGCTTTTTTTCTTGATTCTATGAGTCATTAGGTATTTAGGCCCTAGCTTATGGACTACATTCTCAATTCGTAGATGGTTAGTTTTAGGTAGTTAGGAGTACTGCTCTGCAGGGTTGGTTTGTTATATATTGCCTATATGGTCAATAAAGTTGTTGCAATTTTTTTCGGCACATCGAGTCTGGCATTCGTTCCTCGTCAAAAGAGGGGGAACCAGGGCCTAGAGCCACTATTTATACTTTTCCAGACTCAGTCTCTATTGGCTGGAAGGCTGTGCCAATACCCATTCTTGGCGGCTAGCTCCACCGGACGAGAATGGACGTCTCAGGTGAGTACAACGTCCCATTCTCCATATTGGGTGGAGCCCGCATTCAGGATGGGTAGTCCTCATCCACTCAGAATGAGGACCGAGTCTATCTTTTTTGGCCAGGATCCACCCTGCTGAGACCCAGTTTTAATAATAATAACAAGAGAGTTGGAAGGGACCTTGGAGGTCTTCTAGTCCAACCCCCTGCCTAGACAGGAAACCCTACACTACTTCAGACAAATGGTTATCCAACATCTTCTTAAAAACTTCCAGTGTTGGAGCATTCACAACTTCTGGACACAGGCTGTTCCACGGATTAATTGTTCTGTCAGGAAATTTCTCCTTAGTTCTAAGTTACTTCTCTCCTTGTTTAGTTTCCACCCATTGCTTCTTGTTCTACCCTCAGGTGCTTTGGAGAATAGTTTGACTCCCTCTTTTTTGTGGCAACCCCTGAGATATTGGAACACTGCTATCATGTCTCCCCTGAGCCTTCTTTTCATTAAACTAGACATACCCAGTTCCTGCAACCATTTTGACTTGGTCCTTCAGCAGGACCGACGTGGCAGGCTCAGCTCCCATCCTGAATCCTGTATCTCCACCCAGGAATAACTCGTCAACTATTTTATGTATTTATTGATAATATTTCTTCACCCATTTGCTCATATAAAGTTCTCCATTGTTAGATCTTGGACTAGGAATCTGAATTATTTTATGGGAAAAGACCAAATAACTTTAACCACAGAGAAAAGGATTGACAACCAAAGAATAAAAATAACAAAGGAAATAATAACCTTCTTCCCCCAGGTAGAGACTGAAGAGTATGAATTCTTAATTGCCCACCCTGTCTCTTGCACAAGAATACTTAGAAGGTCATATTGTTGTGACCAGAAGATTTCTAGTGGGACAGGAAAGAATCATAATAGCTTTACTTTATAGTTCTTTATAGGCACTTATTTGCACAAAATAATTGCCAACATTAGTCATTAAGTACGGTAGATAAAAGTTGGTTGTAATCTATAGACTATTGACTCAGTCAAGTATCCAGCATGACATCAAATAATAATTATAACTTGAATCTGCTAGAACTCTTTCTTTCTTAACCAAGGTAAATAATGGGTGGCATACATACTACATGTTCAGTGTAGAGTTATACTATTATTATGATTTGTTGGCAGTCAGCCAGACGTTTATACTGGATTTGGCATTTTCATCCATCTATCAAGTCTTTCCCAAGAATCTGGGTTAGGCAGATGTTGTTTCATAAAGTAGAATGTAAACTGTGATGTCACTGTTTGCAATTTTCTGTTGATAAAGTTGACAATGACATTGGTGTTCAAGTGGTGCTCCAGATGTTTTGGGATTGCACTGAAGGCATCTATTACTATTGATACTACCTTTGCTTTCTTTTGCCACAGTCGTTCTATGTGCAAGTCTTTGTGATTTTGTCCAGTTCTTTCTCTTCTCTTTGGCTGCCTCCTAAGATATTGTAACTTCCAGACTTTTTTGTCTTTCTTAATAATAGCTAGTTTGGGGTTTTGTGTGGCAGATACTTGTCTGTTTAAATTCTAAAGTATCAGAACACTTTTAGCAGAACTAAAAATCCTGAATAGGAAGACCAGGAAAATAATGGTAATGAATCATGCCCTTTGCATCCTAGATATTCCGTTAAAATTCCACTTGTGATGTACATAAGTTGGTTTGTTTCTTGCAGTGAGCTGGTACTTACATTTGATATTACAGTATTGGCATTTTTAATGTTTGTGCTAGCAGTTTTTTGGAACAAGCTTCAATACAGGCAATCTTATTCTGTTTATTTTTGTGCTGTTATAGATGCTCCATGACTCTACCTCTTTAGTTAGAGAGTTTTGTTCTTTCTGAGGCAGAGGAAAGCATGTCTGGTTTCCAAATGAAAACAATTATATAGCTGTGCTGGCTTCCCCTGCTGTCAAATCCCCTGGTTTGCCTCTACAGTCCAAGTTGTTTCTGACAAGGCTTTGATTTCTTTGCCCTGGTAGATGTTTGGGATTTTTCAAATTCTGATTCTGTGAATATTTTATTTTGTATTATAAATCACCATTGATTTGCTAGCCTCTGTTCTGTTATTTCTGATTCTGGATATTGTTTTTCGCAGAATTGGTGCATTTCATTTCAAATATCCTTCTCTTGTTGGGCTTGATTCATAATAACAGAACATTATTTCTTTGGTTTTTATCTCTGTATATTTGTGATGGGTAAACCCTTTTTTCCAATAGTTCTGCAGCTGTTGGTCCTGGTTGCTCAGCCAACAGTTCTAGGACCTGTAGGACATTTTTCACCAGATATCCAGGAACTCCAACACCTATCATGGTCCTTGTTGACCCAGTTGACGATGGAGCTGGTAGGAGGTTCTCAAATAAAATCTTCCTCAGCTGTACTTGGAGATATATACATCACACACACACACACACACACACACACACACACGTATGTATGTATATAATTCAAGGTGGCAAATGAAAAGGATCGCAATTCATTGATCAGCAGGGGCTTTGCAGATGAAAGGTCCTATCCTTGGCATCTCCAAGTACAGCTGAGAAAGATTTTTATTTGAAATCTTAGAGCATCGCCGATAGTCATTGTCACTGAAAATCAATTGAGCTAGAAAAACAACTGGTTTGATTTCAGCATGAGAGCTCATCTCTGAATTCCCTTCTCTCCAAACCTGTTAAAATGATCTTTTCCTTCCTTTCGGTTTTGTGCCTTGGATATGAGTGATTTATTCTTTACTTGATCTTTCTTGGGCATTACCAGTGGTGGGTTCCTACCAGTGCGGTCCACTCTATAGCACCGGTAGCGGCCCGCTGGTGACGTCACAGTACTGGTGCGGTAAGTTACCGGTGCCTGGGCACCGCCATTAAAAAATTTGTTTAAAAAATTTGTTTAAAAATTTTCTTCTGTGCATGCCCAGAAGCCGAGCTTCCGGCACTGCGCATGCGCTGCCTTCCTACCCCACAGTGAGTCCAAGCAGGGGAGGATGGCTGAGGGAGCACGTGAGATGCTGAAAGAACGGGTGGCAGGAGCTATCACCATTCCCCTCCCTTCAGCAGTCCAAGAAGCCATGAACGCATGGTGATGATCCTAGGCATTTTTGCACATTTAAGGCTTCTCGAGCTACTGAGGGGAGAGGGAATGGGCGGCAGGATCTATCTCAGTTCCCCTCCCTTCAGCAGTCCGAGAAGCCATGAACGCGCGGTGATGATCCCAGGCATTTTCGCACGTTCAAGGCTTCTCAAGCTGCTGAGGGGAAGGGGAACAGGTGGCAGGAGCCTACGATCATTGAATGGGGAGAAGCATTCAGGCTGGATGGAGCCTCCTAGAAGAACTGCTGCTGCGGTCTTGCTGCTTCCGCTGCGGGGGGCATTGTTGCGGGTGGGCAATGCCCCCCCCCCCGCTTCTCCGGCCGCTGCCAAGCTCCCGAGGCCCACGCTCACCCGGTCACATGGCTGGCAAGCCACACTCACAAAATAAGTCACGCCCATGGAGTGGTAGTAAAAAAATTAGGAACCCGCCCCTGGGCATTACCACATTAAAACCAACTACAAGGCCTAAAAGCATTGGAGTTTTCTAAGGAATGCCATATTAACAGAAGTAAAGTGTACCTTCCCCCTCCCCACCCCCACCCACCCCCAAAAATAGGAATAGCAGAAAAACAAATCTTAAAATAGAACCTGGATCTGGTTATGAAATCTGCATTTTAGTTTCAGTTATTTTTGTTCTGCTAAAGAGATATAATTTTTTTTCTTAGTTTAATATGTCCTATTGATCTGAATAAATAACTATGATATTGGAATATTAATGTGTTAATGGCAAGAAGTGGGAATTAAGGAAAACATCCTTAGTGGTGGGTTGCTCCTGGTTCGGTCCAGTTCTTAGAACCGGTAGCGGCAGCGGCGGGAGGCTCCGCCCACCCACCCGGGACGCATGCGCAGAAGTGTCGCGAGCGCGAACCGGTAGCCACGTGTTTTAGAACCCACTATGGTCCTTAGAGGATATTGCAATAAGACCTTTAGATCAAAGCTGGGAACATGCAGTTTCTCTTACAAAAGATCTATTGCAGTAATCTGGAATTCAAACACTAACTAGATGCATGTTAGGGTTCTTCTGATATTCTCACATCCTAATAAAATATGTACTTCTTTGGATCTTTTCTGCATACACAGCTGAAAGAAATGCTATTTCTGTCACTATTGACACTATTTAAATGCATAGTACTAAAAACAATACTCTCAGGCAAAACACTACTTCACTACTATTTGTAATACTTTACAAGTTCTAAAATTTGTAACTATAATTTATCATTGGGGCATTTTCTTAGTTTTAAGGAGTGAGAAAATAAGATAGGAATTATGTGGAGATAAAGTATGATATATCTATATTTATAACTATGTCTATATATCTGTAACATCTATGTATCTATTCACCAAATAGTAATGACAACATCTGTAGTTTATCAATTATATCAGTATAACCCACCAGAATTGCCATGATAATAATAATGAAACAGTTGCTAGTTTAAGCTGCTTTAGCATCTATGTAATCTGTTCCAACATTTATGTTGGAAGAATAACACCACAGTAAAAACAACAGTTTTTTTAAAATTTCACACATACTTGTTGAAAACATATTCCAAACTATTAGTAGTGTAAAATTTGGCAGTTTCTTGGCAACTGTAGAAACAAAGAACTTTTAACTGGATTAAATTTATGAAAGACATCTTGTGTTTTCTTTTCTGATATATCAGTTATCATTCAGAAATGTGTGTGTCTTTCAACACAACAGTTTCATGAGTTCACTCAAATTACATCCTGGATGCTTAGGATCGCCACAAGACAGGGCTGTATGGAACTATATTTGATTTTTTTTCTCCCTCTGCTCTTCTGCTCCACAATGCATTGGGTGTTTTTCATTTAATGTCACACCCAGGGCAAAAGTCATTTTCTTATGTATGCAAGTGCTTCCTGATATTTCTATGAAGCTTATTCTTCTGAAGCTATTTGCCTAACGAATACGAGGGTGAGTCCAAAAGTAATGCCATTTTCTTTAGGACAGGTATAATTACCAACACAGGAACATGTAGCATACATCAAAATGAAGCTGGTCCTCTGTGGATCACATCCCTACTTCTCAACATAGTCACCGTTTCTCTCAATAGCAACGTTCCACCTTCAAATGAGAGCATGTATCCCTGCCTCGTAAAATTTTGTTGACTGTTCTTTGAGCCACTTCTTCACTGCAGTTTTCACTTCCTCGTCACTGGAATAATGTTTGCCTCTCAAACCCTCTTTCATGGGGCCGAAGAAACCTGCATACATTGCTATAATCTAAAGTATTGTCCTCAAACACATTTTGTAATCGTCTGCGATTTTCTCCCTTGTCCTGATGCTTGTGTGTGGTCGAGCATTGTCGTGCAGAAGGAGGACTTTGTCGATTGGCAAGTTGGGTCTCACTCATCGGATTCTTGCTCTGAGCCTCATCAGGGTCTCAATATAAACCTCAGAGTTTATTGTTTCTCCTCTTGGCAAGAAAGCAACCAGAATGACACCTTGAGCATCCCAAAAGACACAAGCATCAGGACAAGGGAGAAAATCGCCTCATTTGGGTGGACAACTTTACCACATCCTCCATACTCACCAGATTTAGCGCCTTCAGACTAACATCTCTTCGGCTCCATGAAAGAGGGTTTGAGAGGCAAACATTATTCCAGTGACAAGGAAGTGAAAACTGCAGTGAAGAAGTGGCTCAAAGAACAGTCAACAAAATTTTACGAGACAGGGATACATGCTCTCATTCGAAGGTGGAACGTTGCTATTGAGAGAAACGATGACTATGTTGAGAAGTAGGGATGTGATCCACAGAGGACCAGCTTCATTTTGATGTATGCTACATGTTCCTGTGTTGGTAATTGTACTTTTACTTTTTAATTTTAATTGTAATTGTACATTACTTTTTAACTCACCCTCGTACATACAAATACCCCAGTTCAATCCCTTACCTTTCTAATAAAATACATTAGAGAAAATTATTATGCAGCAAACTTAATTATTGCCAATTAAAATATACTGGTGGTAGCTCCATATATAAAATTAGAGATGGATTGGGGTTCAAATAGATCCTAACCATATAAGTTTGACCTATGAACCTATCCAAATCATTGTATCTGATATTAGACTGATTGATGACTATTTTGTCTTTCCATATAGCAGAAAAAAATCTGTTAAATATTATCTTCTCCAGATAGGTGTTTTTTAACCTGTTTTACACTGGTGATCCACTGAAAGTCATATTCATTACCTGAGCAAATTAGATCATTCTCTAGTCTAAAGGGTATTTCAATCAGTAATTTTCTTTTTTTCACATTTTGAAGGGAACCAACTGTATCTGTACTTTCTGGTTTTAATTTGCTGATTAGAAAGCAGTTCTCTTTAGAGTTTTGTGCTTCTCCCAATATTGCAAAACTATCCTGGATAGCAAAAAGTATCAACATGGACATAATAATTTGTTTAATGTATGTTGCAGATTTTAAGAATTCTACTTAAATACCAGTTCTAGAATCCTTTGTTAAAATTGTAGGTCAGTGTAGAAATAGTAGAATAGTCAGGCTAAAGTAAAAATATAAATGGAGGTGCTCCTAGAAGGTGCTCCTAGAAATACATGCATAATATTCTCCAGTGTGAATATTTATTAAATTTATATGCCACCCATCTCACAGAATTATAGTAATTAAGAGGTTTTCATGAGTACAGTTCCACATGGGTTGTACATTGCAGACAGAATCCCTGATAATGCAGAGGTGCATCTCATGAATTCGCCATAGGATACATGTAAAACTGTTCTCCATAGAGCAGGGCTATCAAACTCACGGCCCAGTTTAGCGAAGGGGAAGAAAGTCACGATATATAATGTGACGCCGCCGTGAAGACGTGAGTTTGACACCCCTGCCATAGAGCTTTCAAACTTTTCTTTGTTTCAAAGATAACATTGGCTAAAAATTCAGCTTCAGCTGAAATCATAGTATCAATTAAATCAGTGTTTCTCAACCTTGACAACTTTTAAGTTGTGTAGCTGGGGAATTCTGGGAATGGAAGTTTGCACATCTTAAAAGTTGCCAAGGCTGGGATACATTGAATCAACAGGATGATGTGTCACAACTGGAGAGGAGACTTATCTCAATTTTGTAATGTAATTGTTGTATAGTTGATTATGGCTGAATAAAAGCCAATATGGTGTAAGGATAAGGTGTTAAATCTAGGATTGTTCTCAGCTGACTCTCAACTCAACTGTAAAACTCAACTCAACTGTAAAACAGAACCTGGAGAACAATATGCTTGGTGCTTCTCTATTTCTGTGAAATCCTGATGCCCTGCAGCTGCTGCTATTTTAGAGCCCATGCCTATATTATGAAATAGTTGCCAAGCAGAGAACAAGTTGGCTTGTTTGACTTTAACCATTCAGAAACTTTTGAACACTGAATTACTCCAATGGCCTTGTGGTAAATGATAGGATATCCTATACCACTTTGTTTATATTGTAGAGCACATGATTTTAGGCATATCTGTATGTTTTAACCTCTCAACTTGTTTATTCTTAATGAACTTAATTTCCAAGAGTCCCATTGATTGTGCCAGGTAGAAATAAATAAATGTCAACCTTGCAAGGTAGTACAGACAAGAAGCACACCCAGAAATACTAGATGTAAGTATACCTTTATTGTAAGGTTACATCAACAGAATTTTGCAAGTCTGAAAGTATATCTCAGGTATGCGGTATATCAATAAATATTGATAGTGAAATGGGTGGCATATAAATTAAAGAAATAAAATATATGTCCTGCCTTGCCTTCAAGAAATAAGTTCAAGAAATAAGGGAGGCTCCCTTCTGAAAGCTTGTCATACTGTCATTCCTTCTGTGAACCCATCAGTTGTTCATTTGATCATTGCTTAATCTGCGGCTCTTCCTCCCTTGTCTCCCCAGGTCATTCCATTGCAATGAATATGTATGTTGTCTTAAACTTCTGGAGAAAAGATGGGATATCAGTCTAACATATAAGCAATTAAATTATGGCCTGACTCACTCAGGGATTAACAAAGTATCGCTTTTAATTGAGAGAGATCAGTACAATCATTCTTTTACTACATATTAAAATGTATAGCATCGCTCTAATACTTGCTGCATCAAAACTGAACTATAGGTAATTCTCGACTTGATTGATTGATTGATTGATTGATTGATTATGTGTGCCATCTAACAGTTACAGGTAGTCCTTGACTTACAACCACAACAGAGCCCAAAATTTCTGTAGTTCAGTGAGACAACTGTAAAGTGAGTTTTGCTCCATTTTACGACCCTTTGTTCTGCCCCAGCTAAGATCGTAACACCACACCCAGTTTGAATGAACTTATTTAATCTTATAACCACTACTAATAAATGTCTTAGCAGTGAATATGCACACACCAATCTACAAGCAACCAGCTGCTAATTAATCTTCATTTACAGCTGGTATCAGTTTAAAGAGTCTTAAAGCAAAGAAGAGCAATTAGGTCTGGATATCTTACGAAGCTTCAGAGAGTTGGCAAAATGCCTAGAGGTAGTCCTTGATAACAAAGCGGAAGCAGGGAAACAAATCAGAAGTTTTTTCAGACATGAAGACACATGATGACCAGACGGATTTCCAGACGTTGTTTCCTGCAGCCTTTCAGCTGCCTCTGATGTCCTTAAATAGACTTAAGGACATCAGTGTCCTTAAGTGGCCAATTAGCCCCAAGTCTTACTCCCAAGGAGACCTCCTCTGAAGTAACCATTCCTGTCTCTTAGCAGCTCTGCGTGCCCTTGCATTCAGAAGAGGAGAAGCCTCTTCTCCCTCATCACTGCTATGAGGTGCTGGAGGTTCCGAAGGCCCTGGCTGAACCTCTCTCTGGCACCAAGTCCTCGCCAGCCTCCTCACTGTCCGACTCGGGTACCAGCTGTAAAGGCTGGCAGCGCAACACCAAGTCAGTCTCCTCTCAAATGGGATCCACTATCAGCTGCACAGGCTGCTGGCGGGCCACAACACCCTTCTTGCTACAGTTGTTCAGTGAATCACTGCAATTGTTAAGTTAATAACAAAGTTGTTAAGTGAACCTATCTTCCCCATTGACTTTGCTTATCAGAAAGTCGCAAATGATCACATGACCCCAGGATACGGCAACCATCATAAATATGAGTCAGTTGCCAAGTGCCTGAATTTTGTAAACCGTGGGGATGCTGCAGTGGTCATAAGTGTGAAAAATGATGTCTTTCTCTCTGTTGTAACTTTAAATGGTCACTAAATGAACTGCTGTAAGTTGAGGATTACCTGTATTTGGGACAGCAGGAATCAATTCAATAAAAGTTCATATAATAAAATATTACAACACATTGCATTGTGCTAGTATTTGAAAATATTTACAAAACTCTAGCAAAGATAATAAACATCATGGTATTAATATATACCACATATTGAATATCTTTGTTTTGTTATGATAGAAATTGATTTATAGAATGTCTTCTTCACATTTTGATGTGGCATATTCTTATACAAGCCAGATAAGCATATAAGTGAACATGAAAATCAATTTTTGATTGGTGTTATTCCTTGAATTTGTGTAGAACGTGAGCTCCTGTCTCTTGCCTCAGCTTCTGCCCACCTAGCAGTTTAAAAGCATGTTATATGTGAGTAGATAAATAGGTACCACTTCGGTGGGAAGATGAGCTGGTGCTTCGTGCAGATGGTCAGAATCCTGCCAGTACTTGACCTTCCTGATTGTGATGCCCATTTGTGAGGCAGCTTCGGTGGAGGGAGAAGGCCCTGGAAAATGCTGCAGGTTGCCGTTAGTCTTTCTTTCTATTGCGGAGCTAGCTTGCCCCCTATGGTGTACATTGGAAACCAAACAGGGTTAGCAGTCTTAGGCAGCCAAACTAGTCTCCTGGCTAATGTAATATCGCCATATGGTAAATAAATAAAAATCACATAGAAACAATTTCAGGAGACTTTTCAGGCACGGTAAACATGAGAAGTACGTCCTGATTTTCTTTACTTAAAGAGTTAAAGTTACTCATTTGCCTAGATATTTTAACAAGTATCAAAATCTAGTTATAAATCTAGTCATAAAAGTATTCCATGATAAGCTTTGATTGTCATGGTGTGATTTATTGCCTGTTACATGCATATGCGGGGAGATGCATCCCTATTCAATATAATGGTTCATTCCTGAGCACGTGATTAATATGTTCTTGTACGCATGTGTGCATTCCATTCTCCGCTCTATCCTTCTTCCTCTGGCTTCCATTGAGTGAAGTCGCACATTTATATCAGAGATATAAACAAATGAGAATTTATTGTTTTTGTACCGAATAAATATTTTTACTTAGACTTTTAAACTGCGGTTTCATTTCTAATGTCTGATGTCCGGGAAAAGATCAAACATCTCCTCTGTGAGATTAATTCTCACATCTGTCATTGATTATACTTTCCACCACCACCCCCTCTATCTCAGTTCCACTCTTGACATACTGCATATGCACATTACTCTGCAGAGATTTAAACTGAGTCCCCAATCTAGTACCACGTTAGGCATTTTATGACAGGAAGTCAATAATGGAAAACTGTTGTTCAAAAATCATTTTAGTCAAGACTGATGTCTTAATTTGTGGTCAGTAGCTAATTCCACAAGTAATTACCGTATATACTCGAGTATAGGCCGACCCGAATATAAGCCGAGGCACCTAATTTTACCACAAAAAACTGGAAAAGTTATTGACTCGAGTATAAGCCTAGGGTGGGAAATGCAGCAGCTACCGGTAAATTTCAAAAATAAAAATAGATACCAATAATGTTTTTGAATATTTATTTCAAAAAAAAACCAGTAAACTAGCTCTGTAAGTGGAAAAGAGGGTCAATAAAAACAATATGGTATCAACAATAACTAAGGAGGAGGTGGGACATCGTTGCAGAGCGGCAGGAGGGGGAGGAAGGGGAATCGTAAGACAGCCCTGCATTACATTAGAACGTGAGGAGGGGGGATGGTGCGGTGCGCGCTGCGCAGCAAACTGACACAGAGGGAGGGGAAACTCACAGGGGCGCCGGGCCATTCACGACCGTCACCCAGCGGCATGGCCCCGCCCCTTTTTCTCCTCCATTTCGGGCAAATTTTTCACTGACTCAAGTATAAGCTGAGGCGGCTTTTTTCAGCCCAAAAAGTGGGCTGAAAAACTCGGCTTATACTCGAGTATATATGGTATTCCAGGAGGCAGACTGTAGCTAGGTATTTAATCAAGTTGGCTTGTGGAATCAACAGTCATAATCATTATAGTTAAAACTAACAACGGGATGCATACAGGCCCTCTGCTTGGGGCCACAAACAGTGTGTCTCTTGGTGTTAGATTTCAACAGAATGGGGTTTATTTTAAAAAATCTTTGTTTGGTGCATGTGATTTAAACAAAATGTAAACAATAAATAGGTGCTTTATGCATTTGGGTTTTTTCTACAGCCTACTCAGAAAAGCTTAAAGTCTTCATTTTGCCCCAAAGCACCTCCCATGAGAAAAATCTAGTTATTACAGGTGACCGTGTATATGTTCTTACCTGTTGTATAGCTCCTACCATGTAATTAATTGAATAAATAATCCTGTATTATGAATTACTGATAAACCTCCATAGTCCATTTCCATTATAGAAAGGTAATTTATATAAGCATAAAAAGTAACATGTATGTGGTGGTAAAGTATTACAGATTTTTATATATCTATTCCTACTGTCATCATAATGCAAGCAGTGCAAACACTTTATAGTTCTGACAAACATTTTATGTGAGTACTATTACAAAAATGAAAAGAAGCTAGTTATTATTTCTATTTTTTCCACCAACTGATTTTTGGATGTATTCTCTGCCCTTTTTTTTCTAATTGTGCAATTTGTTTTTTGAGATAAGGCAGTCAAAATTATAGGTATTATTCCAATGTCAACCTTACCACAGGCTTCTCTGGAGGCACTGAAGTATGGTCACTTGGTCACTTCCTGATAATTCCCTGCTTGGAATTTGCCTTTCATTTCAGCCACAGCACAAAAAATCAAGGCATGTTTTAAATCAGTCTTTCCCACTTCATCACGATCAGAATCTATGTAAAATAAGATTTTTTCTTTCAAAGTAAAAAACATATTTTTTTGCTTTTTTCCCCCCTGAGGTGATGGCAATGTTGATAGATTGAGGACATGACTGAAGTCTTAAAGATACCACTTTTAAAGTTACCACATTGGCTTTGGAAGTTTTTTTTGGTTGCTGAAACTCTTGCTACATGTTACTTAACACTTGATTCAAGTTTTATAACTTTAGAAAATTGTTTTATTTAAAGAGCCAAAAAGAAAAAAACCCCACATCTCTGAAGTGTATTTATATGTTGTTATTATGTAATTTGTCTTTACTATAGTTACCAGTTACTCTCTCTCTCTCTTTTCACAGACTTGGATTATCACTTGCTTTTATCTTCAATTGCTCCTACTTTATCCTCTTATTAAAGCCCAAAGACCCTGTGGGAATCCAGTGACAGATGATGTAAATGAAATTGCAGTACTGGTAAGTGGTTTCTTTCCAAATTTCTCACTAAACACTGTTCTTCACGAGATGAAAGGAGATATGCTTGGCAGAAACATGGAAGCTCTTTTTTTGGCTTGTCTTAATTATTAGCTTCAGTTCATTTTTATCATGTTAAAAAAAATCTAATAAAGTTATCTTATTTTTTAAAAAAAATGGAGAGAGGACCCTGCAAATCTTTACAAAATACATGAGTCTGTTTCAAGCATATAAAATAACTATGGTGTTCTCCTGTGTGCTGCTTGGAGAGTCCAAGCATGGGTTATCTTCTCATCTGATTAGCCAGGGACTGGGTTGCAAATTCTTTGGCCACGCGTCTTCCTCCGGCCGAGCTCCAGTTTTTTCAACTCAGTCGGCCTGAAGGGACACAGATTGAGTTGCTCCTGATTAATTCAGCAATTCGTTGCAATTCATTGGATTTAATTTGGTTTTAATTGGAAATTTAAAAATATATATAATAAAGTGAGGGAAATTTGAAAATTGGCTGGAAAGTGCCTGGGGCATTTGTGGGAGGCTTGCAGCCTCCGCGCCCAGTGCAGCATTTGGATCATCACCTAGCCGCCCTTGCCATGTGTCTTGCCTTCAACACTGGCTTGCAAGAAGACCGCTGAGCTGCATTTGGCTTCAAAGCCTCTGGATTGGCTGCCTTGTCAAATCTCCGTGCGGGAGAAAGTTTCCTCGACTTGGATCTCTGCGGGCAGCCATTTTGGCTGCAGCTCCAATCAGCTCAGAGCCCGGGAGGGATGCGGCGAGCGTTTTAAAGGAGCTTGGAGCAGGCAGCCTTATCGGAGAGAGGTTTCTTGCAGATCCCAGCCTATTCCACACAAGCAACCATATTGCCGGCTGGCAGTCGTGAGGCATGCAGAGTTTTTAGATGAAGTGACCGTATTGCCGGTCTCACGCCAAAAAGGCTGCTGCTACTTTCGGTTTTGCCGTTCCTGCTAATTCTGCTGCTGCTGCTGCTGCTGCTGCCCTTGCTGTTTGCTATTCCCCAATCTTGTGAGGTGCAGTGAGTACTACTGATCCCCTCCTGGGACAGAATTCCCTATTGTGATTGGAATTTGGAGGAGTGATTCATAGAATATATTGCTGCTATTGCCATTATGGCTGAACGAAGAGCCTCTATTAGCAGCAGCTCTGCTGATTCTTCCACCTCTCACAGGATGGAGGAATGTTCCCAGCCCAAAAAGGCTAGAAAGGAGGCAGAGGGCCCTTCTACCAGGTCCAAGTTCTCCCATTCCAAATCCAAATCATCTGCTTCAGATAAGGACGCCCTTAGGAGACAAAGAGCATTGGAGAAGCAGTTTGCAAAGGCGCAAAAGCAGGCCCATCTTGCTGGTAGTTCTGAGGTGACTTCTGCAGCTGATAGCCCTGTGACTATGTATCTTTCATCATAGTCTCAGACAGCAGACCAATTGGCATGGTCTCCTAATGTTTTACCGGAGCCTCAAAACAGTTCCCTAGTTCCTATCAGGGAGGAAGGGTTACTGACCTCTAGTCATTCAGCTATTGGGGCACAGTCTGGGGTGGTAGTCAGACCATCTGCCCCTTCTGCCATCTTTACCCCAACAGTGGCTGGACTCAGCCTTCTGAGCTCCCAGTCCAGGGGTTACCTATAGAGCTGAATAATGCTATTCTCAATACCATTGCCATGGGGATTGAGGCTGCTCTGGCCCAAAGGGGTTTGTTAGGCTAAGGGTCCAAAGTTCCCCCTCAGAGTTATTCTCAGAGTAGGGACTTTATTAGAGAATCTCGTTCCCTAACTCCATTAGCGCATAACAGAAGTGGATAAAGATTTGGAGGAAAATTTGGCGGATTTTTATTTTTATGAGCATGAGGGCACTTCCCCGGGTAGACCTGCATATTCAGGTCTCTTCAATCCGGCCCAGTTTAGCACATTACTGATTAAGGCCAAGGCCACTGCTAACTTAAGTGGCTCTAGTGCCATGAAGGATCGGCCTGTGGTCCCTCAGGACCTCTCCGCCAGCCTGTTTTAAGAGGAGATGTCGGAGCAGGAGATGGTCCCTTCGCCACAATATTTTGTGGATTCAATTACATGGCAGTGGGAACAACCAGGCTCTATACTGGCTCCTAGTGGCATGCACATGCACATGTATTCCACTGAGCAGCAGATGGAGGAACTCCTGGAACTTCCAGTCATAGATCCTCCTCTGGCCAGTTTGGCATCCTCGGCTCTTCTCCCTTCTGACTCAGCAGAGGGTCTTAAGGCTGAGGATAGGAAGGCGGAACTATCTGCTCGTAAAACTCATCAGGCAGCTGCTTGGGCCATTAGATCGGCCACAGCAGCATCCTTTATTACCAGAACCTCACTTTTATGGCTCCATCAAATCCAAGACAGGCTTCTCCAGATGCTGTCCGGTTACAGCAAGACATTCGCCAATTAATTGCTGCTGCTGAGTATACAGCGGATACGACCATCGATGCAGTGAAATTCGCATCCAGGGCTCTGGCTTCGAATGTCACCTCCAGACGACTTCTGTGGCTTCGTCAGGGGCAAGCTGACGTGAAGTCCAAATGGCGACTGGCATTGGCCCCATTCAAGGGTCATCAACTTTTTGGAGAAGTATTAGACCCAATCTTAGTGGAGGGAAAGGATAAAAGGATGGTTTTGCCCCATTTGTATAGACGGGCAGAGAGGAGACCTTCCACCTTCTCCAGAAGGCAGTCCTTTCATGGCACTGACCCAGGGCAGTCCTATCAATGTCAGTACTCCTCCTACCTGGACAGGTCCCAGGACAGGTTGTCCTTTCGGGACAGGGCTCATCAACCTCAGTTTAGGAGACGCTTCCGTGGGGCCAGCAACTGCCCATACAGACGCAACAAATGACTTGCAGCCATTCATTCCCATTGGGGGCAGGTTACAAGCCATTCATTCCCATTGGGGGCAGGTTACATTGGGGCCAACCAATGGCAAGAGACAACTACCGATGCATGGGCGCTTCAAACTGTGAGGCTCGGGCTCACTCTGGAATTTTTATCCAGCCCCCCGCATCGGTTTATTCAATGACCTATTTCCAGAGAGGCCACAAAAAGGGACCTCATACTGGCTGAGATCCAACACTTGAGGGATATCAGGGCCATAGAGGAGGTCCCAAAGGACCAGGAAGGGAGGGAGTTTTATTCGGTCCTCTTCCTGGTTCCCAAGAGTTCAGGGGGTCAGCTGGCAATTTTGAATTTGAAGGACCTCAACTTACACATAAAATACAGGAGGTTCAAAATGCAATCCCTGCTTACTATCCTGGGTTGCATCCGGGACGGGGACTTTATGACCTCCATAGATCTGAAGGAGGCATACCTGCATGTGCCCATCAGGCACTCCCACAGGAGATTTTTCAGGTTCGCTTACGCGGGCAGTACAGAGCCCTTCCCTTCAGATTGTCCTCTGCCCCAAGGATGTTCCCGAAGCTGCTGGACATCATAGCAGTGCACTTCGCACCAAGCCCATCTGTCTGCAGTGTTACTTGGATGACATGTTAATTCAGGCATCGTCGTCGATGCAGGCGGAGTGGGATTTCAGTTCACGGTACAGACCCTTCAAGAACATGGCTTCTCCATAAATTGGGAGAAAAGCCATTGTACCCCATCCACCAGGCTGACCCATTTGGGGGCAGTAATCAACACCCAGTCCTCCCTAGTGTTTCTCTCACAGGACAGCAGGGACAGTATAAGGGACATGGTCCAACAGGTGTGATCCTTAGACAGGGTGCCACTACTACTCCTTTCCCAGTTGTTAGGCAAAATGATATTGTCCCTCTCCATCTTGCCCTGGGCTCGACTCCATTCCAGACCCTTACAATGGCTACTTCTGCCCAGCCAGAGGTCAGGTCGCAGCAATTCACTCTCCCGCATCAATGTGCCCAGACAAGTCCTGCGCTCCTTGGAGTGGTGGATATCGCCTGCCATGGAGAAAGGTTTGTTATTTCGAGAGCCGGTGCGACTGGTCCTGATGTCAGACACCAGCCTATTCAGTTGGGGTGTCCACCTGAACAACAAGGTCACACAGGGTCATTGGTCACGATGAGACCTTCTCAACAACATCAATTGGCTGGAGCTGAGGGTGGCCCATCTGGCACTCCGTCATTTCTGACGTGATCTTTCAGACCAACACATCCTTCTGCTGACGGACAATGTCACAGCAAAGGTGCATGTGAACAGACAGGGGGGCACACACTCCAGAGTGTTGATGTGTGAAGCTCAGAGCTTATGCGTCTGGGCGGAGTCTCACCTGTGCTCCTTATGAGCAGACCACATTTTGGGAGTAGCCAACACCCAGGTGGACTAGTAGAGCAGGACAACGCTCGACCAGTATGAATGGCAACTCCATCCAGTTCTTTTTGACCAGATTGTGGACAGATTCGGCCATCCATCTCTGGACTTATTCGCCAGTCCTCAGAATGCACAACTTCCACGATTCTTCTCCTGATTCCGAAGCCCAGCAGCAAAGGGGACCAATGCACTATGACTTCCTTGGCCGATGGAACTGTTGTACGCCTTCCCTCCGACCTCTCTGATTCCACAGGTCATCCAGAAGAGCATGGAGGAGGAAGCAGAGGTGATCCTGGTGGCTCCTCATGGCTGAGGAGGCCATGGTTCGCGGACCTACTGATGTTGTCCGTCGCACACCCTTGGAGAATTCCCCCTCGCAAGATCTCCCTTCACCAAGGAACCATACGGCATCCGGATCTGCAGTGGCTCAAGCTAGCTGTGTGGCGATTGAGCGGGAAACGCTCAGGAGAGGACACTATTCAGGGGATGTGATTAATACCATCCTGGCCTCATGGGCTGCTGGCGGGCCACAACATCCAGATGGCCATCAATGACCAGGATATATGAGGCTACCTGGAGGGCCTTTAGTCATTGGTGTGCCACTCGGACCTTGTTACCTACCGCTGCGAGAGTACCACAAGTTTTGGACTTTCTACAGGTAGGTTTGGTCAAAGGCCTATCCACCAGTACCCTTCGTAGACAGGTGGCCGCCTTAGCCACCGTCATTCAGGGAGAGGGCGCCACTCCTCTCTTGCATCACCCGAGAGTGCGTGGTTTCTTGAAAGGAGTTTACAACTTACGACCACCCCCTGTTCACAGGTACCCTACCTGGGACCTGTCAGTTGTACTGCAAGCACTTACGACATCGCCATTTGAGCCTCTCTGTTGTGCTAGTATTAGACTGTTGACTTTCAAAGTTGCGTTTCTCGTTGCAATAACTTCAGCGCGCAGGATCTCGGAGCTCGTTACCCTGTTGGTATGTCAGGACTTATGTATTTTTCATGCCGACAGGGTGGTCCTTCGATTGGACCCTAGGTTTGTACCAAAGGTCAATACCTTATTTCACAGGACTCAGGAAGTTATCCTGCCGGACTTCTGTCTGAATCCTAGGCATCCAAGTGAGAGACGTTGGCATATGTTAGATGTTCGTTGGGCGCTGCGTAAATACGTCAAGCGAACAGAATGATTCAGATGCTCGGAGGTGTTCTTTGTCTCCTTTCAAACCAGGACAATGGGCAAGAAATTATCACCATCTACCATCAGTCGTTAGCTGAAGGCCTGCATCGTGTTGGCCTATGAGTGTCAGGCCAGGCCACCTCCTTGCCGCATCACAGCGCACTCAACCCAGAGTGCGGCCACCACGGCAGTGTGGGCAATGCAGGCCTCTATCCTTGAGATTTGCAGAGCAGCCATGTGGTCTTCGCTGTCGCCGTTTGTGAGGAATTATAAACTGGACATGTTCGCCTCGGCAAAGGCAGCGTTTGGGAGACAAGTGTTGCAACGGGTTCTACCGGCTGAGGGAACCCTGGACCAATCTGTTTCCCACCCAACATTGATTTAGCTTGGGTATATCCCATGCTTGGACTCTGAATGTTCATTCTATGTGCACTGTGGGAGAGTCCAACCCCACCCTGGTTCTGATATGGTCCAGGGTCCAGGAGTGGTTGGTGTATCGGATGAACTACATCTTCTCCAGATCCGGGCCTTCGTTAAAAAAACTGGAGCTCGGCCGGAGGAAGAGGCGTGGCCAAAGAATTTGCAGCTCAGTCCCTGGCCAATCAGATGAGAAGATAACCCATGCTTGGACTCTCCCGCAGTGCACATAGAACGAACATTCAGGTAAGCCAACGTTCATTTCCCAAGGACCTTTTTTTTTTGCCTGCCTGTAAATTTTGCTCTTAAATCTGTGGTAGGTCCATTACTAAATTCACTTCAACTCTAAAATATAAGAAATATTTCCCATGCTTTTTATCATTGGGGTAAATATCTATGTTTGTGCTTATTTTAAATCATCTAATCAAGACACTGAAAGTAGGAATGTCCTTTAGAGGCTATTCAGAGCATAAATTGGAACCAGAAACTGAGTCGTTGAGAAAGCAGCCATGAAGCAAGACATCCATGTGACTGCTTCACTCAATGACCACAATCTTAGCCCTCTGTCATTAAGCAATTTCATCATTAAGTGGACAGAATCTCAAGTAAGGAGTGCTAGATTCCTTGAGTGGGGGAGATGCTGGGTTGCCCAGTCAGGCACTGAAAATCCTCTGCAAGTTAGATTTTCAGTGCCAAAGCAGAGACGCTCATGTACTGCCTGAGCCAGGCCTTCCTTACATTACTTCTGCCTCTCTGCTGAGGCATCTGCTGAAATCAAGCATGCGACTTCCTTAAGGAACAAGGGGTTTATGCTGCTTCGGGTGATGGTGGGGGTGGGAGAGGCTCAGTGCAGGCTGCACAGAAGTGCCTCTCTGGTGTGGAACTAAAAATCCTCCCTGCTGAAATCCAAGCAGAAAACATTGACTTTCTGTGGAAGCCAGCATGGAAGATTGTAAATGATGATTTACATGATTGTGGGGCACTTGGGAACCTGTCATAAGTGTGAATGGATCGTGAAGCACCCACATGATGGAGGGATAGTGGGGCAATGTTTTTTTAATGGTCAGAACTGCTTTAAGACCCTTTCCGAAGCTATCATAATTTTAAACTGTTAAGTGACCAGTCGTAAGCCGAGGACTATATCTTGCCACATGGAACTGGTCTTCTTTAGTTCAGCTTCCCTGTTTTGCTGGGCCATTCCTCATAGCCAATGCCAACATTTCTTTGCTTCATAGATGATTATCCACTTTCATCCAAGGGTCTTAAGTGGGTGGGATGAGATGGGGCTGGAGAATATATTGCGGTCATTACAATTTTCTACTAAATGCTAGCTTGAGAGTTGTTGCTCTAAGAAAAGGCAGGGAATAGAACAATGTTACAGAACACGGCTTTCAGCATGCATTGTGAATGATACGCATATGCAAACAGCATATGAAGGAAAGTCAACATCGGCAGTATAGACTGAGTGAAATATTGATGCAACTTTCTATGTTTTTACAAACTCTACTTAACTCAGGTCATACATTATGCAAGCACAACCAATTACTTCTTTTCTTGGCATGCTGATATGGTCCCTTTCTTGTTAGAAAAAGACATCCAATGATGTGATTCATTTTTACAGAAGTTGTTTCATGCCTGCAGCAGTCAAGACCCAGCAAGCCAAAGTAGATCAACTAATCTTAGGCTGTGAAGATTTGATCCTTCCTTTTGTTACATGTTTTCCTCATCCCTTCAGTTTCTAAGCAGTCCACAAATCCAAGTTTCAACAACTCCTAACAAGCTCTCTTTCCCATCAGATAGCATAGATCACAGCTTTCCTATGGCATGAACAATCCCTTTTCCAAGTATAATATGAATGTGAAGATCCACCAAGTGAAAATAATTAATTAATTGGAATTTTAAAAATTTCCTTTTGGGTTTTGTGGCATGTAAAACAATGCTAGTTTAGCTATCAACTGCTTCTTATTACAAGGAATGTTATCTTATAAGGCTCTTCTAGAGTCTTGTTATCATCTAAGATAAAAGTGGGCAGGCATCTTATGGCATTGGAGGACACAAGGAAGCATAAATATATTTTGTCATTATTGGCAAAATAATCAGTTCACTTTGTGTTCAAAGCAGAGCATGCAGCAAAAGTAGAGCAGAAGGTTTTGTTAAAAACCTAGTAAAAATTGCAATGGTGAAAAGATAGGAGGATTAGAAAGAGAGAGTAGGACTAGGAAATTGAAACATGATATTTCTATAATTTGTCATTAAATCCCAGCATGGTGACTCTGAATTTGCAAATGAAATAGAAATTGGTGTCACACCAAATATACTGCTATAGTTCAGTCAGTATTTAAATACATAAGTAATTTTAAATTCATGAATTTCTCTTTGAATAAGACAGCATGTCTTTTCAAAAATCTAAATTTGTTGTAAGGCTCCAGCTATGTCATATCAGTCTCCTCTCTCTCTCTCTCCTCCCTCCTCTGTAATAGTTATTAAAATGTTCATACTCCTTCACTTTGTAATCTTGGCTACTTAGGTTTTTTTAAGCTGTGCATGAAAAGAGCTTGACAGGCTTTGATGCCAGTAAAGTAGGCTGTATACATAATGCATGTCAATTCTTGTTGTGCTTCTCGATCTGGAACAGATTTAATCTTGCACTGACCTTCCTTAAAGAAATATATGGTTGCTGACATTGTGAAGCCTCTAATCCCTCTGAGGATACTGAATAAAGAAAACAGGAACTTCTCTTTTGCTTAAAGTGTGGCTGATATTGGACCTGGCAAGAGATCCCAAATGCTCCAGATGAATCTGAATGATTCTTTTGGCCATGCAACCACCACCCTTTTGCCTTCCCTCTTCAAATGTACATGAGGAGATGGGTATCTTCCAAATCTATAAGATGGTTTTGAAGTTGCCTCAAAATCCTGGCTTCTTCCAGAGCTGTGAACCATAGTTTTCTTATTTAGGAAAAAAAGAAATTACATTTAGTGTAAGATTTCTCAAATGATTGTATGATATTATTGAGGCTGCAAGTCAAATGTGGATGAGACCCAGAACTAATTTGGGGATTGAGTTTCAGAAAATAAAGCAGTGAAATCTGGATCAAGTCATCATATGTGTAAAAAAGTAGGGAAAGGAAAAGCATCTATACAATCCCTATGTTATACATATCATACAGTTTGTTCTTGAGTCAAAGAAGTATAGTACAGAATTACGTAGGAATTAAAAATTAATGCAAGATCTAAAAGCGAACATTCTACGGAGTAGACCTAGTTTGGAACTTAAATTGGTAACTTACATAATCAGTGATTTATCTTAATTTACTTAAGTTCAACTAAGTCTGAATATGACCTAATATTTGATTTTGCATTAAAATTACATGCAGAGTCCGAATGTGCTTTTGATAAATTATTCTAGGTATATCCATTTCTAAAATTCATTAAAATGGAACATGTAATCCCCACTTAAAAATGGTTAAAAATATTGGTCCTTTAAATATCAATAGAAATTGACAAATTTTGTAAAAAGTTCACAGTCCTAGGAAATGTGTATTTCAAAGTAATTTTACTGTGTTTTCTTTTAGTTTGAATATCTCTTGTTTGACAGGATTATGAGATGTAAATGACATTATCTTGCCAAGTACTAGCTCTTCCCTTAATTGAGTGACCTCTTTTATTAATTAGACAAATGAGTCTAGTACAACAAATTTAAATGGGAAGATATGTTACTTTGATTAGGTACTAGGTGAACTCTAGCTACTTACCTATTTACAGGGATATTATTAGCACTGACTGATCCTTAATTGCATTTTAAATTGGCTCATTCTTTCTGAAAACTGTTGGACAGTACCCAAGAAGCCAAACTCTTCTCTAGCATCTATTCTGGAAAAAAAATTCATGCCTGAAAAAAATGGCAGATGCCATTCATTTTAGAATGCAGAGTTTACAAGCTGCATGTAGCCCCAGAACACTACAGGCCTATAAAGCCATACCAGAATAAACAAAACCACAATTTTCAGACTCATTTTTTTCACTTTACAAAATTTTGGTGGATTGTTTAAAAGTTAGAATTGTATCACTTAAAAAAAACATTTTTGAAAGACCCAATATAAATAATTAAATTAAATAAATTTCAAGGCAAAACCCCTATTGAACCTTTCTTCTAGCTCAAAATTAAAGTAAAAAAAAACCCTGGAATGTTTGCTATGACATCACTGGATCCTCATCCCCTATAACCCCTAAGGAGGATATAAAAAGAAAACATTGCACATTCTTCTTCTAGGAAAATTCATTAGTAGAGTAGAAGTGCTGTAAGTTTTAGAAGTTGTAACTTAGGATTTATTGTGCTAAAGCATGATTTGTTTTTATTTTTAAAAAAACATAGTGGCTAGGTTCCCACAATACATTAAGCCATAAAACAGGAAGAGTCAGTGCAGTGTAGTGGTTAGAGTGTGACTGGAGAAATCTAGGTTCAAGTCTACCCACAGCCACAAAAGTTCATTAGGGACTTGAGGGCCATTCATTCTTTCTCAGCCCAACCTACCTCCCAAGTTGGTGATTGGAAGGAAAATGTGGGAGGAGAGAATATTATGCATGCTGTCTTTAGCTCATGAAAAGAAGGCAAGGTAAATATCTATCTAACACATAAATAAACTAGAATGACCATATGCATATCACATAATCAGGCAAAAATCAAATTCACTGCATTAACCATAGTGGTTGCCTGGAGTTACATGATGATCTTTCAACTCTCTGTGCAATCATCAATACAATGAGCTAGTTTTATGTCCAAACTGAGAGATGAAGCCTACTAAATAATAACCTGGTGGTTTGGAGAAGCAATTATATAAGAATGCTCAATTAATAGGACCTGAACTAGATTTGTTACAAACAAATTTTGCCAGCTTAACCTTATCTCCTTTGACAACGTTTGAAAACACTAGAGGCATAGTGCACCTGGACGACAGGGACTTTGACAGAGTGCCTTGTGCTATTCCCCTTCATAAAATGGTGAAATATGAGCTACTGTACCTCTATTAGATGGGCTTACAGTTGGCTAAATGATCACGTCCAAAGAGTGTTCATCATTGGCCCCATTTAATCTTGGAAGGAACTATGTGATGGAGTGCCACAGGTCTATGTCCTTGTACTTGTGCCGTTGAATATTTTTATCGGTGACTTGGGTGACTCCCTCACCGATTTATAACATTTGCAGGTGACTAATACATTTTTAATGAAAGGGAGAAAATTCAAGAAGCTCTGGACAGGCTTAAATAGATGACATAAATGAATAGGAAACAAAGAAACACAAATTTATGCATCTAAATAGGAAGAATGTAAGGCAGAAATGGGGGAGTCTTGGGAACAGTACATAAAGGATTTGGGTATACTGGATGAGCACAAATTAAACATGAACCAGCAGTATAATAGAGCTGCTAAAAGCATAAATGTTATCTTTGGGGCATTAACAGACGATATAATCAAGATAACAGGGAGTAATTATTCCATTTTATGCTGACCTGGTCGGATCTCACTTGGAATAGTGTCTACTACACTTTAAAAAATACAAGAACACATTAGAAAAAATTTAGAGAGGGACTATCAAGTTTTGTGAGGAGTATGGAAATCAGGCCCTGTGAAGAATGGTTACAGGTTCTGTGTATGTTTTGATTATATAAAATATTACTAAGTCAAATTATGATAGCAACCTTCCAATTAGAATACAAAGGCTTTCAAGAAGGGCTATGGAAAAAAGGAATGGGACAACTCAGAGCAGCCAGATCAGCACGGCCAGGTCACCTGTGCCAACTCACTGCTTCCAAGTCACCGCAGAACAACCACACAGCCAATTTGCCATGGGGACAACTCAGCGCAGGTGGCCAGAGGAAGAGTTGGGTGAGTGAGCAAGTAGGTGGGTAGAGCGCAGAGTGGCCTGCCATGCCAAATTCCAGGCCTTAGAGGCTGGGGGGAGGGCAAGCAGCAGGGAGATGGCAAGAGGCTGTGGCATCCCATTTTCACAAGCCCCACTGCTGCCGCTGCTGCTACTGCTGTTGCACTGCACTGTGGCTGAAGAGGCTGAAGACGATGGCAGTGATGGGCAGGGAGGTGGTAGCGGGGGTGTCCCATTTTCACATCCCTGTTGCCACCACCATCCTCAGCATCTTTGGCCCAGAGCTTGGCGCGGCAGCAGCAGCAGTGGTGGTTGGTGTGAAAATGGGACATCCCTGGCCACCACTGCCTCCCTGCCACCCATCCCACTCACCACTGCCATTCCTGACTTCTTTTGTCCAGAACTTTGTGCAGCAGCAGTGTCAGGAGGTGTGAAAATGAGAAGCCCTTGGCTAACACTCTGTGCTCTGCCCGCCCTTTCATTTGCTCACCTGCCCAGCTCTCTTTCCAGCAACCTGTGGCTGTCCCATTTCCTGTCCCAGTGCCGAAGAAATCCTCCATCAAGGAACTGAATGACTTCAGACCAGTTGCTTTAACATCTGTAGTTATGAAGACCTTTGAAAGACTAGTGCTCGGCCACCTAAGAACCATCACAGATCTGCTGTTAGACCCCTTGCAATTTGCCTTGCGAGCAAATAGATCAACAGATGATGCAGTTAATATGACTCTGCACTACATCCTACAACATCTTGAATCTCCAAAGACCTATGCAAGGGTCCTCTTTGTAGACTTCAGCTCAGCATTCAATACCATTATTCTGGACATTCTTCTAACTAAACTAAACCAGCTACCGGTACCTGAACACACTTGTAAATGAATCATAAGCTTCCTAACAGACAGGAACCAGCAGGTAAAGCTAGGCAAAATCACATTAGATACCTGCACAATTAGCACAGGAGTCCCCCAGGGCTGTGTGCTTTCTCAACTTCTCTTATATCTGTACACCAATGACTGCATCTCAAAAGATCCCTCTGTTAAAATACTGAAGTTTGCAGATGATACAACAGTGATCAGTCTCATTCGAGACAATGATGAATCTGCATACAGACGGGAGGTTGAACAACTAGCCTTGTGGTGCAACCAGAACAATCTTGAACTAAATACACTCAAAACCGTAGAAAAGGTGGTATATGTTAGGAGAAACCCTCCTATACTACCACCTCTTACAATACTAGACAACACAGTATCAACAGTACAGACTTTCAAGTTTCTAGGTTCTATCATATCTCAAGACTTAAAATGGACACCTAAGATCAAAAATGTCATCAAAAAGGCACAACAAAGAATGTTCTTTCTGCACCAACTCAGAAAGCTCAAACTGCACAAAGAGCTGCTGATTCAGTTCTACAGAGGAATTATTGAGTCTGTCATCTGCACCTCTATAACTGTCTGGTTTGGCTCTGCAACCAAACAAGACAAACACAGACTTCAACGAATAATTAGAACTGCAGAAAAAAACAATTGCTACCAACCTGACTTCCATTGAGGACCTGTATACTGCACAAGTCAAAAAGAGGGCTGTGAAAATATCTGCAGACCCCTCACATCCTAGACACAAATTGTTTCAACTTCTACCCTCAAAAGCACACTATAGGGCACTGCACACCAGAACAACTAGACACAAGGACAGCTTTTTCCCAAATGCCATCACTCTGCTTAACAACTAATTCCCACAACACTGTCAAATAATTTACTAAGACTGTATTACTATTATTATTCTCTTCCTTATTAGTATCTATCTCTTCCCACTTATTACTATAACCATGTTGCTTGTATCTTTCAATTTATATTGTTTTTATTTGTTTCCTAGTATGATTTGATATTTATTAGTAACCTTGACTATCACTAAGTGTTGTATCTTTTTATTCTTGATGAATATATTTTATTCTCCTTATGTACACCAAAGACAAATTCCTTGTGTGTCCAATCACACTTGGCCAATTCTATTCTACAAGTGATACCCTGACAAACAATAAACAGGAGTCAACCTAGTGCCCTTCATCATTCTCAGTAGCAAAGGTTTAAAACAGATATAGTTAAAAATACATGAAAAGCAGAGGTGGGTTCCTCCCCTCTATAGAACTGGTAGCAAACCGCTGGTGATGTCATGGTGACATCACAGAACTGGTTCTGTCGGTGCCGGTCCGTGAACGCTGCCATCTTTTTTTTGGAATTATTTTTTTTCTTCTGCGCATGCGCAGAAGCTGAGTTTTCGGCACTGTGTATGCGCTGCCATTTTTTTTCACCTTTTTTTCAAAAATGAGAATTTTCAGCACTGCGCAAAGTGCGCGCACGCCCATGAAGCGTGGCCACATGGCTTAGGAGGAAGCAAATCAGCAGCGAGGTAAGTTAGAACCTACCCCTGCTGAAAGGCAATTCTTCAACAAGAATTTTTAAAAAATGTTTGAAAATAAATCTGGACTGAATCAATTGGGTGGTACATAATTCATAAAAAAATGTCAGCATTAAAAAATGCTCATTGCACTGTCATGCAAGTGGCATCTCAGGTAAACATGTTAAGTTGCCAAAGGCATGATTGGACTTTATATGTTTAGCTCTATTTCTATTTTTCCCCCTTAAATAGTTAAATTGTTTTTCATGTTCTTTGTTGTCTGTAGGTTGGAAATCTTCCACATGATTATTTGATAGCTCTTAGATATGTCCAGAAGACGGACGCACTGGTATGTAAAGCTATTTGAATTATTTCAAAACATAAACATATGCAGCAACAATTATTCTTGCTTTTCAATTTTTGGAAATGCAAACAGATTGTGAACTTTTTAATTCAATGATTTTTCAAAAGGGTTTTCTTATAAAATTATATTCTGGCCAGAGATCATTACATTCCTGTTGGTAAATTAAACTTTTCCATTGAAATCCTATTAAAATTTAACATGCTACATTTTAACTGTTTTTCCCATATATTTTATTTAATAATAACTTGAAATAAATATGTACAAAGGAGCAATATAATTTTAATTATTTGTATATATGTAGTAATCAGATGAGTGAAGCAGCCTATGACTCAACCTATATAAATCTTCAGTTATATAAAATGAATCATTTTCCCATGGTAGATGGGAACAAGAAATCTTTGATTTTATGCAGCAGGAATATTGTAAGATTTTTATGCCTGCGTTTCTTCTGTCTCCTCTAAATTCCAAACATGGAGGTGCGTGGTTACTGACATACTCACAGTATTAATAAGGAATTCAATTTTGTTCATCTAATTAAATTGTAAAGAACATAATATTATAAATGGTTTCCTGCCAAGCCTCTAATTTTTCCTGGCCAAAAAACAGACATATAACTGCAATGTTTTAAGGTTGTTTCTTTGCTGCTAATTAAAAGCCTAATTAAATCTGCTTGCTGGCAGAGAGAATAATAACTTTGTGCGTGTGAAAGAGAAAGATAACCATCTTTTCTTTAGTGAGTACTCAAAAACATCTTTTGAATACATTTGGTTTTATTTGCCACGGTGGCAGATTCTATGGGCTTAGAAGCACCACCAGTTCCAACTTTGGAATGATCATTTTAAAAAAATAGATATGTAGGGCTACACCAGGTAGAGCCATAGTGGCAGAGTGATTAGAATGCAAAATTGCAGGCTGATTCTGCTGACTGCCAGCAGTTTGATTCTGACCAGCTCAAGGTTGACTCAGCCTTCCATCCTTCCGAGGTACAATGAGAACACAGATTGTTGCGGGTGATTCTGTAAACCGCTTAGAGAGGGCTATAAAGCACTATGAAGCATTATATAAGTCTAAGTACTATTGCTACAATGCTTCATATAACAATTAGGCAGGAAAGCCTTATAAAGATAGAGGGTAGAGATCTCAGTAGATGCTCAATAATATCTTTTAATACTAATAATACTAATTACTTTTAAATCTAATAGTACTTTCAAACTGAGTTTGATGTTCATAACTGAAAGTCAGTGTTTGTCCTGCAATATTAATGGGCTTTGGTACTATTAGGATTCACACAGTAATGTAAGTCAAAATCAGACAAACCTCATTATGACTTATTGTGATGTATGAACACACTTTGTGTTAGTAAAATATGTTCACTGTCAAGGTGAATCCAGTATATACATAAATGAAGCAACATTGTTAATGCATAGTGGTTTTGATATGTAATTTGTATTCCTGACATGCAACATGAAATGCATCTCATTTTAAAATATAGGACAAATTCAGTGCAGCATAAATATTGGATCCTGTACTCTGAAAATGTTGCTAAGAAAACTGTTTGGAGCTTTCCATGTCATCACCAGGAGTCAAGATTCATAAACATATTGAGTTGGGATGAACAAGATAAAATAGATATTAATTCTTTTCCTTATAAAGAAAAGAATAAAGAGGTGAAATTAGTAGACATGAGAAACAAGTAGAATTAGCAGAAATCTGCTGACAGTCACAGATGCTTACATATTAATGCCAGTTGACATGCCAGTTTAACAAAATGCAAAATAATGCTTCCAAGGCAGATTGAGTTGAGATAGTTTATAAACGTCAATAGGTGGGTAGATAGAAAATGAATGGATGAATGAATGAATGAATGAATGAATGAATGTAATAATGTATTGAACTACTTTTTTTTTACAATTGTACATTATTAAAGCATGCACAGAATATAATTTCTTTTTTTCCTTTGTTATCATCTCTGACAGCCTTACCACTGTTGGTTGCATTTGATGGTCCCTGAATTGTTAAACAGTCTAAATAATCTTCTCAATAAATTTAAAGAATTTCCAGATATGTCAAATGTCGTGAGTAATTATTCAATTATCAATAAACTAAGGAGAATCTTCAGGGATGTGATGGCATGCTTACCTTCTATCACATATAATAAGGTAATAATCTAAATCTGAACTTTCCTCTATATTACTAAATAATTAATGTATAAAGAATGGGTGACTGTAACATAATGTTTTTGCAGAGGTTACCTTGCTACTATAATAAACTAAACATTCTTAATGTTTTATTATATCATGACTTTATATAAGTAATTCCTTCAGTTATTTATATATTTAATTATATATAATTTATATATATATATATGTGTGTGTGTGTGTGTGTGTGTGTGTGTGTGTGTGTGTATGTATGTATGTATGTATGTATGTATGTATGTATGTATGTATCATATTTATACCCTCCCTTGTGTTTATATGATTGTAGTGGAACATAAAGATAATATATAAATAATTATTGCATGCAATTCAATTTCTTCTATCCCTGTATTTAAATAAAAATGTATATTTAATATATACACAATATTTTGTACATACATTTGATACATTGAAGCTGTGTCAATAGGACTTATTTGAAATGTAATCTCTGAGTAGCAAGCATAGCTTGCTTGCACTGTTAATAAATCTGTGAAAACAACACTGTGCTTTTCACAATAATAGATGAAACAGAAATTTGGGAATAAGAGTTCTCCAAGATACATGCCATCCCCCCTCATTATACACCTCTGATTTAAAACATAAAAGATGATATTGTAACATAAAGAAACTATAATGTCTAAAGCCAGCTTTAAACTTAGCTGCTTCAATTTGCAAAGTAAACAAAACCAATTCCTGCTTTAGTATTTTAATTGTGAATTTAGTATTTATATTAAAAAAGCTTTTCAGTTGAATATGAATTTGAATGTACAGTTTTCACCTCTCTGTTTTTGCCATTTGTAAATAATGTACTCACCTAGGAAGGAATTCCTGCTTTATAACCTTCCCTGCATAGTGTTAGACTAGGTGGCCTTATTTTCTTAAAAATGGGATTCTATCCTGTTTCTCAGAATTATAGCCAACATGATCATCTATATGAAGAAGGTAAATTTGTTCCAGAAGAGTTCTTCAAGCACATTTACAGCACTATTGAGGCCTACAAAAACTTTTCAAAAAGACCAGAACAAAGTGACTGCATTCTTCCCTCAACAACAGAAGCCTCTCCAAATGGTAAATGCTCTTTTATATATAGAAATATCCACAAATGTCATGAATCACCTTTAATGGATTGATGCCAATTCAATATGAGCTTGTATTATACAGGGTAAATGTAACACAGTTATATGCTGCTTGGAATAGAGCCATCTAGAAATATCAGTAATAAACAGCGCTTTGACTTTATAGACCTGTACCCTGCTTTACCAGGGTCCTAAAGACGCTGAGCATGTCAGCTGGAAAGCTGACAGCCTGGGTTTGAGACCAGAGTGCTGCGCGACAGGGTGAGCTCCCAGCTTACTTGCCCCAGCTCCTGCCACCTAGCAGTTCGAAAGCATGTGAATGCAAATAGATAAATAGATACCACTTTGGTGGGAAGGTAGCAGTGTTCCGTGTACCTCAGCACATAGGCATGCTAGCCACATGATCACGGAAATGTCTTCAGACAATGCTGACTCCCTTGGCTAAGAAACAGAGAAGGGATCAAAATCTTTCTACACTGTTTAGCCCATTATTCTCTAGAACAATCCATATTCAAAACTCATGACTGCTATTTAATTTTTAAAAGAAAATAAAAAGTGGAATGTATTTATTTACCTCTTGATGTCACTTTCATCCCAATCTTCAATTGAGATGGTTCCTGAAGGGTTTGCATGAAGATTTTGAAAGAGCAGCCTTTCCCATAGGTTTTTTTTAATCAAAAGTACATGTGGCTAGAACAAAATTGATGGTGACACAATGTTAGCTTTTTCAATCTGACTCTTTGATACTTAAAATATTCCTCATCAGAACTCCATAACAACATGTCCTAGGAACATAAAGCAAGCCTTCAGGATTTTGTAGAATGATAATTTTTTGGAACATAGAATAGCAATAGCAATAGCACTTAGACTTATATACTGCTTCACAGTGCTTTACAGCTGTCTCTAAACGGTTTACAGAGTCAGCATATTGCCCCCAACCATCTGGGTCCTCATTTTACCCACCTTGGAAGGATGGAAGGCTGAATCAACATTGAGCCTGGTGACATTCGAACTGCAAAATTGCAGGCAGCCGGCAGGCAGCAGCAGTAGCTTGCAGTGCTGCATTCTAACCACTGCGCCACCGTGGCTCTGAATATAGAAAATTTAGCTGCTCTGTTTCAATTATAGCTATTTACTTCTGATTACATAAAACTTTTTTACTGAATTGTCTAAATGTTATAAAGCAGTAAAAAAAAGTAGGGGTTCTCCCCTCCCCAAAATGGGTCCAGCTTTATTGTACTGGGAAACTCCCACATGTGGTCCTCAGAATAACCAGATCAGGCTGGAAAGAATCCTACAGGAATCCTGAACTAGACGACCCAAGGGTTTCATTCTGTATTATGCAACTTCCTATGCGCTTAAAATATATATATATATAAACACTGATATATTATTTCTGTCTCAGATTCAAACACCAGTGTCACAGAGCCATTTTTATTACATCCTGTTGCGGCCAGTTCCCTTAGGAATGAAAGCAGTAACAATAACAGCAACAGTAAGTGTAAACAATTGCTTTCAGTATTGTCATATTAATTGGGGAGGTGGGGAAGAAAAGCAGCCATATTGTGCAAATCAGTTCTGTATCCTCAGGATCCATTGGTTAAATAAACTTCTTCACCAGCAGAGGAAAGAAGCAAGTGACAACCAAGTCTAATAGCACTCAACATTAATATGGCTTCTCAGCATGAAACATAGAGCTTGGAGCACATGGTTTTGGTTTGGTTGGTGTTACATTTTGGTAATTAGAATTGTAGGGCTTTTCTAGAAAATGTAAAATTGAAACAATATATATAAAACTCTTTTAATTATTTCATAACATACCCCTGAATGTCATTTAATGGCACCAGGATGAGGTTACTTTTCCTCATCCACCTCTTCCTCCCCCACTTCTGCTTCAGCCTGGGAAGCATTAAATTATTAAAGTTTGATGAAGCTGTGATAGAAATTAAAAAAACATGTTTTTTTCCTAAGAGTCTAAGAACAAATCCCATTTTTTTTAAATTAAGGAGGCTTACTAGTTGAGAAGGTGAAGAAGCTTATTTATGATTTTAACATTTACTGGACTATATAAATCATAAGATGAAATGGACAAGGAGGAATCCATTTCTTGCATTGCCATATTGTGAGCCCCAAAATCTACCACTTCAGTTTACAGTCTCGGGACTGTATTTGGTAAAGCTAGAGTGAGGTATTCAAGTGATTTTCTCTAAATATTTCAGAATTAAGAAACCAGGCAGAAATATCACTAGATTAAAAAAAAAATAAAGTGAAATGAGGACACAGCAAATATATATTTGTGTGTGCGTGCGTGCGTGCGTGCCTGTGTGTGCATGTATTTACAAAGATTGAATTTTGACAAACACTTATTTAACAAGCTACAAAATGAAACTTTAATTCTAACAGACAACAATGAGAAACTTAGTAGATCCAGATAGCCTGTTTCAAAGAGATTTTTAAAAATGTGTTACGATCCTAACTGCTAAAATCACCTTTAAAGAAATAAATTAGAGGATAAACAAGAAATTAGGATAGCCAAAGAAATGACATGCCTATATTTCTGACCACTGAGGGAAAGCACTGTAAAATGAACAAACTAGATTTTTTAAATATGTAGAACAGCTTTTCAGTTCTTCCAGAGTATCTGGTCTTCTGATGGAAGAGGGTTGATGGGGAATATCAAATGTTACAGAGAAAATAGAATTCTGCAAGGAAAGTATTTTGCCAATTTTTCAAATTTTATGACAGTATTAATAAGAATGTAGTTGGGATGAACATGTAAAATTTTAATACTTAAAACTTTTGCAAATCCTCTAAACTTCTGATGGATTCAAAGCAATAATAAAATTAAATAACAAGTCATCTTATGGATTTATACCAGGATAAGAATATATAGTTATTTTCCACAATGGTAAGAATGCAGCGGTGAATATTAAGGCAATTACAGTTATCAAATGTGGACTACAGAAGTCCTGACCCCTCCCATATCATACAGAGTGAGTTTTTTGCATGCTTTTGGTGCCATCTAACACAGGGGTCTCCAACCTTGGCAACTTTAAGACTTGTGGACTTCAACTCCCAGAATTCCTCAGCCAGCAAAGCTGAGGAATTCTGGGAGTTGAAGTCCACAAGTCTTAAAGTTGCCAAGGGGACCCCTGATCTAGCAGATACCTGGATTTTCACAGCCAAGACCTGGCACACGTAATAAAAATAAACATGATGGATTTGGTCATAGGCCTAAATAGTTCCAATTTGATCTCCATATAAAAAAGGAGCAATTGGAACAACTGTCTGCAATTTTGGAAAGTCTATATTGGTCATTGTAGACAATGCTGGTTAGATTGATCATATCTAACTTGGTATAAGGTGATGTTCCCTAGACCTACTATGACCAAATATATTTAAGATTTTCACCTTTTATCTTCTACACTTGGCTTACTGGGTGTAAGATAATCATCTATGAATTATGCAGGCATGAAATATCTGTTCTGCTTGATTAAAATTTCCTGTTGGAGTTAGCATGCCTGAAAGGTCTAAGAAAACTTCAAACAATGTTGGATAAATCAGCATATAAACAAGATTTAGAAATTTAGATAAGTTTATAAACTATGAATTGCCAAACTGTATTTACAGTGAACCTAAATATTTGGCTTAAATAGGAATATGCAGGATTTTTGGTTGAAGTAAAATGGGTAAAATCTTATAATTAGCAGATATTTTGAATGAAAAAGTGTATAACGTAAATTGAAAGGGGCAATATCCTTTTAGCATTTTTAGTGGCTGGTTATCTAATTTAATATTGGCTGGAATTATATTTCATTTCAACGAGATTGAAATTTTAACTGTTGATCTATAGATAACTAATCAGAGCTAGAAGGCACAACACAAGTTTACTCTGTCCATCCTTAAAAAAGGCCAACTTGAACAGTTAGAGAATTGATATAATCTTTGCAAGTACCCAAAAGCCTGAAAGGTACAGTGCATTCTGAAGCTAATTAATGAAGGTACCAGTTGTATAAACTAACATCTTCACAAGGACATTTATAAACATGGCTATTGCAGTAGGGCATATCATTTGTGCTTACACAAAGATATGGTGCTGAATTGTGCACTGAACCATTCATACAGAAGAGTGCAGATGGTGGATTTGGTCCATACTTCTCCAGCTTTGAAAAACAACACTCAAGTAGACAGACTGTAGCTAGGTGTGTGAGCTTTGTTTTTTTTTAAGAACCCCAAAATTGATCCTTTAGAACACTTGAAAAATAAAGACTTGCAACAAAATTTACTAAAACAAACCTAAATCCAAGCCCTGCCCATATGAGTGATATAGCCCTACTTAATTTGTCTTTTTGTCCAATGTACTACATCCCTTGGCACTCTGCTTCCAAAAAAGCCATTCTAATAGTATATTTACGTATTAATTTTTGGTGATTAAATAGTATCCTTTGTATGCAGTACTGAGACAGCATAGGGCTAATGTGTAAACAAAGTTAATTATTCAAACAACAGAGGCTAATTATAGACTATGTCAGAATGGATGGATGGATGGATGGATGGATGGATAGATAGATAGATAGATAGATAGATAGATAGATAGATAGATAGATAGATAGATAGATAGATAGATAGATAGATAGATAGATAGATAGATGATAGACAGACAGACAGACAGACAGATAGATAGATGTGTGTATGAGTGTTTGTGTGTGTATATATAGAGAGAATATTATTAAAGAATTACGTCTTTAGAAAATGCACACAAATTCAACAAAAACTAATAGTATGAATATCCCATATACTATAGTTACTCCCATGTTAGGATCAAATGTTAACTAGATGTTAATACTTGCCAGATTTAGAGTTCTTGTCCAAGAAAATGAATAAGAGGAATAGTCAAAGAATCTCTAAACTGATGACAAAGAATCGAAATGCATTCCAACCATGCAATGAACACAGGTATAATGGGCTGCAGGAAATCACAACATACTAGTTTCTTACTGAGAAGGACAAATAAAGAAATACAGTATATCCTTTCCCAGATATTTCTAGTGGCAAAGTAGATAAAACTCAATCTGCAATCCTGTTCTCATATCAGGATTAACTTTACAGTTTCTTGCTAAATGAACTGTAGAAACTTAAAGCCACCAGGTGCTCTTTGAAAAGATAGTAGATAATGTAAACACAAGCACCTGCAGAAATCACTCAAAGATTACTGTCTCTATATCTCAGCTCATGGGGACCCATCATATCTTTTCACTCTTTCAGACCTTATTTTGCTATGGGGCATACATATGCATCAGGGGCAGGTTGCTAACTTACCGATACCGGTGCGCTGCGCGCGCATCTCCACGTTTCATGCGCACACTCGCTATGCGCATGCCCCCTCATGCGATTTTGCTTCTGCGCATGTGCGGAAACAAAATCTCGCTGAAATCTCGCGGGAGGACGCACACGCACATGAGATTTTGGTGCGATTTTGCTTCTGCACATGCGCAGAAGCAAAAAAGCCCAAAAATTCTTTTAAAAAGATGGTGATGCGTGCGACAGACCGGCGAAGATGGCACAGGAGCAGTCACACGCAAATTGCACAATCGGCCGCTCCCTACCGGAGCTACGCACCGGATCGCACCAGTAGGAACCCACCACTGATATGCATATGATGGCTGTCCTACATAAGAATAACACAAAAATATGGGAAGCCGCCATACATAGATATAGGAGCTGAGTCACACCAAGATTCCAAATTAAAGAAACTTCGAGACAGAGCAAGAAACATATTCACTGCTATCTTAAGGTCATTGCTACAAACCTGTGTTGAGCATGGTTGGGACAATGGGTTTCAGATAGAAAGGAGGCTACTGCTTCTTTTAATCATTTTAGCTTCTTTTAGCACTTCTGTAATGGCTTAGCAGATAGCAAATTTAAAATATGTGGACTTCAACTCTCAGCATTCCCTTAATCAGCATGCTGGCTGGAGAATTCTGGGAATTGGTGTCCACATGTCTTGAGATTACTAAGGCTTAGAAACACTGTTATAGGCTAAATCTTAGTATAGCTTCCCTTTCAAATGTTCAGATGAGCAAAAGTGCCCCAAGTATTATTTCAGTGGCCAGTGGGGATGCTCTTGTTAATACTACTCTGTTCTCCAGTCAAGAGTGGGGAAAATCCTTGTCATTTTTCAGTTCATGCTGCTCTGCCTCTGGAGAATTCACATCTGTGAGCTTCTAAGCATATTTTTCTGATAAATTATGTGGTCTAGTTTAAATGGGGAGGAGAGACCTTTAGCAGAAAATCCAGCCAAGAGAAAACGAGAAGATAACTTGGTAAGTGTTCCTTTGCAGATGGTTACATGGGATTATAAAATTGCCAGAATGTTTGCCTTTCCCGAGTGAAGTGCAAATAAAGCTATGAATTTCAGGCAGCCAAACACTTCCTAATAAAACCACAAACTACTTCAAAGGTATCATTTACAATGTAAGGAGTAGAAAAGTATTACCAAATACATGACTCACAAGTTTAACATTGTTACCCTGGAGATTTTGTTTTGTTTTAATCTGTCTTCATTAATCCAAAATGTTTTTTTATTATTATTCCAGAAGCAGAATTAGACTTCCTCAGTAAGTCTAGCAATCAAGTATTGAGCATAGCACTTTCATCATTGTTGGCTTTTGTCTTTGGCTTTGTTTTGGGAGCCATATGCTGGAAGGTGAGAAATATCAAATATATGATTGGTTAAAGAGGATACTAAATTGAAGTATCATATATGTCCTTGAGTGAAATACCTTGGTTTCCTGTTAAGCAAACATATCAATAAACTTTTTTCAGACAGAATTTGAGGAAAGGATTTTTAAAAAACTTTCTATGTTTCTAGAAAGCTTTGTCATTTTACTTTCCTTTCCCTTCCTCTCTCCACCCTGTCCAGAGGCAGAGGACTTGTTGGCAGAGGACAGTTCTCCAGTGTGGAATTAGATTCCCTAGTGAAGAGGAATAGGTATTGATGTAGAATTGAATGCCAGTTTAGCATTGGCAACAGCAGTGTGATTTCATAGGCTTGCAATGATGAATATTTTTTAAATGCTGCAAAATTCACAAAGCTTCAAGGATTGCCAGGCCTGGTTGATGTACTGAGTATTATCCAGTAGAACAGGGGTCCCCAACCCCCAGTCCATGGACCAGTACGGGGCCATGGCATGCCAGAAACCAGGCCGCGTAGACAAGCGAAGCCCCATCCGCGAGATACAGGCAGCACACAAAACCACACCCCCTCTGGTACATGGAAAAACCTCTCTCCATGGAACCAGTCCCTGATGCCCAAAAGGTTGGTGGCCATTGCAGTAGAAGACTACTGAAACATACTCTTAGCTAATGTCCCAAAGGTGCTTTTTTCAGGAGGCAACTGGACTTTCTTGTTTTTTTCTTTTGAAGACGTTTCACTTCTCATCCAAGAAGCTTCTTCAGCTCTGACAGGATAGTGGGGAATGGAAGGACTCTTAGCTAATCCACACAATTAGGACTATAGATGTTCTATAACATTTATGGTCCTAATTGTGGGGATTAGCGAAGAGTAATATTATTTTTCCCAGGGTCAAACTACTGAAGTTCGAGGGATTGTGCTGCCTACAGTTATGAAGAATAGTATCACAATGAGTGGTATAATGTGACCCTTCTGCAACAACTAAATAATCATAGTACAAAGAGGCACAAGGGCTATTTTGCCTTCATATCTTTCTGCTATCAATAAATAGTAAGAAAAAGGTGGGCTGAAAACAAATTTATACACAGTCACACTTTTGTACAAAAGCAGTGGCAAACAATTTCCATGCTGTATGGTTGCCAAGAAAACTACATGGACAGTAATATTTGATCTCTCAGAGATGGGATCAATGCAAAGAAAAGGAGATTTGACTCCTATTCTTTTCTCCTTTCAGCTGAGTGACAACATGCTTTTAGTATTTCATTTTTAAAAAATGCAATTGATTATATTGTATTTTTTTCTACATTACCATAAGGCCTGTTTTCTTTTTTTCTGTAGAAAAGGACCTGCAGGCATATACTACAAATTCACCGGACTGCACAATCTAACATCGACCAAGATGATAATGAGATAAGGTATTTTAATTTAATTTTGAGTTGATTGTCTGTTAAGATACTATTTCCTCAATTTCAATATGTTTTGGAACTTTTGATCCTGAAAGATTCTAGGACTCTTAAGATATGTAACTCATGACCTTTCTTAGGCTTTTGTGAAGTTGCAATTCTGCACAGGTTTACTAGAGAATGGCTACACAATGGGGCATTGTTAGTATGCAAGCATTATAAAATTGCAAAACAGAGAGTTTAGAAGTCTATGTTGTTGACAGGTCTGTTCTCTTTAAGTCTGATGCATTTCCCCCTGCATATTCTAAAACATTATTTCCATATAAATATATTTTAAAATAAATAATTGTGGAACGTTCTTAACAAATAAGGGCTGTTCTCCATCTGAAATTATTTTCATAATTTCAAAAATGCATTTGTCACAAGACTGAAAAAGCACTTTGTTTTTTATTTCTTTTTCAGTATGTTGCAGCACAAAGACAAATCGCTTCTACAAGTGTAGCTGTTTCTTTTTTATATATACACTGTTACTGCTTCACGTCTAGGCAAGTATTGAAACAGAATATTTGAGTTTATCACTGATAGGTTTCAAGTGACTAGTTGACTGAAGTTTGTAGTAATTCTTTCAGGGTTTCTCATATAAACCTATATACCATCAGAACATTGATATGCTGCCCTCATTGACAATACAGCCATAGTCTATAAAATAATCTCCCTTCTTGCTCTCTTTCAAATAAGCATTTAAAATGATGGCTTATTACATGAACATCTGAGCCTTTGCTCTGGGACACAGGGACAGGCTGTGCCTCTTGAAGCCTGGAATTTCATCTGGCACTGGCATGTTTCCCCATCATTGGCCTCTGCGTAGCTCAGCTATGATGCAAAAGGAATTCCTGACAATTTCTGGCCAACTTTGGCTTCTTTTTAGACCTGCCCATGGGGTATCAAAGTAAATTCACGGTTGCTAATATGGATAGCTTTGGACTTATGGACAATTGTTCAGTGACTGTTTGGAGTTACAAAAGGGCTGAAAAAATGGACTTACCACCTGTGCCACAGTTACGTGATGAAAATTCCAGTGCTTCCACTGCCCACCCACACTTACATCAGGGGCACTTCAACTCCCCCCATCACCTATTTTTCTCCCCCCCCCCCATATCATTGCCCTTTTGGCTGGCTTGTACCTGTTTTGAAAGGAGCAAGCAGCCTTAGAATGACATGGCTCTGAGGCTGCTTGTCAAGAGCCACCCCAGTCTGTTCTATCAACCATCAGAAAGCATTCATTATATTACCCTTGGTCTTTGCTTCCTAGTCTCAAGTGCTCCCCATCTTAACCCAGCAAGCACCAGCAAATATTCATTTGCCCAACTGCCTTCTCTTCTAGTTTCTCGCTTCAACCTTTCACCTTTTGCTGCTTCCTTTTTGCACCCAGCCTCTCGAGGGAACATTGCCTACTTTTCTACTTTTTTTCTCTTCCTTCCAAAGACAGTGTTTCTTTGTAAAGCTGCACTGTCTTCATAAAGCTGCACTCTCTCTCCAAAGGCATTCAAAAGACAGCACAGCTTTACAAACACTTCATCACTGTATCATTCATCATACATTTCATAGTAAATTTATAGGATGTTCAAATGATAGAAAATGTAATTGATATGTTGCTAATAGTTGTACCAGGTGGGGGAAATATGAAAGATCTGCCCTGACCACCAGAGTTTTCTGGTGGGTTCCTACCGGTTCTAACTGGTTCTAAAGAACCATTAGTAAACCGGTCATGATGTTACAGAACCGGTCCTGTCGGTACCAGTCCATGGACACCGCCATTTTTTATTTTGCTTCTGTGCATGCGCAGAAGCTTATTTTTTAATTATTTTCCGGGAACGGACGTGCGCACGCAAGCAAAACGAGTATATGCGTGCAAAACGTGCACTTCCATCGCGATGAGAACTGGTGGGGAAGGTAAATAGAACCCACCTGTGTATCGCACATGTAGAAGTCCTTCTCCTACACATTCTTGGTCTATGGCCTGTACTCTGTTAGGTAGGGTATGATCAAAAAAGGTATGATCAAAAAAGTCAAATTGGGGGCCACAAAAATATGATCAGAATTTTGTATGTATTGCACATAAAATGTGTATAAAGAACCAAAAGAGTTTTGGTCACATTTTTGTGGTTATCATCTTTTTTTAAAAAAATCATACTCTGTTATTTAAAAATTCACAACTACCCTTAGGAGTGATACTTAGCTCCCACTCTGAGGATACTCTCTTTAGCCAAGCCTTTGAAATGTCTTCATCCATTCATTTGTTCATTTTCCTTCATTCATTCTTTATTCTTTCATAATTCTGTTTGCCTTACTTTTATATTTTGCTTTATCTTTGTATGTTTTAAAAAAGATTGGTAGCTGCTTTAAGTACAAAACAAATGGAAAGGGTGGTGGCTGTAGGTTGAATAAAGGAGAATGAAATCACATTGTACTTTGAATCAAGTACTGAGTAAAATTGAAGGCTTCCTTGTTTGGGATTCCTTCATTTTGAAGGCAGCCTTTCTATGTGAAAAGTACCTTCTACTAATATGAGAAGTTGAACATTTGTCACTGAAATAGCTTTTGAAATATTGTGACTTTAAGCTTTTTCCTCCCTTCCCTTTCTCCAGGCAGCTAACAGTTCTAAGTTTGCTTCATAAATGAAGCAGCTTTAAGCATATTTGTATTCCTTTTGGAGTGACAGACTGAGTCTGCATCTGTTGCTGTTGCCCGTGACTCCATATTCACAATATAGAGCTGTGTTACTGTGGAACCAACACGGAATTCAACATCACTAGAGAAAAGAGTCTACAGCAAAAAGGATTACCACTTTTAATGCAGAGCAAAGCGTATCTTTGCACCTTGGATCTGCAGTGGATTTTAGCAAATGCAGTAAGAAGATTTATGTGATCCAAAATATAAGGAAGTTTGTATTGGATACACAAATGGAGACTATGAATAGAAGAAATATGCGGAAATGGACAAAAATAGGAAACTTCAGAAATGTATATGTCTTGCAAATAAGTTTATGCAATGGACTAATGTGCTAGTTTTCTTTCATCAATGGAACTGGGCTAATTGTGAGGGGAAGTTTCATTTAAAATCAGATACAGTAATTTCGAAAGATATAAGTGGAATTTAATTTTGTGTCAAAAATTTTATACAGTTTGACAATGTTGTTAATGTCTGTTCAGTAGAAGTGATCTAAATGCAAATATTCTAGGTTGGTCCATTGATGGTTGCAAGGAAGATTGCCAGTTATGTTCCAGTACATGAGAGTGGGGGGCAGAATATAAATTGTTATCTGGGATAACTATCATGAAACTGAATCAAAATACTTAAACTATTCTTAATACTAACAGAAATTAGGTCATCTCAGAGATAGTAAGTTTACTTTAACTTTTTATATATGTCCTTGAATATTTTGAAATAAGTTTTAAAAGCAGCACCCATTATATCATTTTGAATTCTCCATCAATTATTATTCCTTCAGCTCAAGTGGAAAGAATTATTTGTCCAAATATTTCTCAGCCTTTTGATAATTGTAACAAAACTCTGGACAACAATTCCCAGGTGAAAAATTACCAGTCATGAACTTCAATGGAACACTAAAAACATTGAAACCTGTATATAATGTTAAGTTATTTTTTTTCCTGAAAATGGATTTGAAGAATTTTATTTTCTATGAAATAGTTGGATTGCTCTACATTCCAAACTACTAATCCAATAATAAGTTTAAACTATTGTAAGTTTAATTAAACTATTGTTAAATTTTCCTTTATGGTGCATTGATAAAAAACCTGTGCTTAATAAATGCTTTATTTAAACTTCCACATTTTTAGATTTATTTATTTTCATAACTGTCACAGTCTCTTAGAAAGCTATGTAACATATTTAGGATTGACTACAATAACATAAACCTGGATTCCTAATTTTGGCTAATCTTGAAACAAATGCATATGGCCTGTATCAATATGTTCTACTAGGGAGAAAGAACAAATGATTTGTAAACTAAGGTACAGAGCCGTTCTATTTATTAAGCAGCATTTTCACAGTACTAGGCAGACTGTTTAATACTGAATCTAAAGGTATAATTCTGCATATATACAATACTATATCATAGTCAAATCAAAATCTTTGAAGATTCAGATATATTTTTCCATAAGTCATTAATATAATATTATGGAATAGAAATAGTCTTGGAAACTGAGTGGCATAGAAATATGTGTAATAAATAAATAAATGGACAAATTCTCTGCCAGTACTTTGCAATCTCAGGATTGGGGCTTGGTTAGCCAAAGATTTCCATTAGCTTTTTGGTATTATTGAGCAAAAAAAGGCCACCTGCAGAAATTCTTTCATTGCTGTATTACTAGGAAAAAATATTTCTCCTTATGAATTTCATATGGAGTGCATATGATGATGCTAATTTTTATGTGGAATGCAAAAGAGGTAATTAGGAATAGCTTAATGATATCTATTTCAATCCGTTTGTTTTGACCCATTGTTAATACAAATGTATCAAACTTGTCTATTATTTTCTCAGTATCATGAAACTCTTCAGATAATGCATTATATAATCGTGAAATAAAAATACTTTTCATACATATTTGAAACTATAATTTTTGCAATTATGTAATAATTCACATCTTTTAATTTAATTTTATTTCATATTGATATATTCATATATATATGTATATGTATATATGTATATGTATATGTATATGTATATGTATATGTATATATATGTGTGTGTGTGTGTGTGTGTGTGTTTGTGTATGTGTATATGTATATGTATATGTATATGTGTGTGTGTGTATGGATAGATAGATAGATAGATAGATAGATAGATAGATAGATAGATAGATAGATAGATAGATAGATAGATAGAAAGTTTATACTATTATTAATTAATCTATTTACTCTTCATAGGAGAATGATCATCAGTTATTATTTTGTCCTTTTTCTTGGAACAATATAACATTCTAAAATCTTGTCATCTTAAATTATCACAGCTATGTGACATTCTGAAAAGGATTCATATAATCTCATCATATGTTGTGAAGAATACATGTACATGGCTTATTAAGACTCAATGCTCTTAATGCTTTTAAAAATACATTATTATACAAGGAAACAATATATCCCTTTGGTCTTTAACTTAGATCTGCTTGTTAATTCACAAGGATTTTCATTGTTTGATGATTCAATAGTTCCCTGTAAAGAGCAGAATACAAGTGGAGGGAATTGTGGTTGAATCCGATGGTGCAAGGAGGCCTTGTGTTGTGGTGGGGCCTACTCTTAGTTTGCTCAGTGGGGATTCAGGCTTTACACAGCATGAGCCTTTAGAATGTGGATTAATTGAATCAACTGTTCCTAAATGGAAAAAGAAGCAAGAACATCAAATATTTTACAGCATCTTATAACAATTTACATCAGAATTGCAAGCCTGCTACTCCAATTCAATAGCGAACAACATTTTGTAACTGTAACAGAAAGAAACAAATCTAATTTTCCATCGCTTCTACATTAAAAAAAAAATTCGGCTCAATAAAAATAGGTACTTTTATCTTAGCCCGAGTCTTTGGATGATGTAAACCTTCCTAACTATGCTTTTTATATTGCTACTTTGGTTTACATTAGCCTAGTTAAGTGTATATAATTCTAGTTGACACATTAACATGGAGTGTTTCCATATGGGTTATCAGGTGCTGTTTTGGCAGGAAATTAAACTTGAGAGTTTAATTTTATTTCATTGTGGCAGAACCCGTTCAACAGTTCAGAGTATATAACAGTTTTAAAATTCCAAACTACCTGTTCACCCATCAAATAGCTTTGTTGTTGTTAGTTGCAAAGTTGTGTCCGACCCACCGAGACCCCATGGACAACGTTCCTCCAGGCCTTCCTGTTCTCTACCATCCTCTGGAGTCCATTTAAGCTCAATCAAATAGCTACACATTGATAAATAAAATGTAACTGAAAAGTTAAATTGTATAGTATAGCAGTATACTGAAATTCTGGGTAATGCACACTGAAACATAATTAGTATGATAAAGAATTTATGCTGGTAGTAACTACAGCATAATGCAGACTTGAATGTGTTGAATATGTCACTTGTTTACTGCAGGGGTGGGTTCCTTCCGGTTCGGACCGGATCGCCCGAACCGGTAGTGACCCGCTGGTGATGTCACGATGGCGTCACGGATCTGGTTCGGTCGGTGCCGGTCCGTGGGTGCCGCCATCTTTTTGGGGGATTTTTTTCCAAATTTTTTACTGTTTGGAAGTTTTTTCTTCTGCTGCTGCTTGAAAAAGGGCCCGCCCGCCCACCCCCGGGTTTATACTTACCTTTATTCCTTGGCCCGAAGCACAGCTGATCAGCTCCTCAGCTGTGTTTCGGGCTGATTATAGCTACTTAGCATGAACGGAAGCAGAATTGCACGAGGGGATGCGCGCGTGCGTACAAGTGGAGTGATCGCGCGTGCACGAAACGTCACGATGCGAACTGGTGGCAAAGGTAAGTGGAACCCACCCCTGGTTTACTGACCCTGAGGCCCCACAGATTTCACAAGTGGTTTTACAGAGTGGAGAAATCTGATGCATGTAGAAGCAACTAACTACTAACTCAAGATACTTATTTTTCAACTGATAGATTGCAGTTATTTTTTTTCTACAGGGAAAAATACAGAGACAAAATGGGCATTTTCTACAAAAATTCATTCTTGACTTTACCAATCTGAGACAATTCATGTTTTATAATTTCTAGCCTTTTTCTCTAAGATACTTAATACTCTCTCATTTGTATTCACATAACTCTCCAGGATAAATTAATTCTGGTTCAATCAGGATTATCTAGTCCAAAATTCTATTCACCTAGAACATTCACAAATAGCATATAAACCTGCCGGTCCAATCCCACTCATATTCCCAAAATTTATCTGATTTTAATTCCCTACAGAAAATGCATATAGTTATTCGTACTGTTATCCTTTGCTAACTTTATCACATGAATCACTTTTAAAGCCATCCAAGTTGTAGAATGTAACTACAATTTTAAAAGCCCATGTACTTCATTTCACCTGTTCTAAATCTCCCTTTATTAAGATCCATTTGATATCCTGAGTTATAACAGCATGAGACGATGAGGTAGTGGCAGAGAACACTATTCTACTTTCTTTACATTATGAGTAATTTTATATAGCTCCATCATGTTTTCACTTATTTATTTTTTTAAATTAAAAGCCTATATCTCTTCCATATAAGATTTCAGAGTTTCTATTCTAAACTTTTCCTAACTCCATAATATCATTTTCAGAAGAGGTGAGCCGGATTACTTCCACACAGAAAGCACTTTTTTTTGCTGATACAAAGACAACCATTTCTAAGGGATATTTAAATGCCTGGAGTAAATATAGAACCTTGGAAATTATAAGATGGATTTCACATCCTTATTTTTGTTGACCATGTCAGCAATAACGAAGTACCGTATTTTTCGGAGTATAAGACGCACCAGAGTATAAGATGCACCTTAGTTTTGGGGGAGGAAAACAAGGAAAAAAGGCCTCTGCCTCCAAGCAATTTGCCAAACAGCAAACAGCAAACAGCACAGATGATATACACTGTTTGCTGTGTATTTCTGTGCATGTGTGCCTGACCCATAGAAATAGCAAAGAATTGGAGAAATGTACATTATGCCAGAAAGTTTTCTTAAATGTAGTCACACTAACTCCTCCCAATTATTTAAATAGATCTACTCCAAGGTAAGTCAGGATTTAACTCTAATACTAAACAGGACACTGTTACATTTCAGACTATACTTGTACAGAGCTGTTAAAATTAATTAAAATTTCTGGAAGTATACATTATTCTCTATTATTTAAAAGAAGATACAATAGCACTGGGCCTCTTCAAAGCAAGCATTTATTTTAAAAAGCTTCTTTATTTTGTTAAATTGTCTAGATTTACAGGGGTCTCCAACCTTGGCAACTTTAAGACTTGTGGACTTCAACTCCCAGAATTCCACAGCCAGCAAAGCTAACAAAGCTGGCTGTGGAATTCTGGGAGTTGAAGTCCACAAATCTTAAAATTGCCAAGATTGGAGACCCCTGGCTCTAGAACAATAATAAAGCAGTCTTTAAAAAATAAGTCTAATAATTTGAACATTCTACAGACATTTATAGTTATTCACTTACCCCCTTCTATCCAGTTCATCAGAAAATAAAAATCTGTGTGTCTCTCCCAGCTATTTGCCTCTTTGCAAGCTAGTTTCACTTTCATTTTAGCACATGGCAAATCAGCTGTAGGTTGGGAAGCTGCTAATGACTTGCTTGGCTTTACAGGCTCTTCCCTCTTTGCTGCAAACAGGTAAATTGCTGCAAGACAGAGGCCAAAGAGTGGGGGTGGCTGGCTGGGTGGGGCTACATTCAGTGTATAAGACGCACCCAAGTTTTCACCCTCTTTTGGGGGGTAAAAAGGTGCGTCTTATACTCCAAAAATATGGTATATCAACAAGTGGGTATTGCTCCAATACCTGAGAAAATGCAGAAGAAATGCTTATAATGTTTATAAACGTCATGTCCTATGAGCAGCATTCCACACTGTTGCCTGTTATTGCCTTCTACTTTAATACAGATGGTAAGCACCTATGTAGAAGACTAAAGCAAAGTTAGCAAGACACAATAAATTGCAGACATGAAAATTGCCCAGTTGGACCTGGATGCTGCGTTTGATCGTGCAAGATGGTGTTTGTCCATCTGAAAAGTGGACCCTTCACCTGCGAGAATAATGGTAGGAAGATGATGATTTATAGTAAGCTAATGAAGGTGGCTTCATTAAAATTATTTGAAATGCTTCTTCTTAGGTTTCTTAACATCTGGGCTAAGTTGCTGTTTATGACTCACCTCCTGCCTTTTGATCCTCTACCCTCCATTCCTTTCCCGGCCCTTCATAGTCTCCCATAGTGTGCTTGTCCAAGGAAAACAGTGTGGTGTATATCAGATTGTAAGCATGTAATCACAATCTAGATTTCCTAGGAAGCTGTAAAGATTAGCAAATTTATTTTCCCTATAATTCCTTCAGTGCAGTTTGCCTTTTTTCAACAGCTGTGTGTTTCGTGTAGAGGAGATGAAGAGCTTCTGGATTCATCAACAGAAAATAGAATTGGACTAAAGCTGATGCCAAGGGGAGGAGCCCAGTATTATTTCTATTACTCTGAAGTGTAAACAGATGAGATTGGAAGAAAAATTACTTTGAATTTGTTTTGTAGGCAAGGGCCTCAAGAGTAGAACAAAGAACATATGGGTCAGTAACTCAGTCAGTTACTGAGCATAACAAAACTTTCAGTGGAGTTGAGAAGAAGCAAAGCATTTGCATACTACTTTCTAAATTTCCTCTGTGTTTTACTTGTTGGGGGTAGTGTCTTTAGTTCAGCTTTAATAACTTGGACACAATAAATACCCAACTCTCTAAATAAGTGTCACTCTATTGACTTGACAATATTTCTGATAAATTCCACAGAAAAAGAATTGAATCACCATACATACATACATACATACATACATACATACATACATACATACATACATACAAACACACACACACACACATATATATATACACACACACACACATACACACATATATGTATATGTATATGTATATGTATATGTATATATATATATATATATATAATATATATAGGTCTTTGGTTATTCGGGTTTTCTCCCGCGTGAAATTGGAAGTATCTTTGCAACGTTTCGACGAAGTCCCATTCGTCATCATCAGGCTGGAGTCTTCAGCTTGCTGCTTCTAGGAGCAATATATATATATATGTGTGTGTGTGTGTATAATATATAATATATATATATATGTGTGTGTGTGTGTGTGTGTGTGTGTGTGTGTGTGTGTGTGTGTGTGTGTGTGTGTGTAACATTTTTTGCTGATAAATGAAAATAAAGGGAGACTATTATAGATCTATTTCGAGCTATTTTGCTCTCGTCAGATAGCCATACCCGTAGTGGGAATTGAACCTGGGCAGTCTGCTTGAAAGTCAGAAGATTAACCTATATGTATATATATACACATATACACATACACACATACACACACACACACACACACACACACACACACACACACACACACACACATATATATGTAAACATTTTTTCCAGACATATGTGAGAGGTTAAGCTTCTTGCTGGACTCAAACACAGAAGCAACATTCTGTCTTTTTTGGCAAAGGGAGGCATTTTCTTGACCTCATGAAATAAGATCCTCGCTATTACAGATATCTCTTTATTTGCAATCAAATGTGTCATGATGCATGCACTGTAATTGTAAAGTAAGCCCAATTAAAGAAATTAAGAACAGAATATTTTAATATATTCTGAATATAATATTTTAAATGGTTATTGAAAACATGGCCAAACAGTTTGCATGTTAGAAATTATTTATTCTCACTTACTCTGTACAGTACATATTACTTGGTGATTTTTTGCATTAATCTGTCTTGTTCATTCATTTAAGTAATAGTTTCAAGATTATAATTCATAGGCTGTGTCTATGTGTGTGTATTCTACATTGATGATATAGCTGTGGGATTTCTCTTTGCACCTAGATCCATAATGGCGAGCCTATGGCACGCGTTCCAGAAGTGGCATGCAGAGCCATCTCTCCGGGCATGCGGAGCCGTCGCTCGTTGCTCTTCTGGGTTCCGGTGCGCTGGCCAGCTGGTCTCCACACGTACGGGAGTGCCAGAAACTGAAAGACCAGCTGCCCAGTGTGCATGCCCGCACAGGCTACCTGGTCTTCCTGTTTCTGGTGCGCGTGCGCATGCACGTGCAGCTGGCCAGTGTGCATGTGTGTGCTGGAACCCACAAGGGGAGCAAGGGGAGCAGAGCTGCCAGCCAGGATGGGTGGCCCGGGGCTTCCCTCCCTCCCCACCTGAATGGGTTTCTTGCGCGGCCCCAGCCTTCCAGCCCATGACACTGCTGTGCGTCTGTAGTCCAGAGTGCCTGGCCAGCTTGGGCACATGGGGCAGAGGGGCAGGGTTTGCTGGCTGGGTGGCCAGCCACCCCGCCTGAAGCTCCTGCTGCTGCGAGGCAGTGGCGGTTCTCACACCGCCACTCCCAGCCAGGATGCTGGAGCAGGAAAATCAGGAGGAGCCACCGTCAGGGAGGCGAGCTGCCCCAGGAAGGCCGGAGGAGAGTGCAGCATGGAGACACTGCCGAGGGGTAAGAGGCACACCCGCTGGGAAGTGACCGGGAAGGGGAGGGGCTGCACTAGCTTCTTCTTGGTGGTGGGCTGAGGGTCATCCTTCATCCCGGCCAGAGTTGGGGCGAAGCTCTCCCGCCTGCTGGCCCCACAACCTGAGCCCTGGGAATGCCAATGCCCCTTACCTCCGAGACCAGAAAGGGCTCAGGATTTCCAGCGGAGGGAGGTGGCCCAACTTTCTCTCCTTGTCAAGGGCTGCGGAACTGTGTCATCAGTGGGGATGTCCTACCACCCTGATGGGGGGCAGGGGGCAGGCAGGGAGGTGCAAGGACCCCCAAAAGGCCAGGTGGAACCGGCACATGCGCACCGGACAGCTGGTCTTCGTGCACACATGCAGCCAGAAACCGGAAGAGCAGGTGGCTGGTGCACATATGTGTGCTGGAAACTGGAAGATCATCTGCTTTTTTGGTTTTCGGCGTGTGTGTGCGTGTGCTTTGCGCATATGCGCACTTCGGCACTTGGTACCAAAAAGGATTGTGTGCACTCCCGTTTCGGCATTTGGTGCCAAAAAGGTTAGCCGTCACTGACCTAGATCAAATAAGAGCTGAAGAGCTGAAGTGGTGCAGTGGTTAAATGCAGCCATTGCAGGCTGACTGCTAGTTCAACAGTTCAGCTGTTCAAATCTCACTAGGCTCAAGGTTGACTCAGCCTTCCATCCTTCTGAGGTGGGTAAAATGAGGACCCAGATTGTTGGGGGCAATATGCTGAACTCTGTAAACCGCTTAGAGAGTGCTGTAAAGCACTATGAAGCGGTATATAAGAAAAGTGCTATTGCTATTGCTAAATAAGAGAAAATTAATTCATTTTATTGAATAACTGATTATATATTACTGTTTTCTTGCTATTTCTCATACTTCAAATTGGAATTTTTTAAACACTGTTTAATTTTAAGGTCTACCTTTTATTGCAAGTCTTCTAAAAAATTTCTTTTGACAGTGCTGCAAGAAATTATAACAGATTATAATTGTTTTGAGGTGTACCTTTTAATATTCTGTGGATCCTAATCGTTGTATAAGAGCAAAGATTATTTCATTTTTTAACTTCTACTTTCCCCAGGGATCGGGGCAGGATATATAGTTGTTGCCAATATTTTATTTCAGAACAACTCTTTAATTTAGGCTAAGTGCTCTTCCAGGCAGAGATGCATTTCTTATGATAATGACAAACCTCCTATCAGATATTTGACTGATCAGATGATGTTGTGGCTGAACAGTTACCATGGTAAGATTTCCTGGAATATTCTTGTACATTCACAAACAATGTGCTGACAAGAAAATCAATTTTAAGTAGTTAATACTACACTACAGGAATCTCACATTTCAGTGCCAACAGGTGTCTTCAGGGATGTCTGGCCAATAACTGATCACTAATTGGCCAAAAGTTCTCAATCCTTAGATATCAGAAGAACAGGTAGTAATTGGCTATCAGTTTGGTGTGAGCATGACTCACAAATATCTAAACATGCCATCTTGAAATCTGTAAATGTCAAACCGCTTTGGATGATTCATGGTTGCATTTTGAGGTACTATCAGAAGATCTGGGCAATGTAATGTGGCTCATCTTAAAGAATAGCCCAATATGACTTTGGGCAGGGATTCAATCCCAAATTCTTAGTTTAACATTATAAGTGTTTTTAAATAACAATGAATTGGATAATGTACCATGACCCCAGCAGGGAGCCAGACTTAAGTACTGACTGACCTGAAGTAGCCAAAGCATCCCAGTCACAAAAACATTCTAATTTATTTCCATGTAAAACAGCAGTCTGAGTTTAGGACTTAAAATATTCTAATTGCAGAGCCCTTTTTCCTGCCTTCAAAGTTAGCATAAAGTTTTGTTTTATTTTGAGTTCCGAAAATGGTGGTGAAAATTGAATGCTTGAAGATAGGAAAGAACACAGCATCTGAAGCCTGAAAATGGAAGCAATATTTGAAAATAATTCTGAAAATGAACTTGAAAAACTACAAGATGATTCAAAATTATGCCTCAGGAAAGGTGGTCCAGAACAAGCTAAAACAAATATATGCATGCTCAGGAATGAGCAATAATATTTTAATGTTCAGAAAATTAAATCTGAAATCTGAGTACTACTGTATTCAGAAAACAACAGAAATAGTGTGAAGCTTTCTGATGATTTTATCAAAGAACTCTTATTAAGAAAATAAATATGTATTAGAGTTAATCAAACTTCATGATGAAGTTTCCCCTGAATGCCAAAGTGGAGGTGTGCCGGCATGATTTGAACATGTAACTGAAGGGAATTTTCTAAAACAGCTAAAAGGGAGAAAGGTAGTCTGCCATTATTATAATAAAAGAGGATACAATGAAGGGAATGCAGACATTATAAAACTAAGATGCCTACAACAGAAAAAGATAATGAGGTCCAATAACTTTATGTAAAAGTCATATCTGCACAGAAAGTACAAAAACAATGAAAAAGAAGTAGCATTTTTATAAGCACATAAATTCTTATTTGATTCTAAAGAAAAAAAATGCTGGATAGTTATATATCACGTCAATATGTCTGCAACAACATAATCCTTGCCAAGACAAAATTAATTTAGCAAATGGAAGTTTGATAGATGTAAATGGAAAAGGCAGTATTCAGTGAAAATGCCTGATAAATCATAATGAACGCAGGCATAAAATAGTTCAAGAAACATATGGTATGCCTGAACTGGATGCAAATTGGTCCAATGGTTAAGGCATTGGACTAGGACCAAAGAAACCTATATTCTAATCCTGGCTTAGACACAGAAGTCAAATGGGTGAGTTTAGGTCAGTTATTTTCTCCCAGTCCTAGGAAAAAGGAAGACAGTGACAAATCATTTCTAAAAAAGTTGTCATGATTTTGTCAATGGAGTCATCTAGGCATCAGGTGTGACTTGAAGTTGCATGCATGCACAATAAATGAAACAAACAAAATGTTAAAAAGTTATGATATTTATGTTGTTACTTACCAAGCACATCTAAATTATATTAAAGTAACCAACATATCTTCACAATCCCCAAAGCATGTCACAACTTTTGAGTGCCCTTAATGTTTGGAAATTGAAAGTTGAAAAATTTGACATGCCCAACACATACCCATACTAATATGCACAATGTGGCTGTGACATTGTGCTTAAGAAAGGACTTTGCACTATTATAACAGACCATAAAGTGATATCAAAAAGAAAACAGTGAAGTTAATTTGCTGGAGTTCATGCAATCTAAAGTAAACAGAGTAGCAGGATGCATATATAAAAATAAGCCTGCACAATAACATTATGGCATTCAAATTTTGGTCATAGAGATCAGACTCTCAAAGCCCTGCTGGGCTGCCTCATCATGAAGATGTTCCTGGGAGGGAACTGTTAGGAACATCATATATTGGGCAGTGATGATACAGGAAGATGCTGGAGGCAGATTATTACTTCAGTGACAATGGCAAGTGCATTTTACTGCTTGTAACCACTCCTTCATTTATCTAAGGAAAATATCATGGAGAGAAAATACAATATGATGGGTGATATAGTGCCAGATAATGGTTCTCTAGAGTTGGATGGCACTCAACATGCTACTGAGGAACAGTTGAGGATACTTCAATCAACAAAATTCTTACTCAAGGCACAAATGACCAGGTTCAAATTATTGTACTTTAGAAACATTATGGAAAGATTTAGTTACCTGGAGAAGACTCTAATCATGGGAAAGGTGGAAGGAAAGGAAAGAGGACAACTAGCAGCAAGATGAATGGACTTGGTTACCGTAGTGATGAATGCACTGTTAGAAGACCTTAAGGACCAAGTTAAGGACAGATGGAGAAGATCTAGCTATGTGGTTGCTCTGAGTCAATATGGGTAGTACTTGACTTAGAACAGTTCATTTAGTGACCATTCAAAGTTGCAATGGCACTGAAAAAAGTGACTTATGACCATTTTTCACACTTAGGAACGTTGTAGTATTCCCATGGTCACGTGATCAAAATTCAGACACTTGGCATCTGACTCATGAAGGTAGATAAAGAATAGAGTAGAATAGCAGAGTTGGAAGGGACCTTGGAGGCCTTCTAGTCCAACCCCCTGCCTATGCAGGAAACCCTACACCACTTCAGACAAATGGTTAACCAACATCTTCTTAAAAACTTCCAGTGTTGGAGCATTCACAACTTCTGGAGGCAAGCTGTTCCACGGATTAATTGTTCTAACTGTCAGGAAATTTCTCCTTAGTTCTAAGTTGCTTCTCTCCTTGTTTAGTTTCCACCCATTGTTTCTTATTCTACCCTCAGGTGCTTTGGAGAATAGTTTGACTCCCTCTTCTTTGTGGCAACCCCTGAGATATTGGAACACTGCTATCATGTCTCCCCTAGTCCTTCTTTTCATTAAACTAGACATACCCAGTTCCTGCAACTGTTCCTCATATGCTTTAGCCTCCAGTCTCCTAATCATCTTTGTTTCTCTTCTCTGCACTCTTTCTAGAACCTCAACATCTTTTTTTACATCATAGCAACCAAAACTGAATGCAGTATTCCAAGTGTGGCCTTACCAAGGCATTCTAAAGTGGTATTAACACTTCACGTGATCTTGATTCTCTCCCTTTGTTTATGCAGCCTAGAACTGTGTTGGCTTTTTTGGCAGCTGCTGCACACTGCTGTCCATATTTAAATGGTTGTCCACTAGGACTCCAAGATCCCTCTCACAGTTACAACTATTGAGCGAGGTACCACATATACTTTAACTGTGCAGAAAATAAAGCATGAGAACTAGGCAATTGAATTGAATGTCCTTGCAGGAAACAAAGGAAACCAAAGTGCGAATGTTGCCTCAGAGCAAAGTTAAAAGGAACAATTTTTCCAGATTTAAATTCAAATAAGCCAGATAACCATTGGAACTTATTTTTTCAGGCATTTCTGATTCATGCCAATCAAAACACTGGGAAAAATATTTAGTAACATTCATAGGCTCACTCAAAGTATACTTGCATCTATGTCTTAAGTAACAAAACTAAAATGTTTAAGAAATTCAAACCATACTATGCTTATTCTGAAAACAAATTCAACAGAAAAATAGAGAGATTAAGTTCTGATTAAAAGGTAACATGTTGCAACTGGGAATTTTAAAAATATTTTGAACAATAAATGCAGAAAACATTTTTAAAAAGTTAAGTTATAGCCTTGAGAAAAATAAGGCTGAAGAATCAAAGCCTGTTAAGCATGATAAGCAGGGGTGGATTCCTCCTGGTTTGGACCGGTTCACCTGAACCGGTAGCGACCTGCTGGTGACGTCACGATGACATCAACGACCTGGTTCAGTTGGTGCCGATCCGTGGGCGCCACCATCTTTTTTTGAATTTATTTTTATCTTTTTCCCTGAATTTTTTTAATTATTATTTTTCTTCTGAGCATGTGTAGAAGCCAGGTTTCCAGCACTGTGCATGTGGTTGTCATCTTGTTTTTGGCTTTTTTAAAAAAAATTGAATTTTTTGGCATTGTGCATGTGCGCACATGCAAATCATACGTGCACCCATGCAGCGCGCCCACATGGCGCAGTAGGAAGCGAACCAGAAGCAAGGTAAGTTGGAACCCACCCCTGATGATAAGGTATCTTCTGATAAGTAATCTTCTGATACAAGATTACCAAATGAATTCTGGAGAGAAGCCCAAGAGAGCTAGTTATCTGTAAATGCATTTACCAAAAATTTCAAATGAGTTACAGAATGGGAGCAAGGGTATGATACCTAAGGGTATCTGGATGCAAAGCTTATTCATATAAGAGATTATTGAAAATGAGTGTGAGGAATCTGAAATAGCATCATGTTCAAAAGAGACCGCTAACACTTAGTCAGACTTGGATCCAATTTAGAATTAATAAGATTTCAAAGAACTAATAAAGGTATTTAAAAAAAGAATGGGCTGCACCAACAGTGCAAGAATGATGTCTGATTCCAATTCAGATAAAGAATAGAGGGACTGCCAGAAGCTGAAACCCTTAAATGGAGGGGCCAATACTTGCATAAAATCGAAACATTCACTCTAACATACAATACCTATCAAAGGGCAAAAAAGCCATAAGCTGTAAGTGTTGCTCTGATCCTGATATAGAGATTAGCTGGGAATATGCTGCATGCAAACTAGAATGGAATGGAATGTGTGTGTGTGTGTGTGTGTGTGTGTGTGTGTGTGTGTGTGTGTGTGTGTGTGCATGTGTAATCATTGCTGGCTTCTGACAACTTCTGGTGAGTGTACAAGTCTCTGCAGCTTTCTTGACAAGATTTCTGAAGTGATTTTCCATTGCCTGCTTCCTAGGGCTGAGAGAGAGCGCCTGGCTCAATGTCACTCAGCTGGCTTTGTACCTAAGGAAGGACTAGAACTCAGAGTCTCCTGGTTTCTAGCCTGGTACTTTATGGCAAACTAAATCTTCATTATGCCAAACTAGGTCTTCATGGTGCTTTTGAAAGGGAGAGAGTGGCTAATAATAGAGTCGTTCTAAGCACATTCAGAAATCAGAAATTTGTTTTCAGATCCAGGATCTGGCTTCCTGCATTCTGGGAACATGAAGTGATGCATGTTGGAATTATCAATTTCAGCCACATTTGCAAAACAAAACCCCCAAGGAAGAGGCATGATAAATGTGAAGGATGCCTCTCAGAAAAGGAACTGTCAACTGCACTCCAACCCGTGTATTCTCTGTAATTGTAGTCAGCAAAAAATAAATTGAAAACATTAAAGAAAGTCATGTTATGGCCCCATCGGAGCCAGGTTTGGAGTAGGAGTTGGAACCGGGACTGTCCAAGGAGGATGGCACACCTCCCTTGGGAATGTTTGGAGAGGCCAGGGGCTGAAGATGGTGTTGTCTCACATCCCTCAGGCATTGGGGGAGGTGGTTGACAGAGAGCTGCCTGACCTCACAGATACAGGGGAGCATCGGCTGCTAACAGGTGGTGGGACTGGTAGGCAGCAGATCCCCTCTGATGAGTAACAGCTGCCTCCCCCATTTGATCCAAGGGCATGAAGAGCAGAACACAGGCAAGCTCAGAGAAGGACTGCGAAGCTACTTGGGAGAAGGTCACATCACCCCTCCTCACAAGGAACACCTGGAGTGGATTGACTTAAGGAGAATTAGTGGAGAGTTAATCTTTGCCAGGAACAATTGTTGGTTTTGGTTTACATTCCCCAGGCTTTGACTCGTGCCTTCTGCCTTGCCTTGCTTTGCCTTGAGAACTGCCATTTGCCTTGTACCTTGCCTTTGCCCTGAGGACTGCCTTGTATTTGCCTTTGCCTTGTGGGCTACAGTTTGCCTCATGGACTCGCGTAGCCAGGTGGACTGGACTTGGGAACCTGGACCTTGCCCTGTGAGCATGCTGCTACTACTGTGGGTTTTCTTTGTTATATATTCCTTACCAGTTGTTGGAGGGCCATCTGTTGTAACATTTACTTAGAGCAATAAAGGACTCTCTAGAGCAGGGCCCCCAAAACTTGGCAACTTTAAGACTTGTGGACTTCAACTCCCAAAATTCTGGGAATTGAAGTCCACAAGTCTTAAAGTTGCCAAGTTTGAAGACCTCTGCTCTAGAGGCCTGTCTTCCCTTGATGACCTGGGTCATAAGAAGTCATTGTGTCTCTGAGAGAAAGAGGAGGGGAAAAAACATCTCAACCCCCCTCCACCCCACACAAATAGAACTGCATAAATGACATTATACATATGAAAATGTCCAGAAAGATGCAACAAATGTTGCAATCCCCAAAACAGAACCCATTAGCCTCTTTAAAAGAAAGATGTTTTCTTGTAATAGAAGCATAACCCTGACCTGATATAACAGCAGTGGTGGGTTCCTACCAGTGCGGTCAACTCTATAGCACTGGTAGCAGCCCGCTGGTGATGTCACAGTACCGGTGCCTGGGCACCACCATTTTTTAAAAAAAAATTAAATTTTTTTTAAAAAAATTCTTCTGTGCGTGCCCAGAAGCCGAGTTTCCGGCACTGCACAAGCGCTGCCTTCCTACCCCACAGTGAGTCCAAGCAGGGGAGGATGGCTGAGGGAGCGCGTGAGACACTGAAAGAACGGGCGGCAGGAGCTATCTCCATTCCCCTCCCTTCAGCAGTCCGAGAAGCCACGAACGTGCGGTGATGATCCTAGGCATTTTCACACATTTGAGGCTTCTCGAGCTGCTGAGGGGAGGGGGAATGGGCGGCAGGACCTATCTCAGTTCCCCTCCCTTCAGCAGTCCGAGAAACCACACCCACCCGGTCACATGGCTGGCAAGCCACACCCACAAAATAAGCCATGCCCACAGAGTGGTAGTAAAAAAATTAGGAACCCGCCCCTGTATAACAGTTATTCTCCTTGTCAATACAACCTCTTGAAGCATCCTTCACATTTATCATGCCTCTTCTTTTGGGCTTTCTTACGCAAATGTGGCTGAAATTGGTAATTCCAAAGTGCTTCATTTCAGGTTCCTAGAAAGGAGAAAGCCTGATCCTGAAACTGAAAACAAATTCCTGATTTCTGATGTGCTTGGAAGGACTCTATTATTAGCCAATCTCTCCCTTACAGAAACACCACAAATCTCCACCCGCCAGCCCGCTGCCATGCCTTGTTCAGCCAAGGGGGCTCCCTGCAGCAGCATAGAATGTCTGGAAGGCAATAGCTTCACCATACCAGCCCCCTTTATGCACACAAAGCACAGCAGGTCATATTATTCTGCTTCTTACCAGGAGAAACAACATGCTTGCTACCCAACCTTTCCAGGTTTCACTTCAGGAAGCTGAACCTGTGGGACTGTGCAATGGGAAGGCAAAGGCTCACCCTTTGGCACATGGATTGGCTGCTGGGAGATGCACTGTACTTATCTCGTACAGTGAATTGGCCAGGGGACAAGTGTCCCTCAGCAAATCACCTGGGACGAGGATGCAAGGGAGGAGTGCTGGCAGAGGATCAGCTGAGAATGAACATCTGCGGTGGATCGGCTGCAGTGGGTGGGCCCACTAATTGTCCCATTCTGCAGAAGGAAACCTAGAAAAGGTAGTGTTTTAATGAACTTGGGCAGAGTCTGAAGGTATCATGTGAATAATTTTTGAAGCAGGCACAGCTTCATTTACAGTATCTTCCCCTCCCATAATCCCTAACCTCAAGCTGTATCTTACCATCCTAGCCAGCAACCGGGTGGGGGTGGGGATCAGAGGCACACAGAAGAGATGGGGCGGGGAGAGAGAGAAATAGAGAGAGAGAAAGAAATAAAGAGAAAGAAATAGAGAAATAGAGAATTTATTTTCTTGGGTCAGGATTTACCATTCAGAATCAGGAAAAGGAAAATAAAGCTATCATGTAATTTCCAGTAGGGCAAGAGATCCTTAAAGGATGAGTGAACATTAGAATGTGTTTAAACTAGCACATCATTATCTAAAGTTATCACAAAATGACAGCAATATAAATCCAAATGAAACACAACACAACAAAACAGAGGTTCAGTTAAGTATGTCAACGGCATAGCCTTGCTGCTGAAATTATACAAAAAGCTTCCTTATTCATTTTTCATTTAAGCAGATTCAGTGCTTTCCACTTCTGCAAGTCAGCTCTTTAAAGCACAGGGGAATATGCAAACTATGTGTATCTGTCAGAATTTCTTTCACAGTCAGAATCCTACATTTTAAATAATCCATGCTTGGTGGGACAGTAAAGGCTAGTGCCAAAAAAACCAAAGAGGATTTGAAATATAGGCTGCAAAAAGAAAAGTTGTGTATCATAATAAATGATTTCTTGAGGGTGACTATGGCAATTTGTTACAAAAGAAATAATAAAGAAGAGATGATTTTAAATGCCCTTTTTATCACAAAGAACCAATGATCAAACACTTAAAAAGAACACAATAATAAGGAAAAGACTTCACTGGCTACTTCTGGAGTTGGAAAATTAATTGCTGGAAATGAAATTATTTATTTATTTAATTTATTTATAAAATTTACAATAATAGCAATAGCAATAGCACTTTTCTTATATACCGCTTCATAGTGCTTTACAGCCCTCTCTAAGCGGTTTACAGAGTTCAGCATATTGCCCCCAACAATCTGGGTCCTCATTTTACCGACCTCGGAAGGATGGAAGGCTGAGTCAACCTTGAGCCTAGTGAGATTTGAACAGCTGAACTGTTGAACTAGCAGTCAGCCTGCAATGGCTGCATTTAACCACTGCACCACTTCAGCTCTTAAAGCTGCCCATCTTACCTCAAGGTAATTATATAGGATCAGAAAGTTGTTATTTGAATTCCCCCAACAAAAACCAAGCCCAGCGTAATGATATTCCCAAAAATTCAATATATTTTCGCTCTTCCGGCAGGCGGGGTGAAGATCGAATTCCCCCAATGATTGAATGTTCTTGTAAAATTATGTAATGTTTTTAAAAAATTATTTATGTTATACATTGTTCTTATTCTTGCTGTACGCCGCCCTGAGTCCTACGGGATTGGGCGGCCTATAAGAACTTTTAATTAAATTAAATTAATTAAATTATTTACAAATAAAATATCTGAACAAACTATAGTTGATTGCTAATTTTAGTCACTATGACTTTTTATTGACTGGAAATTGTCATGAAGAGTAGAACAGAAATCTATAACAGTTTCTTCTTCTTCTGTTCAATCATGTCCAATTCTTGAAGACTGGCTGGAGAAATCACTGTAGTTTTCATGGCAAGGTTTTTCAGAATTAGCTTGCCTCCTTCTTAGGGCTAAGAGAAAGTAACTTATCCAAGGTTACCCAGCTGGCTTTGCACCTAAAGTGAGATACCCCAAAGGTGCTTTTTCAAAAGGCAACTGGACTTTGTTTGTCTTTTGAAAAAGCATATTTGAGACAACCATGACCCTGATGACTGAGAATTTCCAAAGACATTTTTCCTGTCCAGTGAACATTGGAAGAGAGAATTTCTTACCATGTGCTTTAACCAGTATTTGAACACTGATTGATATATTACATTTCATCAAGTTAGTGGTGTTACATATGCATAAAAGAATCAGGAGTTTTCAGTCCGGTCCCGGGAACGAGTAGGATTTGCATACCCGCCGCTCATTGGCCAACTTGTAGATGCATATTCTAAATGGCTTGAGATAATTACCATGACCACAACAACAGCCAAGGCCACCATCAGGGCATTACGAAGGGTTTTTTCTGTTCTGCCCCAGCACCGAGCCCACCAATAATTACGCACACACAAACGTCCAAACACAGTTTGTTTTAGTAATTAAAGCAAAGTCTCCTAATAATTTCTTAGGAGCGTAAAAAGCAAAAGAAAGGCAGAAGTTATTCTGTTCAGAAACCCAGCTGTTAATATACTATCTTAACAGCTGGCCGAAGTCCAAGAGGTAATTGGCAAGTCTTACTGTATTTGGCACAAGTCCCGGAACTAGAAAATGCAAGAAACAAGATCCGTGCTGGAATGCAAACTGGAGTCACAGAAGTCAAGATTTAGAAGCGACCTTGTTTCCTGCAATGAGGCTCAGCATGGTTAGGACTTAAGTAGTCTAAGGGCGTGGGCAATTAGCCTGCAGCTCTACTCTCGAGGAGACCTCCTCCTGCGTAGCCACTCTTGCCTTCTAACAGCCCTGCATGCCCTAGCATCGAGAAGAAAAAGCTCCTCCTCTTCTTCTGCATCACTCATGTGCACCTCATCTTGGTCTCCCGCATGTATGTAAGATTTTGTATGCTTTTTAAAATGCATTTTAAATTGTTTTAAATTATATTGTTTAGTGGTTCTTCAAATGTTGTACGCCGCCCTGAGTCCCCAGGGAGTAGGGCGGCGTATAAGAACCATAAATAAATAGATAGATAGATAGATAGATAGATAGATAGATAGATAGATAGATAGATAGATAGATAGATAGATAGATAGATAGATAGATAGATAGATAGATAGATAGATAAAATACAACAAAAGCAACATTTTAGATACATACACATTAAAGTGTTAATGCATTATATTTATTACACATAAGTGCTACCCCTCCTCCTGCCCATCTAGTAGCATGCAAATGCAAGTAGATAAATAGGTACCACTTCAGTGGGAAAGTAACAGCGTTCCACGCACCTCAGTGTAAAGTCTTGCTGGCCACATGACCATGGAAATGTCTTCAGACAACGCTGGCTCCCTCGGCGAAGAAATGGAGATGTGCACTTCCCCTCAGTGTCATACACAACTGGACCGAGGAAACCTTTACCTTTACCAGTACCTATTATACATGAGAGTTATATTTATTTATATGTTTATGTCTAAGTTTTATAATAAGTACATTTTAAAATTAGCATTATTAAAATATTATTATTGCTTAAAAACCAATTGGTGCAATATTTTGTTTCTGCAGACATCAGCCTCAAAGGAAATAAAATGTTAAAAACAGAAAGTTTAATTATAGAAGTTTTATACTCAATAGCCTATGAAATACTGCATATAGGTAATGCTCTACAAAGACCTTTGTAGTGCTTGGAAGACTAAAGGAACAGCAACCTTAGATTGAGCTGAAATTTTCTATAAAAGGAAAGGAAGACTTTTGTTTATTTGCTCTTTTTTTCTCCTTGGCAGTACAATGGTGGGAGATGATTTGTTACAATTTTTCCCACAGACCAATCCCTGGGAGTACATTGCTAATGAATACGTGTTCTCATGCTTCTACAGAAATAGTATCTTTGCATTTTTTTTCCACTTAAAACTATTAGGCTGGACGCCCTCCAGCATTACATTAATGTAATTTCCCTTTGTTACTGATAATTTTAGGAAGCTAACTCAACAAAACTAATTTATTCTTTATTATTTTTAGTGATGATATAAAAACATGGTCCTCAAGAGCCAATGGAGTTAATAGTTCACATTCACATTCAATTATGTGAAACTTTTTATTTAGTCTTTAAGAAGGTGTTTTTTCCCTCCTCTTGTGAAGTGTTACAGCTTAATACAAAAAGCCCTCTCTCCACCAATTGTGTTTAATCTAATGCACAAAAAGTTAAGAAATATTTATATAGCTTTGCAAGTCATCCATCAACTCACTGGCACTAATATATACAGTCCATGAAACAGGCTGCAGAACAGCAGGAAGACTTGGTACATCCCAGAGGCATTCTAGATTCTGTGGATTGTCTTCTAAAGCCACAATAACGCTAGCTGTTTCTAGCACTCATCCAAGATATAAGCAGATTGCCAAAGGTTTTTTTAAAGTTACTCTTTCTCAGGGTAAGAGTTCCATGCTCTTTCCTGTGCACAAAAACTAATTCTCCATAAATTACTGCTTAACTAATGAAACATAGGATGCACTAATTTTAGTTCAGTCATTTATTATGGTCCATGAGCAACATAAGAAAACAAAGTCTGAACAATGACAAATTGATTGAATACAAATGTAATATTCATATAATGTCTGCATTACAAACATCAAATATTTTCTCCATAATTAACTAAGACTGAACAATGTGCCCTAATGTTACAAGCCATGCCACAGAATATGGTAACTTAAAGTGTAAGAACGATGTTAGAGTCTCATTGAAGGAAGAAAATATAAAATTTTCTGTCCTGCCAGGAAAGGAATATTAACTTTACAACAATCTTCTGTTAATAATCTGTTTGCCATTTTAAAAGCCTTCTTTAAAGTCCAGAGGCAAAGAAATATTCTTAGTATGTACAGTATGTGTATTAGTGAAAATCTACAATGGAGAGACGAGTTTCCCATCCAGGTCAACTTCCTATATTTCATGTTATCCAATGAAAGAAAAAATAATGATTACACTATCCAATTAATTACAGCAATTACTAACTATGATTATTTCTGACTCATTTCCTCTGCTTTCCTCTGCCTTAGCAGAACCTCTAAGCATAATCTTTGAAATATCTTCCAAGACCGGCTCCCTGACCAACCTATGGTCACTAGCCACGGTCATCCCTATCTTCAAAAAAGGAGACCCCAATTTAGTTGAAAATTATAGACTAATCTCTTTATGTTGCGTCACCTGCAAAGTTACGGAATCAATCATTAACCAATCTATTACCCTCCACTTAGAAACAAACAACCTACTTGCTAACAAACAATTTGGTTTCAGAAAAAAATTATCCTGTAATCTGCAACTCATACACTGCAAAAACATATGGACTACACAACTTGATCAAGGCAAAACAATAGATGCAATTTACATAGACTTCTGTAAAGCCTTTGATTCAGTGGTGCATGACAAACTACTTCTAAAACTGCAATCTTATGGCATTTCTGGCCCCCTGCATAAATGGATTACTGCGTTCCTGTCAAACAGGCAACAAGTGGTCAAAATATCAAAAGCTATATCAAATCCTGTACCTGTTAACAGCGTATCCCCCAAGGCAGCTTTTTAGGGCCAACACTTTTTATACTTTACATAAATGACTTTAGCTATCATATTATAAGCAACTGCGTTCTCTTCACTGATGATGTAAAACTATTCAACACTACCAACAATGCTGCTACCCTTCAAAAAGACCTTGACTTTGTGTCAGAATGGTCAAACAAGTGGCAACTTCAAATCTCAACCAACAAATGCTCTGTCTTACACATTGGCAAAAAAAAATCAGAACACAAAATACAAACTGGATGGACACGACCTTGTAGACGACCCTCACTCTGTTAAGGACCTTGGAGTACTCATCTCTAATGATTAAGTGCCAGAGCCCACTGTAACAACATTTCCAAAAAAGCATTAAGAGTTGTTAACCTAATCTTGGGTAGCTTCTTTCCGATAATATTGTACTTTTAACTAGAGCATACAAAACATTTGCTAGACCAATTCTTGGATACAGCTCATCTGTCTGGAACCCGCACTACATATCGAACATTAATACAATTGAAAATGTCCAGAGATATTTCACGAGAAGAGTCAACCACTCCTCTGTTTGCAACAGAATACCTTATGCCACCAGACTTGAAATTCTGGGCTTAGACAATTTAGAACTACGCCGCCTTAGGTCATTATCTGCTACAATGTCCTACCTGTCAATGACTACTTCAGCTTCAACTGCAACAACACATAAGCACACAATAGATATAAACTTAAGGTAAACCGCTCCAAACTAGATTGCAGAAAATACGACTTCAGCAACAGAGTGGTCAATGCCTGGAATACACTACCAGACTGTGGTTTCTTCCCCAAATCCCCAAAACTTTAACCTTAGACTGTCTACTGTTGACCTCACCACATTCCTAAGAGGTCTGTAAGGGGCGTGCATAAGCACACCAACCATCCCTGTCCTAATGTTCCCATGTACTCAAAATCGTCTCATGTATACATGTTTATATTTTTATTGTAATCTTATATATGCTTGACAAAATAATAAATATAAATAAATAAATAAATACATTTAAAAGTATGTGGGAGATAAAGAGTTACTGTAGCTTGTGAATCTGCAAATCCTCAGCTATCCCTAACATATTCCATGTTTTTGAAACTACTTCATTTCCAGTGGAGCACATTTGGAACCAAAGGTCTACCACATTTACCACCTTAATTCTCACAGGAGCCAACTTAATCTTTCAGGAAACCAAATAATATCACAGTAATATATTTGCATACTTGTGCTCTCCAGTGACTCATATTTAGAGAACTAGCAGTAAAGAGGTTAGCCAGTGATTGATAGATAATACATTGTTCTAATCCCCTCCCCCCTCTCTAAATTCCCATTCTGACTTTTTTGATGGATCATAAGTTCAGCATAAAACAATAGTCCAAAAACAACTAATATACTCCTAGGAGTACAACTAATGTACTCCTCAACAAAAGGGTAATATCAAGAGAAATAACTGATCTTCTGTGATGAACAACCACACCTAGAACATTACAATCTGTACTATATTTTAAGAAAGACATTGATAATAAGAGCATGTCTAGGGAAAGTAACCATAAAATAAATGGTCTGGAAGGGTGGGGGGGGAACTTAGGAAGAATGATTTGGTTTGCCAAAGAGAAAACTGTCCAAGTGCCAGAAAATCTATCATATGGACAAATGGAGCAAATTTGTTCAGAATTGTCCCAGAAGTCAAGGAAAGAATGGTTTAAGTAACAAAAAAGTTAATTTTGGTTAAACATCAGGAAAATTACCCTAATGGTAAACCTTTATGGAACAGACTGTTTTGAGAGAAGTTGCCTTGGGCAAGGGATTGAAATAAATATCTAAGGTATCTTCCAACACATACATTTATGAGATTTTTTTTTTCATTTTAATGAAGATGTTATTAAAACTGTTACCTTTATTCAAAATTAATGTAGTAGTAACAAACACCAAGAATAATAAACCAAAGCAAGAAGAAAGGATGAGAAATGGCTCCATTCCACTTAATCATATAATTCAATTACCCTTATTATTTCAAAACTGTCTTCAAGCACAACCTATAACTATTTAAGACAATTAAATAAAAGAAAGTAATAAAGAGATGATTATATTTTTGTATTCCCTTGGGAACACTGTTCATGAAAAAGAAATTCCATAAACATAGTTCAGTGATGCAATTATACACGCTTTTTATTCTAATACAGATTGGCTTTCCATTATTCTAAATTCTCAATATTGTACATCAGATCCAATTGGGTCTTTCTAAAATTAGCAATTCCTTGACAAGCTGCAACCATAAAATATCATGCAAAAGACTTGTTATTTACATATTCATTTAGCAATAAATACAGATTTAACAATTAAAGGATCGTGCTATTTATACTTGCATAATTTCTTCTGCTTCTTTAAAAATACATTTTCTGAAATTTATCTCTTATCACTAGTAGTAGTTGATACCCCTTACTCAGCATCGTCTCCATCATGTTCAGGAAATAGTTTTGTTAACAACTGAGATCTGCAAATACGTATTGTGCTACATATGGAAAGCTTTTTAATATGCACAGAGAGAAATTCGGAAATGGTTTTTTGTGGTATTTTACTCCAGTTTTCTATAGCGTTTTTATTTCTTTCCAAAGTAATTCTTCCATATTTTTGAAACACTCATAATTCCATTATTTCCATTATGTGTTTTACATTTTCAAGGAAAGTTCTCTTGCTGCTCTGCATTTCTAAATTGGGGTAAACATTCAAATATTCTACTATAGCTACTGATGCTCAGGTGGCATATACCGCATTTTTTGGAGTATTAGACGTACCGAAGTATAAGACGCACCTTAATTTTGGGGTGGAAAACAAGGAAAAAAGGCCTCTGCCTCCCAGCAATTTGCTAAACAGCAAACAGCAAACAGCACAGATTATATACACTGTTTGCTGTGTATTTCTGTGCATGTGTGCTTGAGAACCATAGAAATAGCAAAAAATTGGAGAAATGTACATTATGGCAGTATATTAATCCCAGAAAGTTTTCTTAAATGTAATCACACTAACTCCTCCCAATTATTTAAATAGATCTACTCCAAACATGACTGTCAGGGTTTAATTCAGCTGCCTTATTTTAATATTAATACTTAATACTAAAACAGGACATTTCAGATTATACTTTTACAGATCTTTAAAATTGATGTGGCTTTCTGGAAGGCTTTCTGCTATTTAAAAGAAGATACAATAGCACTGGGCCTCTTCAGAGCAAGAATTTATTTTAAAAAGCTTCTTCATTTTGTTAAGTTGTCTAGAACAATAATAAAGCAGTCTTCAAAAAAAAGTCTTATAATTTGAACACTCTACAAACATTTAACAAAATAACATATTAACAGAATCTGCCTCTACCTAGGATAGAACTCACAACCTCCTGACTGTGAGGCAAGAGCTCTACCTCTAGGCTACAGTAGCTGTAACTTACTTTCTTGCAATTTCAGCAGTGTAACATTGCCACCAGTTTATCTCCCAGCATTTTGTCTCATTACAGCCACGGTAGTTAGTTTCATTTTACCACATGGCTTGCAAGCCTCTGTCAGCTGTAGGTCGGGAGGCAGATCATCTCTTCTTGTGCTCTTCTTGTGCTTTGCCCTGTTTGCTGCAAAGAGGTAAATTGCTGGCAGGCAGAGGCCAAAGGGTGGCGGTGGCTGGGTGGGGCTACATTCAGTGTATAAGATGCACCCAAATTTTCACCCTCTTTTTGAGGGTAAAAAGGTGCGTCTTATACTCCAAAAAATACGGTATTTGTTTTTATAATGTTTGTTCTTTTCAATCTGGATTTTTATATTTTTTTATATTGCTTGTTTTTATATTTGTTGTTTGATTGTGATTTGTAACCCAGAGTCACATTTGTAAGATGGGTGGCTATATAAATATAATAAATAAATAAGTTGAAAGTAGCCTTAGTCCCTGCCCCACCCATGCTCTATTTCTGCTCAAACATCAGATTCTGCTTTCTATCAGAGCATGATAATGTTATGTAATTATTTGATAACTGCACACATCTGGAGACAAGAATCTAAATAACTACTGTACATAGGGATAACAAAGGGCTTTCTGTATCTCTTTGCTATCATCTAGTGGTCATCCAGAATATTGCAGGTCAATTATAATATGCTAGTTCAACTATTTGAATGTAGTTAGTTAGATGGATGGATGGATTTATATATGCATTCCAAACTTATTATTTTATACACACACACACACACACACACACACACACACACACACACACACACACACGTTGCACAATTACGTGCTTACATATTAAGCAAGCAGTAATGTCTTCTGATTTATCCATAAATTATAATATCTTCCTATTACACCTGTTACATAATCAAATTCATAACAATGATCCAATATAGGACAGAATATTTATATTACTACTCGCCTCTCTGTCCTCCAAAAAATTAGTCAATGAATGGTGAGATTCCAAAACAGATAAAGCAAAACAGATAGATATACATACATTTAGATCTATGGTCTTTAAATTTATTTGAGATTATTGCAGATAGCTAGGGATGTTATTTTATTTTGAAATATTCATTACTATTTTATTTCATTTGCATCTTCCAGTAAAGAAGTTAAGTATGGTTCTTCAATCTCATTAGGTTAAGGGATTTATCTGGCCAGGTTAAAATTATTGCAGTTTAAAGGGTTACACAATTACAGTTTTGCATGGAAGTGGTTAATGAGAGTATGATACTGCATATGTGCACCAAATTGGAGTGGAAGGAATGGGTAGGAACTGCTTCAAAAATGATGGAGTCATTTGAATTCTTTATCTGCTGTTTAGATGGTCTGTAATACTTTGCATATGCCAAAGAAGGTGAAGCAGCACACCAGGTCAGTTTTAAATTCAGCCTTAGTAATACAGAATTCATAATGTAAATAAACTTCAGTGGAATGAGGATGAATACTTCTCCCATTTGAGAAGAAACAGAGAGCAAAACTGCTAGGGGAGAAAAGCCAAAACAGCTCCCATATATTAGGGGATACCTTTGGCTAGCTTTGTTGACTGAGCCCTTGCTCATATTTATAATGTCAGACCCACTGAACATGCCTCTGCCAAAGAAGTGTCATAGCGCCTGAGAACCAAGGACATTTTACAGTAGAACTAAAGGGGCGGTGAAAGCATACTTTTGAAAGGAAGGATTATTCAGCAACTGTAAAACTAAAAAAACAAAAACAAACCCATGTCCATGGAGATCAGATGAACTTTGCCACTTTGGAAGAAGTTTGCAAGCACTGGTCACTTTTTGAAGAAACACAGAATGTAGGAAATGTATTATCCTGATTAGCTGAATTCTGGCACACTATTCTAAACCCAATTAAAAGACAGCTTCAGAAACAATGAACGACAATATTTTTGCATTTCAGAAATAAGATTTTTCATCTGCCAGAGCTAGAAAGAGTCCTGGCAATTACATTGCATGTAAAGATATAAGTTTCTTCTGCTTAAAGTATCATAAATGAAAAATAATAATTGGCAAGTGTAGATTTATATAATTAAAATTGGGTGTCTAATAAGATCATAGTAAAGACTGGTGGTGCAATTCTGGAATTTAGAATTGGTTCTCTGGACTATTATGCATTGTTTTATTCCACAGGGATCCCAAATTACCATTCAGATGTATTGGGTAATACCGGCAGCAACAAACAGCCCAGATCATTAATTCCCATTGTGATCTACCCATCTACTCAGTGGATTGAAGAACTGATTATGTTTGCTACTTATGAGCAGATTGCTTATGGACATACACTTTATATGGACAAGTATAATAAAATATGGGACTCATTTATGCAAAATGTAGTCGGTTAAAAAAGTGTGAGAATTATATAAATATATTAGAAATAATGTACACACAATCTTGTATGTTTGCATTAATTATATATAGAATTGTAAATATTTAGTTTTGTAATGACATATTAGACTCCATATTTTACTTTTTATTGCATTTTTTCACTTATATTAAGCACTTGCTATGCATTTTTCATTATGTATGTATCTTTGTACTTTGTGCTTTGTTCCTTTTGTTGTTGTTTATCTGTAATTATTTTAAAAGCAACATTTATATTTAAAAAAATCCTATTTGACCTACCCTGATCTAAATACACTTTGATTCACCAATGTGGAAAATGTTTGACTTTAGCAGTAAAACAAATATATTGAAAATATATGTGGGACATGGGTATAGTAAAAGTTTTTCCCCTATACTTTCTCATTATTTTCTACTCAAATAGTGTTTATGCTGAAGTAATTCACATGGCAGTGCAAGGGAGGCTCTATTAAAATCTGATATAAAATCTGTCCCCACTGTTTTTTGTGGTTATAGTCCTATTAGACTCAAGGAAGAGATGACCAGACTCAAATTATTCTACTTCCGGTAATTATGTGAAGACCCAACTCTCTGGGAAAAGGCTCTAATGCTGGGAAAGGTGGAAGTAAAGAGAAGACAAGTATGCCTAGCATCAAGATGAATGAAGTCCATGATAGTAGCAATGGGTGTACCATTGGAAGAAATAAAGGGCCAGATTAGGACAGATTGTCAAGCAAAAAAATCTATCTATGTGATTGCTAAGAATCAACAATGACATGCCACATTAGCAATTGTTCTACCAATATTAGAGAGAAAGCAAGCATATAAAAGCCAAATCTAAAGTAGCAGGCACATTGTTATGCATTGTGGTATGAAAGGTAAAACCAAAATCTTTTATATTGTCAGTGAGTATAGGAACATTACCCAGAAGACCATTCCACTCATATGTTCTTGACATCATACCAGTATGTGTTTATTGATTTTTAGACATATCCTAAGCTTTGCTGGAATAACAATCCCTAAACTTCCCAAGCCGGCATTTTTTAAATTTAGTCTTGAACTCTAAATTTATATAATCTTCCTATTTTAATGTAATGTTTGTGTTTTATAATTCAAATGCAGTTCTCTTGCTTGCAATGCTCTGAAATCCTGGGTAGCAGACTTCATGGTGAAACAGAAAGCTAACTGGATACTAATAGACATGTCAGTGAGCTGCTCTTTTCTGAGAAAAAAGTAGTGCATTTGAGCTCTAGACTCCAAGGCAGATGTGAATTTGAGTTAAGCAACAAGGTTTTTATGTGACATACAGAGCAATATATGATCTATCTGGGAAGACAGAGTAAATGATATTCAGTAAAAGCAGTTTAGCATTAATCAGATGATCAATTATACCTCTGATCTTTAGAAACAGGACCTATTAACTGTACTTAAATACTTCCAGATTCAGTTAGACTTCATTTAAAACTACTCTACAGCAGTTTACTCTGGGGACCATTAGCTATAAAATGGCTTTCTAATTCATATTATTCTGACTTCCAAGCATCTTAAAGATACAACCTTCAATATTTTTTGCCTTAAAACATATTAGAATATAATAACTATATAGAAAGTGGGGGGCGGGGGCGGGGGATGATTTAAGGGTAAAATTATACTAGATGAAGAAATACAAATACAGGGGGGGGAGAGAGACAGTTCAATCTTATCCTGAAATAAAATTCCAAAACTTAATTAAGATTGAGTATATTTATATTATTATTGCCTTAATATTATTTGCCTCTCAGAAAATAATCTTTTAAGCAATACAAAGTCCCACTTTTTCCTGTTTAGGTGCTTCATTTGTTTTCAGTTTTATGCAATATTTAAAAATATTTTAAAACCAAGTAAAACAATTAAATGAGGCCCCACATTACTGCAGAGGGTTAGGAAAATGACCTTGAAGGAGATGGGCTCTGTTATCTAAGCAACAGGGGATAAAGTATTTTTAAGTCCAGAACAAACAGATAAAATTTAGAAGACCATCCCAGATTCATCGAACTATAAGAAGATGGAAGTATAGCACAATCAGACTTGTAAGATTCTGCATTATAGCCAATCTAAAAAACAACAACAAAAAACAAACACACACACAAGTAGATGTAGATGTCCTATGGAGTTAATTTCATAATCTGGTCTATTAGTGGGTCCCTTTGGGACTACATTTAACATCAAATACACATAGAACAAGAAGGAGGATTGTATCATACTCCTATGTACACCATCTTGCCGATTTGGCCCCATCTTCCCGAGGTGCTCATGCAAGTACATTGAATTTTTCTTAACTAAAATGCCTCTTTTAAAATATTTGTTTGCCATGAAATATTCTCTGTCTATTCATGAAACAAATGAACTGAGCTGACGTGGTGCAGTGGTTAGAGTGCAGCACTGCAGGCTACTTCAACTGACTGCTAGCTGCAGTTCGGCTGTTCAAATCTCACCGGCTCAAGGTTGACTCAGCCTTCCATCCTTCTGAGGTTGGTAAAATGAGGACCCAGATTGTTGGGGGCAATATGCTGTAAATCCCTTAGAGAGGGCTGTAAAGCACTATGAAGCGGTATATAAGTCTAAGTGCTATGAAGTTTTATTTCAAAATTTATATTTACCTTTCTTCAAATATAATAAAAGAAAATAATTAAAACCAGTAGTATTAATCAAATTCGTTATACAATAAAACGAATACAACTAAATAATACACCTGGTAAAAATAACATTTACAAACTTAATAACATTTTTGAAATAAAATTTTGGTGTCTGGTCATTGGTGTAGAGTAAACATTCCAAAGTTTGGCTAGAGAAGTTTATAAAACTTGAATTTTAAATGAATGAACATTTGATGAAGGAAGGCAAATATACATGTCCCAGGATAATGTTGCAGAATCCAATCCAAGTGTAGATGAACTTCTCAGAGAAATTCCCTGATCATGGGCTCCAGCACGAGTCCGAAAGCTCAGAAGACTAAACACCTCTGGTCCCAGTGACTGACCCAGATTGGATCCAGAATATTTGAAGTTCTGTTAATTCTTTTCAATGCACATTCATTTCTTTTCCTTTCTTTTTTTTAAATATTTTTTCATGGTATTTCATTCCTTGGTATCTAAAATTATAACATGTGATAGACATTTCAGATCATGTACTAGTGAAGTCTATAGCCCATCTGAAAATAATTTACATACTTTTTTCAAATACTATCTGAATGTATATTTCTTGAATAATAATGATTTTATTAAGTAGCTGAAACAGATATTTTTAGATCAAAAGCAACACCATTTTATCACTGTCTTTGGAAAAGAATATTGCTAAAGATGTGGTTTTATTACTGAATATGCAAAGTAAATGACACAACTATTAGTTAAAATTAGGAGAGAAACTTGATACATTATGCATATCTTAAGCAATAAGCACTGTTAAATATGAGCTTAACAAATTGATGCATATACTGTATATTACATTTTGCAAAACCGTGATATTTGGAAAACAGAGAAGAATCTAGTGGCATTTACACTTAAATAAATTAAGCAACATATTCTTGTGCTTGTGATATACAGTACATGGAATAGTGCATTTAGATTAAGGCTGTGCATATCTTCAAATGAGTGCTTTGCTTCAATAATGCATTAATGCTGTTACAGGAAGCAAAGTGGCTTCTTGCTTTTTAAAGCAAAGCAAAATGGACACATGGCTTGGCTTTACCTCAATCCTGAAACCTTACCAAGAGCTCTGATCTTTGGAAGAGGCAGTCAAAAGTCTCTTCTATTGATTGGAACTGCTACTCAAAACTTTATATGGTTTCCAAGACATCTGAATAATTGTGTGAAAGAAAGAGATGGAAGATGCAATTCTGCATAAGAAAACAAGGCACACATTTTTTCTAACAAAAAAAAATAGCTGTTCAGTGGTTTGTTTGTTTGTTTGTTTGTTTATATTTATATTTATATTTATATTTATATTTATATTTATATTTAAATTTAAATTTAAATTTAAATTTAAATTTAAATTTAAATTTATATTATTTATTTATTTATCACATTCATTTGGCTGCCCATTTAACCAGTGGAATTCTGGATGGTGAACAATGATAAAAAATATAGTATACACTCTGTATCAATTAAAAAAAAACCATAATCCACATGTTACATGTAAATATCCAGAAATGCTAGAGCTCCATTCTTCTCAACCTTGGGGGGAAAAACCAGGTCTTCACAGCCTTCTGGAAGGTCAACAGGGTTGTGGTAACCCACATTTATGGGGGGCATGATGTTCTATAAGGCAAGTGCCAAAACAGAAAAGTCACTCTTATCATTCCTTGAATAATTTATCACTCCATCTATCACTGCATTCATAAGGACAGAAACATAGAAGGAATTGTTGAAGAAAGAAAACATAGGATTTGGTACACAACCCTGTAAAAGAATAAGAATGCAAATGACCAGCTTTCTGCAAGGAGTATAAATCCTTCCATTCCCCACTATCCTGTCAGGGCTGAAGAAGCTTCTTGGATGAGAAGTGAAACTTCTTCAAAGAAAAAACATGAAAGTCCAGTTCCCTCCTGAAAAAGCACCTTTAGGATAACTTGCACTATGTCTTCACTACAGCAGGGACCTAGAGGGAAATCACTCCCTTAGATTCTATAAATGGGTCTTTATTAAGGTGACCAGACGTCCCGCTTTTGGCGGGACAGACCCGATTTCAAACAAATTGTCCCGCGTCCCGGGGCATTTTCAAAAAGTCCCGCTTTTTGAATTTGCGCCACGGTTTGGCCACCCCTGGTTTAGCGCGTCTTTGCTGTGTCCCCCGGAGCTATTTAAGCAGTGTGATAAAGCAAAGCAAAACATTAAAAGCCGAGGAAGGAAAAAAAAAGATGAGCAGCCACCTTCTCCCCAGCAAAGCCCTGAACGGAACGGAACAGAGGCGGCAGGGGACGACAATGGAGGCTGTTTCGTTGCTTAACAACCAAGGCGAAACAGATTCTCTCTGTCCCTCCCTTCCTCGGGCCGCAGTTCTTTGAACATTGCATTGGTTCAAATAGATATCAGCCTTTTTTTCATCTCTGCCTCGGCGCGAATGGAGACACAATCGGCACGCGCCTAATGTGAAAGAGAAAGGAGACGTGTGGGGCTGAGGAATTGGGAGTTTCTCCCCTCATGAAAATGTTATGGTGGTGAATTTGGGTAGGTAGCCGCCGCCGGAGGAGTCAACGCGGGACGCCCGCCTGCTGCCCACGCCGCCCACTGCCGGCCCGAGCTGAGAGGCCTGCTGCTGCTGCTGGGCCCAACCTGGCCGTCCTCGAGTGCCTGCAGGACATGTGCGAGGTCAGCGGGCGGCGCAGGACCCCCGGGCGGGAGGGGGGGAGGGAGGAGGAGAGGCAAGAGACGCTGGGGGCTGCTCCCTTCCGAAGCCAGCCCAAGCCACTGCCGGCTCCCGAAGGGGAGGCGGGAGGCGAGGAAAGGCCTCCCGCCTCTCCCCCCGACAGCGACATTAGCGGTCTTTTGCCCTCTGCGCATGCGCAGCGTTCTGCGCATGCGCAGAGGGCAAAACGGCGTCCAGGCGGCCCCGCCCCCCGTCGGTGTCCCGCTGGAAAAAAAAATCTGGTCACTTTAGTCTTTATACATGCAGGAAAGGATTACCCAACCTGGGGCAGCAGATTGCTCTTAAAGGAGGCCAGCTTTCATTCCCCCCATCACTAGATCTCTCCATTTCTCTATGTAGAAGAAAAGTCAGCCTCTTTCTTCATTAACAGAGGAAAGAACCATTTGATAAAAGAAGAAACTGAATCTCCTCTTTGAAGGTCTGATCTATTAATGATGGAATGAGAGCTCCTCGGAGGATTCAGAATCTCCTTCCAGGTATAATATACTGTAGCCCTTGGGAAATATCTCAGAGGCACTCCAGCTGATAGTAAAAGTAGTTCCCAGTAGTTCCTAGACTGCTATGAAGAATCAGAGCTACCTTGATGTTGCAATAATGGTTCCTCAAGGATTGATCGCAGCAGAATTCATTTCCGGAATCAAAGTTGAGTTTTGGCATAACTTTGAATATGTTATTTTTGGAGCAAGAAACGAAGAATGAGCAAGAAAACTCCTCAGCCCCTGTCTTCTTATTGCTGTAATTTACAATACTAAAAGAATTATGATGAACCAGACAAGGGGAAGAAAGAATTCACCTGAACAAACACTGATGAAAGCATGACATTAATTGCTTCCTCTGGGACTGCAATAATATAGTACATCTAATAATCTAGAGGCATTTTGACAGCTTTTCTCTCCAATATCTCACTTCAGATTATTGCCAAGGAAATACATCTTTACTTCCTAAGCAGTATTTTATTACCTCCTACGTTTTTGCAAACAATGAAACTGTGAAAGGTAGTTGTAGGATTTATGCAAGTTCGTTCTGCTAATGGTTTGTGAATGGTGAAACATAATTATTCACTCAAAAGAGATGTTATTGGTCATGAGTATTAAGCATGGGAGGAAAAATCTGCAAAAAATTACTGATACACAGAAGAGAGCATAAAGCATTATTGGGGTTTTTTCCCCTTCACCTTGGAACCACAAGAGATATGGCCAATTACAACATAATCACTGGAGTGGGCAAAGTCAACATTTTTCACCCTTTCAAATGTTTTGGGGACCTGTTTTTCAGTAGAAAATGTCTATTATGTAGCAATCATAACCTTAATAACATGTCTTTGACATAAGCACTCAAAAACAAGAGATATATTAAAGATAACTTGAGTGCATGTGGTGGTGGTAGGTAACGTATTCATGTTTCAAAAATAAACAGCAAGATAACTTTCACTGGCACAAGTGGGGACTTTCAATTTTAAGTAGCAGTTATCCTTTATTCAGTAGGACACACAAAAAGCAGTCTAAACTAACATCTCTTATTGCCCAATCAAGCATGACCCGTTCAAACAAATTGTAAAAGGTTATCACAAATAGTTAAGAAGTGTTACTTTCTATTATCCAACAAAATAACTTTAGCTCCCCTGCCCTGTGTGAGTCAACATTATTATTTATCTAGCACTATCAAGTCCTTTTGGGAGAAGTTGATGGTTGTGTCCCATTTTGCTCCATTTGCCTATGAATTGGAACAACCTCTCTCTAGAAATTAGACCAATCTTTTTGCTAATGCTCTTCTGGAAACTAGAGAAGCCTGTATTCTTCTGGAGGGCTTTGAGGATTTGATTGTGTGCCATCATTATTGCTGACAGAATCTGTGCTATGAAGCCTCAATTGAAGACAGATGTCAATAAAATCTGAGAGAAAACCATGAGCGGTGTCACAGAATAATACCCACAGTTATTATAACAATGGACTTCCAGTGCTCCCATTGTGCTAGACTCTATGCTCCCAGTTTGGGGACTGCACAACAGCATGTCTTCTTTGAAACTGAAAGACTACTATCTATCTATCTATCATCTATCTATCTGTCTATCTATCTATCTACCTATCTATCTATCTATCTATCTATCTATCTATCTATCTATCTATCTATCTATCTATCTATCTATGTTACACACACACACACACACACACACATATATATATAAGGGATATATATATATATATATATATATATATATATATATATATATATATATATATATATATATATATATATATATATATATATATATATATATATATATATATATATATATATATATATATATATATATATATATATATATCCCTTAATGTTATTGTTAATGTGGGGTTTTGATTGTGGGTTTTGATTCAATGATTCATTTTGGGATATTTATATTATTAGGGTTATTGATTAAATTTATTTATTTTTCTTGGCGTGACTGTTTCACTGTAATCATACTTTTAGCAGTGAAATGATAGAAAAAAATAGAAAACAAGAAGAATGATCATCAGGAATCATCAGAAATTGTAAGCCTATCTGACTCAATCATGATTAGATTTAAATTGAAGTGTCAAAGAGGACTTGATTTGAGTCATGATTCAAAATTCAAAGATAACTTCATTTTCAACTATTTTGATATTTAAAAATGATTTGTCTGTGAACTATAACAATTTATCTGTGAGCATATAATGGAAAACCTAGCTTCAGTTGTGTCAGTGTATAAGAGTTCATGAACTGGAATAGACATGGCAACAGGTCAGCCAATGGGGACTCTTTGGTGACTCAGACAGTTTGGAGCCTGGGCGTGGCTTATACTTATGTATAAAAGAGTTGGTTTGTCCTTCCATTATTGCTTCTGTGATTATATTGATTCTGTACTTCTGGATTCTGATTTCCGGTTCTGGCTTCTGCTGCATGGGTATTGTATACATGCATCATGCTTAAGGTGACCAGACGTCCCGCTTTTGGCGGGACAGTCCCGCTTTTTAATAATTTGTCCCGCATCCCGTGGCATTTCAAAAACGTCCCGCTTTTTAAATTTGAATTTGCCCTGCAATCCTGCCGGTTCGGCCGGGCCAGTCGTTCGGCGTGGAGCCGATGGAACTGGCGGCGGTCGCGGCGCGGGGCTTCTCCCGCCCGCTTCCCCGCCCAGCTGGACGCCGCCATTCGGGTTATTTTGTCCCCTGCGCATGCGCAGAACAAGATCGTCGTGACGCGAAGGAACTGTGAGGAGGGTCTTCCGAGCTCGCCCAGCCCCCCACCCCCTCTGCCAGCCCAAGTGGACCTTTAACCCCTGAATTAACTCCCCACACCCCCACCTCGGAGCCCCTCCGCACCCCGGTTCCTCCTCCTCTCCAGCAGCCCCTACGGGGTGAACCGGCAGGCAGGAGAAGAGCCAGACCGGCTGGGCGCCCAGGGGAGCTGGCAGCGAGCGGGTTAAGCGGCTCCCCGCCCTGAGAGGCTGGCTCCGGGGAAGTCTCCGAGCAGCAGCCGCCGCTCACTCCGGGCTGAGCCGGGCGGCGAGCAGAGGGATGGAAGCTGGGCAAGATGCCCCACCCCGCGGCACACATTCTCCTGCCTGCCGGTTCACTCCCCTAGGAGTGTGTATGTGTGTGTGTGTTTGGTTGTAATTGCTCAAGGCATTCCAGAGTTATGCTCTGGCCGGCAGAGCAGCGATGCATTAAGCAGCTGCAGCTCCTCCATCGTGGCAGGCTCCATCTGGCTGTCCATGAGCGATGCTCAGCTCCCTCCATGGCGGCCATCCATCCCGATGGGGTCGTCGCAGCCCAGCCCAGGGCGGGACCCGCCGCTGCCGCCGCCTGCTCAGCTTCCTCTGGCTACTGTGGGAGCCTTGGTGCCGCAGCAGTTTCTGAGCAGCGCCGTCCGCAGGTCCTGGCAAAGAGCCCCCTGATGGCGGCCGGGGGGCTCCACCACACCTGAGAGGGGGCCTCTACAGCGACTGCACTCCCTGGCCCTGCAGCAGGGGACAGGCAGCTGAGCTGAGTGGCGGAGGCGTGTGGGCCCTGTCATCTGTGTACCAAGTTTGGTTGAAATTGCTCGAGGCATTCCAGAGTTATGCTGGAATACACACACACACACACACACACACACACACACACACACCTAGGGGTGCTAGGGGTGTCTTACCCCCACAGTATTTTTTTCAAGATAGTAAGTCATCTGTGTACCAAGTATGGTTGAAATTGCTCAAGGCATTCCAGAGTTATGCTGATACATACATACATACATACATACATACATACATACATACATACATACATACATACATACATACATACATACATCCTTTTTATAGAGAGAGAGAGAGAAGAAGAAGAAGATAGAAGAAGAGAAGAAGAAGATTAAATAAATAAAATGGATTTCATTTTATTGCTCTAATGAAAATTTGAACTTAGTTCACATATTGTTGCATTCATTAAAATATACCCTGTTTCCCCCAAAATAAGACATCCCCTGATAATAAGCCCAATCGGGCTTTTGAGTGCATTGCAATAAGGCCAAGCGCTTATTTCAGGGTTCAAAAAAATATAAGACAGGGTCTTATTTTCGGGGAAACACAGTACTAAAAGTGTTAAAATTAATATTTTAATATTTTGTTCTTGTTGCATAAAGTTGAGATTTTTTTTTAAACAAAAGAACCCTGGAAATATATCAAAGAAACTATGTGTTTGCAGTGTTCTTCTAAAAGAGCAGCAAGAACCAAATATCCTTTTTTGTGGTCTAGTCTGGATTCATGTTCACAGCCAAATGTGTTGTCAATTTCCACTGTCCTAGATCTCAGGCCAATCCCAGCCCACAACAATTGCTGCTTGAAGCTAACAAAGGATGAATTCTCTCTCACCCTACCAATAAATTCCATATGCAGAAGATGACCGGAGAGGCAGATCTTATCTGAACACTGTCAGTGTTCAGATTGAAGCATGTGGCACACTTTATCTTCCAGTGCCTCATCCTAACTTTAGTCATCCTTGAACCTACCATCCACAGATTTTGAAACTTATTCATTATATTCTTCTAATTAGTCTTCATTTATAAGAGAATTACATGAGCAACATTTATGAGAATTTTATCCATTCTGTCAGAAAACATCAGATATGCAACTAAATATTTAAAAATTTCCATGTCCATCATGCATGGTTCTACCAATACTTTCACATCAAAGATTCAGTAAAGAGATATGTTCTCAATGTTCTCAAAATTATCACATAAGGCCATTAATTCTGAAATAAAGCATAGATTAGTACCAGAGATAATCCTAAATAGTCTAAAACACAATCCAGTATGAATCCTGAGCCTCTGTTAAGTTCTTAGTAGTACATTTACCTTTTATGTTAGTGATTTTGTGTTTCCTGTATTTTTTGATTCTCTGAGAACATTGTTCTTAATATATTAATCCAGCATCTTAATCCATCTTCAAAGGGTTAACAACAGATGTTAAATGTTTTTCACTGGAAGCATTCAAGAAGTGGGAGGGTGATCAATTACTAGACAAAAATAGCACTAATAAAACTCATCACTTATTTCTGGAACAAACGAAATGCAAAATATTATTTATTTCTGCTTCCTAAAGATTTGATCATTTTAACAACAGGAATATCTGTTTGCAATTAACTACAGTTTTAAAGTATTGTTTGTACAACTTTGTAAAATTTAATTCAAATTTGTCATCAGCTAAAACAATTGCTAAATCTCAGAACATAGCCACGTTATTTGCTAGCACCAACTGTTCTACAGTGAGGGCAAAACATCTTGCACAAATCTGAAGTTTGTCATTCCCAGGATGGTCCAAATTTTCCAAGATTCTTGGAGTTTATAAACAAGAGAAATTATCTCCAGCTGGCTGAGTGCCTTCCTGTCCATGGCTGCTCTTCTTTGACCAGCTGCAAAATGTCACAAACTCTCCCCTCAAACTCTGGCAGAAGACAGTGTATGTATGAACTCTTCCAAGGATATGGTTCAGCAGCCACTTCATCTGGTCTAGCAGTGATTATCACTGTCACCTGAGAATGCCACAATTGCTTCTAATCTGCAACCATCCATCTACCATCAAAGTAAATCAGATTTGGAAACCAAAGTTATGAATACTAAACCTACTTTTATTATAGGGTTACTATAACAGAATCTTATGTCTGAAAGTAGCTCCTCGCACCCCCTATTTATCCCAGAGAGCAATAGGAAATTTCTTCCTATCCATATAATTACCTAACTTAGAGCTACATCGTCTTCGATCTGATCTAAATGTAGTTCATAAAATCATCTGCCACAATGTCCTACCTATCAATGAATACTTCAGCTTCAACTGCAACAACACACGTGCACACAATAGATTCAAACTCAATGTAAACCGCTTGAAACTCGACTGCAGAAAATACGACTTCAGCAACAGAGTGATCAATGCCTGGAATGCACTACCTGACTCTGTGATTTCTTCCCCAAACCGCAAAAACTTTAACCTTAGACTAAAGTGACCAGATTTTTTTTTTAAGCGGGACGGGGGGGGCGCCTGGGCACCGCCATTTGTTTTGCCCTCTGCGCATGGGCAGAACGCTGTGCATGCGCAGAGGGCAAAACACAGCAAATGTCGGCGTCCAGGTGGGGGGGGAGGCGGGAGGGCACTTGGATGCCTGGAGCTCGCGACAGGTAAGCTGCCGGCTGCCTCCTTTCCCCATCTCCCGCCTCCCGTTCATTGCTTGCCAGCCCGGCCGAAGGGGAGGCGGGAGGCGAGGAAAGGCCTCCCGAGGGCAACGGCGGCAGCGAGGCGACGGGGGGAAGGAAGGGGAGGGGGATGAGGAAGGGCTGTTTGCACCGCCGGAGGGGCCGCTCGTGAGCTCAAACCGGCGATGGCTCCTTGTCCCTCACCCCTCCACCCGCATCCCAACAGCAGCGGCGCCTCCGAGGGTGGGGCTAGGGATGGGGCGGGGGAAGGAGAGGAGGAGCAGCCCCCCTTCCCCCTCCCCCCAGCAGGCAGCCGCCTCGCTGAAATTCCGCCCGACTTGCTTCTGGTACCTCTCTTTTGCTTCCCCTTTTAAGGTGACCAGACGTCCCGCTGTTTCGGCATTCTTTTCAAAAAAGTGGGACTTTTTGAAAAGAATGCGGGACGCGGGACACACGCTTGAAAAGCGTGTCTGTCCCGCCAAAAGCGGGATGTCTGGTCACCTTACCTTAGACTGTCTACAGTCGACCTCACCCCATTCCTAAGAGGTCTGTAAGGGGCGTGCATAAGCGCACCATCGTGCCTACCGTCTCTGTCCTACTGTCCTATTGTCCAAATTTATCTAGGAGAGAAGGTTGGGAGACAAATATAGAGGTCAATTTTTAAAGTATAATATGATGTTCACGTCTGCTTATTTAAAGCAATTCTTTATAACAAAAAGCAATTCCATCTCACTACTTAACTCTGGTCTTTGCATGTCTGTTTATTTAGGAAATAAAGATGGTAAATCTCCCAAATGAGAAATAAATGATCCCATTACCAGGGAGGAAGAAAGGTGAAATTTAGAGGGGTGCAGCAGGGAGTAATTGAAGAATTGAAGATAATAAAGTGGTATGGTTTGGGACATGAATAATAGGTGATAAAAGGAAATAGAAGGCTTCAAAACAGATGAAAACAGTCGAACTATGGAGAGAAAATGGAGAAGATAGGTTTTTTTTTACTAGACAAGTATATGTCTTGGGTATTAAGTGATAGAAAGGAAAAGGAAAAAATGAAATATAACATTACAAGCTTGTTATTGTGGGGAAGAAAGTGTTTTATGATTATGCCAACATGGCAAACATTTTGTGAATGGACACTCTTTACATTAGCTATATAATAACTTTGAGTATTTGAGAAGTTTGAGAAATTCCAGATATGTCCACTAGAATGTAAACATTTTAATAATATTGCAAAAGCTAGCTTGAAATGTCTGTCTGACTTTATCCAGTGTATCCAAAAGCATACATGTTGTTATGATACTTCAATGGAATAAGAAGCAAACATATTCTTGATTCTACTTAAGTTTTCTAAACAATTTCTAGGCTTGTTTGTGATGTTATAATTTAATTACATCTGTCCAAGACAGCTTATACAGAATAAACTATTAAACTCGCTTGCTTGCCTGCCTATGCTTGTCTGCACTAAACATAGACTTCAATCAAAATGACAATGAAATTTATTTCAGCCAGGAATGTCAATAAACAAAGGAAAAAATTGATGGAAATATTTTAAAAAATGTTCAGAAAAAAATTCAAGTAAATTAATAGTTAAAGTATGAATAACATAATCAAGAAAGAAATTTAACAGAGGCAAGTGAAAAATGTTTTTAAAAATGGATATATACTGAAAATACAAATTGAGTTCTCAAATAACAGAAACATTTCCAGAGACAGAATATCGTGAGGAACATAATTCATTAATAAGTGAAAATGTGTCTGAAAATAATTACCAAGATTGTATGGCTAGAGACGAGAAAGAGATTGATGTTTATTTGTATGCTAAAGGAAAATACAAGAGAATGTGCAAAACTTTGAACCCTGCATTAATTCTTTATGCAAGCTGTGGTCTTTTTTTAATCTTACAAAGAAGAATAAAGCCAAAATTGAAAATTAGCAGAGTGACAGAGGCAAAGGACTTGAGATCAGCTAACTTACATTACATAGATAACAGAGACAGCAAGATAATATAAAAGGAAAGCTTGCTTTATTGATTACAGCAATATTTGTATAAATCATTCCAAAATGTGGAATATATCAAGACTAGAGGGTATAGTGGAACATTGGTTTATTCTTCTGAGGAACTTTTTGATGAACAAAATACTAGTGTAAAAACTGAACTTGGAGAAACAGAGTGGTTTCAAAGTGGTTTCTCCAACAGAATGGGAGTGAGACAAAATTTAGATTGTATCAGGGGTGGGTTCCTCCCAGTTCGGACCAGTTCGCCCAAACCGGTAGCAACCTGCTGGTGACGTCATGATGATGTCACCGACCCGGTTCGGTCGGTGCCAGTCCATGGGCGCCGCCATCTTTTTTTAAAAAAATTAAATTTTATTTTTTAAATTTTATTTATTTTTTTCTTCTGAGCATGCACAGAAGCTGAGTTTCTGGCACTGTGCATGCGGTTGCCATCTTATTTTTGGCTTTTTTCCCCAGATTTTTCGGCACTGCACGTGCATGCACGTGCAAAGCGCATGCGTACCCACAAGGTGCGCCCACGCGGCTTGGGAGGAAGCGAACTGGCAGCAAGGTAAGTTAGAACCCACCCCTGGGTTGTATGCATAGTCATTTAATTTATAAATGTATATTATATCAAGGTTGGGAAGGATGAAGGTTGGGATCAAAACTGGAGGTGATAGTCATGTATTACATTAATTTATAATTTATATTATACCAAGATTGGAAAAGATGAAGGTTGGGATAAAAATTGGAGGTCACAACACTATCAAATTATGTTAAGTTTAGTAACAGTTATTTGTTAGTAAAAGTAAAGGAGACTTAGAAAAGTTCATGTGAAAGGAAATTAATTAATTGTCTTTGTGTGTGTATGCGTAAAGAGGTGATCAGGAAAATATCGGTCTTGGAAGACCAAAATCTAGGTTTCTACAGGGTAAAAGTCTCTATTGTTATTAGTAAGCACGTTCTCTTTCCTTACTCCTGTCTCCTTAGCTGCATTGGCCATTATGTCCAGGTTTGCTGAAGACTACTACTCATCAAAAACAACAATGGCCACCATCCCCCCCCCCCCTTGTGGGAGGCAACAACTCTGCCAATCCCATTCTGGAGACATGGTAAGAGGAATACTGAGGGCAACAATGTTTAGTGCAGCCGACTTCCACTGTTAGAGCTATTTGCATGAACCTTAAAAATCAGATTCATTTAAATATTATGCTAGATAAAAAAGAAATACCAGTATGTTGTTTTCATATGTCCTTAGATTGATTGAAACCATTTGCTAGATGCAAACAGCTGGAAATTAGAATCTGAAAGAGACAAGGGCAGTAGAGATTAAGTAATCAGAGATTATTGACATCGAAGGAGGCTGAATCTATGAAGAACTGAAAGAGAAAGGCTACAGAAACAGTTATATACAGAACCTGATCAGATAATCAGCAGATGTTGCTTGTTTTTAAGAAGCTGACAGATTCTGGAAAGACAGCAAAATGGGATGTCTGTGTTTTCTGGTCCCTGACCAGAAAGATGACTTCAAACAGAAGTTTTCCAACCTTTGTCTCAAAAAACAACACCAGAATAATATTTTTAAGAAATTATCCATGAGAATCTGTCAAGGCATTCCAGTCAAACTCATTCATACTGTGCCTGAGAGTGGTGGTGGTTCCAACAATATATAAGAACAGAAGCAATGGTCTCATGGAATGCAGGATTCTTCTGGTCTTACCATAATATGCAGCTGGGGAGTTTCAATATTATCCGTGGGAATGGACTGATTAAAAAAAAAACTTATACCAGGAATATAATAACAGACTTAAATATAGTCAGCTTCTTTGACTCTATCTTTTAAAGATTTTTTAAAAATTACTCAGTCTTATTTAGCCTTAGCACATGATCTAAAACAGAGGTCTCCAACCTTGGCAACTTTATGAGGTATAGACTTCAACTCCCAGAATTCCTCAGCCAGCATGGCTGGCTGAGGAATTCTGGGATTTGAAGTCCACACCTCATAAAGTTGCCAAGGTTGGAGACCTCTGATCTAAAATATAAGAATACACAATGGAATAAACTCTACAAACTCTATAACCCATAACTCTATAATCCTTGCATCAGAGGTGTGGTATACTAATTAAGCTCGTTAACACGGGTATGCTTCATAGAGATATTTTTCTTGTCTGGATTGATGTGCAATGCTTCAAACGGATCATATAGTGATACTCTATTTTATTTAAAGAATGGAGACCTGTTTTTAGGAACACCTAATAAATGGAACACCTCTCCATTTATTTGAGCCACAGAGCATAGAGTTTATCCAGCTCACTTTTTACTTCCTGCAAGTCCCTTTAATAGTATTGTGGACATATGTTCTTACTTCTGAATATATGTAGTTTGTTCTGAGGCTCAGCTTCAGTGTTCTTTTTCAGCTCCCTTTGAAGATAGTCCAAAACTTCAGATGGCTCAGCATGTAGTAGCGGAAGGTTTAAATAGGACCAGAGTGACATCTAGAACACATTATACTCTTTTCCATCTTCTTCTTCAGCATCCTCTGATTCAAATCCAGGACTAATCCAAATTGTTTGCAACTGAGGAGCCCACTTAGGGCTGATGTTATTTTTAGTGGTAAACATTCTTTTATGACATTCATCATCTAAAGTAATAAAGATACAAAATGTTTGTACCATAGTTTCAATTTTTTTTGCCTAATTTTAGTCAGCACACTTATTTATTTATTTATTTATTTATTTATTTATTTATTTATTATACCCTAACCCTCCGACCGGTTAGGGCCCACAGAGTGGGCCTCCTCCAGGTCCCGTCAGCCAAACAATGCCGGCTGGCGGGCCCTAGGGGGAGGACCTTCTCTGTGGGGGGCCCCGCGCTCTGGAACCAACTTCCCTCAGAGACCCGAACCATCCCCACCCTGCTGGCCTTCCAAAAAGCCACCAAGACATGGCTCTTCCTGCAGGCAGGGGGGAACGAATAAATCCATCTGAATTCCCCCCTCGGCATGGCTGATTGTGAACATCTTTTAATTTTTGTATATTTTTATTGTTGTTTTTAAATTACTGCTTATTATTAATGTTCTCCTAAAACTGATGTACGCCGCCCTGAGTCCCTCGGGAGTAGGGCGGCATAGAAGAACAAATAATAAATAAATAAATAAATAAACATCATTGCATATCAGCTTCCTTTTGTTAAAAAAAAATTGGTAGCAGCACCAGAATGACCATCTCTGGGTTTCAAAGCTAAGGTAGATGCAACTTAATTAATATCTGAATGTAAACTGTCATATAATTCCAGATCTATAAACTGGACAGGAAGGGAAGGGAAAGGGGAAGGGGAAGGAAATACATCCTGGAAGAAAGCAATGACAAACTACTTCATTTTTCCCAAGAAAATTGCATGGATGTGTCCATATAATCAATGGAAGTTTAGTTTATAAGATATATATTCCACTCTATATATTTCATTCATAACTTAGACCTTCACTTTTCTGCATGTTTATCTATTCTATTTCATAAGATCGTACTCTTCACATCTATTACTTCATTCATCTTTCTCTTAGTTTCACAGACACATTAACTTGTTTATTTTTCTTTCTTTCATTTCATTTCTTAGTTCATACTATTTGTCATTCACTCTTTGTTACATTTCAAGTTATACATTTCATGTACAAGCATAATCTCTACACTGCCATAAATGAATAAATATGTGGTAGAATCAGTGTTTCTTCCCTTTGAATTTTTCCATTTGTCTGAACTATCACAACTCTATTTCTACACTTTTACTACAAGACTACAAACCTGATATCTGATGTTCATATTTAAGAGATGCTGGCATCCTAAGGTATCCTTCTATGTATACTTCTCAATCTTGTGATGCTTGAGACCAAGTATGAATAAATTGTCGGAATAACTTCCAGTGTGAAAATCTATGCACAAGACCTTGTCTGAATTGGAACAATTGCTATCTGAAGAACTCATTTAATACATATTGTTTTGGAAACATGGTTTATAAAATATAGAAACTCATTGAAGTTCAGTGCTCCTCAAATAATCCTTCAGTTCCTAAACTTTTACTTTTGCGTTGTGGTGATGGGATGAAAATAGATAGAAATAGCTGGGAACTTCACAAAGATCAACTCTCTGGAGATTTCATTTAGTTTCTGTTCATGATTGAATAAGCACTGTTGCAAGAACATTGCACTGTCATAATTTTTTACAGTCCTTACCAAATAATATGGAGAGGGGGGGAGGGGGAGAGGGGGAGAGGGAGAGGGAGAGGGAGAGGGAGAGGGAGAGGGCGGGAGGGAGGGAGGGAGGGAGGGAGGGAGGGAGGGAGAGAGAGAGAGAGAGAGAGAGAGAGAGAGAGAGAGAGAGAGAGAGAGAGAGAGAGAGAGAGAGAGAGAGAGAGAGAGAAATAACATACAAAAATAACCTATTTAGTTAGCAGTATATATTAATTCCAATGTAAGGAAACAGGTATTAATTCTAAATACAAGGTATAATTCTTACACTTTGCATATGAAACCAACCTTGTTGCATTATCCCTCTTACCATCAGCAGTGATGGCATTTGAACCTGGCCACCTATCTGGGATCTTATGGACAGGGGACAACTAAATATTTAGACAGGTCATACCAGAAGGATGTTCTCTTCTTTATCTATCAGAAAGGGAATCCAATGTGTCAACATTGCCAGCATGCACTCAAAAGATCAGCAGATTGGTTTTTAAAAGCCCCATATATACAGCTGAGGTTTCAACTGGCTGGTCAGCAACATTTGTCTTTCGATGACTGAAGCAATGGTGGAGACAGACTTTTGCAATAAGAAGATTTGCAATAGTAGAGAAGCAGTGATGAAAAGGGAAAACAGTAATAGGAAGAACAAAATAAAGAGGAAGCAGTAACTAGAAGAGGACAATGAGACACAATGAAGCAGCAATGACAAGGGGAAGAAAGTGATGGGGGGAAAGCACAGAAAGAAAAGAGGAGAATGATAGGAGGAAAAAGAAATCTTTGCAGAGTGGACAATGCATTCCCTTTCACCATAACCCTATATTAGTTTGTTATATGGACTTTATATACCACTGACTACTGAAAAGTTGTGTTTTCAAGTGAAAAAGAAGGCTAGGTCTTTCAGTTCATCAGGGAGCACTTTCTAAAAGCTCAGAAGGTTAATGCCCAAGCCTAGAAGTGAAAAAGCAAAATCTTCAATCCTTCATTTTTTTATAGCTGATAGACAGAATCTTGCCAAACTAAAGCTATAACTTTCTAATCAGCTAGATCAGGGGTATCAAACCCGCAGTGTCACATTGTCATCACATGACTTATCACGACTTTCCCCCCTTTGCAAAACTGGAGTGGGCATGGCCAGTGTGTGATGCATCTGGCCCACAGGCCGCAAGTTTGACACCCTGAGCTAGATATATCCTGAAAGATTGGAGGATGTGATTACCCTGGACCTTTTCCCCTTCCCTCTCTAGCTTGGGACTGTGCAGCCTCCTATTGCAGACCTGTCTCTGGGAAAGATCTGTGTTCCCAAAACTCTTTCCCTCTGCTCCTGCAGGTGCACATTCCATCACAATTTGACAGCTTGATTGTGAGATGAACTTGCCTCAGTGGTGGTGGGTAAGTTTGAAGATATATTCCCTCAGATAACCCAAATCCAAATTCATTAAAGGTATCTTTAATGAGTTCATGATGTATCTTTTCTGGAAACAGTCAGCCCCTGTAATGAAATTGAAACAACATTTATTTATTTACTTATTTAAAACATTTATATAGTTGCCCATCTTACAACCACCTTTGGGTGGATCTCAATCAGAAGTTAAAATATCCTACAAAACCATATTAAAATTATAAAACTAAACAGTCAAACATTAAACAGAACAAAAATCTGGCACCAAATTAAACTTCTAACATATGTTTCTTTATGAAACAAAAAGTGTTGACAGCATTACCAATCTGGCTTTTGAATTATCTAGTTCAAAGGACTCCAAACTTGGCAACTTTAAGACTTGTGGACTTCCAGAATTCCCCGGCCTGCATTGATGTTCAATTCCTGGATGTCAGAAATTGAAACTGATCCTGTCAAACCATACAAGAGGATTTACTGGACACCTTTTTAATTTTCTTTGCATCAGTGCAATCAATGAATTTAGATTTGATCATCTGTTGTTACCTAGTAAAGCTCCAATTAAATCTACCTTTGTTAATATAAAAGCTGCCAAGTTGATTTCTCTTCTGTTTTCCACTAGCCAAGTAATTTGTGGATCTTACATATAATGGGAACAATTCATAACAGCTGGGATATAGACACATACACACAATATGAGTTTTGAAAAGCATATGTTTTCTTGCTTTGTGTCAGCAAGTTTTGGGAGAGACTTCATGTGTTTAATGCTACTTTGTACCTGGTAAACCAATTTTTAATATCTGAAGGCTCCTCATTATACCACTCAATAATTTAACTTGTACAGTTATGGTTGTAAAACCAACTACATGTTTCTTCCCTCCCTTTTATTTTCTAACTAAATTGCCAGGTGAAGAATTTTCAATACCTGAAAGTGTGGACTTTCCTTTGCTAATACTGTATTGCCTCTGTAGATGTAAAAAAATTCTTTCTTGTAACCATAAGAGAAAATTAAGGTTAGAGTGAATTTTTCAATAATATTTGTACAATTGTCATTATTAATAGAGCTGCTAAATTTGAAATTATGAGCTCATTAAAAAAACAGCTCCATAACTATGTCTCAAAAATGCAGAATATTGTTCAACATTTTCAGAGATATTGTTTCAACATGGAATTTGATTTTTTTCCCTTCGTTATGTTAAAGTCATGTAATAATGTCAATCCTAAAGGAAATCAACCCTGATTGTCCTTTGGGAGGACAGATGCTGTAGCTGAAGCTCAAATACTTTGGGCACCAAATGAGAAGAGAGGAGTCATTGGAAAAGACCCTGATGTTGGGAAAGATTGAAGACAAAAGAAGAAGAGGACAGCAGAGGATAAGATGGTTAGATAGCGTCATCATTGCCATGAGCATGATGCTCAGGGAAACAGTGAAGGATGGTGGGGGCTGATGTGCTGTGAACCATGGGCTTGCAAAATGTTGGACATGACTTAGCAACTTTACAACAAAATGTAATAATGGCTACTTGATTATTGCTTTCCTGCTAAACAAAAACTTAGCATGATGTGGAAGGAAATCCCACAGAATAATAATGATACAATAAAAGTAGCAAAAGCAATAATAACACCAGACATTTATCAGTACAATGGTTGAAACCAGTAGTGGGTTGGTAAATCCCATTGCTATTGGTTCGCTCGTGTGCGCATGTGCGCACCGCTTCTGCACATGCGCAGAAGTGTCCCAGGTGGGTGGATGGAGCCTCCCGTCACTGTCGCTACTGGTTCACCGAATCGGGCCAAACCGGGAGCAACCCACCGCTGGTTGAAACTGAAAGCTGTAATTGAATAGTAAAGTTTTCATAGCCTTCCTCAAAAAAAAAAAAAATCAAGAAACAGGAACCATTCAGATTTTTGATGGAATGATTTTCACAAAAGGAACACACATATGTGTACCACTGTATGTAATGAAGCTTGAACCAGTAGTCACATCTTATCACCTTGGTATCATATTGCCTTCTATTTACTTTTAAAGCCTTCACTCTGCTGATTCTGCTGTTGGTTTTAATCCTTTTGTTTTAATGTAATTATTGTATTAATTCTGAATTGGGAGGCATAGAATTCATAGACAGTAATTAAATGCCTATATGAAATATACAATCTCTATATTCTGAGCTTGTATAAAGGGCTGTAATTTTTTATGACAGCTAGGCTGTAGTCTTTTGTGCAAGGATTTCCTAGGAAACAGAAATAAACATATCAGTGATTCTGAGTGTGACATGAGACATCTGCAACAAGGACTTGTTATTTTTTTAGCTTGCTTCATGTGCCAGTTTTCATTGCTCTCCAACTTCCAGTTTTGCAGAACTCAAAAGCAACAAGAAATGGAATCATTTCTTAAATATGTGCTTTTTATAAAATTCCTGAGAAGTAGAGAAACCTAGATTCCTTTTGAGTTTACAGTAAATGGGAACAAGCTTTATCTTTCTCACTCTGCACTATCCTATAGAATATGTGTCTTTCACTACTTTATGTAAATGCTTAATTGTGGCACAGTTGTGAATGCATCGGTTTTCATTAATCATAATGAACTTGACACTCGACAAGCCTGATGAAATAAATCTGCCTTGTTGGCACAATGAGGAACTACATCTCAAATACTTCCTGAAGAGACCTCCTGAGTCTTTGTTGAAACAGTGTCAGAAAATATAGCATGCCACACTGATCCATTAAATATTTTCTTGGATTTAAGTTTCATTTCAGTCAATAAGTCAGTTTAGTCTTGCAGTCTTACAACATAGTATTCATAGCAGGTACAAGCCCATTGTTTATCATGATTTGTTAAATAAATCTTAGGTAACACCGAGTTCATAAATCACATCTAGACTCCTATATCACACTAAGCTAAAAGCTTACATTATAACTTAGCACATTTAATTAACCCATCCTGTCACACAAAATCTGAAGTTTAATCTCATACTAAAGTAGGTATAGGACTCAATTGTTTGCTCGAGCAATTTTAAAAAACATTAAATATAGTCTTCACCATTTTATTCCCTGCTGCCCATTAATAACATAACATAAAGAAGACTGAGTTCAAAGAAATCATATTACTATGTCTTTCAATTATGTGAATCCAATTTGCTACAATAAAAAAACAATATTCAGTTCTCCTAAAAAGAAAAGAAAAATGCAAATCCTAAAATAATTGGGGGGGGATCCAATAGAGCCACCCCATAGTGACATCACTGCCAAACTATTTTAGGATCTCAGGGATCCACATTCCCTGTGTGTTCTTTAGATACAAAAAAATTACCTGGTCCAGCCATAATCAGGCTAGAGTTGCTTGCAGGATTTTTCCATTGATTGTATATGCAGAACCCGGAACATATTCTTGACACACCTTAGTTTACATTGCAACTTGGTATATGAACTTTAACAATTAAATTACTGTATGCCTTTTTGTAAAAAGTATAAAATTCAACATAGCTTTTTTGATCCTGTCACTTATTGTTTATTGGGTCCTTTTAGATTGTTTCATCTCAGTATGTATGAAATGGCAAGCAAAGGAGCTGCTGTTGGTTCCAAGCCAAGAAATCTACCATTTATTCCTAGTGGCTTTTCTCCAATTTCATAATGCATCAAATTCTATCCAGGCAAATGCTTAACCGACTTATTTTTAATATGGATTTTTTTCCTTATTATGTTATCTATTATTATTATTTTTATTAATTTATATATTGCCCTTCCTCCTTAAAAAGTACAGAATAGCATACAAAAAACTGTACATTAAAATAGTAAACATAGAAGCAAATCAATATTTAATTGCACAAACAAGTTCATCAATGCTAAAACATACGTGTGCAGTGCCTTCTTTTTTAAAGTTATGAAATGCACTTTTGAAAGATATGAAAAAACCCAGCTTCATTATTTTTATGTGAAGACAGAATCCAAATTAATATGCAAATGAGGAAAAGTTTTAAATGTCACATGTTAAAAATCAAGATAAGCAGCAAGATTTATTTCTGTAAATGAAACAACTGTATTGATGCCAGTATTTTATATTCAGAGTGTCCAAAAAGAACTTATGGTTCCCCTGCCTTCTCCTGAATCCTATCATTGGTTTATCTGAATTGATGCTGTCAATGTTGTGGAAGCCATTGTTAAATATTCTAAGATAGAGAAGCATTTTATTGGCTTTTTTATAACGTATAATAGAACATACTTTTGCATATCCAAAGGGAATCTCTAGTTTGCAGTGATTCTCCTTTACAATCCAAAACAACAACAACCCCCATTTTCCTCATCAGGATAATTATATTATATAATGATAGATAATCATCTATATAATGGTTTTAAAAGATGGAACCCAGATCACCAACTTAGCCTTGATTAAATTGCTGTATCAGAGGTATGTCTGTATCTGATATTCTGTCCTACAAAGAGCTCTGCAAGGTCATGATATTAATTTCACATGTAGTTTTCCAAAGGTGTGATAAAAACAGAACTTTCACAGAATCCAATGGCATTCCATGGATTCAGCAATCAAAAGAAAATAACCATTTCCATTAGTTGACTCTAATTGAAAGTTTAAGTAGTCCTTGATATATATATAAGCTATTCTAACTCTAAATTCCCAATTTTATGTAACAATAGGATTTATGTTTGAAATGTAAAGTCTGCTTTCATTTCATTAAGCAGAATGTTGATGGTGTATACATCATCCAGTGTTACGAAGATGCAACTATTGTGGTTTAGAAACCATAGTTTTTATGGCTTAATTTATGCCAAAGCAATCCATTTTGATTTTTCAACAAATTCTGATTAAACAAACATCATGTGGCTAAATGTGATATGTTAACTCAGCCCATCTGTGGCCTAGAGGTGGAGCTCTTGCCTCACACTCAGGAGGTTGTGAGTTGGATCCTAGGTAAAGGCAGATGTAGTGTCTTCTGCTTGTTCAGGGGGTTGGACTAGATGACCTGCAAAGTCCCTTCCAACTCTGTTAATTTGTTAATCTGTTAAAACCCTTTTCTTATTCAGCTTTTTGCTGATATCTAAGGGACTCTTTTCAAAAGCTCCTAAATGGTGTAAGGTTAATCAGGAAACCTGTAGTTAACCCAGTGACTTTTTTTCTTTGATCACGATAACAATAAAATGGCTTCATTCTCAACATGTTTTATAATAATAATAATAATAATAATAATAATAATAATAATAATAATAATAATAATAATAATAATAACAACAACAACAACAACAACAACAACAACAACAACAACAGAGTTGGAAGGGACCTTGGAGGTCTTCTAGTCCAACCCCCTGCTTACGCAGGAAACCCTACACTACTTCAGAAAGATGGTTATCTAACATCTTCTTAAAAACATCCAGTGTTGGAGCATTCACAAGTTCTGGAGGCAAGCTGTTCCACCGATTAATTGGATGAAACAAATATGAGTTAAATAATTATTATTTAAGTAACTCCACCTTAATTATGCTAGGTATAAGTTGATCTGGAAACCTTCTTTGGCAGGCTTCTGCTCCATTGCCCTACAAGCAATAAAGATCTTTTGAGATATCAAAGTGGTTCTTATTTCCTGTCTTTGCCAGTGTCCAAGCACGTAACACTAATCTTGAAATTCTGCCAAAACAATTCTCCAATTTATACCTAGCATAATTAAGGCAGAGTCATTCTGAAGTTCTTACATTGCAAGATTTTTAAATTATTGGAAGGAACAGGAAGGGAGGGAGATTTAAGTATGCTCCTCACCAGCTTTCCGCATAACAAACTCATAACAAGAAGTTGGAAGTCAAAAGAGAAAATCAATGACCAAAACGGGAACAAAAAGACCAAAACATCCCCCCACCAGCAATCAGCACCCAAATGAGGATAGATTAACTCCATGATTAACATCAGGCCAACAACCAAGTAAACAATGCCCCAATCAAGGAACTGCCAGACATGCCAACAGTAAACTGCCCAACCAAAGAACCTTTAAGACCATCCCAGGGCTGGATGATTAATAGTATATACCTAGAATAAAGAGTTATAAGTATAGACATGTTATAAAAAATAATGAGTTTTAAAGTGACACTAATAATTTAAAAATGTATGGAAATATGTTATCAGTCTGTTAAATATAATTCTATATTTCTATAACAGTATTAGAATTAGAATCACTCAGGGAAAGGTTTAGAAGGAGAAGGAGGAAGTAGAAAGGAGGGGAGAAGAGAAGAGAAGGAGTGGAGGGAAGTAGGAAGGGGGAGAGAGGGAGTAAGAAGGTAGATGGAGGAGATGGAGATAGAGGGAGGGGAGTGTAAAGAAAAGAAAAACAGACTGATAAATAACAGCAAATAATACCGGTAGATGCAAAAATAGGATATTGAATTTCGATTGATTGGATAAAAATGTATAAGTATGTATGCTATTGATATGCTTTTAAGGTATATGCATTGATGTATGTATGGAAATTGTGGAGAAAAAAATAAAAAATATTTTAAAAAAAGACCATCCCAGGGCAAGCCACTAGAATATAAACTGAGAGCAAACTCCACTCCTTACTAGCACTGATGATGTTATAAGGTTGGATAATGAAATGTCTGCAAGAAAACAACAAAGCTCAGAGAGCACCAAGTTACAAATATTCTCCTTTATTGGAAGTCACTCCCATTCCCATTGCTGTGTTGTCTACTAGTGGTCACTCTTTTTCTCTGTTTAAGGAAATATCTCGGAAATTATGACCCAATTGGACACAGTTGTCTAGTTCTATCATAAAGCAAGGATCCATCTACTATAGTATTAAGATATGGGAAGCTTCCAAATTTTACTGAAATAAAGCTGTTGCAGCTCCATTAACTGGCATAGCCAATAATGTGGCATGACAGTAATAGTAGTTCAGGAACAACTGCAGGCCGATAAATGGTTGATCTTCATTGGCTGAAACTAAACATCTATTCAGACTTCAGAGACCATACAAGAGATATCAAAAATGTTAGCTTGAACAGCTTGCATTCAGCCATTGAATAAATATATAATTGTTAGTGGCCCAACTGTCTCTTGAATTCAAGATAAAGTTGAATCACACCTTAGAACTAATCAGGGAAAATCTTTTAATCTGCAATTGTAGCACTAGGAAACAAAGTGATTACAGAGAAGAAACACTGCATCCAAGTAATGATAAGTTGTATTTTGCTGTATGTAACCCAGCACAATGTAGCTAAAGTAATTTCAAAGTGAACATTATATTAAAATGCTAAAATAAAACTAAAATAATATAAATTAATATCTTTCTCTCTGAAACTTAATGGTCAAGAAAATTGTTGGCAAACTTCAGTAAAATGCCATTTATTTAATGAATTAAGTCCACACACAAAAATATGGATACTTAAGAATTCTTTGTTAACAAGAAAATGAAGGCATTTCAGTGTGAGTCTGAATAATATCTATTCTAGGAAGCGCAATGATTTATGAAAATCTTCTTCAACTGGATCCCCCCTCCCCTAAGAACCAGAAGTGGGTTCCTGCCGGAGCTGCCTGGTGCGCAGCTCCAGTAGGGAGCGGCCGATTGCGCAATTTGCACGCAACCGCTCTGGAGCCTTCTCTGCTGGTCCACCGTGCACGTTGCCATTTTTTTTGTGAATTTTTGGCCAATTTTGCTTCTGCGCATGCGCGGAAGCAAAATCGCACCGAAATCTCGCAAGGGGACGCGCGAGAGAGAGAGATTTGGTGAGATTTTACTTCTGCTCATGCGCGGAAGCAAAATCGCACCAAAATCTCGTGCACGCACACATCCCCTCGTGACATTTCGGCGCAATTTTGCTTCTGTGAATGTGCAAAAGCCAAATCGCACGAGGGGGCGCATGTGGGTAGCGAGCGCGCGCACCCGAAGCGTGGAGATGCGCGTGCAGCACACCGGCATTGGTAAGGGAGCAACCCGCCACTGCTAAGAACAATAGATTATTGTGCTACAGCATTTAAAGACAAATGTAAAATCTATGAATTTGGAAGATTTACAGAGTCCATAAAAAAGGAAAGGCTGTTTTAAGAATTATACCACAACTTAAAAGAGAAATTGTTAGGAAATCAAAGCTTCATTTTAATGAAGAGTATAGAAAGAACACAGTCTCAGTGCCAACAAAAGGATTAGATGAAATAACAAAAGATCACAAGGAGAGCCCTAGTGGATCAGTCATAGATCCATCTTGTTTTGTATCTGGCTTCCCTCATTGACTAAGCAGCTACATCCAAGAGAAATCAACAAATAGGCATCACAGCAATTCACTTTATTGCATTATAGTTGCCAGAAAGAGAAATTCAGCAACATTCTGCTTCTGAATGGGAGATTCCATATCAATGTTAGGACTATTAGCCATTGATAGATCTATGAAATATTGGCCTGATCCACTTTTGCAATCACAAAAACCAGATTAGGCAAATTTAAGCACATTGGGAATTCTGGGTGGATTAAGTTGTCAGGAATCAAGATTTGACTCTAAAGCATGTAATAAAATATTACAAGTAGGATGTAAATGATACCATTTTCCCTGAACTTTGTAAAAAGGTCAAGCTTCTTTAATAGATACAGTAGTAAAATGTCAACATGTTTGCATTTGTACAAAGTCTAGAGTATTTCTTGCAAATTCTTTTCAAAGGATTCAGATTCAGATTAACAGAGTTGGAAGGGACCTTGTAGGTCATCTAGTCCAACCTCCTGCCCAAGCAGGAGACCCTACATCTGCCTCTACCTAGGATCGAACTCACAACCTCCTGATTGTGAGGCAAGAGCTCCACCTCTAGGCCACAGCAGCTGGATGCATGATCTTGTTAACAAGCTGATTCAACTATCTTATTTTATAAATATCCAGATGTACTAACAAACTTTTCACAATCTCCTTACTAAATAATAACTTACACATTCCTAAAACTTAAGAGAATATAATAATATTGGTGTTTTTGATGTTTTTGCCCAGAATGAACACTGCTTTAGAAAATGCTTGATATCTGTCTGTCATTACTATTTTTTTACAATACTATATACATTACTGTCATTACATCTATCTGCCTGTCATTACTATTGTATTATCGAAACAAGAGAAAAGCATTAGTTCAAAAGATGATGTGAAAAGAAAGCCATAGGATCTCATTTGTGCATTTCTAAAGTGGGCTGGGTTGCAAGATTTCTCATGTAACAATTAGTGATGAAAGCATCCAAATATGTCTATCTGTTGGCACAAAATATTTTAATTGGCTCAAGGAATGAGAAGAAAATTGATGAGAAAGGGAGAGATTATGGTGGGGAACAAGAAGTGATAGAAAAAGCTTGAGGGAAAGTGGAGACAGCCAAAATTGGAATTGCGATGAATAGAATAGAATAGAATAGAATAGAATAGAATAGAATAGAATAGAATAGAATAGAATAGAATAGAATAGAATAGAATTCTTTATTGGCCAAGTGTGATTGGACACACAAGGAATTTGTCTTTGGTGCATATGCTCTCAGTGTACATAAAAGAAAAGATACATTTGTCAAGAATCATGAGGTACAACACTTAATGATTGTCATAGGGTACAAATAAGCAATCAGGAAACAATCAATATTAATATAAATCGTAAGGATACAAGCAAGAAGTTACAGTCATATCATATGATTGTACAGCTTTGCCTGAGGCCCAGGTTGAGGAGTTTATGTATGCTAAGAGTCAAATGAAAATGTGTCAAAGAAACCAGGAAGTTCTTTAGTTACGTCCTTGACAAGGAAATTTCCAATACACATGGGGACTTTACACAATAAAGTTTTTATTGGCAATTCTGAAATATTGTGAAGCAATAAAAATAAATACTATTGTTATCAGCAAGCATGTTGGTCCTTTTTGTTCTTGCTGGTTGGAAGGTGGGATGTCTCCCAAATAGGGATCAGTTGTTAAAAAAAGATTTAAAAAAACCAAATTGGATATACATACAATTTTAAACCAGACAGTATTTACTGAATACTGTAATGAGTACACCGTCATTAATCTCTAGCTTTTATGATGGACGCTTAAGATGGAAAGATGTTGCCTCAGACTAATGATACAAAACCCAAAAATGTTGAAATTGATGGATAACTTTCACAAGGTTACACGTGATTATCATCTTGATTTTTTAAAAAAATCAAGGAAACCAACTGTATCTAAGTTAGAATACTTTCTTGTTACTAAGATAGTCCCAGGGAAAAGTAATTCCATCTGATGATGTCCTGTTGTATATCATGAGATTTTACTAGTTACAACTACCTTTATCTTTGCAGCAGAGAGGGTTGCTTCCTTTCCAAGAACATCCATAATATTCATCCCATTTTTGGAGCAGAAGTTATGTAGAGCAGATAATTGAGTAACTCAAGATTCCACAGAAACATAGCTTCTGCTTTAAGTATCTTTTCCACTTTTGGCAATGTTTAAGCAGAGAGTAGATGGCTATCTTTCAAGAAAGTGTTGTAAATCTACACTGTTATTTAATCACCAAACTCCTGCCAGTTCTGAAAATCTATAGCACGAAGTTCCTGAACAGAAAATTCAACAACTAACACCAGTCTTAACTTATATTGCATTCATCATGTAAAAGGCATAAAATATTTAAAAGTTTCAAAGGGGAAATAATTTTGCCACTAAAGCTTGGATTGTTTGAAATGAAATGTTAAATCTTTCAAATCCAGGTTTTTATTTAATATGTATTTCCAAATGTAAAACAACAGAATTGTGAAATTTACAAATCTTATCAAAACTTCATATGCATTCTAATAAAAAGTGACATTAATTTGAAAGTTATTTTGATAGTGTCATGTAGTGAACATCTTAGAAAATATAGGGATTTGGGAGCTTCTACTAACTTACTGGAGTAATAATGAGTATTAACTTAAAACTATTTTATATTGTATGCATGTTTTGCCATAAATAAAAAACAGAAACTGGAATTTTGTAATTAAAAATAAGCTGGATTCTATAAATTCAGAAGTCAAATTTAGTTGTTCGAAATTACCTCTAATGCAATATGTTTTATTGTGTTAATGTCTTTTTATTGTTTACCACTTTTATTTTTTTACTCCATCCTGAGTTGAACATGGGTTGAGTGGCCATATAAACTGATCCAATAATAAATACAGTAAATATATCTTCCTAATTTGAGATAATTTTTATAGTGATAAGGAATGATGCTTAGATCTGGCCTGTGGGGCTGTCCTGGAAATATCAAAGGAGCGGCCTGTGGTGCCTCTGCTGGCCAAAACAGGCCATGGAAGGGTGGCAAAATGCGGCCCATTTTCGACCTCCATGGCCTCCTGTAGCACTCTGCCTCCAAAAATGAGTTGTGAGAAGGCACCCCATGCACTCAAAACCCTCAAGAAAGGCTGAGTTAGAAGGACTAACTGAAGCCTTAAGGAGGTTTAAAAAAAGGTAAAAATTAATTTATTACAGTGATGCCTTATTTATTTTATTTATTTATTTATTTTGGTATTCTTATATGCCGCCCAACTCCCGGAGGACTCAGGGCGGCGTACAACAGAGAAAAAATACAAGAATAACCAATTAAATATTAATTAAAAACAAATACAAAATTTAAAAGCACAGTATAAAAACAACAACATCCATTCAGCCTTCCATGAACTTAAGGAAAGGAATCTGAGAATATTTTATAGTTGAACAATATTTGAGAGTGAAATGTAGCAGTTACTATCCCGGTTTGGACCAGTTCGCCTGAACTGGTAGCGACCCGCTGGTGACGTCACAATGGCATCATCGACCCGATTCGGTTGGTGCCGGTCCGTTGGCACCACCATCTTTTTTTTGAATTTTTTTTTAAATTGATTTTTTTTTCTTCTGAGCATGCACAGAAACTGAGTTTCCAGCACTGTGCATGCAGTCGCCATCTTGTTTTCATCTTTTAAAAAATTATTATTTTCAGATTTTTTGGCACTGCGCATGTGCGCGTGCACTTTGCGCGCACGCGTTCACGAGGCACTCCCACGCAGCATGGGAGGAAGCGAACCGGCAGTGAGGTAAGTAGGAACCCACCCCTGGTTTAGTGTCTGTTCACGCCCATCATGGCCACTCCCACCATGGCCATGCCCACCCACAGCTATGCCCCACCACTACCCCTGGGCCTCTGAGGTCAAACACAAGCTCTGATGCGGCCCTCAAGGAAATCGAGTTTGACACCCCTGCTGTAGATGATATCACCACCAGATGGGTTTGCAACTGGCTGACTAACCATACTCAGCATGTAGTCCTCATTGGAACTACATGGAGGAAAGCATGCAGTGGGGTACCTCAAGGTTCTCTCTTGGCCCAAGTCAGCGGTGGGTTGCTCCCGGTTCGGACTGGTTCTTAGAACTGGTAGCACTGGTGGCAGGAGGCTCCGCCCACCTGCCGGGACGCTTCTGCGCATGCGCAGAAGCGTCGCATGCGAACTGGTGGCAAAATTATTTACAACCCACCACTGGCCCAGTGCTTTCAACATCTTCATAAATGATCTAGATGAGGGGATAAAAGAAGAGTTAATTTAATTTAAAAATACCAGTTTAAATAAATGTAAGCAACAATTTCCAAAATTTCAAGAAAAGGAAAAATACTTAATTACTGATTACTGGCTGGGGACAATGGAAGGGAAAGGGGAAATGAGTTACCAGGAGTGCCTTCTTTAAGATTTTTTTTAATGCTTTATTTTTTAAAACTTTGCTTCGGTATTTCATTTTTCTATATCTATACTACTTTTTATTATCAGCTTGAATGTAACAATGTAAAGTTGTTTTTGTTTAACATGAAACTTAACTATATGTTTATAGTAAACATAGTAAAATTTTGTGTTGAAACAACAATCAAGGAAAACTAGTTTAAACATTTCATCAGCTATTGTGGTTTTCTCAAATTGCTGCTTGAATTGGGACAAAAGTATTCATATTCTGGGAATATTTAATCTGACAAGAATGGACAGAGATTACAATATTTTACAACAGATTAGAAAATTGGTTTTCAATTTTTTTTTTAGATTTTTCTATTGACAAGAAGGCCATTAACCTAGGGGCCAACCTTTGGACATTACTGTATAAATAACTGTCAAGAAACAAGTTGCCTCTTGAATTGAAGCAGATCCCCCACGAAAAAAGTTGAATCAATGATAGCCAAACCACAGATTTGATTCTCCAGCACTGTGACATCTGATCTAACAGAGCTTTAGTAAATAATAAAGAATACATCAAAGTATACTGGTGAATTAAGGATCCCAAGAGACATATATAAACAGATTCTCAGGTCAAAAGGTATAGAGGTATACTTGTTCAGTTGAATTAAATAAATCTGAATCAACGTCACCTGAAACTGTATGCATACTGTAACTGTATATTGTATAGTGGAGATTTCAAGCCTTCTAAATCAGGGGTCTCCAACCTTGGCAACTTTAAGACTTGTGTACTTCAACTCCCAGAATTAAAGTCTTAAAGTTGCCAAGGTTGGAGACTCCTGTTCTAGATGATTTTTCATAAATCAACATGACTTAGAAATCCACTTTTTTGGATCTTAAACTTGGAAGTGAGCTGTTTCTTCTAGATTAAAGGATACCATAATTTATACCTTGCAGAAAAATTACTTATTTTCTGATATACTGTAAATAAGTATAGGCAGGAATATGATTAGATCCCTTTGAACCTGCATAACTGAATGTGCAATTCAGAATAACTTCAACTTCTTTTGGAGAAGAAAGATTTTTAGAACTCATATAAATTTGATTCAGTCAGATCAAGGAGCTTATATAACATTCTGATTTTAATCCCTTTACAATCTTGTTCTTATTTATGTTTAATTATTTAGGTATTTTCCATGGTTTTATAATATGTTTTAAAAGGCTTGTTTTATTATATACTGTCAAAAGTCATCTTGTGTAAGACGGACAGAGAGAGGGGGGGATAAATAGAGTACTCTTGGTAAATCTGGTAAGCAGTTTTACATTATATGACATCATGACATTATCTACTTTTAGCTGATTACCTAGATTCTATTGTAGTATTTTATTAATAGACTTTAGTTTCCTTATTATTCTTTTTTCTGATTTTATTTTAGCATTCCAATTTGTAGCTGTTCACACTTCAAATATTCATAGTAGCATAGAACAAAACCAGTTAATTCTAAAGTACAGAACATTTAAAATGTACCGTATTTTTCGGAGTATAAGACGCACTGAAGTATAAGACGCACCTTAGTTTTGGGGGAGGAAAACAAGGAAAAAAGGCCTCTGTCTCCAAGCAATTTGGCAAATAGGAAACAGCAAACAGCACAGATGATATACACTGTTTGCTGTGTATTTCTATGCATGTGTGCTTGACCCATAGAAATAGCAAAGAATTGGAGAAATGTACATTATGCCAAAAAGTTTTCTGAAATGTAGTCACACTAACTCCTCCCAATTATTTAAATAGATCTACTCTAAGTAACTAAACTTTAATACTAAACAGGACACTGTTACATTTCAGACTATACTTGTACAGAGCTGTTAAAATTAATTAAAATTTCTGGAAGTATACATTATTCTCTATTATTTAAAAGAAGATACAATAGCACTGGGCCTCTTCAGAGCAAGCATTTATTTTAAAAAGCTTCATTTTGTTAAGTTGTCTAGAACAATAATAAAGCAGTCTTTAAAAAATAAGTCTAATAATTTGAACACTCTACAAACATTTAACAAAATAACACTATTAACAGAATCTGCCTCTACCTAGGATAGAACTCACAACCTCCTGATTGTGAGGCAAGAGCTCTACCTCTAGGCCATAGCAGTTACAGCTTACCTCCTTGCAATTTCAGCAGTCTAACATTGCCCGCAGTTTATCTCCCAGCAATTTGTCTCTTAATACAGCCATCATAGTTAGTTTCATTTTACCACGTGGCTTGCAAGCCTCAGTCAGCTGTAGGTCTGGAGGCTGCTAATTAGTTTCTTGTGCAAATCAGACTCTGCTGCTGTTTGCTGCAAAGGGGTAAATTGTTGGGAGGTAGAGGCCAAAGGGTGGGGGTGGCTGGGTGGAGCTACATTCGGTGTATAAGACGCACCCAAATTTTCACCCTCTTTTTGAGGGTAAAAAGGTGCGTCTTATACTCCAAAAAATACAGTATGTTTAGTTTCACAGGTATCTGCTAAATTAAAAATATAGGGAGAAAAGATAGTCAAAATGTTAGAGAATTGGGCTAGAATCAAACCATTTATTTACGAAGCCCATAGCTATAAGATGTTGCTCTACCTCAAAAAATCAGTAAAAAGTAGATGTGAAGGAACATGTAATTAACCCTGAAGTATTATGAGGTACAAAGAAATAGCAAATAACTATTTATTTAACGAACTAGAGAATAAATCATCAGGCATGTAATTATTTTCAACTTTATTTCCTCCCTGTACAACAATTGTAGACCTTCTCTGTATGAAAATATTGTTCTTCAGCTTTTTCCTGATGAAATGTCATGAAATTAGAGTATAGTAAATAAATGATTTCCACACACTTCTTAAACAGAAGCTTCCTTCACTACTCTTTTGTTCTTTTTTAGAAAAGGAATGAATTGCTGACTATGTTTACTTATTTTAATATGACATGCAATAAGAGCCTGCCAAAAATTTGACCTTTAAGAATGCGTCATGGTCTGTTAAAAACTATAGAACTGTCTCTATAGTTTTCCCTCAGAACAGAGTTCCATTCTGATGAGGCTTTAGTATCTTCATTAAAGGCCAGAATGAGTATAAATGCTCACATTAAGATTATTTAACTTAGCACAACCCATCTTGCTCCTGTGGCTCTTACTTTCTTCAATGTCTTGCTATTATAATATATAGTACATTATATCACATTGTAGAAGAGCCAGGTAAAAGAAAAAGTAGGTGCCCCTTTTATTAAATATTAAGTATCTGGGGGTGCAGATAATTAGCAATCTGAACTGGTCTCTCCACACATCATCCTTAGTGAAGTGTGCAAACCAGCGTCTGCATTTCCTGCGTCGGATGAGGAGAGCACATCTTCTCCTTCTGTCCTGGCCACTTTTTACAGAGGCACAATTGAGAGCATTTTAACAAACTGCATCACTGTTTGGTTTGGTGGCAGCAGTGCCTCAGATAGAAAGTCCATACAGAGAGTGGTAAGGACAGCCGAGAAGATTATAGGAAGCTCACTTCCTGTTATTCAGGATACTTCTTATAAGCGCTATGTGCTTAGAGCTCAAAGCATTGTTAGAGACCCCACACACCCAATTTATGGTCTGTTTCTGTTGCTCCCCTCTGGGAGGAGGTTTCGAAGTATTTCTAGCAGGACTACCAGATTCTGTAACAGCTTTGTTCCCTATGCCATCTACCTGGTAAACTCACAAGATTTGTTTTTTTTTTTTTGCCATGCACATGTATACATCCGACCTCTTTGTGTCATATAATATATGTGGATATATGCATAATTTTGTATTAATTGATTGATTGATTGATTTAGTCATGTTTATGTAGTGTATATTGGAGGTGGTGACCCTTTGAAAGCTATATGTAATGAAATTTCATTTTAATGTATGCCAATTAGTGTACATTCAAAGTGACAATAAAGTTATTCTAAGCCGATTAAGGAAATTAGTATATTACAGTATATTTTGGAACCCTGCTATCCCACTGCCAGAATCTGGCAAAAAATAATTTTATCAATATGATGGTTTTTATATAAAACCTTATATGTGTAATGGTAGGAATAGAAGTGCAAAGTTCCCATTACAACTTTTAATAAAGTCCAAAGATCTAATAACCATGAAAAAAATTGAGCCATTTTTTTCAGCCACAGATGTTCATTTGTTTATTCGTGTCTTAAAGAAAGTATACTATATGACATAAAATTTAAAATTTAAAATACAAAATTAAAATATGTACAAATTAAACAGATTTTGCCCAGAAACTAGCAACATTAATTGTGTACTGTTGTGCTGCCATGAGGTCCCCAAGTGTACACTGATCGGGGCACAAAGGGTAGGTATACATATGTGTTGTTGTCTGCATTTCACCACAATCACAAAGAGCAGAAGCAACTGGAACATCATCTACATATTTAAAACCACCCCATTAAGAAATTATAATACTGATGGATTATATATTATAATTTTCTACCTACAAGACTGGGTAGAAAATTGATATCACAATTAATAGGAAGAAGTGTCAAAACTGTCTAGAGAAAAAGAGAAATGTTAAGGAACATAAATTTTCAGGAGAATGAATTGCAAAGAGTATGGGATGTTCTTTGAACCAGAGGTCACACTAAAAAAGTATTTACCAAATATTACAGATGTATAGGCTGCTTTGACCCCAGAGTATTTCCTCTAAAGTTCCTATAGCTGCAAAAAGTGAGTGTGGTATTAGCTAAAATGCATATTAAAGATATCAGAGTGCTGGTGATGCAAGTGAAACAAAGCACAGTCCCCAGTCACAGGCCTTGCGATTCATTTCATTCACTCACAATGAATCAACATAGATTCCTCATTCCAATATGTTTTTTATTACTATGCATTTTAGAAAATCTTACTATGCATTTTAGAAAATCTTACTATGCATTTTAGAAAATCTTAAGTTTTATGGAATTTATCTTTGTTCTTTTTTTTGTAACATAATGTAGAATTTACTAAAAAGTCTTCCAATTATTTACAGAAAATTTTCAAATATGTTATTTAAAATAATTGCCAAATAGTTTATAAACCAACCTTCTGTATCTTACGTCTTATTCTACAATTATTTATGTAATCATTAACAGTACTTTTAAATTATTTAAAACATGACACAAAAGAAAAAGTGTAGAGGAAAAGATTTTTTCTAAAAAAAATCAAAGTCTTCAGATACAGAGGAACAGGTTATGTGAAAGGAAGGTTATGTTACTATGATTGATTTTAAGCTCTGGCGCTTTCCATACCATCCTCCCTAAACTGAACAGGAAGATTTGAAATTAAAACATGACCATGTTCAGTTTAATATATCTGAAAGCAAACTAGACTTGGGCTAAATAAGCTTGGGCTGTAATGAGTTTGTTGTCAAGAGTTTTAGTCTCTGTTGCAACAGAGACTAACATAGATATCCTTCCAGAATCTATATCAGAGCTAGTCACAGTAGTAGCAATACTGTATTATGAAAGCAGCAGCCTAAATTCTGTCTAGCCATGATCACTGAAATAGCAGCCATTGAAATAAAAGTGCTATAGATCATCCAGAGCATACTTATTCTAACCTTATAAGATTGGATAGCTGTTACTTTCAGGAAATTCTTCTCAATATCTAACCTTGGCTTCTTTGTGGTTTCAACTCATTGCTTCTTGTTTTGTCCACAGTAACAATAACAGAGAATATGGTTCTTGTTTTGCCCACAGTAACAGAGAACAAGACAGCCAGTTACGTCTAGTGGTTATGTCACCAGGCTAGAAAGTGGGAGACCATTTATTTATTTATTTATTATGGTGTTGTTATATGCCGCCCAACTCCCGAAGGACTCATGAGTTCAAGTTCTGCCATGAGTTCAAGTTCTGCCTTAGTCATGAAAGCCACTGGGTGATCTTGGGCTGGTTACTCTCTCTCAGCCAAACTCACCTCACAGAGTTGCTGTTGTGGGGAAAATAAGAGGAGGAAAGTGTGTTGGGTATGTTCACTGCTTGTAAAATAATAGAGGCAGGATACAAATAAATAAATAAAACTGTTTCCTCTACTATATGGTAACCCTTTAGGCAGTGGTGAAATCTACTTACCTTCCCTACCAGTTCGGGAGCGTGCATTTTGCGCGCATGTGCACCACTGTCACGCATGCTTTTTCACCCTCGCATGCTCAGAGGGTTAAAAAAAAGAAAATGGCGACGTCCGAACCACCGGCGGCCGCCGCTACCAGTACACCTAAACCGGGCCAGCAGCATTTCACCCCTGCCCAGTGGTGGGTTCCTACTGGTGCAGTCCACTCTATAGCACTGGTAGCGGCCCGCTGGTGATGTCACAGTACCGGTGCGGTCGGTTGCCGGTGCCTAGGCGCCGCCATTTTTTTAAAAAAAAAATATTTTATTTTCTTCTGCGCATGCCCAGAAGCCGAGCTTCCGGCACTGCACATGCGCTGCCTTCCTACCCCACAGTGAGTCCAAGCAGGGGAGGATGGCTGAGGGAGCGCATGAGATGCTGAAAGAACTGGTGGCGGGACCTATCTCAGTTCCCCTCCCTTCAGCAGTCTGAGAAGCCACGAACGCGCGATGATGATCCTAGGCATTTTTGCACATTCAAGGCTTCTCGAGCTGCTGAGGGGAGGGGGAATGGGCAGCAGGACCTATCTCAGTTCCCCTCCCTTCAGCAGTCTGAGAAGCCACGAACGCACGGTGATGATCCCAGGCATTTTCGCAAGTTCGAGGCTTCTCGAGCTGCTGAGGGGAGGGGGAACGGGCAGCAGGAGCCTAGGATCATCGAATGGGCAGAAGCATTCAGGCCGGACGGAGCCTCCTAGAAGAACCGCTGCCGCGGTCTTGCTGCTCCCGCTGCGGGGGGCTGCGTTGCGGGTGGGCTTCTCCAGCTGCTGGCAAGCTCCCGAGGCCCACCCGGTCACATGGCTGGCAAGCCACACCCACAAAATAAGCCACGCCCACAGAGTGGTAGTAAAAAAATTAGGAACCCGCCCCTGCCCCTGCCTTTAGGTAAATGGACACTGCTATCATATCTCCTCTCAGCATTCCTATCTATAGAGTAAATATACCTGATTTCTTTCTTCTCAGGGGTTAGTTTCTCTTTATCATCTTGATAGCCCTGCTTTGATCTTGCTGAAGTTGTTAACATCCTTTTTTAAAACACAATGTTCAGAACTATTCATGGCTTTTCAAATGAAGCTTGGCAAAGTAGTGGATGACAACTTTTAATGATCAGGAAGGAATCCATGCTTCTGTTAATACATCATGAAATAGGACTTGCCTTTTTAAGCAACTGAAATGCTTAATTACTTGCTTATATTGTAATCTGTTAGAACACCCAACTGTTATTCACACATATTACTGCCAAGTCAGGCCTCTCCTATTCTGTACTTTTGTTTAGTATTTTTTCTCCCCAGAGACAAATCTTTATATTTCTCCCTATTAAATTTCGACCTGTTTATTTCAGTCTGAAATTTAGGTGTATCTATATCTTTTTTCAACTTCTAAAGAGATATTTTAGAAGTTCTTATCCAAAGAGATATTAGTTCCTCTGAAAGTAATTATTATTCTTAGGCATCTGCATTCTAACAGGAAAGATCATCTTTTGATTCATATATTTTGTAAAATGTTTCCAGAAAACATTTTCTTGCTTGTTTTGGATGAAGAGTGTTCTAGTCATGAACAATTCTGAGTGACATATGTTCCAACCTCTGTGAACTGGGTTAAAAGCAATAAAATACAAAGAAATAGTTCAATAATATCCAGAATTGAAATCTGCCAACCCTTAGTTTTTGATTGAAGTATTGAACTGGAACGCTTTTAAAATTGCTTCCTTTAAAACTTAGAAGCCAACGTTTTTTAAAAATTAATGCTGAAAACACCATATCTCATAGGATAACTACCAATTCTAATAGTGATATGGTCCAGATGCTGTATAAAAATACTTTTTCTATCATGAAGGAAGGGAATGTATGTAAATACTTTTTAAAAACTACAGTCCAGAAACAGTTTGACCCAAAACTGCTTCACCAGAATTGTTTTACCCAAAATAAAGTTGAGAGGATGACATATATGGCAGCAAAAGGCTGCAGCAGAGTAAAAAGTAGAAGTATATGGATAGCAGCAAAGGATGCACCTACATATATGTGCAGCTGTGTATATAAACTGTATTTAAGTACAGCTATTTTCCTATAAATACTTTGTTATCTGGAAAGAAATTTGGTAGGAGGAAAAGACAATGATAATTCACAAAAAATTGCAGGATTAGTTCCAACATAATAAAACATCACTGGACTCTGCTACTGAACATTTTAATTCTCTTCCGAATAATCCCTCAGAACACCTCTGAAGATTGTAATCATATTGTATGATAATTTTGAAAATGTAGATTTTTAAAATATATAAGAGAGTATGCAAAAATGTTGAATAAATTTGAAATATAAAAACAGATAATGGTCTCAAGATGTCACAGCCACCTTTTTAATAAAATGTTAAGTTTCAGAAATACTAAGCTGAGAAAATGTAAAGTAACAGTTGAAAATATTTGCATTTTTACAAAAAAGTATTTCTAAGCCACACTGGCAAATAATTGAAACCTACAGTTCAAACACAGATAGCATAAACCCTAATTTGTTATCATTTAGTCTAGCCAGTTTGATCTGGAGGCTAAGACACTGAGCTAGAAAGCTGGACACTTTGAGTTCTAGTCCCACTTTAGCCATGAAAGCCAGCTGGATGATCTTGGGCCAATCACTGCTAATACTGTAAAACTCTCAGAAACATGAGTGGATTTATAAATGGAAGACTAATTCACTTGATCCGCCTGTAAAATTTCATAAACAAGGAAGAGTACAAAATGCAAAATAGTAGCCATGTTCAGAAGGACTCCTGAAGATGTTAATATGCCTTCTGCCTGATCTGTCTACCACTATCTCCTGTCATCAGTTGAGACCTATTTTGAGTCTATTACAGCTCAGGATATCAAATAGAAAAATAACTAGAGGTTTTTAAGAAGAGATTGAACCACCATTTGTCTGAAATGGTACAGTGTTTCCTGCTTGAATCAGGCAGTTGGACTAGAACACCTCCAAGGTCCCTTCCAACTCTGTTATTGTGTTATAGTATCTCTTCATTATGTTTCCGTTGGAATGCTCCTCATCTAGAACATTTCACTACATATCTGCTTTGATGTTTTTATTTGGAGGGCATTCAAGTAATAGATTCCCTTTTTTAATGTTTTCCTTAATACGGGTTGTAGTATAATTCTCAGGAATGATACACCCAGTTTTTGGGAATGTAGTCTGTACAGTGGTGGGTTCCTACCGGTGCGGTGTGGAGCGCAAATCCGGTAGGAGCCCAGCGATGATGTCATTTTTTGGTGCTTCTCCGCGACGGAGCTGTTGGGAAAAAGCCCTCCTACCCGCCCTTGTGTGAATACTAACCTTTATTCTTCCTCCGAAGCACAGCTGAAAAGCTCCTCAGCTGTGTTTCGGCTTGTAATGTCGTCCTGAGCATACGCGGAAGTGAAATCGCACGGTGGGACGCGATTTCACTTCCGCGCATGCTCGCGATGCGCACCGGTAGCGAACGTAACCGGAACCCTCTCCTGAGTCTGTATATCTGGAAAGCACCAAGCTGAGATGGGTTGTTGTAATTTCCTTACCAGTTGGTTACATTTTTATAATGTCATGCTTGGTTTGGGGGTTTCTTCCTCACTGATTTTATAAATAACATGGACCAGTCTTTATTTTAGGATAAGCAGTTCAGTTTTTGTTAATATTTCTATTGTAGAGTTTTGGAAAGCAAATAATCAGTTCTCTCTTTTTGTTTCTGAAGTCACACTATACTTTTCATTTTAAAATGTAAAATACTAAATTTATTAACTCTCTTGACTTCATTTGACCATTGCTATCCCATATAATAGACATCTGAATTACATCATGTCTATGTCTGCTAGGGTAATAAATTGAGAAACAATTGGCTCTTAAACCAAGGAGCTCAATTTCCATTAAGATATGCTATAAGTATTTAATAAAATTGTCTTTTCCCTTAAAATGCATTTTCCATTAATATTGCTTAATATAGTATTCCATATCTACCTGTTTCCATAATTTTATGACAGCCTAGAATAATTCATATAATAAATCTGCAGCTCCTTCAACAAATGGAGGAAATCTTAATTGCCCATAAATCTTAATTGTCCCATAAATAAAACTGTGATATCTATTACCCATTGGATGTTTTCAGCCATTCAATTGCTATTTGAAATTTTATGAACTGAGGATGACCTCCCAATGTTCCCTTGTGTTTGGATGGAGAATGTTTGTCTGAAATCACCCTTACAGGGTTAATATCCTGGTAATATAACAACTGTATGATCTGCTGGTTTTAAAAGATAATTACGCATAACAAAGGTACTAACCATATATTTTCCTAGATTAATTGGCTTATACTGAGCATTAAGTTTGCAGTAATTGTACTTTAGGAACAAAAATTATTCCCAAATTGGTTTATGACAATATTTATGGCCTATAAATAATATGCTTTATTATCATTGCTATTTTCTCTCATAACAAGAATAAATGTTTGAAAAAGCTTAACTCTCCTATGTTAGAGGCAAGAATCATATCTAGAAAAATCATGTGACTGTCCTTCATGACTAAGCTTCCAAATATCTATAATTTAGATAATCTGTTTAATAAAAAATATAGTCTATTGAAAAAATGTTTATCTAAAATTTAAAAAGGAATAATTAGGAAGAATGTTTTATCCATAGCTCCAAAAAGAGAGGTTTACTTCCTTTATAAGTTATAAAATTGAAGCACCTGAATGCTATTTCTGAACCCAGATCGTTACTAAGTGAAAACTAGATCTGCAATTATAGCCACTTCCCCCAGACCCCAGAAAGGAAGGAATATAACTATATTATAAGGTGGTCAAAGGCATTTCTACAGACTTTCAAGAAACTCTAAATCAGAATTAATTCCCATATAACAACAAATGGTGGAAATAATGTCCAAGTATTCCTACCTAGCTATAAAATAAAGCAGCTCTTTTCCTCAAAATGAGCTAATTTTTTTCAGGTCACTAAATAAATTGCATTGCCTTAGTTCATTTTTTAAAAACCACATTAATTTTGATAATCACCAGAAGTAGGCACTGGGAAATATTTTTATGGTAAGGTAATGAACCGTACAGTCATTAAAATTAGTTTCAACATGTCTGCCTATTCAGTTTTTCTTTTAAAATAACTGCTCTTATCCATTACCTCAGTGGAAATGGAGGATCCTTCTTTTCTTGACTAGAGGATATTTCCTATCATAATCTACCACAACTTACAATTCTCCATAGTGGGTGGAGATAGCCGCCAAGAATTGGGTTGACATAGCCTTCTAGCCAATCAGGACTGAGTCTGGAAAAGTATAAATAGTGGCTCTGAGGCCTAGTTCCCCCTCTTTTGACTCAGTCCAAGCCAAGGACACATGCCTCAAGACAAATTGCTAACATCTTTATCTACAGACGACATCTGCAAAATAACTTGTGAGTGTCCCTGAATGAACCCCCCAAGTGCCATTGCCATCCTCACTTGGGAGAAGGCAGCCAGGCCCTCGGATCGGCTGCTGCTCGCCCCTCCAGCCGAAGGCCCAACATTACCATCCAAATTCCAGCTATATTACATCCTGGCTGTGGAGGGAGTGGGAACCATCCCTAATCAGGCCTCTAAGGGACAAACGGTGAGCCTTCACAGTTTTTAAATTGGGCTCTGACTGAGGTTGGCAAGTAATTTGCCGTTTTCTTGACTTTGGCTGCTTGAGGAAAATCCTCTTTGCCTCGAGTTAGTATAAGCAGGTCCTGGGCGAGGCTGGCAAGCCATTTACCGACAATTTATTGTCCTCTGCCCTCTGATCAAAAAATTGCTTCAAGGATCACCCAAACGAGATCGGAAAGATTAGAGCACTTCGCGCTGTGCCCGTCCACTGTGCTTCTCAGCTGATGGGCCTAATCGGGCTGGGTGTGCCAGCGCCAGACCGAGGGGCTTATTGACTATTCAAATTGAGCATGCCTGCAGCCTGCGTGAAACAGCGCTTATTGAGCCTCCAATTGACACCGCTGCAACTGCCTGAGCACCGGCCGTGGCTGGGCAATAAGAAAAGCCGCACGCAAGCCTTGTCATGTTGCCAATCGCAGCGCTAATTTTGGGCGTTGCTAAGCAGCCAGAAGAGCTGAATGACAGCTGATCTTCAAAGCCGATCACTGCGCTGCCGCTAGCATTGTTAGGGGCTCAGGGAGGTCGCTTCTCGGCCAGGTCAATGGGGTCCACGGTGGTAGCACACTGGATGACCTGGCTCCGCAGCTGGTCAACGGACGTCCAGTACAAGTGGAAGTTAGCTTCTGCCCCGATCACCGGGCAGTCCTTGTTTGGTGAGGCTCTGAACCCCATACTGATTTAAACAAAGGACAAGCATAAGGTCCTTCCCTCGGCACACCGGAAACTCCCCTTCTGTGCTGCCTCCTTCCCCAAGAGGGCCCCCAGAGGGGCTTTCCAGCCTTACAATAGATACCAAAGCCAGTATCAGGGGCATTATCAGGGCCAAAATCAAGGGCAATATGGGTCTCGCCAAAAGTTCTCATCCAGCCAGCCCTTTGGGGGTAACCAGTTCAAATGGCCCTTTAGGGGGGCCGGCAGTCACCACTTCCACCGGAACAAGTAAGCCTCCGGCCGATCCTCCCATAGGGGGTCACCTGGCATTCTATGCCAGTCGATGGGAGGAAATCACCAACGACGCATGGGTCTGTGAGACCCTGTCATCTGGGCTCTCACTTGAATTTCTCTCTACCCACCCACCCCCGAGATTTTTTCTACGCTGCCCCTTGTCATCAAATTCTGCAAAGTGGGTCCTCATGAATCAGGCCATCCAGCACCTGCTGGACATTCGAGCCATCCACAGGGTGCCTGAGGACCAACAGGGGCAGGGCTTCTACTCCATTTTGTTTGTAGTGCCAAAATCCTTGGGAGGGTGGAGAGCCATTTTGGACCTCAAGCATCTCAACAGGTATGTCATCCATAAGAAATTCAAAATGCACAACCTGCAATCAATTCTGGCAAGTGTTAGGCAGGGAGATCTACTCACATCCATAGATCTCTCAGAGGCTTACCTCCACATCCCAATTCAGCCATCTCATCACCATACTTACGGTTTTGCTATGCAGGGGTGCATTATGAATATGGGGCCCTTCCATTCAGCCTATCTTTGGCGCCAAGGGTATTTACCAAGGTCCTGGCTGCCTTGACCGCCCACCTATGGTCTATTCCCATCAGGGCCCAGTGCTACCTGGATGACATACTCATCCAATCCGCCTTTCTGTCCCAGGCAGAAAGAGATGTCCAGGTAGTGCTTGACACCCTCACTTATCATGGCTTCTTGCTCAACAGTGACAAGAGTCAACTTCACCACCCTCCACCAGAATCGTCCACCTGGGGGTCATTATTGACTCCCTGGAGTGTAAGGTGTACCTGTCCCAGAAGCGGAGAGACAACATATTGGGCTTAGCACAGCTTGTGCTGTGCCAAACATCGGTTCCACTGAACCTGTTGTCCTCCCTCCTGAGCAAGATGATCTCTGCCATCCACATCACACCATGGGCTCACTTACACTCCAGGGACCTTCAATGGTTTCTTCTCCCTTTTCAGCGTCTCAAGCGCAACACCTCTCCGGCCAGGGTGAGACTTCCGCTTCCAGTCAGAGAGTCGCTTCAATGGTGGACAACATCAGCAATCCACAGGGGAACTTGTTTTCTGCCCCCAAGTCAGATCACTGTCACCATGGACGCCAGCTTGCTGGGTTGGGGGGCTCATGCAGGGTCTCAGGTGGCCCAGGGTACCTGGTCGAGGACAGAGGCGGCTCTGAGCATAAACCTTCTAGAGCTACATTTATTTTATTTATTTATTTATTTAGTGAGATTTATATACCGCCTCACAGTGCAAGCACTCTCTAAGCGGTTTACACCAGTAAGCAATGTATATTTACATTGCCCCCAACAATCTGGGTCCTCATTTTACCTACTTCGGAAGGATGGAAGGCTGAGTCAACCTTGAGCCGGTGAGATTTGAACCACTGACCTATGGATCAGTGTCAGCTAAATTGGCCTGCAGTACCTGCCTCTAACCGCTCCACCACCTCAGCTCTCGGTACATGCTGTACATCTGGCCCTACAGCATTTCCGGTCTCTCCTGGCAAACAAGCACGTCTTGGTCATCACGGACAATGTGGCCACCAAGGCCCACATAAACATGCAGGAGGGGACCATGTCCAGGCAGCTGATGATGGAGGCTATGCAGCTGGGCCTCTGGGCAGAACAGAACTTGATAACAATCTCTGCAGAGCACATCTCTGGGGTGAGCAATACCAGGGCAGACTGGCTCAGCCGGTACCAGATCGACCCGGCGGATTGGAGTCTCCACGCCGACCTATTTCAGCAGCTGGTAGGTCACTTCAGTCTGCCAGTCATGGACCTGTTCACCACCCCGGGGAATGCTCAACTGCCCAGGTTCATGTCCAGGTACAAAACTCAGGGGGCAGAGGGGACGGACGCCCTTCGCTGTGCCTGGCCTCAGGGGTTGCTCTACGCATCCCCCCATACCAGTAATCCCCAGGGTGATCAGGAAGCTGCTAGAGGAGAGGGCCGAGGTGGTCCTCCTGGCCCCCCATTGGACCAGGAAAGCCTGGTATGCCAATCTGGTCTCCCTGTTGGTATATCCCCCATGGAGGATCCCTCCGACAGAGTGGTCACTTATCCAGGGGTCAGTCCAACATCCAGAGCCTCACTGGTTGCAACTGACCACCTGGCACTTGAGCGACTCACTCTAAGGAGCCGTCAGGTCCCAGAGGACATCATGGAGATCCTGCTTGATTCTCGTTGGCCTTCCACACAGCATATTTATGCAGCCTCCTGGCGGGCTTTCTGTTCTTGGTGTAACCGGGAGGGGTATTCCCCGGTGGACCTGTCCATCATCAACGTGCTCCAGTTCCTTCGCCAGGGGTTAGCCAAAGGTCTCTCTCCCAGTACCCTCCGCCGCCAGGTGGCAGCCTTGTCCACTGTCTTGACCTGTCCATCCCTGGGATCCCTGTCAGCTCATCCACTGATTCACAGGTTCCTCAAGGGTGCGGTCAATCGCTGTCCACCCGTGGTGCACAGGTACCCCACCTGGGACTTGTCCAAGGTACTTCTTGCACTCACGGGGGGTCCTTTTGAGCCATTACAATATGTCTCCTTGGCCCATCTCACTTACAAGGTGGTATTCCTGGTGGCTGTTACATCTGCCCGCCGCATCTCCGAACTGGCAGCACTCTCGGTGAGGAGTGACCTCTGTGTTTTTTACCAGGACAGAGTAGTATTGAGATTGGATCCTACCTTTCTGCCAAAGGTTAACTCATACTTTCACCGGGCTCAGGAGGTTGTGTTACCTTCCTTTTCACCTTCTCCTTCTTCTGACATTGAGACAATGGCACCTCCTGGACGTGAGGCACGCCCTAGACATTTACTTACAGCGGACATCTACCTTTCGTAGGACTGAGGCATTGTGTCTCCTTTCACACTGCTTCCATGAGCCGGAAAGCTTCCTCCTCCCCTGTGTGTCGTTGGATTCGTACTGTCATTGCTCTCGCTTACGACCAGCTGTCCCTGCCATGACCCACCAGGATAACCACCCATTCTACACGCAGTGCGGCCACAACTGCGGCGTGGAATACCAGGGCTTCCATTGAGGTTTGCCACATGGTCATCCCCAATGCCGTTTGTCCGGCACTATAGACTGGACGCCTTCGCCTCTCAGGAGGCTGACTTTGGGCGCAGAGTGTTAGAACAGGTAACATTGGATGGTGAGGGTCCCAGCCAGGATCAGAGGGCCCACCCTAGGGACTGAACTACTTTGGTATGTCCCAATTCTTGGTGGCTAGCTCCACCCATTATGGAGAATGAGACGTTGTATTTACCTGAGACGTCCATTCTCATAGGGTGGAGGTAGCTGCCAAGTCCCTCCCTTCTCTTCCCTTGCTCTGGCTGGGCAGTGCTTTCCTTTCGGTGTGATTAGGTATGTAAGACTTAGTTCCATAGGACTGTCTCTGTATGTAGGTATTTAGCCATTTCTAGGTATTTAGGAGTGTTACACTATTGTGTTGTTTTTTGTCTGGTTGGTTTAAATAAAGTTTTTGGTTTGTACTTGGCACGTCAAGTCTGGCATTCGTCCCTTGTCAAAAGAGGGGGAACTAGGCCTCAGAGCCACTATTTATACTTTTCCAGACTCAGTCCTGATTGGCTAGAAGGCTATGTCAATCCAATTCTTGGCGGCTAGCTTCACCCTGCAACAATGGACGTCTCAGGTAAGTACAATGTCTCATTCTCTTTCTTCCGAACCTTCATAGTTTCCATCCTGCCAAGACCAAGGACCAGTGTGTAAAACTTCCTGTCTGTAATTGTTCCAAAATCTACATATTCCTTATAATTGTATTATCGTTATATAATTCTTGTTGTTATTGTTTACTCAATTACTTGAAAAAGATGAGATGATACAGGCAGAGAATTTATTAGTCCCATCTTGGACACTGAACTGATTAAAAACCCTTTTATTTTCAAACAAATTGAATGGTATTTCATAAAATATAGTTCATCACACTTACTGGTGAAATGTATTTTACCAACCCACTATGGACATAATAAATAAATGAAATCTTGCTAAGGCCAGCACCTTGGAAGCATAGACTTATAAACTTAACCCTAAATAATTTTATTATTTTTGTCTTGAACTTAAATGGTACTAGTGTACACTGATAATGCAAGCTTTTGCACCTTTCTTTCCCCCACTCCCGCTTGCCCACCCCGATTTCTGTTAATTCTGTGCATCTTAGTATAGAGTATTGCCTAGCAGTTTAGTTCATCTGTGGCTGCTTTCTCTAGTCACTCACACCCCTGCAGTTATGCACATATTATATCCAAGACCTCTGCTGACTACTAATGAAAGGGTGCACACTTTTAACAATAGTGGAGAAGTCATTAAATCTTTCTAAATTTGGCAGAATTGGTATTTTTTAGCTGATTCACAGCAATACACCCACACACCAGAAGCTGCTACACAGCAGTTGGCAAAGAGGAATTAGCTTCAAAGATTCTGAATTAAATATTTTTTAGAAATAAAGAGCATGCAAAAAAAAAACCCCTAGGTTTTCAGTTTAGCTGTCTTCTGTTCTATCTAGGCTTTAGGGGACATTAACTTCCAACCTTGACAAAAGTTTGTTTGTACATGCTAAGTTTCAAAATTACAAAATAGATACTAACAATTCAAATCAAACAAAGGTGAGAATACTTTTAAAATATTTGGAACCCCAAAGTTCCATACACAATATGCTGCTTCCTAGAATTGTGATCCTTTCCTTTCCTTTCCTGATCTCCCCTATTGTGCGCATGAATAAGCACAAAAATAGCTGTACTTTGCTAACTACAGCTTAAAATACTTCATCTCACAAGACGCCGATGAACATAAAAACAGCATGCTGGGTAGATGCAAAGTACAATGTGTATTATTATGACTCAATTCTCCCAGCTCCCTTTTATCCATCAGCGAAGCATCTACTTTGGGGAGAAAGTAGGGACACACAGCTGCCTAGGAAGATATGTCCCTTAATCCTCTACAAGCAAAATGTATGGCTAGTAAAAGCTATTCTCTTAACACAGTCCAGTTGAACTAGTGTTGTAATGGAGCTATTTTGTCAGGGAGACAAAGTGCCTGGACTTAAAAATTGCATTAGTAGGGATAATAGCACCATCTACCATCCTGCTTAGCCTTCCCTATTTCTTAAACTTGGCTGCATTCCTCACAGTAGCTGGAAACAAAATAGACAGTACTTGTGTCTAAATACTTACAGCAGTTATTCTTGCTGCAGGTCACCGGGCGGGGCATAGTTTTATATTGAATAGGAATAAAGATTACTAACAATTAAATGAAATAAAAAATAATTTATTTAAAAAGCCATTTTTTTTTGCAATGTCTCAAATGTTTTCTTATCCTAAGGGAAGTGCCTCAATTTTTTTTTTCTTAAAAGTTTCTACCTTTTTCTCATGGTGACTAAGAATTTCTTTCAAAATTCTCTAAGTGGTGTTATTGAATTTATCTTGTTGATGGAAGAGATTGAAGAAGTTAGAACTGGCCTTGTTTTTAAAGATCTCTCCATCATTCTTCCCAGCCCAGAAAAAAAAATGTGGCAGGAATTCCCTTGAATATCTTTCTTTAGATGTAACTAAAGCATGGAAACCAGGAAGAAGACTGGGTACGGTAATAAAAACCAGGACATTCATACATACAATTACCAGCTATGAACTTACCACATATGAAGGACCATATTGCCCCAAGAGGATTTTACACATATTTATTTCACTGAAATAAAATAAATTTATTGCAGTCATTAAATAGCACAAGGTCACTGAAATAAATTTTGAAACCAAAACTGCTGTCTTTAATTTACTATCAGGGAGCTGGTAAAAAAGTGCAGGAAAAAATGTACTTAACAACTCTAATTAAAACAATTAAACCTACAGTTGGTGGGAGTCAGGTGGCATATAAATTTAATAAAGTATAAATTACCAATTATTAAAATACTGGTAACTTACAGTGATCAGGCTAAGATTAATGCATGGGAAGATTCTGCAGATTATAGAGGTGGATTTAAAAATATTTTGAAAAAACTTTTTAATTAGAATTCACCATGGGTTTATCAGGAACAAGACTTGTCAGACTAATTTTATCTCATTATTTAAGTAGTGACTTCTATGATATATTGTGAACATTCTGTGATAAAGCTGGATGGATAATACCGGTACATTAGAAGATAGATATAAAATTTTCACACTAGGAAACAAAGATCACATACACAGGTATTGTGGGAGAATCTTGTGACCAATATTTCTGAACAGTTGATTGCATACTGATGAGTATTTTGAAGTGGCGGCGGGGGGGGGGGGGGAAGCAAATGCATCCATAGAAATATAAATTTTCAGACCCAAGGTAAGTATTCACTTCATTTTATTCTAAATTGGTAGATCTCATTACACATTTTATGTCCAATTTTGGGCATCACACTTTAGAGAAAATTCAAACTTCTAAAGATTGAGTTGGTAAAGAGGACCTTACACAAGCCTATGAAAACTTTAATGACTTTCAACTGGAAGGATACTTGGCAGTAAAATTAAATTGCAGTATGTTTCTTGAAGCACAGGGATGTGCACTATCTCCAGCATACCATTTCAATAGCAACACATTTTTTCATATTAATTTACTGCCAACTGAAGTAATGTAATGAACTGTGATCCCAAATACCCTTTGTTATAATAAATGGGTTATCTATGATGTAATTTTTAAAATCTACTGTTCACTTCAAGTTGACATTAAAATTTTGTCATCTATTAAGATCAACTTGCAAGATGAATTTGCTACTAGTTTGCAGGATACAAATATTGGGAAGCCATTGTATGTTTTGATAGTTTGGAGGATTTTGCAGGATTTCTGTGATATACAGCTGTTTTCCAACTGTTAATGTACCTTTCATTTTGAATAAAGCTTAGAGGACTATTATTATTTCACTAGCAACGAACTGAGAAGTACGATAGCGAAGCTTTTGTGTTACAGAATTTGATGACTGAGAAATATGAAATACTGACAAAAATTTCGGATAGACCAATGCCTCACACAGCTCTTTCATTAGGTAATTTACCTATATTTCCTAGTATTTCCTTCTATTTGAGGGTACTGCTTAATTTTACTATACATTCATCATGTCATTATTTTATATTTCCCCCACTTTAAAAAAAAAGTCTGTGCTAGTAAGTTGTCAACTAGAAAACAGCATCCCCACACAGAAATTATGCACATACCAAGCCACTGTTTATTATTTCACAGACATTCCAACTTATGTTTAAACATATACAATTATCTCAAGACTGGGTAGCAATCCACATGCACAGTAAGATTTTCCTTCCCCACTATGGTCTCTTCTGCACATCCCTCCCCCCAGAACAGAATCTGTGGAATAACATGGGATGAAGCCAACCGGCGGCAATGAGGCAGAGAAACTGGACGATTTTCAGAGTGCTGCCTATGGGTAATGTCAGGTTGTCTATGGATGAAACCAAGACATCAGTCAAGATGACAGTGATATATATGTCAACATTCGACTGGCATATATTTCACAATTCACCTCAGTGAGATGCTTTGCCATCAGAGTCACTGCTGATGCTTTGTACTTAAGCATCTATCAGTATGTGCATAAAAGTGCTTTGTACTGTACTAGAACCCAAATCCATATTTAGGTTAGCCTGTGTGGCTCCTTCCATTCAATATTTTAATAAAAAAAACCTGAAATCTTTGTCTTGTAGAAACTACTAGGATTTCCTGAGCTTGTGACACATCTTTTATTTTAAAATAACAATTCTGATTGTTTTGGAGTTCATACTAACCACAACCTATGCTAAGACATGTTATGAGGAAAGGGACAAAATAATAAAGAATTCAGTAAGTTTGCTCATGTAAACATTTCTTCAACATCCATGGAGTTAACATATCTGAAAAAAAAGATTAAAAAACCTAAAAACTAAAACAGTCTTAGGTAATCCAGAGACAAATTGAGGAAGAATATGTAGCCACAGATATAAAAATGATGAGTTTAAGTTTCACATAAGTTATTTAGTTATCTTATCCTAACAAAGCTGTTAATGAAAATCATAGGACATTTAGCAAAACAAGCATTTAATTGTAATGCCCAAATTTCTGCAATAAAAACAGAAAATCATGTTTGGAATTATACCAGAAACTTTCAAGCTGAAAACAAATTCTGAATGTATATGAAGATTTCATGCAATAAGGAATCTTTGTGTAAGTCACAAGTATGATTGTCACATGACAATCTGTCATGTATAACATGATGATGGGGGAGGGGAAGTACTCATCCAGCTAGTAGCTTGCTGAGGCATCTGAAGAAAAGATGCTTCAGGGCACGTATTTTTTAATCAGACTTATTTACCTCAAGGCTTTCTTTGGAGTTGCCATATGTTATGGACTCAGTCCCTACAATTCTAATTGTAAGAAATTCTTTTTGCTTATTAGCCAAGAGACATTTTTTTCACCCTATCTTATTTTAATTTTGTTTGTATACCTGTTTTGTTTTGCCAAGCAGGAACATAAGAAATTGTCTTATACCATGTCAGATCATTTCTTTAGCTATCTCATACCATGGCAAAACTTTTTCCCCAGGATTCTTTTGCAGGTCCTTAAGATCCTGGGACTTTCAAAACGTCAAACATATTGCAAATTTCTTGTTGCAAATGATTTTATTCATTTTAGATATATCCTGCGATTTGCTAATGAGCTGAAACATTCCGTTCTCTTTTTTCAACCTCAATCTCCATAAAAGTCATCTAAGCAGTTGGTAGCTGATATTATGTGGTACAAGTCTATATTTTCCATATTAAAACATAATTACCATGATTGCAAATAAAACTGTAATGGTTTGCCATTCCTTATAATGCATTATCACAGGAAGGCAATTTTATTGGCGAGGAGCTTAAAAAGATACCTGGTATATATTGTGAGATGTTGCATTCAACCATAAAAGAGGTAAAAAAATCCACCGCCTTAGAAACGATTCCATAAGTTTTGCATTGATTTCTTAAAAAATAGATGACAGTTCAGAAACAGTTACATTTTTCTTATATTAGAAGCATTACAGGATGGTACAAACAAACCAACCAACCAGGACAAAGCTTTGTGATAGGGATATCTTTTGGGGATGAGTATTCCTGCTTGTCCCCATGATACAGAAAATCACTGTACCCATAGAGTGATTTATTAAAGTTTTTTTTTTAAAAAAAACATCAAATGCATGCATGCACATACAAAAACACAAGTGGTATTTGCTAATTAATTCCCAATGCATTCTGGAACATTAATACTTACAGGGAAGCAGGAAGACAAAATGGGAATGTGCCACCTACATTTACATAGAAAAAATGATTTGATGTATGAAGTAAAATAATAGTCATCCAAATTAATTTGTAATACTTAAATACTCAGACCAATGGTTTTCTCTAGTAAAATTAGTCTGGTGACCAATATACCTGAGGCTCTCTTTAATATTTATCTATCAGTATTTTAACCGTTCTTTGAGAACAGAAAGAACTGAGCATAGTTGGTTGCAAGTATTTTGCAGCCAAGCTCTTTACATGCTTGCTTTCAAATAAGGAGTTTAGTGAGATTTGTTTCTGGAGTAATAAGCTATTCTTCTAACCAGCAATATTGGAACATAGCTTCTATTGCTGGAAAAGTCCTTGTGTGTCAGTTATGTGCAACTCCTTAACCAAGCATCCTTGGTTAAAAGCCATGGCTTTTCCTATTCATTGTGTAGCTTCTTCAATTTTAGTTAACATTTCAATATTCTTTCTAAATTCAAAAGCACCCTGTGATCACTTTGACTGAAAACACATGCAAAGCACATGTAAAATCTGCAAAATAGATGCCAGTTTCCCTTACAATGGTGCTCCAAGTAATTATTCACCGTTTAATATACGTTCAATCTCTTCCAGTCTTCTCAGTGCAGCAACTCTTTTTTTCTCTATCTCTTTTATCTCTTTTGTCGATTTCTTTTTTGTCTCTTTGTCTGTAGAGTTTTTATTTCCATGTTTTTTGGATTTCCTCTGCTCCTTGCTGCCATTAGTGTTTGTAGTCTGAGGTTTTTTTTGCTCATTTTTTACCCCTTTCAAGTGTTCAGACGGAGTTTTTTTTTCTTCCACAGATCCTACTTTTTCTGTATGAGTCACACTTGCATCCCCTGGTCTGAGGGAAGCAATTTTACTTCGGACAATGCTTAAATGACGTTGGATGTATTCCTCATGTGGGGCTAAGGCCAGTGTTTCCACCAAGCATTTTTCTGCCTTTAATAAGTCTCGTTCTTCAAAATAAACCACACAGAGGTTGTGTTTTCCTTGCACATTGTTTGGATCCATTTTCAGAATTTTCTCAAAACATTGTTTTGCTCCCTGTATATCTTTCTTTTGGTTCATCAAAATATCTCCCTTCAAAATCAAACCTTTGGTATGATCTGGGTAGTACCTCAGCAACTCCTCCAGCACGGGTAAAGCTTTCAGCTCTTTTGCAGTCTGAGAGTAAAGCAAGGCCAAGTTGAACAAAGCACTGCGGAAGCCTGGAAGTAGTTTTATGGCTTTTTTCATCCACATCTCAGCTTCATCATCTTTTTTATCATCCATTGCAAGCATGCCTAAGTTAAAATAACCATTAGCATCTTGAGATTCTTCTTTTATATAACTTAGAAGTCTCTTTTTAGCTTCAGGCCTAAGGCTGGCCTCACCTAAAACAACAAATGAACATTAATATGGACTATCCAGGGCTGTGTAAACAGGACAATATCAAGAGTCTTTATTACTTACGTTTGTAGATTTAGATTCATGATACTATTATTTTATAATTTTAGACCCAGGAGACAAAATTAGGTTTGAGGAGGCAGCATAAGATTTATAGCATATACCCAGAATAAAGAATTATATGTATAGAAATGATATCAAAATAATGGATTTAGAAGAGTCACCGAGAATTTTAAAAGGTATGGAATATGTTATCAGTCTGTTAAATTTGAGTGGAACTAGGATAAGAATCACTCAAGGAAAGGGAAAGAGGGAGAAAAGAGGAAGTAGAAAGGTAGGGAGAAGAGAGGGAGTGAAGGGAAGTAGGAAGGGGGAGAGAAGGGTAAGAAGGTAGAAGGAAGGGATGGAGATAGAGGGAGGGGAGTGTCAGGAGATGAAAACAGACTGATGAACAGTAGTATAAAAAAGGTGCAAAATAAAATATTGACTTATAATTGATTGGATGAAATATATAATTATGTACACCATTGATATATTGTAAGGTATATGCATTGATATTTGTATTGAAATTGTGGAAAGAAAAAATTACAAAAAATTAAAAAAAAATTCTTTTACAATTTGATATTTCTTATAGTCTGAAAGATCCACGGGAAGCGTATTACATACCCACTTTTTCCCCCCAACACCCATTATTACAGTAATGCCCAACTGAGGTAAAGGTAAAGCATGCCCAACTGAGGTAAAGGATTTGGAATACCTATATAATTTTTGGGATTTCAATTGATTATTTTCATTGATTTGAATGGAAAATAACAACTGATCCTTTCAAATATTGAAAAATAATTGGATGGGGCCCAGGAAAATTACCCCACTGATTCCATCCCAAGGCTTTTAAAATTATTACAATTTCCTGCTTCAAATCTTGTTTGTATTCCCCCGTTGGAATGTAACTTATTAAAATAACCTATTAGGGTTAAATCTCACCTTTCCTCCAGAACTCAAAATGAAATATATACTACTTCCTCCTTCCTACTTTTTCCTGTAACAGCAACCCTATAGGGTAAGTTGAGCTGGAAGACAGTGATTTTCCATGACAAAATGTGGCCTTGAAGCTGCATCTCCTAGGTGTCTATTCAGTACTTTAACCACTGCACCAAAAATCACATTCAATCATTGTAGAAAAAGCACTGAAGACACAATTCACAATGCAAGGACACAATCTTGTGTTTAATTGTAAGGAGTACTTTACTTATCAGCTAGAATCTGACTTAAGAGGGAAAATTGTAAATAAAACGGAACTCAGTTCTGCAAATGTATTCTTCAAAGCTAAAACTTTAGACAATCCACCCTGAAAGGGAAATATTTAACTTGCTTATCATTTGTACTCCTGAGACAGGATTGCATTCTAGAGTTACGTGACTTACCCTATTTCTGAAAAAGCAATCCTGACTATTCATTAAAAAAAATAACTGTTTTTCTATGGCATAAATTTAATGATATTTCATGTCATTTTGTGATTTGATCATGCTAGAGCAGGGGTCCCCAAACTTGGCAACTTTAAGACTTGTGGATTTCAACTCCCAGAATTCTCCAATTCTGAGAGTTGAAGTCCATAAGTCTTAAAGTTGCCAAGTTTGAAGACCTCTGTGCTAGAGAGTCATTATTACTAATTTTGGTTTGAAATTTTGTTATTAAGTGACATGTATCAATCGTTGTTTTGTTTTTGGAGTTCTTCATGCGGTTTTTTCCCTGGTCTTTCTTTTCTGTCTTTCTTCCCCATAGAGCATGTTAATAAATAATAGTAAAACATAATACAACTTTTGAAATGTTGCTTTAAAGTTCTAGGTATACATACCAGATTCTTGCATCAATAGTGCAGAATTAAACAAGGCTAGTTTGTGACTAGGATTCAGTTCTAATGCCTGATTGAAGTCCTTCAGAGCTTCAGAGGGATCTTTCAGTTCAATGTAAACAATTGCCAAGTTGTACCATAGGTCTGCATTGCTTCGATCCAATTCAAGAGCCCTTAAGTAAGCTTCTTTAGCTTGCAGAGGTTTATTCATCTTTAGAAGCAATTCACCCCTGTTGAGAATCAAAACTTTAAATTATGTGGTTTCCATTCACTCCATTTTCTTGCTATTAAAACAGCATTTGCTTTAGACAGTAGAGCTGCCTACTCACATTTGGCATTTCATTATGAATATAAGATTATAAAGTACCTGCTAATGTAGGCCTGCTTGAAATCTGGCCTCATGCTAATGGCTTGACGATACAATTGGTCTGCTTCTTCAAGACGAGACTCATCTGCCCGAATCAGGTTTGCAAGGTTTATGTAAACATTCAGATGGTTAGGAGCGACTCGCGCAGCGTATTTTTTACCTGGAATAATCTGACAGGAGAAGAAATTATATTAGGCTTGGAAGAGCATTAACCACAAATTTATCAGAACTGTAACACAATGAAAGTTGTAACAGCGTCAAAGACTGTAGTTTTAAAATGAAAGGCCTAAATTATAATTTCTTTAAACTAAGTACAACTTTCATTTGAATTGAGAATACACCATTCTAATGCAAAAGCAGGCTGAGATATAAGTGCAGACAATTAATAACCTACCATATATTTTTAATTTAAAAAATATTAAATGTTATAATTATTACAAAATATAGACAAGAAAAAGGCTGAACTAGACTGATTGCTAAAATTTCCAGCAAAGTAAAAAAGAAGACTCCCAACATCTTTTGCTAAAAAGACATTCCAAGTCTAATGAAACTTCTCAAATAAGCAGTGGATTCCACTTACCTGTGGCATCAATGATTTTGCAACTAAATAGGATTCTTCTGCTTCTCTGGTTCTGTTTAAATTTTTGTAAGTTCTTCCTACATTCATATGGGCGCCAATATCATCTTCAAAATTGCAAGATAAACAAGACCTTCAGTACTTTCTTTCCCTCTAAAATTCCAGCCTCAGTCACAACAGTTTTAAACTAGAAATCAAATAAATATTAAATCCTCCCTGCCTCCACTTCTTTCTAACTAAAGTGTGACTGATATGACATAGGTTGTACGATTTTGTTAAACTAGTCTCAAGAAATTCATTTGATAATTAATTCAAAACCACAAGCATTTTGCAATGTTCCAAGTACAGAACACACATATATTGTACTCATTACAGAAAAAAAATATGGTTGCTTTATCTTTGCTTGGGCCATTCGGGTGTTTAATTCAGAGGCGGGGAAAGGATGCTTTTAAGCTCCCTCTGGATTCTGTCAGCCTAGGCCAGTATGGCAATGATGAGGGATTACAATCTGGCATCAATCGGAGGGATGTACATTGCCTCCCAAGCACAAGCTACTTTGATAAATACAATGTTCCTAGAAGCTCATCCAGAGGTCTTTTCTGAAAGCATTGTTAAGGACTGAGCATGGAACTTTTTGCACGTAAGATATATCCTCTGCCCCTGAATTACAGAGCTTTCCTTTAGGAAAATCAGCCATGGAAGATTAATATGCAACTTAATAATAGCTAGATGGAGCAGGAAATTTCTTTAAACAGCTTTTTAAAACATTACCTTTAAGGAATCAGGACACCAGCAAACTTTCCATACTTATATAAATTCATAAAAGTATATACATTTTTAAGATTTCACACTAACATTTATTTCATTTACACAATTTATGTACTACTCCAATGAATCACCCTGAGTAGTTAACAGAAAAACATAAACTAACATTTCATAGTAAAACTCAATACTCTCAGATCAAAATAACCTTGCCAAGAAGAGTCAACTGTCATATTAGCTCAGAACAAATTCCTGCTTAAAAAGAGGAATTTTCAGGACTTTCTGGAGTGCCAAGAATGGGAACAGCTTTATCTGTGCAGGCAGCAAGTTCTACAATGCTGGAGCAACCAAGCAGATTGCTTGTCCTTCTAGATCATGGTCCTTTCACCTCTTGCAATGACAAGGAAAAAACCAACCCTCTCCCAATGGTCTTACAGATAGGACAGAACACATGGTTAAAGTGATCCCCAATGCAGCCTAGTGTATGAAACATGAAATAATTATCCTGTAAAGCTCCTATATCTGTGTTGATCAGCAGTGGGTTCTAAAACCCGCTGCCGGTGCTACCAGTTTGCAGAACCGGGCCGAACCGGGAGCAACCCACCGCTGGTGTTGATTACTGAGTTGTCTTCAAAGGCAGCACCTCAGAGGGAGCACTACAATAGTAAAATGCATGGGGATAAAGAAATGAGCCATTAAAGCTTTCTGGTCCAAGTTGCAGTAGTTGATAATGCTAGGCAAAGGCTTTCCTGGTCATGGGGAAAATACTATGCAAAGAGAGTTCTCATATTATTGCCTTTCATGCTAGCTATCTTTTACAACTCACCTGGCTGCACTTGGGTGGCCTGTATGAAGAATCTCAATGCTCTTTCAAAGTTCTTTTCATTTTCTAAAGCATGACCCACATTATTCCAGAGTTTGGCATTGTTCTTATTTACCTGAACATAGAAAGCATGTGGATGACATATCAGAAACAAACAAGTGCTATGCAAATTGAATAATTCATTTATGAAAGCATAATCTATCGATGTGGAATGTTTAAGAAAGTGTGTATAAAGACCTTGCCTATGCATGGACTAAGGGAATGTATAAAGGCTTTAAGGGCCCACCAGTAATGTTAGGGACATTTGGAACTGAACTCATTTATTTAAAATCTAAAATACGAAAGGCTTGTGATAGATGATAGTAAATTGATTAATTGCTCGGGACAGATTCCCCCAGCTTGGTGCCTTCCAGGTGCATGAATGTCAACTCCCAGAATTCTCCACCTGTCATGGCCATACTGAGAATTCTGGCAGTTACAGTTTGCATTCCCTGAGACATGTGATTTGGAGACGGCGGCTGTAAAAGATTGAAATGGCATGACAGTGGATACAGTAAGAAAAATTGTGGGAGGAACCAGGACAAAAAGTAAATTTGATTTTCAGTAAGTTAATACTACTTTCTAGTGGCACATTAAGTAATTTCTCACTTCTAACACACTAAAAATGACCAGGCAACAGAAATTTCTCAATATTACATACACTGTTTTAGCTAGACATGTCTTAGGACTTCTATTTCAATAGTAGAGCAACCCTGATTTTTCATCTGCAGTCAGTCCTCACTTAATGACCACAACTAGGACTGATAATTTTGCTGTTAAACAATGTGGTTATTAAGTGAAACATCATGTGACAGTACCCAACTCAGTTCAGGTTTACTGTTTAGCAGGTAATCTGAAGTCGTTAAGCATGATGTCATATGATCATGAGTGGTTTTTTCCAGGCTTCCCAATTGACTTTGTCGGAAGCCAACTAAGGTCACAAATGTAAACCACATGACCATGGGATGCTGCAGCTGTCAGAAATGCATGCTGGTTGCGAGGTGCCCAAATAGTCATCACATGACAACAGAAGCACTGTGGCAGTCATAGGTTGAGGTCCAGTTTTAAATCTACTTTTTCAGCACTGTTGTAAATTCAATGCTTGCTGAATGAAGTGGTTGTTAACCAAGGACAAGCTACATTGATCAATTCCCAGTATCCTTTCTAGAGAGGAGGGGAAAGCTCTGAAAACTAAGGTATCAGAGGCTGTGAATCCTGGAGTACTTTTTTCTGACATAAATCCTTCAAACATGCATTATTATCAGAAATAAGAGTTTAGAATAATGATACTATACCTTTAAAGCAGACATAAACAATGTATATTCGGATTCCCAATCCCAGTTCCTCTGCAATGTTTTTAAAGCATGAATGAACAAAACCAAAGACAAACAAATCCATGATAGCTTTCTCAGGGTACTAGTAAGTAAAAATGAAGAAAGATGTGGTTAATGTAATTTTTGATTTCCCAGGCTAACAGCATATTTCCCCAATAAGGGCATTTAACTCATAGAAACTCAGTTTACAATTCTGGATCCAATTTAGCATTAACCATATTTTCACAATTAGCTGCTTCAGGAAGCAGAACAGATGCTGACAGGAGAAAAAAAATACTACGGCAGTTTTGCTAAATGCAATGACATTTTGCATTTAGCACTTTATTATAAACAAACAGTAATAAGATACAAAGAGATAATGAAACCTATTTAGACGGAAGTTGCTTCTGTTATTAGTATAGCAACTGACTATATTTGTCATTCAATCCATTGAGCTGTTCTTAGCATGTTTGAACCATTAGGAGCTTGCTGAATCCCACGAGTAACTAAATATTGCTACTTTTGCAAAATGGGACATTATTTGAAATAACTGGAATCTAGACTTCATTGCCAAAATGAAGAAATACAGCTGCCTATATGTGGCCATTTGAAACTATGGAACATATCGTCTGTCTCCCTATCTGTCTGTCTATATCTATATCTATCATCTATCTATCTATCTATCTATCTATCTATCTATCTATCTATCTATCTATCTATCTATCTATCTATCTATCTATCTATCTATCTATCTATCTATCTATCTATCTATCTATCATCTCTCTCTCTCTCTCTCTCATCTATCTATCTATCTATCTATCTATCTATCTATCTATCTATCTATCTATCTATCTATCTATCTATCTATCTATCTATCTATCTATCTATCTATCTATCTATCTATCTATCTATCTATCTATCTATCATTATAGTTTCAACATTCATTTCTGGTTTGCTGCTATGAGGGCATAAAAGGTAATGGAGAAAAAACAATGAAGGCAACCTAAATTATTTTATTGTATGAAACAATATTTATTCTCATTCTTAAAAAGAAAGCAATGCAAAATAAATTTTTTTTATTTGATTAAAAAAAAGTCAAACAACTGATAGTCACTTCCCTTCCAAAGGAAAATCAAGACTCTACTTTAAGCCCTGTCTGTGAATTTAGTTTTGATGTTTAATATAACAACAATTTACCCAGCTACAACTATGGGTTATGTTATACAGGAAACTGAGAAGATAGAAAGAGCAAATATTTTATTTTAGAAACACATCTGAGTTGATAGAGCTTATGTATTAACAAGAAAACACGTTAAAAGAGTAGAGTTTCATAATTACAAATTAAATAATTTGATAACAACTAAAAAACAAAACAGTAAAATTATTAAGAGTAAAATTATTTAGAAAAGAAGGGATCTCCATTTTTAAAGAAGAAGCAAAAGCAACCCATTTTTAAAAACACTTAATTTCTTTCTCAGGTGCTATGAATCTTTAAAACAAGCAGATATAGTAATAACAGGAACTACAGGAAAGAGTGCGTATAGTCAAGGCTATAGTTTTCCCAGTCGCAATGTATGGCTGTGAAAGTTGGACCATAAGAAAGGCTGAGCGCCAAAGAATTGAGGCCTTTGAACTATGGTGCTGGAGAAGACTCCTGGGAGTCCCTTGGACTGCCAGGCGATCAAACTGGTCAGTCCTAGAGGAGATCAACCTTGACTGTTCTTTAGAAGGCCAGATCCTGAAGATGAAACTCAAATACTCTGGCTACCTAATGAGAAGGAAGGACTCACTGGAGAAGAGCCGAATGCTGGGAAAGATTGAGGGCAAAAGAAGAAGGGAACAACAGAGAATGAGGTGGCTGGATGGAGTCACTGAAGCAGTCGGGGTGAGCTTAAAGAGAGGATGGTAGAGAACAGGAAGGCTGGAGGAACGTTGTCCATGGGTCGCGATGGGTCGGATACGACTTCGCAACTAACTACAACAACAACAGGAACGAGAAAATAATGCAAGGAAATTTATAAAATCCCTTTCACTTACTCTCAAGTTAAGGGATGCCCTCAGGTTATTTTAAAATATTTAGTGCATTACATAAAGGAACTGATACCATGACTGAATTAATGGAATGTAAAATAAGAGGCTAACCATTTGAAAAGTCTTGAAAATCATTGTTTTCAAGAAACATTTACAGTAAAATAGTACTGTAGAGTGTTCCATTTAAGATCCTGAATACTCAGGAAAATTTCAATTCTAATTGGTTTAGTTGTTTTATCTAATTAGTTTATTTAATTGTTAAAACATTAATGATAACTTTAAAAAATGTAGCGTTTTTTGAGTTTATTTAATTGTTAAAACATTAATGATAACTTTAAAAAATGTAACGTTTTTTGAGATATATTTTCCTCCCTTTCCCCAAAAGGAAGTACCTACATTTTGCTGATTATGATGTGGAAAAGGTGGTAAAAGCAAGTAAAGATATTAAGCCACTCAGACAACTCTTCTATGCAAGCAATTTCACCTTTAGTTCCCATTCATGGCCCCACCCCACCCCACCCCTTTTCCCCAAGCAATACTTTTTTAACCTACCTGTTACTTGACAGCTTTTTCCACCCATGGGCAACTAGCATGCAGAATCCCATGCTGGGCACATATAACACTCGTTCTGCTACTACGAAGCCAACAGGGAAAAAAAGGTTTGACGCTGGGATGAATGGCAAAACTATTAAACAAAGTGCCTAAAACAGCAAAAGAAAAAAAAACACACAAACACTAGCTAGTAACCCAAAGCAGAAAAATACTTAAGCATTATACAGACCTACAGCATACATGTCTGTGAAAAAGGCATTGATTTAATTTTACATTTAGAATCCCTATTTTTTCCCCTCTAGAGTTCTGACGGCATCGGTAACTTGTTATCATTCTATGCTCTTACCAAATCTAGATTTATTTTGTGTCCCTTCAAAGCGTATCTTCAAAGCTACTTCTTAAAAGCTATATAAACTCTATTACTTTACAAATCATATACAGATAGTCCTCTACTTACAACAGTTCATTTATTGACTGTTACAATGGCACTGAAAAGAGGGTCTTATGACCATTTTTCACACTTTATGACCATTGCGCCATCCTCATGGTCACATGATCAAAATTCAGCTGCTTGGCAACCAGTTCATATTTATGACGATTGCAGTGTCCTGGGATCATATGATCAGCTTTTGCAATCTTCTGAGGAACAAAGTCAACGGGAAATCCAGATGCACTTAACAACTGTGGCAAGAAAAGTTGTAAAATGGGCCAAAACTCACTTAACAATTGTTTAACTTGGCAACAGAAATTTTGGGCTCAATTGTGGTCGAGGATTACTTGTATTCATCTAGGTATATAAACAATTTGTACAATGTAATTAAATAGCAATAGCAATAGCACTTAGATTTATATACTACTTCATAGTGCTTTACAGCCCTCTCTAAGCAGTTTACAGTGTCAGCATATTGATCCAACAATCTGGGACCTCATTTTACCCACCTTGGAAAGATGGAAGTCTGAGCCAGTCAGGATCAAACTGCTGGCAATCGGCAGAATTAGCCTGCAATACTGCATTCTAACCATTGCGCCACCACAACTCAGTTTAAAGATATAAATTGGCTTTGTTTAAAGGTTTTAAACAACCCAATCAAAAACATATTGATTTAACTGGAAGTTATGAAAGGAGCACTGGATTGAATAGATTTGTTATTAACAGACTCATAGAAATCAGAGGGGCTTATATCAGTTCAAAGACTTATCCATTGTCTTCACTGGATATGATCTTAAGTCTTGAGTTAGTCTAGAGCAGGGGTCTGCAACCTTAAACACTCAAAGAGCCACTTGGACCCAGAAAAGAAAACACCGGGAGACACAAAACCTGGGTGGGCGTGGCCAACTCGATGTCACTCACTCCCACCCAGTCACATGACCCCCCTAGCCATGCCTATCCAGCCGGTCATTAGGGCAGACAACTGGCTGTTAAAAAACACCGGGAACCACAAAACCCTTTGACCCTCTCTCCCTTCCTCTCTCTCTCCCCCTCCCTCTCTGTATCTCTGTGTATCTCTCTCACTCCCCCCTCTCTCTCTCTCTGTGTATGTGTATCTCCCTCTCATCCCCCGCCGTTGCCCTTACCTTCTCAGGCTAGGCAAGGAGTGACTGGGAGGGGAGGGCGAGGGGCAGGGCCAATCAGTGATGGGATCACCCGACAGGGAGCCATAGCAGAGGGCCCAAAGAGCCGCATGCGGCTCCAGAGCCGCAGGTTGCAGACACCTGGTCTAGAGCCTACATGTTCTACATCTAGAGTCTACATGTTCAGGGGAAAGATGCATGTGCTTCTATCAGACTGTCAGAATCATATTATAAGCAAACAGATTATAATTATTTCAAAAAGAGACAAGAATCCAACTGAAGCAGTGTAATGTTCGTATATTTCTAACTCTACAGAACAGCTTTTGCCAGCATACGCATACTCCAGATTGACGTATTTCAAATCCCAGAATTCTTCAATTGGCATAGTTATCCTAGAGAGAATTGTATGAGTTGAATTCCCCATATTTGGAGGCCACTCAGGCTGGAGTTAAACTGCTGTAGGAGATCCAAACTGAATTCATCTGTACACAGTGCCAATATTGGAACAGTTTATTCACAACCTTTCTAATTCCTTGAAGTTTACTCTGCTAGATCTGCTTAGCTTTAGCAAAATCTTACCAAAGATTTAATTGCAAACAATAGATCTGCATTTGTCACTGCACATGGAAGCAACTGGGTTAGCGACCTCTGTTGCACTCCTAGCTCTTTGTAAGGTTATCTGCCTCAATCTGCTTAAAGGCAGGTAGCCGTCCTTTTGCTTCCACCACTGCACATTTTATGTAAGTTATATACTACTCTGAGAAAGCAATGTTATAGCAGCATAGAGTATGTGCAAGTTTATTAGACTCTGATGCCAGATATGTCATACTCAGTATGGCCAGTACATTACATACATACATTACACTGGGTAATATGGAGTGGTGCGGTGGCCTAGAGGTGGAGCTCTTGCCTCACAATCAGGAGGCTGTGAGTTCGATCCTAGGTAGAGGCAGGTATTTATCTCTCTGGGCACACTGAGAATATATCTGTTGAACAAAACTCTGCATTGGTGACAGGACGGGCATCCGGCCATTAAAACACTCTGCTAGCTCCATTCAGTTGCCCAGACTCCACACCGCAAGGGATTATGGGGTCATTAAATGAAGACGATGATTACACTGGGTAATATCTCTCAATGACCAGCACCATCAGCTGTGATACCCAAGGCACTATAACCTATGACTCAGGCTGATTTTAAGTTCTGCCTCCTGAAGTACCGTAACTCAGGTTCTCAGATGATGTGTTTAATTTAGATCAATAATAATTCATAAGCTTCTTCCTGGACCACAAACTACAAAGCAGGCTTTCCTGGAAAAGGAATGAACTACTTGTTTTTTCTTCATAGTAAAATACACAGCCAAATGTCTTTGGATGCATCTCTGCCATTTTTTTTCTTTTTTTAGTTCTGCTCCTTTTTTTGCTGCTGAGCCACATCTAAACTACTCCCTCAGCAGAGAGGGAAGGCAACTTATTCACAATCCTACTGAGTCATTATTAATTCAACAATCGACATGGAATGCCGATAAGCTTTTAGAAAATGAAATTAAAAAGTATGCAAGTGTCTAGATTTCATAATAATAAGGACACAACAGAAACAATAGCTAAACTTATAATTTATTTATTTAAAAGATTTATATGGCCGCTCACCCTAAGCAACTCTGAATAACTCACACAACAAGAGGAAGGCCCACAGAAATCCATTCTTAATGTAGGAAACACTAAATGTCTAACTTTTGGTGGTATATTCCAAATCAAAATGCTACATTTCTTGGTGCACAATTCAGTTTCTATAAAAAAAAAACCTTAAAGCATTCATATACCCTTAAATGAAATCTGCTGAAAAACCAGATGGCCTGGAAAAATAGGATTTTCTAATGACATCCTAATGTTTTTGTGATGCCGATTGTATGTAGCCCATATAACCTTTTTACATAACAAATAATATTACTTGGGCTCCACTATAACTATGATCAACATAAAGCACAAAATTACCCCAAGGACTCCCCTTTGGCAATCTATTTAATTGTGTTTGTTTTCCTAGATTATTGCTAGAACAGCAATGGTTGTTAGGAAGTACTCAAGTGACTTGCAGCATTTTTGCTCATGACAGATTTCATTTCATTCATAGATCAAGCATTGGATGGGGGTGGGGAGGAGGGGAAAATCCTTTAATCCAGAATCTATCCACGGTGCTGTTACTGTCAATAAAGCCCACATTGTATGCCTATATTACAAGAGGCTCATAAGCACAGAGGAGCAAAATCTGCAGATACAAAGTTACACTGTGAAATAGATGCTCCAAGAAATACTTTTAAAAATTCAGCAAAGAAATAGAATGTGCATTATGCAACCCAATCTTGATACATCCAACATTCCTCACAATTTTGATTACAGATAATGTACAATGTACCAGCTTGATGAAATCCGACAACGCTTTCCTGAGTGCTGAAGTAACGCAACTCAAAGTGTTACAACATTCAAGGACAAAAAGCAGTATAGAGATACAGTGGGAACAATAATGAACTCCATACGTACAAAATTATGCGCAATAATTAACTCCATAACTACAAAAAAATAATCATTGAAATGTACCGATGCAAGTATAGCACAATAGAACATGCAACAGAAGTTAGCCAATTCAATAAAATCTGGTGATAAATAGGATCTCTATTTTCATATATGCAGCAAAATCGACTTGGGAATATTTCTATCACTTACACTGAATTGGGACTAAATAGTAGCTGCTGAAAGAAAAAAAATCAAGTCTAAAGAAAATGTGCTGAATGCAGAATAATCTAATTCAGTATACATTTAAATTTCTCTGTACAGTTGCAAGTAATACAAGAAGGGCTCCCCTTGTGCCGAGAGTGTGAGCGCTGAAGTACTACAGGTCTCATTACTACCCCAGGTTCACGGTATCTGGGTTGTGTGTTTGGGTTGGGGGATCCCCCAGGTAAGGGAACCGAGAAACCAGGGTTAGGGAATGCTGCCTCTCTTGGTCCATCTGTCTTGCTGCTCCCTGTGATTTACAGAGCAGTGGAAGAATGTCACCACCTGTGCATTAGATCCATGTCCCTCCTGGCTGGTTAAGACTGCCCAGGAGATAGATGGTGAATTTATCCTTGTTGGCGGGGGTGTCCTGGATCTTTTTAAAGAGGCACTGGTGTGCTCCCTCCTCAAGAAGCCATAGTAACAAACCATTCTGGACAATTTTTGTCCAGTCTTCAACCTCCCCTTTCGAGGGAAGATGGTTGAGAAGGTGGTGGTGTTACAGAGGAAATGAATTATCTAGATTCTCTTCAGTTAAGTTTCAGGCCCAGTTTTGGGACTGAAATGGTAGTGGTGACACCCAAATATGATCTCGGGTGGTAACGGAATGGAGGCGGTGCATTCATCCTTGCTCGTTTTGACCTCTTGGTGACTTTTGATACCATTGACCATGCTATCTTTTTGGGCTGACTTAGTGAGTTGGGGGTGGCTGGCACAGTTATGTGCTGGCTCACCTCCTTCCTCCAAGATCAGTCTCAATCAGTCTTGATAGGTAGCCCTATAATGTCACTTACCATTAATACAGTCTTGGAGGAATCCCCAGGATACCGGAGACTGAAGACCACCAAAGTGCCCAAAAAGCAGAAGAAGGTGACAGTGGCAATATTTCTTACATCTAGTACGGATTCTACCAATGGGATGGTGCCCATTGTCCAGTCACAACACAATTCAGAAGGATTTAGAAGCAGCCAAGCATTTACTGGAAGAAGGTAATTGAAAGTCAACTGCCTCACAGGAGATGGACTCACAGCAGCTGGGTTATCAAACCTAGAAAGAAAAAGTTAGTTGAGTTGAGGTGCAGCCATATGATGTGACATATAACAGGAGACTTATGTAAAATCTCTGGATTAGATCCAGGATTGAGTGAAAAAATATTTTGTGAAATGGATGACCTAAAGAGAAAGGTTGGAGGGAAAATGATTACCGTGTTTCTCCAAAAAGGCGACCCACCTTGAAAAGAAGCCCTATCATGTTTTTGAGCGCATGCAATCAAATTAAGCCCCACCCACAAAATTAAGACCCCGCCCACCCCGGGGTGTAGAGGGTGGGGCGAGGCACAGGTAAAAAATAAGCTAGGGTGGGATGGGTGAGGTGGAGCTGCCCTACTTACCAGGCCTCGCATACCCCGACACCTGCCTTGCCTTCTTCTGCGGCCGCTTGCCGCTACTTGCACGCATCGCCCTGACCTCCATTTTGTCTTCAGATGCCTGCCGGAAGGCATCTGCAGCCGATAACAGACCTCCGGATCTCTCTGGAGCTCTATTATCGGCTGCAGAGGGCTTTCTGGAAGTCATCTGCAGCCGATAACAGAGCTCCAGATCGATCCGGAGCTCTGTTATCGGCTGCAGATGCCTTCTGGCAGGCATCTGAAGGCGAAACGGAGGCCGGGGCGATGCGTGTGAGTGGTGGCAAGTGGCCCCAGAAGAAGTGGGCCAGCAACGGGCTTCTGCTGGGCGGGGCTGTCGGTGCCACTGCCGCAAGGTGAGTCAATAATTAGAACTCTCCAAAAAGAAGGCCTAGCCATTTTTTCGGGGGTCAAAAGAAAATAAGAACCGGCCTTCTTTTTGGAGAAACACGGGTATCCCCCCCCCAACTTCCTCTTCCTTCCCCTACAACAATGCTGAAGGCAGAAGGCTTATTCAAAACAGTGTGAAAAATGGGATAGTGGCAATGGTGAAAATTGTGGCCCCAACCTAGCTGGATTCTTGTGTTCTTTGCCTAGGGAAGGAGTCCTTCCATTCATGAAGGGTCAAACCTTAGTTAGAATTCTTGCAAAGCTGCCTCGACCTTTTATTGAACCAAGGAAAACAACAATTTATGCATTTCTATAATTTAACAGATACAAGTTGAGGTCCAAAGCAAGCAAATTAACTGACCAGTTAATCTGTTTAAACTGGGTTAGACAACTTCTTAAAAGTCTGGTGCAAGCAGAACCTTACTGGGTCCATGATTCATGTATCATGTACAAGGTCGGGATGCCCAGCAGATTGCTTTGCTGATGCAGTCATGATTAACTGCTTGGATCACAGAGGGACTTCTAGGACTGCAAAGTGCTATCCTGTAGTCATCGTGCCTGTGATACTTTACGAGGAATATGTTAAAATGCTCTCTCTTTTGCCAAGCCTTCTTCACATAAATGCTGGACAAATGCTTTTTGTTTCTGCTTCCCCCTCCCTCCCTCCTTCTTACTGTAATTGGTTTTTTAAAACATTTATTGTTTTACTGTAGAGTTTATATGTTGTAAACTGCTTTGAGTTTTATGTAGTAAACAGTATAAATATATATTAAGTAAAACCACCAAGTTAGTGGACCACAGGGTACACTGAAGTCCACCCAAAAATTTATGCAAACAAATACTCAGGACAGGGATAGCAATTAACTCAAAAGCCAGCAATTGCTTGGCTTCAAGCCGGCAAGTGCAGAGCAAAAAGTCCAATGAAATATGGAAAAGGGACCAAGGTATAAACTGTTATGAGTATAAGAAAGAAGAATAGTTATGTTGACAGAGAAGCCTCAATTGTTTAATACAATTTCAGCCTATTCGCAGTAGACATTCTTATCTAACTACAGCATGTCAAGGGTCTGAGAACTTCTGCCCAGTTCAAACCTGCCATCCAAATTAAGCTAATGAATAGTTGACTTCTGGAGATCTACGACTGAATCCTGGATCAGGAAACATGACAGAAGACGGCTGCATGCATGCACCCTGCCTTTTGCAGATGAGCAAACCTTAGACCAGCAATGCATACTTTATCTTCTATCCAATTTCAATCCCTATACTTACAGGGGAATTCCTGAATAGGCTTCTGAGTTTGTTGAAACAGTAAACGTAACAAAAGATCACAAAATGTTCAATGCACAAGTGAGATAAAATATATATCCTTAACACCAAGCCAAGGAGGCGGAGTACTTCTTCAAACAGAAATATTTATCCACTTTTCCCCAAGTTCCTTCACTATTACAAATGGTGGAATTTACCTTGTAAACACCGGTAACTGGGACTGAATAACTTGAACTCTGATCACAACAAGTAGTAGGGTACTGAACATCAGGACAATTAGTTTCAATAGCATTTGAAGCATACAGTAGGGAATGCTGCCTTTGCCTTGAAGAATGTGTAACACTGTATACCAAAGAATTGGCACAGTATACTGGACAAGGAAATAAAAACATAAATAATATTCAAATGAATCTTCTGACACCATGTATCATACAAGCAAACTTCTTCAATATAATGCAATCCAAGTGTGCAGGTCTACAAGTCCCCAAATTCCCAAAAAAGGTAGCAGTAACTCTGGGGATTTCATTCACCTGAAACCCACCAAATGTGGGAGGAAAAAGAATCTTCAAACAGGATTCAAAACCCTTTCTGCCCCCTTCTTTTCAAAGGGAAATATTTAAACAGGCTTGTCTCATGATTAATGTAACCAAACACTTTTGAGTTTTATTCACCAATCATACTGAGTTCTGCCATACATCAAAATATTTTTCAATTCAATAAGCTATTAATGTTATATTCACTGCCAATACATTTAACATAAATCCAATGTTTAGTGCATTTCAAGTACCCATTAGCACAACAATGCCTGTATTCTATGAGTACTAGGATGCTTAGGTCCTCCAGCCATACTCTTCACATACTGTATCTGTCTTGTAGAAAGTAGTTCATGTTACCTCCTAGATTTAGAACTGTCTTAAAAAGTGAGTTGTATTACGGGAATTTAATTGTACTATAGTCTATTCTGAAGTGTGCTTGTTCTCTACTGACCCATTTCTTTTTCACAGGCTTGGTTATCATGGAAAGGTCTGCAACTTAAAAAAAATATTTTTAGGGTTGATGTAGTTGTACCAGAAGTAATGGGGTACAGGAGAAATAATTTTAATAGATAAGAACTGGGAGGTCTGTGGATTCATTTGCCAGTAATTCAATAATAGGAACAGAGTTTTCATTTGGTATTTTTAGCTTTGGACAAAACCTATTGCACGTGAGATGTCATTGGTATCTTGCATTTGCATGGGCCTTGGAACTCAGGTGAAGTATGATTTAGTCCAGTGTTTCAAATGTGGCAACTTTAAATTGTGTGGACTTCAACTCCCAGAATTCCCCACCCAGCATGTGACTCTGGGAGTTGAAGTACACACATTTTCAAGTTGACAAGTTTGAAAAACATTGATCTAGTCCAGTGATGGCTAACCTTTTATGTCACCGTGTGGCACGCAAAGTCATCCCGCCTGGACCGCGTGGCCTTGCTGGCCTTCGCGCGCATGGCAGCACCAAAACCCAGAAGAGCAGCGTTCTGGCGCATGTGTGCCCCAGCACCCAAACTTTCTGTTTCCGGCACGGGCGTGCGCCTGACGAACAGCTGGCTGTCGCGTATGTGCACGATGGAAACCCGGAACACTGCTCTTCCGGGTTTCGGCGCTCCCGCGCGTGCAAAGGCCAGCTGACCAGCACGCGTGTGTGCACAGGAATGCGGAAGAGGAGCCAGCGAGGCCGCACGCCCCACGCGGGAAGGCTCTGCGTGTCACTTCCGTCACGCGTTCCATAGGTTCGCCACGGATCTAGTCAGCCTGGAATACATTTGAGTTTTCTCCTTTAGCACAAAGAGATCCCAGATAATCTTTATGGTACTTTCAGTCCTATTCTGCAATAAAAATGTTGAGACTAAATTATTCATCTAGATATATTCATTAAATCAAATACGTGCTCCTGTGAATAGTGTGTGATATCACCAACTTGAATAAATATATCTAAAGGGAATCATTCAAATCCCACAGTCAAGTGTCTCCAAGTGACATATTGTAATTTCAGATTTGAAATTGAATCAGATAAATTCCTTACCCCTTGAGCAATAAATACTTCATAGACACAACATATCCCCACCACGGTTACTCCTTGTTCCTTACATAATGTAGCAACAGCCACCAAAAAAACTGTTGCTGCAATAGGAGTCCACACTGCAATGCAAGATACAAAAATAGTTAAGTCTTCGTGAAATTGGGAAAAGCAACATTGCAATTCAAATGTCAGCCTGGAAATATTTCCTCACTTCTCTGAACACTGAATGTACATTGTCTTGCCAGATGGTTTTGTTGAAGACTGACCACATTTTATAGCTATTTAAGAACAGAAGTACCATCTTATACTGTAACAATCATTTGTAGATGCCATGCCAAGGTATAGTTCCCCAATCCGGTGCCATCCAGAGGCCATGCCACAACTTCCAAAGTCATATGGCCTTTGCTCTTGTTCCCTTAAATTAGGATTGAGTGAACCTTTTACAGATGTGGGCTTTCCTTAAAAATATCTTTTGTTGTGAAACATGTGGTGGCAGAGTTGCAGCAAAGAATGATTGATTCAAGTGCTAAGCCCGCAGGGGTCCCCAAACTTGACAACATTAAGACTTGTGAACTTCAACTCCCAGAATTCTCCAGCCAGCTATGCTGGTTGGAGAATTCTGGGAGTTGAAGTCCACAAGTCTTAAAGTTGCCAAGTTTGAAGACCTCTGTGCTAAGGGTATGGTTGGGACATATCTCTATCTGGCACCTCATATGCTTTCATTTTAATATATGCTTCACTCTTATCCATAGAACAGGAGAAAATGAAGGGATAGATCTGAACTGACTTGTTACACAGTGATTTGAAATCACACAAACCACTGCAGCTTCCCTATCTGGGCTTTAAATGATTACATTGAAGATCTGGGGTGGGGGATGAATTATTGACCACTCATTGTTTGCTTTACCTATAGTGTTTTCAGGCCCTCTGGATCTGGTATAGGACAGAAAAGCAGCTAGAAAAAAGATTGAGGAGAGTAGTTCTGCTCTGCCCACCACACCAGTTACCTAAATAAAAGATACAGCAGTATAAATCATTTAAACAAAAGGAGATAAAGTATTAAAGTAACGGACAAAAAAAATCTTACATATATTTATATTCGAGTTTTGATTTTCCATTGTTTCGATGAAGTATGCAAGGACAGAATTAGACTGCCATCATGTGGATAAACAAGGAAATGCCCTTGTTCTAAATTAGTATTATAAATAAAGGGAAGATGCTCTGAGGTCAAGCCCAACTGCTGTAACACATCCATGGACTTTTCCTGAGGATAGTATATATAGTATATATAGTATTGCCCTTGCCTTTTCCCAGGGTGCTTTTCCAACTCCCAGTCCACATCCCCAGATCAATCATGGCTGACTTGCTTGTCTTTAACTTGCAGAACTTAGGAAGAAAGCAAGTTGCCATATCAGAGATGTTTTATTTTTTAGTCAGGAATGAATTTTGGAGAAAAATGTGCATTATCCCAAACTAATGTGATCGAGAATAAACTTTTCTTTCTTTTTTGGTTGCGTGACATAAATGGACGGGTGGGAAAGAGAAAACAGAGTAAGAAGTGACTGACTCATTCAGAGACCAAGAATGAAGGAAAATGTTGATTGCTCTGTGAATATGTGCTTAGAAAAAGCTCTTTGGATTCAAAAGGCATGATGTAATCTGAGTATTGTGTATGTACATTAACAGTCATTTTGCCAAGCAGAAGCACTGCCAAACGCATGACCTTGGAACGTTCTTGACACAATTGCACAGAGCCTTCAAGAGGACAAGCTGCCTCACAGCTTTAACAAGGGAGCACATTCACTGCTTATGCCAGTTCACTTCCTAAAGCACACTTCAAATGCATTAACACAATCATGTGATAGCTGGAAAGGTGATGTCTGGAAGTAATGATAGGTTTAAATGTAGATGCATTTGAGAATAAACTCCCCCCTTTATTTTAACATTCCCCCCATTTCTTTAAATTGTTTTCTCACTATCATCACCCTGCATTGTTTCCCTACACTGTTTAAGAACTCCCCACAGTTTGAACTAGCAAGATTTTTAGATTTACTTACTGCTTCAGTATGTATGGGATGCACTGCGAATAGTAAAGATGCAATCAAACTGCTTTTGTGGTCTAAGAAAAGCTTACAGACTTTGAGGAAGATGATACAAACAATTGCATGAAAGATGACATTCATGAAGTGGTAAGAAATAGCATTTAATTCACTGAAAAGATAGTTCAAACGAAATGTGAAGACAGTGAAGGGTCGATACGACTTATGACTTCTTTCCTAAAAAGACAAAACAAAGAAGTAAACACCATCACATAGATTAAAAGGAATAAAAGCTATCGGTAAAATGGAAAATTCTATAAAAAAAATTTTTAGAAGCCTAAATAGGTAGTATATGTGTCTTTCCCCTTAAAGATCATGCTAAACGAACAGCCAGATAGCCAAACGAGGCAAATATGTTCAAATCAATCTCTTCCTCTCATCATATGCACACTGCACAAATCCACTCCTTTGTACATTGCTAAGAATGCAAGATTACATTGTATTTTCTCTTAAAACATTCAAAATAATATGAATAGATTTGGAAAATTGCCAATGTCCCCCTGAGCCTTGGGGGCACTCATCAATTTTGTATGCTTTGTTTGTTTGTTCAAAAACATTATCAAATCTTCTCCCTCAAGTTCTCTGTGTATGAGAGAGTAGCAAGTAGAGCTCATTCCAATTTTTTTCTGATATACGATGAGTTTATAACAACAACAACAAAGGAGTATGAATTTCAGACAATCTAGTTTGAGTTATAATGATTTTTCCTGTAGTCTTTAATATCTTGATGATCAAGATTTGTATCCTGGTCATCATATATGTTGTAAATTAAAATGAATGGAAAATAAAATATCAGTATTTTGTAAAATAACATTGAAGGCTGAAATGACATTTTTCAAGTGCAAAATAGGTCTTACACATTGGTTCAATGCTTTATAAAAATGCTTTAAGTGTCCTGTAGAGATATTACCTCAGACATGGGTGTTCCCCAGAAGTCATTCAAAAAAAGATTCTTAATTGGAGTTGAAGGATGCAAATCTTTATTGTCCAAAATGGCAGAAACATCATCAAAAACAAAGCCACAAAATAGACTGTTCCAGTAGCAAGCGGCAACTACTCCAAATATTAGTGCAAATTCCTTTGGGCTAACATAAGCCATTTTCTCAGGAACTCATACAAACTATCTGTAAAACAAATTTCAGCTTGTTTTAAACATCTGCTTCCATCAACACAGTGAAGGTTAACTGAAAACCAGAAGATTGCTCCTTATCTCCATAAGTAAATAAAACTCTTTTCACAAAAAAATGGACACATTTTAGCATAAAGGCTGCAGCTTTATATCCTAGCAATATTGCTTGCTGGTTTCACTCATTTGCTTCCATACAGACTTCAGAAAGTGATAACATCTGGTATTTTGCTAATTACGGTTTTGAAAAAACAGTTCAAAAACATGGACTGGTTCATAACTGCTTAGAAGAGAATCATCTTGTCAAGGTTCCAAATAGCATCCAGAAATAAATCAAAGTCCAAGTCAAAGTATTCCTCCAAGTCCCAATTTATTCTCAGAGCCATGTTGGTACATCTGGGTGAAATCTGAATCTGAAGTCCCTAGGGTTTCACCACCCAGTTGAAAGTTCAAACCCAGGCCCCCACTCCCACAAGTTCAACACGTTCTCCAATCACCAAGTGATTGATGGCAGAATCCACCCATCTCCTTCTGTGCAGGTGCAGGGGCGCAGAGACAAAGGATGACCTTGACTTTCTAGAAAGGAATTTGTTATGGCTACATGCTAACAACTTCAATATCCCCCCTCCCATTTTCCCACAATAGAAAATGTCTAATAGAATAGTATATGATGTGGCAGGCCAAAGACTCCAAATAAAATGGCTTCGGCCTGACACATCTATTCCAACAATACTTTCAGGAATGGTTTGGGGATGGGGTGGGGGAGTGGGGAGAAGGAAAGCTACTACCTTATACAAGCCTACAAACTGAGCTTTACTTTTAAAGAGATACACATGGGTTTGTATTGTTAGTCTCAGGAATTATAATATCCTAGTTCTTTCTCTTTCAATGACAAGAAAAGAACGCTTTGACTTCAAAAGAAATAGCATGTCATCCTTACGGACCAAATCACCTACTCTGAACTGAGTTACCTTTCTTTGAATTGAGATATCTTTCCTTCAAATATTATTTTCTGCTTTAGGAGTTAATCTTTTTAAAATTAACTGCCTCCTTACCAGGTTGCTGGCCATAGGTATGCATTAAAAACTGATCAGGAATTTAAGTCATGTTCTCTAGTTTAACGCTGGGCATACAAATACATAGAACACACTTCCTATATATTGGAACAAATAGCAAGGGGGAAAAGAGTAAGAGGTGATTATAGATAAATTAAAATCAAATATATTACTTATTGATCAGAAAGTAACATATATAATTTGCAATGAAAATTTATCTCCTTTGAAATACATTTTATTCTGAAAGATACTGTATTAATCTGCCAATATAATAATAATATTTTAATTTCTTAGATTGTTGTAAGTCTTTTAGTACTTTTCAGCTAAGTACCATACCATAAGTATTTTTTAAAGTTTACAGGTCCTATTAAACAGATTAAAAACTTGAAATTGACATTAAAACATAAGATTGTATACTATGGATGAACCTTTTCAGACCATATAAATCTTAACCTGCTAGCAAGCGCTGATATCTTGGTATCCACTGAATTGTAGCAACTGTTGATATTCTTTCTGGATGTAATATTGAAATAAAAATCCTTAAGACTCTCCAGTGAATCAGCAATTACTGAAAATATATGGGCACTTGGAACTAGTGGTACTGATTGTAACCAAATAAAATAAAATAACTCTTCTCATGAAAAAGAAATTGGTAGGCAAATATATCTTGCCAGAGAATCCTTTACTTAAAAGTGAAAAATTATCACATTAGTCTGGATATGTTTCTTATGACAGAGCCTTAGCTAGGAGGTAATGACTTATGTAAAGTCTCCAAATAAAGGCAAGAATTATGGTCTCTTAAATTTATTATCTGATTGTTCTATCTCGCAATAACAGAATATCAAAATGTACATATAGAGAAAAAGGCATTTTCTTTTACTGAATGAGATCAACCACCATTACAAAAATAAAGTTTTCAAAAGGATTGTACAAACATTTGATTTTACCAGTAATCTTGAATTAACCTATTTGATCTGTTCACCAAGATTTTTATGCCCAGATTAAAATAATAATGCACAATGCAAAAAAATTCAGTCATGCATTTTATCTTAGAATGAAGCAATGATTAAAGAATTTGGGATGAGTGTCCAAAAATCAACATTTTTAGAACATTTACCTTATCAGTCAAAGCATAATATTTTTTTCATTTATGCATTTTCTTCAAGAGAAGCCATTTTTTAAATCTTTTTTCCAATCTGTAGTACTATCAGTAAGTGATCTGTTACATGGATTGTTACTAGGACAAAGGGAAAGAAAAACAAGACAGCCTTAGGAAACATATTTAGGTCAATTTCATTTAAGCCACCCTAACTCAGTTATCTTAAACTGTTGGAATTGCAGAATATACACTCTTAAGCTATGCAAAATATTGCATGACAATATTAACATTATCCAAAAATATAAACTGAGAAACACTTGTGATTAAGCCAGCTCTAATATTAATATAGTATCATTTAGTGACGTCAATTGATTCAGCAAAATGGTCACAGAGCAACACCACTGCTAACTAAACCACGTGACATTGTGTGTAGATATAGATACATAGATGCTGAGATGATCGCTGGTTGCTGCAATCTCGTTTAGTTAAAGTTCTCTCATACGGTATCCTATGCCTGACCCCCTTTCCCCATTTTTTTGCCTCCTCACAGCACAAAGAGATTACTTCTCGAGTTGTTTTCTCCCCAGCTCAGCCTTCCCTAACCATAAGTTAACAAGCTCAACTGTGACCTTAATTAGTTTAGAACCCTCCTTCTGGATGGCTCCCTGAAACTGATTAGACCTTAAGCCAATTGCTAACTGGAAGAGACTGGTCCAGTTCAAATATGAGAGTATCAGATTTTCATTAGAAGCTCAATGTGAGCATTAGAAGCTTGGACATATGCTAAGAATGGCTTCCTTACTGTTTCTACTATCTACAAAGCTTATTGTTAAGCCTAGGATATGATTTTCTGCCTATTTCTGCATAAAGTGATGGGATAATCATTCCTTGCAGTTTCTGCTACTTTGACAGAGAAAAGTGGGGATAGCAGTATTGTATTTCACCATGAAAAAAATCTCACGTGCACATCCAAATATCACATCTACCACCATCCCCATCCCCACTTTTCCCTGTCGAAGTAGCAGAAACTACCTTTATTACCTCGGTTCCTCACATTCCATTGCTTCACCCATTGTTTAAAAATGACAAAATAATGACATGTTTTCAAAGAGTGTTGCTTATAAAGAAAGAATGCTTAGTGAAAGGGCTGTGGTTCATGACAGAGTATAAGCTTTGTATGCGAAAATCTCCCAAAACTTTTCAGTGTCTGCTTTTTCCAAGTAGTAGATGACGTGGGAAAACTCTCTCTTGGAGCCATAAGAATATTGCCAGGTATAGTAGACAATAATGGATTAGCAGCAAGTCATGTTCCTATATAACCATTGAACTATCAGGTATATTCTAAGTGTGATTCACACTTAGACGACCAGCTGAAAAAAGGTAGTATATAAGAATATGAATAAATCTGAATGTTTTTTCCAAAGGTCCAAATCACCTTGCGTAACACAAAAACACAAAAAGTAAAGTTAAAAAAAATAAGTTGTTCTTCATTTTGAGTGGGAAAAGTAGGAAATTATAAGAGTCAACAGAAGCAACTTGGTTCAATTTACACATATAATTTGGCTTAAAACAAATGAGTTTTTCTTGGTGCACACTTTTCCCCCCAACCCAAATAATTATGTAAGACTCTTCACTATTATCTTTGCATAGTTACTCACTGAGAGTAACTGTGCATGTGAATAGGGGATCTCTGGGCAATGGAAAGGAAAAATGTAGGCAGATATACCTGGAAGGGTAGGTCTCGTATGTATGTATGTATGTATGTATGTATGTATGTATGTATATTCTTACCTTCTACCCTTCCAGGTAGGTGTGTGTGTGTGTGTGTGTGTGTGTGTGTGTGTGTGTGTGTGTGTGTATAAATACTAGAAGTTAATAAATTACCAAAGTGTCAAAAATTTCAAGGAAAACAGAAAAAAATTCCCCAGCTTAATTTTTTTTTATTTGATTGTTCATAGAAAGCAGTAAAAAGATCCGTTTTCCATTATGCATGCAGAAGAACTTTTTTTTAATGTCAAGAAACAAAACCATTTTAAAATTCAGAAAATACAAAAGGAAATCATGCAAGGTTATTATGCAGAGTAACATGAAGATTCAAAAGTCAAAATCTAATGTTTATTAAAATGGGACAGGATACAAGTCCTATAACAAATAAATCCCTCTTCTATTTTTTATATAGTTTTTATTAATTTATAATATGACATACAAAGAGAATACAAAAGTAAATATTAGGGAAATTAGGGAAGGAAAAAGGGAAGTGGATAGTAGGGGAAAGCAAGGGAAAAAGAAAAAAAAGGCATTGACTTCTGACTACTTTGGTCCAGTAAAATACGGCATTAACATCTACCCTCAACTTTTTATTTTTTCATAGTAATATAAACTAGCCATTTCTATAACAACAAATCTATCTAATCAGTAAAACCCAAAATCAAAGTTTCATTTTTTCCCACCTCAAGCACAAAGTCCAGAAGTGGTTTCCAAGTAGAAATAAAGGTATTATAAAACCCTCTTCTAAATCAGGGGTATCAAACTCAATTTCATTGAGGCCGCATCAGGACTGTGGTTGACCTCCGGGGCCGGGCGGGCGTGGCCGACTGGGTAGGTGTGGCCAACTGGGCAGGTGTGGCCGACTGGGTGGGCGTGGCCAGCTTGACGCTAGTCCCCAAACTACTGGCATGTTTCCTCTTTGCATTCGGTAGACCGGGCCGAAGCCACGCTGGCCTGATCTTTCCTCTTCGCATTGGGTAGACCGGCCCAAAGCTACGTTGGGCTGACCTTTCCTCTTTGCACTGGGTAGACCGGCTGAAGCTATGTTGGCCTGATCTTTCTTCTTTGCACTGGATAGACCGGCCGAAGCTATGTTGGCCTGATCTTTCCTCTTCGCACTGGGTAGGCCGGGCCGAAGCTGCGTTGGCCTGATCTTTCCTCCTTGCATTGGGTAGATCAGGATGGCCCTGTGGGCCGGATCCGACATCGCAGGCTGTATCCGACCGGAGGGCCTTGAGTTTGACACCCCTGTTCTAAATGGTCTTCCTTACAGCAAGTGTAGGGTATTGTGATTATTCTTATCCTATTTTATATATTTTTCAAAAAGTTTTATCTTTCCTCCTGCCCACAAATCTTATCAATACAGTAGCATGGAAGAATATACATTAATTTCCTCCCATGTAATGGGACTGTAATACCCCATTTGGGTGCGTAGGGCTATCACACTGCAAATATCTAGATATTCATGAGATGGCAGCAAAGAGAAAGGGAAAACTCTAGCACTTAACTGAGTTTCCTATTCCTGGGTAGCCAGAGCACAGGAATTGAATAGGCTAGTCAACTTCTCACTGCTTCACAATGAACCAAAAAGATAGCCATGTATACAGTACATGCTCAAATAAACATACTTATTTTTTTCTGTATATTACTATAACTTGTTTGATTACCTGAATATCAAACTATTCATAAATTCCCTCTCAAAAGTAACATTTCTGTATAAATATTCTAGCTTATCTGGATTAATCATGTTTTTTTCTTTAGATTAGTTCTGAAATACACAAATAGAGACAGTCCAGTCCAGCTCACATGGCTGCTGTTGTGGGGAAAACAGGAGGAAGATGGTGTCTTTCCTGCGAGTGACAAAAATTGCACTTGGTTTGCGGGGACTGAGGTTTACTTTCCCTTTCTGCCTTTGCCCGCTTTCTAGCCAAGGAATGCTGCTTCTTTTGCTGCCTCTGCCCCCCCAAAAACTCACTCTCTCTGGACTTCCTTTCTTCTCATTCCCTCCTCTACACTCAGGAAGGGACGAGGAGAGGGGGAGAGATTGGCAGTGTTGCTGATGGCCGTGGTTACCATGGCTGTGGCTTTCTTATACGGGGCGGCGCGGGGGCAGTCCCAGTGAAAGGGAAGCCACATGGGCTGCAAGATCAGGCCGGCGAGCAGGCCATGGAGGCCCTGTGGTGGATGCGGCGCTGATCTATAACTGAATGGCAGCCATCCGGCCAGGAAACAGTAAGTCTTAGATCCATGGGGCTGCCCTGGAGCCAGCTACGGGTCGGTCCCGCCATCTCAGCCCTGCCCCCTGGACATGCGTACAGGAGGCAGTGAGCATCCAGGGAGCGGGGCAGTTCCTCACCGGCTTCAGGGTGGTCTCGTGGATCTAAGGCTGACCATGTTCCTGGCCGGATGGTCGCCATCCAGTTATAAATCAATGCCCGGCTGGCCTGGGCCAGGGCTGAGGTGCCGGGGGCTGGTCGTTCGCTGTCTGCCCGGTAGCCCCGCGGGCCAGATCTAGCCACATCACGGGCCAGATCTAGCCCACGGGCCTTGAGTTTGACATCCCTATTCTACATGATCCTGTCCAATTTCCAGGCATTCCTGGTCTTTCTCCTCTTATATACCACAGGAATCTCTACAGAAATGTAACTTGAATTCATGAAATGAGTGACATGTATATTTAATAATAAAAATTGTGATGGGAAGAAAAGGGGCCAGGAAGGTCTGTTTTTATAAGCCCAGTTGCAAAGCTAAATATTTGTGCCAGAGATCTTAAATTGCAGCTTAACTGGTATATTAAGCCAACCATGTCTATTTCCCTTAAGTAATCCAATATTGCTGAATGCTCAACTAGGATATTAGATCTAAGTGGGCATATGGTACCATCCTTCACCTATCAGATACAGTCACTAAAATCCAGATGAGTATATTGCTGGCAGACACACAAGGGATGAATGAAGTTTGTCTCCAATTTTATAAATCACCAACATATGACAGCACTGACAAACTAGAAACCCTGATGTGCTTTTCAGCTCCATTTTTTCTCTTTACAGTTATGAGAAAAAATTGTGCTGACATTGAAACTAAACCTGGAGTGAGTACTGGTCAGTGTGCTTTAGGCAATGCATTGTGATTGAATTTTTGACAGCTAATTAAAATTTACTGCATAATGCAGATTTATGACAACGACTGTTAACATAAGTACTGTGCATAGCTGGCCCCCCAAAAGTGTAAAGATTGTGAACTAGGAAGAGCCGATATGTGTGATCAAGAACAAATGGGCAACCTGTAACAGCAACCCACAAGTTTTATATGAGCAATGTTGATGAACTGATTGAGGACAACCAATAGATCATGGAAAGGGAAATTGCTGTCAAGCTTGGCATTTCACAGAATATGTGTTGCTCGATATTAGAAAGTTTGTGCTAGATGGGTTCCTTGTATGCTGATGACAAAGATGAGCACTTCCAGAAATGAAATTTGTCAATAATTGCTTTCAAACTACAAAAATGAGGGTGAGGAATGTCTACATAACATTGTGACAGCCAACAAAACATGGGCACTTCGTTATGACATAGACATGAAGCATCAGTCCATGGAACACTGTCATAAAACTTTTCCAACAAGGGGGAAGAAACCCTATGCTTTGGCAGAAAAACTCATGGATAGAGTTTTCTTGGAATGCAGATGGTGTTATAAGGATTTTCTTGAATCTCACAACACTGTCTGGATGACTCTCAAAACTTGAAACGATTAAGAGGAGTTTGGAAGCATAACACAATATTTTCCCCCCAACATGATAACCTTAGGCCTCATATCTCACAAGCCACCAAGAGGTAATTGCAAAGTTAGATTTCACATCTTACCCCTTCTAACCTAAGGTTCAGAATCCATGCCACGTGACTTCCACTAATTTCCAAAGTGAAAGGAATACCTATGTGGGTATCTATTTAACTCAAATGAACAGCTGGAAGGAATTGTCAGGACCTGATTGAGTATGGAGTTCTTTGTGATGACTTTAAGAAACCATTCCACCATTGCCAGAAGTATGCAGCAAATGGAGCTATGCGTAAAAGTGAATCAAGTAATGAAAGAGCTCAGGAAAATGGTAATTTTAAAATATCCCAATTTAAATTAAAGTTATGGAAGGAGGCATTGCTTTCAATTAAATTCTTATATTTTAAAAAATAGTTGAATGTGCTCTTACAATATGCCTCTTTCTGTGAGACCCAAAAGAATGATCTATCTGAAAGCAACCTGGAAGGTAATAATCTTCTAAGGTAGTAACTGTCCTCCCCCTGATGCTTATTATCATACTAGTTTTAACTCTGTTTTTCTGGGTAGCTGTACAGATTTATGAGCAAATCATTGGCCAACTATCCTTTATATTTATATTTTTTAGAATTTCTATGGGTCAAGAATAATTTGCATAAGAGTATGCTGATAAGCTTTGGGACTTCAAACATCACAAATTCTGTTTAGACGTAAACAATAAAATCAGATAGGGCAGGGAGTCTGGCAGAATGAAATAAGTTATCCACAAGGACAGTGATGTGCATTCATGCCAGATTACAGTACTTGTTCCAAGACGATATGCATATCCGAGCTGTCTTTTTGAATGACATTTCTCCTTTAAAAAATTCTGATAAACTTCAAAACAATCTTTAATGTGGCATGTAAAGCTTCCCCCCCCCCCCCAAATATTCCACTGGGGAAATGAAAGCCTTTGGGTATATGTAGAAGAGACCAAAAGTAATTGAACTGTATCTTGAATGTTCTACACAGCTATAAAGTACCCCTGCCCCCAAGCCAACCAACTCTATAGTACTGGAATTGAGAAATATTGTATGCTATTTTTGTACTGACTGCTAGGTGTTCTAAATTGCATTAATTGCTTCAACATTTACATATGCACACAATTAGCTATGTGACCATCTGCCTGATTGTTTAAAAAAATTGTACTGATGTGGCAGCTGTAATTTGCTTATTGGCATTTAGTACAGAAAATGAATGGCTGATGAATCCAGAATATTTATATAAAGCTCTGATGCTGTTCTATATGAAATCAAGTGTTTGGTTCAACTAATATTGTTGACAATGGCATAGGCAACCTATGTCTCATTCTGACTTATAATGAATCATTTTTTTTTTGGTTTTGTGCCTTCAAATCAGTGTTGACTCCTGGTGATTGCCTGTACAAGTCCCTACAATTTTCTTGGCAATATTTTTAGAAGTGGTTTGCCTTCTTCCTGGAGCTGAGAGAGAATGACTAGCTGAAAGTCATCCAATTGGCTTCATACCTAAAGTGGAATTAGAGTTGATAGTGGTTTTCTAGCCTGGTACCTTAACCATTACAGCAAACTGGCTCTCTACCATTGCACTAAAGCCCCCAAATTTTTCTTTCTGCTGAACTTTATCTCTGATTATTTCCAGGTAGCTCACTTGGCATCAATTAAAAATTGGTTAGTTATTAGTTTCTTTGGGGATTTCCCCCTCAAATTTCCCAGCCTACATTCTTGAGTCTCCCACTTAGATACAAATCAGACCTCAACCTCTATAGAGGTTTCTTTGAGTTAAGAGCAAAATCAGCCAGGTGCAATAATTTGCTGAGGCCTTAATAACTACAGCTTTGATATTTTCCAGACTTATAAAGAAGCAAATAACTTTATAAATATGAATAAAGAGAACAATGTTACAAAAAAATTAAACAATTTAAAATGTAGCAAGATAGAACAATGAAGTCCAATATATCAGAATGAAATAAGGAGCCCAAGGTAGACAAAATGTGTGTGGGGAGGGGAAGAAACCTAGTGGCCAGAATAACTTTCACCTAAACATATTAGATTCATGCCAATATGAATACTGTAAAATATATATGCCACTGAAATCTAAATTGTATCCAAGAGTAAAATTTTGCTTATAAACTACCACTTCAGGATACCCAACTACCTATGTCAGTAAGAAATTAATGCATGTAGAAGTATTTCTTCATCCCACTTCCAAATTACCCAGAAGGTGAAATTAAGAACCATGCATCTCACTAGCAGACTTCATACACTTTTAAATTGGGTAAATAATTCTGATTAATATACCATGACAAGTTCACACAATCTTTACAAAATATAAGCGATACACAAAGTTTGCAAAGACAGCATGCTCCAAACCTAGCAAAAGTCATACTTTTGCCAAAGAAGTAAGCTATAAATGAAGCAGACAGGTCAATTTGAGAAGGGCTTTAATTAACAGTATCCAGCGTTGGCCCTTCAAAGTGAACACTAACAGTACTGCATTATACACTATATGAAGTTGGGCCCATATGAATTATGCAGCTAGGTAACACTTAACTAGAATACATCTACAGATTCTGCCAAGCCCACAAAGATACCATTACAGTACCTAATTCAGGTCTTTATAAACGTCATGTGTGAAGCCTGCTAGCCTTTTTGGAAATTAGTAACAGGCAAGCGAGGGGACTTGTTCACCTTAAAAAGAGAAAATGAACGCAACCTACAAAAGATGAAACAAAATCGTCCCTCGGGCTTAAACTTCACCTTTGACGGACAAGTTCTGGTGTTTTCCTTCTCCGCCCTCCCCGTCCTTTTTCTTTTCCCATTACCTTTGCACGGAAAATCAGCACGCGCGTTAAGTTACCCAGCTTCCCAAAATATCCTGATAGACTCTGTCCCCGCGTGTTTCACTCCGCAGGTTCCTCTACTTGGGTCTGCCGTGGATGAACCCCTTTCCCCGCCATGACTTACTCCGTAGCAGCTCCCGATTTAACTCGACATAAGACACCCCCCCCCCCAACAAATCAGAACGAATGAACGAACCGGAGACTCCCTCCTCAATTACGCATGCGCAGACATTCATTCTCTGTTCCCGGTAGAGCGCTCGTCGAGGCGGCTTTCGGCCGCTCCCCCACCTCCCTCTTCCCAGCATTCCAAGCGGCGGATATCGAAAAGAGATTGTCTCCAGGTCGGTGTTGGGCTGACTGGGGCGTGTAGTTTTTTTTCCTACGACGCTTTGCCTGGGAAGGGAAATACTTCGCTCCTTAATGTCGAGCTGTCCGCGCTTATTTCCTGTCCAGTGTACGCGAGGGTCCCGTCAGGTCCGTTCCCCAAGGAGCGCGGCTCTCTTTATTGCCTGGAATTCGTTTTTCACCCGCGCTAGGTAGTGCTTTGTCCTCCGACTCGGAGCGTTTGTCAACGGTTCGTCGAGCAAAGCATTTTGGGACTCGGAGTTTTCTTCGCGGACTGCCCTCTGGGCATTGTAGTCACGCGGGAGTTTTGACCGGGCGCTCGGTGCAAGTTGGAAGCATATCCGGGCTCTTCTGAATGTGGGCGAGGGTTGTTTGATCGCGTTGCTTAGCAGCGGCCGTCCCCACCTTAAACGACTGCGGAAGTCAGCGAGGGAAGACAAAGGAAAGAGGCTGAAGGTGGGAGGAGAGGCGGTGGAAAGTAAGCGAGCCAGCAAGGGGCGGCGCGGGCACCGGGGAGAGACGGGGACCGGTTCCCACTTCTAGTCGGGGTTGAGGGAAGGAGGACCGAGTGGACGCTGGGATTATGCCTGGCATCCTCCGCTTTCCTTCGCGGTCGAGATAGGATGGTTCTTTATGTGCCTAATGTGCGGTTTACGTCGTCCAGTCCAGTCCTCTGCTGAAATAAAACTATGCAGGATTACAGTTCGCTTCGTTAGACACACGAAATGTTCTGTGTGGTCCAAATACAGGTACTCCTCGACTTACCACAGTTCATTTAGTGACCATTCAAAGTTACAAGGCACTGGGAAAAAATGACAGTTTTCACACTTTGTAGCATCCCCATGATCGTGTGATCAAAATTCAGATGCTTTGCAAATGGTTCATACTTATTATGACCGTTGCTGTGTCCCAAGGTCATGTGATCCCCTTTTGCAACCTTTTGACAAGCAAAATCAAGGGGTAAGCCAGATTCCTTGAACAGCCATGTTAACAAATTATCAATTGCAGTGATTCACTTAACAACTGTGGCAAGAAAGTTCGTAAAATGGGGCAAAATTCACTTAACAAAGGTCTCACTTAACATTAGAATTTTTGGGTTCAATTGTGGTCGTAAGTTGAGGACTGCCTGTACATGTGAAATGACGGCCTGTGTGTATTCTGCCTCTGGTGAAACGGTCACTAATCTACAATGCTTTCGGCATAATAGGCTCTCTCTCCTAGCATAGCTAAAGCAGCAAAAAGTTTTGCCCCCCTCCCCCTTTAATGCCCAGCCAGGTTCTTGGGAGAGAGAGAAGCATTGGATGGACAGCATCTCCAAAAGAAGAATACCAGATCTTGCTAGTGTGATCTCATGTTTTCCTGCTTGCCTTCTTGCACAAGTTGGGGTTACACGATTTGATGAAAAAGAAGGGGGAAAATGGTGTTTTGGAGAAAGTGGACCATTCCATTAAACACATTAAACACTTCAATTTGTGAAGAAAAGGTGTATATCTTGGAATGATGGAAGCCATGTGGAGCAACAGCAAATAAAATAACATGGAAAAATATTCTTTTAGCTTCTCCATTGTTTAAAAAAAAGAACCTGAAAAAAAACAGGTTTTGAAATTTTGAAACTCATAATCCTGTGAAGTGGAAAATATTGATCCATGTCTTTGCTGTCATCCCAAATAATGGTCTTAAAACTTTTATAGAAAGGTAGATTTTTAAAAAATGTTAGGAAACATCTTTCATTGAATGTGTTAAGGTAGAGGCTAGAGGACAGACCTCTGTTTGGAATGCTTTAAACTGGATTCCTATACTAAATGGTAGATTGGATTCAATAACTGAACGGATCTATGATTGAGCTTAAAAGTATGAAATTGCTTTGGTACTTGCTATTCATAATATGGGAACCCAGATGCTGTGATTCAGAGACCAATTTACATTATTAGCATGTTAATTATGATTTATGTTACTTGGCATAATCTATTGGATATTTTACAAAATATGTTTTAAATAAATAAACAGTCTATGCCTTGTAGATAGAAAAGAATGGAATTTTAATGTTATATGGCAAAAGATTGTACTATTTAAATTTACTTTTTTCATTTTTTACATTTTAATCGCCATGTAGGCAACACAGGGTATGAGTGCTGTATCTTTCTCACATATCAGCATTGTCAGGTGAGATGCCCCTTGGAAGATAGTTATATCAGCAAGTACAATCAAACTGATACATCACAGTAGGAGAGAGGATCACAATGTGAATGCTTACAGAGCCTCTGGGAGAGGGGTTTGAGATCTTCAGCTTTCCATTCTATGTACTTGGATACCTGCTACACTAACCATGGTTTTAGTTCAGTGTATGAACCCTATCTCCAAATTGAGAATCTTTAACTCAGGAAATGAAGAATTATAAGATAAGGTGAAAAAAGAAGAAAAAAAAATTCCCTTCTTCAACAAAAATGTGGATCTTACTTCCCATGATCAAAAAACTGATTTTTGAATCCTAGAGAATAGTATTTGAAAATACGCCAAAGTATTTTTTCTTATATAGTATATAGCCGTGATGGCACGCAGAACCATCTCTCTGGGCATGCCAATCGGCCGTTGCTTTTCTGGGTTCCAGAACGCGCATGCGCGCTGGCCAGCTGGTCTTCGCATGCGCATGCACACCAGAAACTGGAATACCAGGTGACCAGCGCTCCTGCGCATGCGCGCCAGGGAGCTACTCTTCTGGTTTCCGGTGCTCCCGTGCACGGCGCTCCCTTTTTGGCACTCAGTGTTGAAAAAGTTCACCAACACTGGTATATAGTATTAAAACAATGCTGTTGGTTTTATTTCATAAACCTGATGGAATTGAAGTTTGTCTCACACCTAATGTAATCTATGTGAAATTAACTGTATAGTGGTTCTCTGTTAAGACACAATATATACCGGTAATAATGAGCTCATATTGAGGTATCACTTCTGGGATCTAGGACAGTGGTGGGTTGTTACCGGTTCACACTGGTTCGGGTGAAGCGGCAGCGGCGGGAGGCTCTGCCCACCCGCCCGAATGTCATCAAAAACACTCTGTGCATGCGCAGAAGCGTTGTGAGCGCGCAAAGCACGCGCCCGCACGCTCCCGTTCCCGAACCGGTAGCAAAGGGAAGTGAAACCCACTACTGATCTAGGAGGTGTGCCTTTTCCATAGTGGTCCTGCCCTCTCTCTTCCCCTTGAGATCTGGCAGACTTCCATCCTCTTAATCTTCTGGAAAATCATTAAAACCTGTTTTTTCCTCCAAGTGTTGTGATACCCAGTTGGAGCTAAATGAAACAAAAAAGAGCACTAATAGTGTGTTAATTTTAGCCATGGTGAAAAAAAAAAAACTAAACCAAAAATAAAATTTACCATTTTTATCATTGATATGCTTGAGAAAACTATCAACAGATTCCACATATTGTAAAACCTTGTAGAAAATCAAAGCTGCTTAATGTAAGGGGAGTCTATTCACTCATTTATTCAGGCATGCATTCAAATTATGGAATGCTTACAGATATGAAGAAAAAAAATGAAAACAGAAGAAAGCGGGAGGGAGGAAGTTGAATGGAATATTCCAACAGAAACTATAGTTTGATGATTTAGAGCTATAGAACATTTCCTATGCTGAGGGTTACAATTGCTTGTTGACCAGTGCACTGCTGCCTCTACCCCAAAAAAGTAGTAGAGCACTTAAGATGTGAACTAAAAAATTGATTTATATTTAAATTTAACATGTTACGTAACACATATTTGTCTCAAAATGGCACTAATTTCAAAGCCTTACACTGCAAGATTAACAGGTTTAAGCATGTCACAAAACCGTGTGTAAATAATTAGTTATAATTTTATGCAGTTTCTTATAAATCAAATTGAATTTAATAGTACTAGTTTAGTTAGAAACAAGATTGGCAATCCTAGTTTTCATAGGTACAGACATACCGTGTTTCCCCGAAAATAAAACCCTGTCTTATATTTTTTGAACCCTGAAATAAGCGCTTGGCCTTATTGCCATGCACTCAAAAGCCTGATTGGGCTTATTATCAGGGGATGTCTTATTTTGAGGGAAACAGGGTAGAACCAATTTGCGCAATGAAATTTTTGAATCTATGGCCTTCCCAACAATTCCAAAATATTAAGGATAATTGTTCTGAAATGGTATTTCAGACATTGTAGTTATTGCTTGCATTCATTTACAATCTGTCCCAAACTTATGGTAATTAAATATTTTATTAATATAAAGATTAAAAACAGAATTAAAAAAGGAAATGGTAAAGGAACCCCTTAACATAATATCAAGTTCAAGGAGTAGAATGCATACAAAAACTGAAATTGGATCATTTTCAAACGTAGAAGCTGTTTTACAGGTTTTCTTATTAATTTTTACAGTAGCTCCCATCTCATCTTAATGGAATTCCTAAGTGAGTACATTGAGGAACTATACCTTGGAAATAAAGAGAAATGTTTCGGATGCATAAATTTAAAAAAATGGCTTTTAGTCTTAAAATATTTGTTTGACTCCTTGTATCTAGTAACATTTCATTTGAGAGCCAGTGTGGTAGTTAAGGGGTTGGACTAGGAAGGGCGAGGTGAGGTTCTATTCCACCCTTGATTAATACAAGCTTAGTGAATGCCGGTGGACCAATAACCACTCAGTCTAGACCTGCCTCACAGAATTTATGTTAATGAGGAAAGTAACTCCGCTACTGTTCTTAGACATAATAGCTTACTAAATAAAAATACTACAAATGATATACTAAATATTTCTGGTAAATGTACCGTAATGTAACCTTTTCAATGTGACTACTTTTTTTTTTTACAGAAGTAAATGAATATTCAGGATGGCACCTATTTTGGAATGGAAGAAAATTATGAGAGTAGATCCTGATGCTTTGCCTCGTCAGGAGGAACTAGCAGATAATTTGCTTGAGACTGTGGCCAAGGTATTTTGCATGATGTTTTCAATATGGCAGT